>OZ007600.1:96006187-97240005 GCA_963931845.1 Maratus michaelseni
GGTAATGAATGGATATTTTAAAATTTTGAAATATGTCAGTTCAAATATGAGTTAAAGGAAAAACAAAATTATATTATACTATCTACTGCATAAAATTAAAAAAAAAAGCCAGACTTCTTTTTTTTTGATCAAATACCCTAAATATTTAATCAGCCATCTTTGCACACATAACTGAAATTTGCGCTTAATTAAAAATTAAAAATAAAAACACATTCAAAAACTAGCATTTGAAATCCACAAATAATCGAGTTTTAATAACAAAGAAACGAATAATGTTTTTTGTTTACTTGTATATGTAAAACAAAAAACATTTGTTATTCACGTGTTTCACCGTGATTTGTTATCAATTGCTACTGTATGATATCATGCACGTAATTGTCGAGTCCGGTAAATGGTTTTAAAAAGACAACTTGGAAACCCATTTAACACTTTCCAACATAGTTGAAAAGTGTTTATGAATTCGGTTTGTATGTCTGTCTGTCCATGCTCTAACTCGTGTAAACATATTCGGATTGTCATACAAATGATATATGTTATTGAGGTTTATTATGGAATGTTCGGTATTGAAAATGAAGTGTTAAGCACTTATGGTTATTTTACAGGGACACTCAAAAAATTCCGGTACATTACGGTCTATGTGGAAAAATCATTTTCGGTTTTTTTAATGATGTTATACAATTTCAAACACATTTCAACAGATATATATCAGTGAGGTGCACTACAATAGGCTTACTAAAGAATATAGTGTGCAATTGCCCTTATAGTTCCTTTACAGGGACACTCAAAATAATTCCGCTACATTACGGTCTATGGAGAAAAATCATTTGCGGTTTATTTTAATAATGTTTCACTCTTTCAAACATATTGAAATTGATATATAGGTGCAGTACAAGAGGCTTATTATAGAATATTGTGTCTATAGCATTCATTGTTCATTTACAGGGACACACAAAAGAATTCGGCACTGTCTGTTAACAACAATTGCTGGAAGTGCCTTTTCCAGTTGATGAACCCGTTTTTAAATTTAACTCATTTTTTGTTGTCCTTTACTTGGGGTGTATAAATTCTATAGATCATATACAGGGCAGCACAAAAGGTCTCGAGTACATTTCCGTTTATTGACGGAAATTCCAGAAGGGGAATTTTAAATTGTGCTACGCGTTTTCTAACTGAACGAAAATTTAGTATTTTGTGTAGTATATATACAAATCTATAGATAATGTACAGGGTTTCACAAAAGAGTTCGGAGATTTTTCCGAATATTTTTTGTAATTCTTGAAATTGCGTTTTTAATTTTTGTTATGGTTATCCAAATTGTTTCCTTAGATATCATCTTTTACCTAATGGAACATTAAGATTTGTAAAATTATTTTCGAAGTATTGGAAAGTGTTACATAATCCATACTTGATGCATGATTTTTCGTTCTTGTTAAAACAATATTTTATTTTTATTGGAGTATCACTGATCGATTACTTCATATCTGAATTATTTCAGCAAAATTATTGCATTTAAGTATAAAAATTACTTTGTCAATGTGCTAGGAAAAAAGCGGGTTACGATCAGAGTTCAATTTTAACATTATATATGTACGGCTACCAGTGGAGACTATAAATATATATATATGTATTTGCCTACCACTATTTCTAAACATTAATAATTGTGGTAGATTTCTACTCACCTTCGAAGTAGATTTTTGTTTTGAAATAGTGGTAGACAATACTGAAAAATATTCACCTTGGCAGTCACTACATGTATGCGAGTCATTAGACTGAGAGTACTCTATAGAAAGAAAACGAATTAAAATGATAGTCTCCATTATAAAATAATAATAAGAAAAACTTTAAAAGAGGAGTCAACAAAAGAAAATATGTTTTAAAATTTTAATGATCATAAAATACGCGGGTAAGTCATTAAGTAAGTCACAAAAGATAATTAAATAATAACTTACAATGATATTCATTTCAAAACTATTTTAATTTCTCAACATATTCTTCACCAATATTTTTGCACTTATATCACCATTTTTTCAGTGCCTCAACACCAGCTGCATAGCATTCTTTGGGTTGCTGTCTCGGCCACATTAGGACTTCAAGTTGAACATAGGTGACAAATCAAAAGTTTCGTTGGCAACTTCTTCAACATCCACCATACAGCTTCGACTTAGCCCCAAGCGATTTTCATCTGTTTACTCCACTATAAAACCATCTTGGAAGTAAGATGACGTTCACAGATGATGAAAAGGTTCAACTTGAAGTCCTAATGTGGCTGAGACAGCAACACAAAGAATGCTATGCAGCTGGTGTTGGGGCACTGATAAAATGGTGATATAAATGCATAAATATTGGTGGAGAATTTGTTGAGAAATAAAAATAGTTTTGAAGTGAATATCATTGTAAGTTATTATTTAATTATCTTTTATGGCTTACTTAATGACTCTCTCTCGTAATTTATTTTAACCTATATTCACGCAGTATGTAATTTTTAAATTTTCTTAAAATAAGATACAAACAGGAAAAAGGAGAGAAACGAAATAGAAATATATAAATATTAAATAAATTTTCAAAAATTACAAAATAAATAAATAAATAAATAAATAAATAAAAGAATTTAATCAGGAATTTTTAAATTTAAGTTTGTTTTCAAATCCAAAATGGTTACTTTTTGACACATTTTTGAATTAATTTTTGTTCTCAAGCGCATGAAATTGGCAGGTGCTCTTGATAAACTTTCTAATCAAACAGTTGTTTTTTTCCATTTTTCGATAAAGACATATCGTTCAGGAAAAGCTGTGAAAGTTGAAATCAAATTTTGAACGAGTTTTGAACCAAAATTTCCGGTCGCGACTGCGGATGAAAGGAAAAAAAACTGCCGTCATGAGAAAAGAACAATCGCTTATAACTCCAGATGTAATCCATTTGTCAAACAAGTTGGAAATTGTACGTTAAACGTGACATAGGTATATTTATTTATTGATTTTATAACTAGCTTCACAATGTAAAAAAATCACCCTTATTACTTCAGTGAAATGAATTATATCGTCTGCAATATGAGCAAAATGAGCATACCTTTTTTTTTAACACTTTCCAACCTAGTTGAAAAGTGTTTATGACTTCGGTTTGTCTGGCCGTCTGCCGTCTGGCCGTCTGGCCGTCTGCCGTCTGGCCGTCTGGCCGTCTGCCGTCTGGCCGTCTGGCCGTCTGCCGTCTGCCGTCTGTCCGTGCTCTAACTCCCGTAAATATGCTCGGATTGCCCTGCAATTTTTATATGTTATAATCGTTATCTATAGCATGTTCCCTATTTCAATGGAAGTGTGTAGCACTTATAGTTTTTTTACAGGGACACTCAAAAGAATTCCGTTACATTGCGGTCTATGGGGAAAAATCATTTGCGCTTTATTTAAATAATGTTTCACTATTTTAAACGCACTGAAATTTATATATATCACTAAGGTGCATTAGAAGAAGCTTAATATGGAATAGGGTGTGCATAGCACTTATACTTACTTTACAGGGACAGTCAAAAGAATTGCGTTACATTACGTCTATGGAGAAAAATCGTCTGCGGTTTATTTAAATAATGTTTCCCTATTTTAAACGCATTGAAATTTATATAAGGTTCATTACAAGAGACTTACTACAGAATATTGTGTGTATAGCAGTCATCGTTCATTTACAGGGACACACAAAAGAATTCTCTACTGTATGTTAACAATAATTCCTGGAAGTGCGTTTTAAGTTACTGAACGCGATTTTAATTTTAAATCGCGTTTTGTATATTACGTGGTGTGTATAAATTCTGTAGATCCTATACAGGGAAGCACAAAAGTTCGGGAACACATTTCCGTATTATTTAACTCCAGACGGAGAATTTTAAACTGTGCTACGTGTTTCCTAACTGAACTAAAATTTAGCATCCTATGTAGTATATATACAAATCTATAGATCCTATACAGGGCTGAATAAAAGTATTCGGATTGCTTATATGTTATCTTTTAGCTTATTAAAGAGTATGATTCGTAAAATTATTTTGGAAGAGTTGGAAAGTGTTACATAATCTATGCTTGACGCATGATTTTTCGTTCTTGTTTATTATTATGTATGCCACGTTTACAAATGCGAATTTTTATTCTACACGAGACAGCACTGTAAAATTCACCATGAAGATCTTGCTGTGCGAATGAATACGTCCATGGTTTAATATTTCTATGACTCATAATGAACGAATCTCCTGTGTTTACTTACTCTAATGGATTGATATATTCGGTTGTTAACCTAATTTTCACTGAAGTTATCTCTGAATATATACATTTTTTTAATGTAACTCATCTCTCAAGATAACAATTTTTTTTCAACGATCTTTCTAAAAATGTAACTCTTATGCAGTTTTATTCGAAAAAATAATTTTGAATAAAAATGGCCGCCTGGCATATGAAAAAAGAAGTGGTTTGCCCGTATTTGTTTTCCTTAGTCACATTACTTGCGCTTTTATTATATAGATTACGTATGATAGGATTTAATAGAATAAAGAAAACTTTTATTAATATCTTTTTAAGTTTTGATTCGATTTTCATAAAATTTGAAATGACTCGACAAAATTCTACAACATTAATATATATTAAATTTCAAACCATGCGGTTGGGTAGTTTTTGCGCTGTTATATGCGGACAGAATGGACGAACGGACAGACAGACGGACGGACCAGACCACGTGCTACGTATTTATATAATATGAACGCACCTAAAAAGGAAAATAACTGGTCAATTACCGATCACTTCAACTGCCTTGACTGCGTCAAGCTTTTACCTTCAAAAATGTGTCAGAAAATTTCACGTTACTGAGCGAGGAAAAAAAAATTTTTTTTTTTTTAGAACCGCCTTAATTTGAATTTTATCATAATTAATGACCCGTATTTGACTATTCTGAGTAATGTTAAATTATTCAGAGTTATATTAAAATTAAAAAGCTAAAGTACCAGTTTAGATGCTCTCGATAATTTAGGTCATGTAACTAAAATTACAACTGCCTTTGAAATATCATTCTTTCTACTCGTCATTTTTCAAGAGACAATTTATTCACATCTCACGCCTATTGTCGTCTTCCATCTTTTCGGAGTGCAGACAGTACATAAATAAGAATGCAAAGAACTTGGAGAATTCACGAATCTCCCAATATGATGAATGTACTTTGAAATTACGCTTAAGAAGATTACAATAATTAAAATGTTTCCGAATTCCCATCGTTTTACTTTGAACTGAAATTTTAATTTAGAAAATTACTTCGACCAGTGATTTAGATTCATTTAGAACGCGCTGCACTATTAATTAGCAGTCAACTTTAATAAATATAAATTTCTGGAATTGTTTTGAAACTGGGCCGTCATATAATAATAACGTGTAAAGCGGCACAGAAATAGTGCGAGTACAATTTTTATTTCATATATTAATTATGATTGAATTCACTATACAATAATTTTTTGATTAATTCTGATTGAATTCACTGTACATTAATTTTTGGCAAATAAAAACTAAAATAGAAGTATTAAAGGTGGACGTAGTACATATCCAGCAATATGTAATTACTTATCCAACGTTTACTGGAGTTCCAAATTACCTGCGATTTATTCTGTTGTGCTGATTCAGATATCAGGCCAGATGCTATTATCAATAAGGTTAACTGGATGAATTAGGACTTCCAGATTCGACCGGGATGGCTCAGTTGGTACAGCATGGTAGCTTCAGCCAAGAGATCCCAGGTTTGAATCCTGGCACGGCCATTTTTCGTCCAGCTGGAAAATTACAACTCATATGATTGCTTTACCAATTTTAATAAGTGTGTTAAAATTAATCTAGAATATACAGTGTGTCCACTCTCGAAGGTGTCTAATGGCTAATTCTAAACTGTTAGTCATAGACATATAGTTCAACTGCAAAAATGTTTTAAATGAGGTAAATACGTATTTTAAAAGCAAATTCGGTCAATAAAAACTTTTCTTAAGAAGTTACGAAATTTAATTTTTATACGATCCCTCGGTTATATAAGTGATATTTAGTAAAAAATTCCCATTACACTAACAAGTGAGACAAAAAAAGTCCCATTCATCTATTACTAAAATTGATCGAATTATGAAGCTTTGAATTGCATGACTTAATACGAATTTTCTGCATCTGAACGCATATGAGTTGGGCCATGCTTCAAGCGATCGTACACAAAGTGCTTAAAGTATTAGTAGAACTTATTTCGCGTGTATCTGCACTTTAACTCAAGTAGTCACATCGTACAAGTATTCGATAGTATTAATATTTATTAATTAATTTCAGATTGGCTAAAATAATTGTATTTTAACATTTGTTTTATTTTGTAAAGAATTGAGACTATTGCTTTTCATTATTTCATTTGACGAAAATTCTGTTGTTTTTTCACATATACTTTTAGTACAAGTTGTATAGTTTGCTTAATATGTCATAATGAAAATAGATTTCAAATTTATATTCTAATGTTAATTTAACTCTCAACTGTTTTTATATATATCTGACGGGCATTTACATTTTTAGTAAATTTGAGAATGACCCCTATATTGCAGTGAAACAGATGCTTCAGCTATAAACAGCTATTACTCGGTCAGTTTTAATCGTAGAAGAATGGGACTTTTTTTTGTCTTACTTGTTAAAGTAATAGGAAATTTTTACTAAATATAACTTATAAAACCGGCAAACCGTATAAAAAATTAAATTTCGAAATTTTTAAGAAATATTTTTATTGACCCAAATCGCTTTTAAAATACTTCTTTACCTTATTTAAAACATTTTTGCAACTGGAACCAGATATCTACGACGAACGGTTTAGCAATTAGCCATTGGACACCGTTGAGAGAGAACACCCGGTATAGATTAAAACAAGTTGGAAATTGTACGTCAAACGTTACAAACGAGGTGCGTTCGTACTATAGCTAGTTTTATAAATATTCAGATCTTGATGATTTTTAATTCTGTGGAATGAATTATACCGTCTGCAGATTAATTTCTGTAATAAAATAAGTATCTCGGTCGCTTGACGATTAAACTTCGAAAGCTCCTATAAAAATAAAGCACCGATTAAAAAAAAATCAAATTTTTTAATAAATGTTTTTATTAATGTTTTCTAAAGTTTTGATTCGATTTTTAAAAAAAATTGAAATGTCTCGACAAAATTCTGCAAAGATAATATATCTTAAATTTCAAACCATTCGGTTGGGTAGTTTTTGCGTTGTTATGCGGACGGATGGACAGAGAGACGGACGGACGGACGGACGGACCAGACGACGACAATAGGTGCTACGTATTTATATAATTACGAACGCACCTAAAAATAAATAGTACACTTGTACTGTTACTTGTAATTGTACTTGTAATTGTACTTGTACTTTGCTAAAAAAGGTGTAAAATGGAAACGTTAAAACTTAGTTAAAAGTTAAATTATTCCAACAGTTTCGGCAAAACTTTTATAACCATCATCAGGAACATCAAAGGACTAAACTGGTGAGCTTATATCTTTAAAGAGAAGTGAGGAATGTAGTGAAAGTGAAGGAAAAATTCAGAATGGAAAAAGGGGGTAAAAAACATAATATGATGGAGCCATCAGTGACATTGTAATAGGAACATTCAAGATTACTTATGCGAGATAAAAATTTATAAATGCTATTATAACAGGATTCATACGCTTTTGTCACGATTTGTAATAGAAAAAAAATGTGGAAACCTCGTTTAATTTCAAGGTTTGTAATACTTTTCTGCATTTAAATAAGGGGAAAAATTCTATTAAAAATTGTGGTATACCACGATTATTGAAACTGTCAAGATTATTTTATCACTCATTTTTTTTTATCATAGTCGTGCAACAATAACCCAATTTACATTTAAGAATGGAATAACAATCAAGATTATTTATGAGAGATAAAAATTAATAAATTCTATTATATTATTGAAACTGTCAACATTACTTTATCACTCACTTTGCTATTATATTAATGCAAAGATAACCCCATTCACATTTAAGGTATCAATAATCTTTTAAATGTTGACAGTTTCAATAATGGAATAGCATTTATTAATTTTTATCTCATAAATAATCTTTATTGTTTCTCTTATAACGTCAGTGATGGTTCCAGCATATTATAGGTTTTTCTCCCGTTTTTCATTCTTGGTTTTCCCTTCACTTTCCCTACAGTGACGTAATAAGAACAATCAAGATTATTTATGAGAGATAAAAAATAATAAATGCTATTACGTATATTATTGAAACTGTCAACATTATTTAATCACTCATTTTTTTATTATTATATTACTGGAAAAATAACCCAATTCACATTTAAGATAACAATAATCTTTTAAATGTTGACAGTTTCAATAATGGAATAGCATTTATTGATTTTTATCTCATAAATAATCTTGATTGTTTCTATTATAGCGTCAATGATGGCTCCAGTATATCATGTGTTTTTCTCCCTTTTTCATTCTCGGTTTTATCCCTTCACTTTCTCTACAGTGACATTGCAATAAGAACAATCAAGATTATTTATGAGAGATAAAAAATAATAAATGCTATTACGTATATTATTGAAACTGTCAACATTATTTTTAAACTCATTTTTTTATTATATTCCTGCAAAAATAACCCAGTTCATATTTAAGATAACAATAATCTTTTAAATGTTGACAGTTTCAATAATATAATAGCATTTATTAATTTTTATCTCATAAATAATCTTGATTGATTCTCTTATAATGTCAGTGATGGCTCCAGCATATTATATGTTTTTCTCCCGTTTTTCATTCTTGGTTTTCCCTTCACATTCGCTACAGTGACGTTGTAATAGAAACAATCAAGATTATTTATGAGAGATAAAAATTAATACATGCTATTATATTATTGAAACTGTCAACATTATTATTTTTTTTATATTCACGCAAAAATAACCTAATTCACATTTAAGGTATCAATAATCTTTTAAATGTTGACAGTTTCAATAATGGAATCGCATTTATTGATTTTTATCTCATAAATGATCTTGATTGTTTCTATTACAGCGTCAATGATGGCTCCAGCATATCATGTGTTTTTCTCCCTTTTTCATTCTTGGTTTTATCCCTTCACTTTCTCTACAGTGACGTTGCAATAGGAACAATCAAGATTATTTATGAGAGATAAAAAATAACAAATGCTATTACGTATATTATTGAAACTGTCAACATTATTTAATCAATCATTTTTTTATTATATTACTGAAAAAATAATCCAATTCACATTTAAGATAACAATAATCTTTTAAATGTTGACAGTTTCAATAATGGAATAGCATTTATTAATTTTTATCTCATAAAAAATCTTGATTGTTTCTATTACAACGTCAATGATGGCTTCAGCATATTATGTGTTTTTCTCCCTTTTTCATTCTTGGTTTTCCCTTCACTTTCCCTACAGTGACGTTGCAATACGAACAATCAAGATTATTTATGAAAGATAAAAATTAATACATGCTATTATATTATTGAAACTGTCAACATTATTTTTTTTATTATATTCATGCAAACAACCCAATTCACATTTAAGTTATCAATGATCTTTTAAATGTTGACAGTTTCAATAATATAATAGCATTTATTAATTTTTATCTCATAAATAATCTTTATTGTTTCTCTTATAACGTCAGTGATGGTTCCAGCATATTATATGTTTTTCTCCCGTTTTTCATTCTTGGTTTTCCCTTCACTTTCCCTACAGTGACGTTGTAATAAGAACAATCAAGATTATTTATGAGAGATAAAAAATAATAAATGCTATTACGTATATTATTGAAACTGTCAACATTATTTTTAAACTCATTTTTTTATTATATTCCTGCAAAAATAACCCAGTTCATATTTAAGATAACAATAATCTTTTAAATGTTGACAGTTTCAATAATATAATAGCATTTATTAATTTTTATCTCATAAATAATCTTGATTGGTTCTCTTATAATGTCAGTGATGGCTCCAGCATATTATATGTTTTTCTCCCGTTTTTCATTCTTGGTTTTCCCTTCACATTCGCTACAGTGACGTTGTAATAGAAACAATCAAGATTATTTATGAGAGATAAAAATTAATACATGCTATTATATTATTGAAACTGTCAACATTATTATTTTTTTTTATTCACGCAAAAATAACCTAATTCACATTTAAGGTATCAATAATCTTTTAAATGTTGACAGTTTCAATAATGGAATCGCATTTATTGATTTTTATCTCATAAATGATCTTGATTGTTTCTATTACAGCGTCAATGATGGCTTCAGCATATTATGTGTTTTTCTCCCTTTTTCATTCTTGGTTTTATCCCTTCACTTTCTCTACAGTGACTTTGCAATAGGAACAATCAAGATTATTTATGAGAGATAAAAAATAACAAATGCTATTACGTATATTATTGAAACTGTCAACATTATTTAATCAATCATTTTTTTTATTATATTACTGAAAAAATAATCCAATTCACATTTAAGATAACAATAATCTTTTAAATGTTGACAGTTTCAATAATATAATATCATTTATTAATTTTTATCACATAAATAATCTTGATTGTTTCTCTTATAGCGTCAGTCTTGTAGCGTTTCTTAAAGCGTTTAATGTATTTTGAAATTACTCTTAAAAAGATTACAATAATTAAAATGTTTCCGAATTCCTGAAGTTTTACTATAAACTGAAATTTTAATTTAGAAAATTATTTCGACGAGTTCTTTAGACTCATTTTGAACAGTACACTATTATTGGGTTGTTCGTAAAGCTCCGTCCGTTTGGGAAAACGAATTCGTAACGGAAAATTCAGCCTGTTAATTATTAGACATTAGATATCTGAATTAATGTTTAATAATTAAATGCTAGAATTTTCCGGTACGAACCAAATTTCCCAAACGCATAGAATTTTCCGAACAACCCAATAGTTAAGAGTCAACTAAATGTAAGTGCGTGGAAATATAGGGTGTTTCTAAATGAATATCGGGGTTTTAACGCTTTGTAGTATCTATTATATAAAACTTAAAATTATACTTAATACATAAAATGAAAGAACAACTCAAACAGTTTGTTGGTACCTGTGCATGCACATTCGTAGGCAATGTTTTTTCCGTGATCCGTTAGAAAGCGCTAGTACCGAAAATGGCGACTAGTGAACAGAAAGCATTTTGTGTTCTGCAGTTTGCAAAGACCAAATCTGTAGTTACCATGCAGCGTGCGTTCCGGATAAAGTTCACATGTGATCCCCCAGCCAGCTGTTGCAACAATTACCCCACAAACACTAATTAACGTTTGGGAAGAACTGAGCTATCGACTTGATGTGTGCCGTGTGACGAAAGCTATTGGAGTGTTTCTATATTAAGTTTCTATATTAAGCTATATTAAGTTGTTCACATTGAACACTTGTAAGCTTGTAGGTAAAACTGTTTAAGTTGCTCTTTCATTTTATGTATTAATCATAATTTTAAGTTTTATATAATAAATACTACCAAGCGTTAAAACTCCGATATTCATTTAGAAACACCCTGTATTTTGAAACTGTGTCGTCGTCTAATAATGACGTATAAAGCTCTTTGCTGGTACGGAAATAGTACGAGCTTATTTTTATCGAAAAATTTAATTATGATTGAATTTACTATACATAGAAGTTGTGCAAATAAAAATTTAAATATTAAAAATGTACATCAACAAGTAATATGAATAACTGTGCATTCGTAAACCATTTGTATCATTAGTGCATATATGAGTCCTTTTCAAGTTTTTTTTTTTTTTTAGTTCAAAATTTTCGAATCCATTCCGGAAATTCCGAAAGAAGAATTTTTACTTTATGTAATCACGAAACGTCTGTCATTAAATAAAGCAAAATTTGCAATACAGAATTTCTGGTGTGATTTCGGAATTTTTGAATGATAAAGAAATTCCTGAAATGCACTCTGCAGAAGCAAATGGGTTAAATTAGTTTACAAATTAAAACTAGTCGTTGGGGGCCACCGTAATACTTACCCTTCATGGATATGCATAATATAAAAGATGAAAATAAAACATGTGTAAACTATTTATAAAAGGCATTGAAATTCGAATAAAATCGTGGCTTGATGACGTTATAAACTTCAAATGGTCTATTACTGAATTGCGCAAAAGAAACATCCTTATAACTCTAAAAATGATAATCATATTAACTAACAGTTTACTGCGTCGGATTAAGCGTCTCTTTTCCAATTAAAATATATTTTTGAATTGAAATTTGAATGAAATACAGGGTCATGAAAAATCGAAGAGTGTGGTAAATAGGATTACAAATATCTCGGCCACTCATTATTCGACCGACTTCATTCTCTATGTAAAATGTATGTTTTTTTATTGTCTTTTATATTCACTCCTTAAAATAAACAATTTCGAAAATTTTTATGTACCTTTTATCAGAACGAATATTTCAAGAGGCCGAAAAAGATAGTTCTGGATAATCGAGGTTACTGAAATTCAATAAGTTTCTTCCTATTATTACATACTAAGTACATACCAAATTTCAAGTCTCTATCTCAATATTTTCGGAAGATAGAGCGTTTACTGTCACATACACAGACACACACACAAACACACAGACAGAAGGACGGCAATTTTTTTTCTTTTAAAAATATGTTTTTTGGAATCTCCAGTGTCTGAAACGTGTAAATCCGTCAAAATGCTTTTTTCGATTTTCAAAACGATTACAAGACTTACAATATACTACGTATGAGGGGTAAGTAAAAAGCCCAAACAAGCATGGAAATCCCAGAATTTTATTTGAATGAATAACACCATAAATGTGTTTATATTAAATAGTAGCCAATACTTATGTGTTATTTTCAAATTATTCTGGGTAACAGTAAAATACATATACAAAGTATTAAATCACTAGTGGCGCCACCTACTAGACAAAATCCGAGTTACAGAAGAACTATACGGGATTTCATGTTATTATTTCGGGATCCCGTATAGATCTTCTGTAACTCGGATTTTTTCTAGTAGGTGGCGCCACTACACGGCCTGTGATTTGACCTTGCTCATGTCATAAGCATGAGTTAGTTATGTGAATTCAAGATGGAAACCTTTTGTTTATGAGTGTAATTGTTACTTAAAATCATATTCTGAAGATGGTCGTAGAAGTTGACCGAAACGTCAATTTGATGTAATTTTAAAGTATAATTTTACATAAAATTTTTATACACCATTCAGTAAAAACGTGTGGTTTACTATACACAATATTTCTTATACAACAGTAAATTGTCTTTTTAAAAATGCCGAATAAATACAATGACCTGAAAGCAGGACTTCGGAACGCAGAATTTTGTCTAGTTTTCAAGCGCTGATCAAACGGTTACCTGGTGTTTTATAATTCATAGATTTCTAAATTAGCTGTTTAAGTTCAATTAAAATTATGTAATGATTTATAGTCAAGGCCAAGGGCTTTAGGAACATCTCGTCATGTGCATGGGAGAAGTTTTAAGATGTGGGAGTTGTTAATTCATTTTTCCTGTGCTTATAATAAACGCCTTATTGGAGAAACTGGCTTGTTCTTTATGGAGAAATTACTAAATGGGTACATTCATTGCCTACTACTTCTCACCATGATTATCAAAATCTATCGACTGCAATTTATCGTCACCGTTAACAAGCTGCCAGTTTCACATAAATTTTTAATTTATCCAGAAAAAAATTCCGTACATATCTTATGTATAGACTTACCTAAAATGTTGAGATGCTTATCAGCAGAAACCTAATATTCCACATCACACATCAAGATTAAAGCTAGAATGAGCTAAATAGGTGGGAAATATACTTTTGAATTTTTTTCTGCTTCGCAGAACTAAAATTTCTCCCTATTGGTGATGGAGAAGTATTAACTTATTCGCATCATTAACGCATTTATGCATCCATTTCAGGATTTTTATTTTTTAATTAAGAAATTCCGAATCCATAAGTGAAATTCCAAAAAAAGAATTTTTACTTTATGTCATCACGAAACGTCTGTCGTTAAATAAAACAAAATTTACTATTCAAAATTTCTGGTATGAATTCAAAATTTCAAAATAAAAATGAAAATCCTGATGTGCACGTTAATGATACAAATGAGTTAACCATTGATCCTGAAGCGTACTGTTGGAATTGAATAATCAAATATTATTTTATAACAATAAGATGGTATTAATACTTTAACTTCCTGCTTAAAATTATCAATACAATCCAAAAATGACGTCTTGGACTTCTTTCAAATGTTTCCTTTTATTAGCTTTAAAAAAAAAATTACATTTTAAATTATGATTTTTTTCAAATCAATAATATTTGCATTTTTTTATTATGTAGGTACCACTAAGAATTTTGGCTTCTTCCTCTACAAAAATTTTTGAGGTAAGTCCTAATTTTTGAGTGCCTTTTTTTGTTTATGCTTTGTCCTCCTTTTCACCACCTGGCATTTATGTGCTGTTTCTGGAACATGTTCCGAACCCTATTTTTTACTTTTTCAACTTCCTTACTAGTAGTTAGTTATAACTACAGATATACCATTTCACTTTCTTCCAATTATTTAGACTCTATCCTTAATCTCCTTCGCTTTACTTTTTATTCCAAATTTGTTATCATCTCTTTTCTTAGCTTTACATCTATCCTTTTCATTGTAATTGTTCTTTTATACTGTAGTTAATACTACATCTTAACTTTTCCCAACGGCTCAATTTAATACAATACACTCTACTCACTAATAGACTGGGCGTAAAGTTGTCTGCAACTCGGAAGCACCTTAACCGACATCAACAGTTCGGCAACTGTTGTTTTGTCAGAAAAATGTCATTCTACATTTACTGTATTTTATGTTTTTTCTGGAAATTATTTTTGCATGAAGTTTCTGAATCGTAGAGTCCTTACGTCTACCACTCTGTGATATTGGAGCCTTAATGTATATGCATCTTAAAATATGTGTATCGGTCGCAGTCACTACTACAATGTGACAATATTCTTGCATTTTTCGAGTCGTGTAATTAATGGTATCCTTAGCTTTTTTCTCACCAACAGAGGTTCGTGCCCGTTTGCTGAAAGGTTGGACATGCCTGCTTTAAAGTAGCGTCGGCGCATAAAGAGTTACAATGTGATATGTTTCAGTAGTTAGGGATTGTATGTTTTTGAAGAATTTGATTCGGAATTGTATGTTTTTGAAAAACTTGAAACATTTTATAAAGTTGAACGCTTATGTGCATAAAAAATTAGTTCCTTAAAACTAACCATTTTTGACGAAAGGTTAATGTATGAGAGAGGTGAACTTTTGGATTCGTCTTGGCACTCTGAATCATTTTTTCGGTCAACAATGCCACAAATTTGACGAAAAAAATTATGTTTCTTTTCGTCGTTTGGGATCTAGGCATAGTAAATTTGGAATTGAATAATCAAATTATATATTTTTTATAACAATAAGATTGTACTGGTACCTAAAAGCACAGTCGGGGAATAGAAATACAGTTGAAGCACTTTATAACGAATTACGGTATAACTAAAATCATAACGAAATTCTCATAACCATTTAGTTGGTCTGTATGTTAAAGATTACTGAATTCGGAACGATATAACGAAATATTTATAACAAAAAGCACGATACAACGAAAAGAATTCGAGCATGAAAAGTGAAAAAAACGATATAGCGACTTTTTCAATTTTTTTTTTTAGTTAACAAGGAATATTTTGTGTTACATTTAAATTTGTCCGGTTTTTTCATATGTTGAATAATAATATATTATATATATATATATACCGTTAAAATAATGCATTAAAGCTCTGATTATCTGAAATACAGTCATCCAGATCTATAATCATAAATTAAAAATTTTGTTCACGCATCAACGATTTTCTTCTTTTTACTGTTTGTAGTAAAAGTTATCCATCCTATGAAGGCTTAATATGAATACATAACTTATTTAGTAATACATGTCCGGGAACATGACTGGCAGAATCCCAGACGAATTTATAAGTATAAGTGATGTTCAATTTTCAGTTTAGTTACTATGTTTTTGTCATTGTGTAATGTTCTTTCGCAACTCAATATATATTCGATCCAAGGCCTCGTCTATTTATTTGCTTTGTTATTTCATCAGCAGAGCGTGGTTTAATTCGCAGACAGAGTGAGGCTAGTCCCTTTTCATATTTATTGCTGTGGTTTTGAGAGAGAAAATTTATTTTTCTTTTGTTTCTGTTTTTTTACCCAGCGATGGAAAGTGAAAAAGAATTATACGGAGTTTCTCTTTTTGACGGCGACGGTAGAAATTTTTCTGTTTGGAAAAGGCGTGTTAAAGCCATATTTGCGGCGAAAGATTTGGATAAATTTTTAGAAAATGAAGCGACAACTGAAACTGCGGAAGTTGCAAAATCGAAAAAGGCTTATGCTTTATTATTATCGCTTTTAAGCGATGGGGTTCTTGCGTCATTGCAAGAAGAAAATACTGCGCATAAGATATGGAATAAATTAGAACGAACATATGATACCAAGCGTGCAGTTAATAAATTTTTAATTAGAAAGAGGTTAGCAACTATTAAAAAGGATCGTGTTGTATCTATGAGAAGTCACATTGATGAAATAAATAAATTAATTTCGGAACTTAAAATTTCCGGTGCTGAAGTAAGTGAAACCGATACTATTGTTTATATTCTAATGTCGTTGCCTCAAGAATTTGAACATGTTAAAACTGCGTTAGAAAATCAACCGAATACTGTTTTGACTCTAGATTTTGTCACACAACGGCTGTTAGATGCTGAAGCACTTCTGCTCGACTCAAAGAAAGAAAAAGTGCAGTCCAAAACTGCTCATGATAATACCGGTACTCGGTACTACGAAAATACTAAAAATAAGATATTTTGTTTATTTCACTTTTATTATGCTTAATTTATTATTGACTTTCTTATTTATGAATGACAGGTATTTCGAGATTATATAAAGTAAAAATTCTTCTTTCTGAATTTTCGGTATGAATTTGGAATTTCTGAATTAAAATAAAGCCAAAATGGCAATAATTTTCTCAAATCAATTTTCGTGGTACAATTTTAGAAGAAAAATACTTTGACAAAATCATAATCAATATAATTCATTTTTGTCTTGGTATAAAAAATTAAACTCGGTACTACGAAAATACTAAAAATAAGATATTTTGTTTATTTCACTTTTATTATGCTTAATTTATTATTGACTTTCTTATTTGTGAATGACAGGTATTTCGAGATTATATAAAGTAAAAATTCTTCTTTCTGAATTTTCAGTATGAATTTGGAATTTCTGAATTAAAAGAAAGCCAAAATGCTCAAATCAATTTTCGTGGTACAATTTTAGATGAAAAATACTTTGACAAAATCATAATCAATATAATTCATTTTTGTTTTGGTATAAAAAATTAAACTCGGTACTACGAAAATACTAAAAATAAGATATTTTGTTTATTTCACTTTTATTATGCTTAATTTATTACTGACTTTCTTATTTGTGAATGACAGGTATTTCGAGATTATATAAAGTAAAAATTCTTCTTTCTGAATTTTCGGTATGAATTTGGAATTTCTGAATTAAAAGAAAGCCAAAATGCTCAAATCAATTTTCGTGGTACAATTTTAGGAGGAAAATACTTTGACAAAATCATAATCAATATAATTCATTTTTGTCTTGGTATAAAAAATTAAACTCGGTACTACGAAAATACTAAAAATAAGATATTTTGTTTATTTCACTTTTATTATGCTTAATTTATTATTGACTTTCTTATTTGTGAATGACAGGTATTTCGAGATTATATAAAGTAAAAATTCTTCTTTCTGAATTTTCAGTATGAATTTGGAATTTCTGAATTAAAAGAAAGCCAAAATGCTCAAATCAATTTTCGTGGTACAATTTTAGATGAAAAATACTTTGACAAAATCATAATCAATATAATTCATTTTTGTCTTGGTATAAAATATTAAACTCGGTACTACGAAAATACTAAAAATAAGATATTTTGTTTATTTCACTTTTATTATGCTTAATTTATTATTGACTTTCTTATTTGTGAATGACAGGTATTTCGAGATTATATAAAGTAAAAATTCTTCTTTCTGAATTTTCAGTATGAATTTGGAATTTCTGAATTAAAAGAAAGCCAAAATGCTCAAATCAATTTTCGTGGTACAATTTTAGATGAAAAATACTTTGACAAAATCATAATCAATATAATTCATTTTTGTCTTGGTATAAAAAAATAAACTCGGTACTAAGAAAATACGGAAAATTAAGATATTTTGTTTATTTCTCTTTATTATTGACTTCCTTATTTGAGAAGTGTTCTTTCAATATCTACAAAAACCTCTGCTCAAATCTATTTTGATAACGAATCAACTCTATTTTGTTGATAAATATTGATGTAGATATTATTATTCTTCAATAGAATGCAACTAACATGAAGAATTTCCAAATTACACTACTGTACTTACAATCAATTTGTTTAACTATGGTTGTTTTCGAATTTCATTAATTAATCAGTGACAACTGTCTGGTTCCGATTTTGTGTTTTGAGATCCATTAATTTTCCACTGAGACGTGTTTGCTCTAAATACTAAAGAAATACACATAGGAATTTTTCATGTAGGCAAACATTTGTTTCGGAGTTACTTTGCATTATATGACAGTAACATTATTCTAATTGATTTTAGCTTCATTCCTGAGACGACTTTTGACAGATTTTATTAATTGAGGCATTGACATGGAAAAGGTAGTAAGTCAAGAAAACCTAATTTTACAGGGGAAGCAAAAAACGGTTTTACACTGCTAAAATACAAAGTTCTATTCATAAAAATATGCATATGAGATTCGTGTATGGATATCTCAGCTTTACAACTTTTTTTTTTAAATCACATACTTATTTTAAAGTAAACACTACTTCTTCTATTAAAAATCTCAAAATCGATTTATCTTGACTTACTACCTTTTCTATGTCAATGCCTCAATTAATCTACCGTTCTTTATATCAATGTTAAAGTTTTGATGAGCATTAGAAATTCTGAGACTTTCTGCATTTCCTAATCCTGTTTTTCACTCTTTTATTACATTCAACTTGGTTTTTGCATACAAAGATGGAATGTTCTAATCAATTTTTAAGGTGGTTCTCAAATGAACTGCTCAACAACGCGAAACTTTCTGACACATTTTCGACTCATTTTTAAGCTAAAAGGTATAAAATTGGCAGACCTGACTATGGAAGCGATTTGGAATCGAAATGAGTTCTCCATTTTTAGGGTTCCGTACTTAAAAAGTAAAAACGGAACCATTTTAAGATAACTCCTGTGTCTGTACTATACAACGTGGAAAGTTCAAACTTCGGAAAGTTTTAAGCCTTTTTACCCACATGTTTTCAGACTATTGGCCATTCATAAATATGTTTAGGAAAAATTTAGGAGGCTAATTAAGTTACTCGAAAAAAAAAGTTTTCTTTTTGTACATCATGTGGGGTATCGTAAGAAAGACCTAGTAATATCGAACTAAAAAAATATACTTGTTTTAATTTTAAGTATTATATTTTTAGCGATATCGTCGAAAATGCATTGCAAAAATATGCTAGCCCCCCTCCCCTCCTCTATTTCTGATTCTACTGAAATTAAAATTATGAAAAAAATAGGGGTAGTAGTAGTTTATTTAAAGCTTGCCGGAAAACTATAGCGATTTCCCTAGGTAACATAGTTTTTGAGAAAAACGCATTTTTCTGTTACACACAAACTTTACTTTCCGGCCGTCAACAGGACAGTTGACGGTCGCCCAAGATATCTATCGACGCAGAATCATCCAAGGATATTTTATAATGATTTTCGATAAAAATTGCCGGTAATTAGCCGAGATATTAATTTAGTTACTTTAAAAAAATCTTTTTATGTATTGTGTAGGATATCGTTCGAGAGCATCGTTCTCGTAACATCGAACTCAAAAATATATTTGTTTTAATATTAGATATTATATTTTCAGAGATATCGTCGAAAATATACTGAAAAAAATATGTCCTCCCCCCTTTCCCTCCTATTTCCGAATCTACTGAAACTAAAATTATGAAAAAATTATGGGTTGTAGAAATTAAGTTAATTAATAAATAGTAATTAATCAATTTAATGTACGGAACCCTTTGAGCGCGAGTTATACTCGTACTTGACCGATTTATTTGATAAATAAATTACTTATCGAGTTATAAGCGATTCGAGTCACGTGACGACACGTTTTTCTCCCTTCTCGCGCTTTTGCGTCGGGAATTCAGTTCAAAACTCCCACTTAGACAGTATTTTCTGAAAGATCTCCCGCCTTTACAAAAAAAAATGGAAAACGTGTTTCGATTCCATAGTTTCTGGACAAGAATACCTTCCCATTTCATGCGTTTCCGAACTGAAATGAATTAAACTATATGTCATAAAGTAGTCAGTTTGGATTATACAAAATTTTAACATTTTTAGATCTTACTTTTAAATCAATTCATTAATTTTAAGGTATCTTTACGTTATCCCTCCACAGGTGTGATAAATCTTCAATCATTTTTTATGGTTACAATTGTATACGGGTTAGAACAACAGTTGATTTAATTATGCGCCAATCCACGTTCACCTAAAACAGCCTACTAAATGAGAAACTGAAGCAACGCAATATTTCAAACATTAGAAAGTTGAAAATATAAATAAAAAAGTCCTTCCGGCCTGTACCGGGAGGAAAAGGTAGCTTTCCTATATCTTCGTTTTAAAATTTTAGCTAATGTTACACGAAAACAGCAAGTTAAAATGCAAAGAAACGGTTACAAAAGATTCGTTAATACTGAATTTGAATAAGAATTTCGCCAAATTATTGAGCAATAGCCAAATTAAGCTTCATTTATAAAAACTTATTTTGGTTGCCAAATTTAGCGATATTTCGCCAAATGTCGCCAATTTTGTCAATTTTGTCGCCAATGTCACCAATTTTGGCACTAACGGATATGAATATATAGTTTTATGCGTATGATTGGGAAAATTATTACAACAATGAAAGAAAATAATTTGCAAGTAATGGCGTTAATGTGCTGTTTTGTTTCAAAATGTCAGCCACCCTAGAATTTCAAACTGCTCTATCTCAGCCATTTTTTAAGATAGAGGTAAACCAAAAAATGCTCTGGAATCCTTGTATCAAGGCCTAACACGTAATTAAAAAATAAATTTGAATTTTTACTTTTTTTGTATATTTATTTTAGTTTTAAATTTTTAAATGACCGCCATCTTGAAACAAAATGGCGGACCAAGCTGGCCAACGAACTCGGTCGAGACATTGGTGAGCTTAATACACACAATTAGTTTCATCAAAATCGATTTATAAATACGAGCGTTATCGTATGACATAGGTCAGATATATATATATATATATATATATATATATATATGGATATATCTATATATATAAATCAACATTTGAGCGGAGGGTGGTTTTGGGGTCTGAGGGTCATGATCGGTGAAAATATATTGAAATTTTCCGGAACTGCTTTCCTCCGAACGGCTGCAATAGGTAGCTTTATACTTTTTAGTATTGAAAGCTACCTAAAATAAAGAATGTAATATATATTTTTTGTTAAAAATGCGTTTTAATCAATTGATAGTTTCATAGTGAGTATAATTTATGATTATACATTGAGAAATCAATTTAGAAATATTAAAAAGATAGTTTAAATGAGGCCTTTTTTTCTTTCCTTATGAACAAAAAAGTGCAAAATTCTGTTTTTCATCTTAAAAAAAAGAGCAAAATTCTGTTTTTTTTATCTTAAAAAAAAGAGTCAAAAATTGTTTTGTAAACAAATTCAATATCTTTCGAACATGAGTAAAAAAAGTGGTGAATTTTCCATAGTCGAATTAGGTACACATACCAAGTTGATGTATTGTAACGAATTTGCTTTCTTTTTTTTTTTTTGAAAATTGTGACTTGCAGTCATGAAATAAGGAGTGATTTTCAAGATAAACATTGAATACCTATAAAAGAGTGTTTTTAAAATGTTTTTACTTTTATAATTTTTTTAAATCTTTTAAAGACTTATGCATTTTTAAAACTATGAAGAAGGACGACTAAAGTTTGTCCCCTGCAAGTTGATTACCGTTGATTTAAGTGAATGCTGCATTTTACAGGGTGATTATAATTAAAGTCCCACTCTCAGAATGCTGTAAAAAAGGAGCCACTTGTCAGAATGACTTCAAATTTGAACTGAATATACTGGAAAAAAAAAGGAAACGGTATGGCACAAGAAAGAAAAAGTTCCAAAGTGTATCAATAGATGGCACTCTACGCGGCATAATGAAAGTGGATTCGGCTACGAGTGACATTTTTAATCGAAATACGACGGCTTTGGTATATAGGTGAAAACTGGGAAATTTAGTTAGTAGTCAGTGGCCGGTAGACTTAGTTTGATTAGTGGCCACTATTATGTTTCAAACTTTCTTGACATCTAGATAAATTATAATCGTTGTATATAAACATATTTTTCTATAAGAGTTTTATATCTTCTATTGTATGAGTATGAGTGTATTTCGCATGATTAAACAGTATCTCTTGAAGAAAAATAATCTAACTGGTGAGCATGTGGCAGGAGTCGAAATATTGAAGATACTGAAATGGCTTTAAAATATGCTTGTATCCGGTGGGAAAAAAGGAATAAATTACTTGAAATGCATGTGGAATCAAAGCTGATTAATATGTTTTGCAGAATAAAACTGTATTTCTTGAAAAAATAATCCAACTAAAGAGCAATCATAACATGCAGGTAAGAGCACATGAGAAAAAGCCGAAATATTGAAAATACAGCTAAGTCATTGAAATCTGTTTGCATCTGGTAAGAAAAAGAATTAACCAGTTCTATAATTAGATGTAATCAATGTACAGATGCATATTTCCATGAAAAATTGTGTATTTCACTTGGCAATCGATAACAGATTTTTTAATCGCCACTTGGCGAGTGGCGACTAGGGTGGCGATCGATGGCTGATTTTTTAATCGCCACTTTTTAAATTTTAATCGCCACGTGGCGAGTGGCGACCGCTAATTTTCACCTATACTTTGGCATGAGTTGCACAGTAAACTAACCGTACTATTCAATGTGCATGAGTGTTTTGGTTGTTTGACGAAAATAAATGAGTCAACAGTTGTGATACTGTTAGTGGAAAGCCCATCCACCACGGCAAGGTCGTACCACGTTGGATGAGAAAATCAGTTTTTAATTGTCCTTGTGCCAAAAAACCGCATAAAAAGCACAAGTGATTCGGTTTTTAACTGTGCATGAGTGTCTTTTACTTTGCATAGTATGCCGCTTACAACGTCACCTATTGATACACTTTGTAACTTTATTTTCTTATGCCATACCGTTTTCCCTCTTCTTCCAGTATATTCAGTTTAAATTTGAAGTCTTTCTGACCAGTGGTTCCTTTTTTACAGCATTTTGAAAGTGGAACTTTAATTATAAGCACCCTGTATATTAAAAAATAAAAAAATAAATATTAAACAAGAAAATTATTATATATTTAATATGAAATCATGCATTTTATTAAAATTTTTAATTCGTTGTTCGTAAATTTTCTTTGGATTGTAAAGAATCCTGATTCAACTAAACGAATTCAAGAAAATGTGGTATCTCCAATTTTCTAGAATAAAGATAACCAGTTCCATTAAGGCTGCTCGTCATTAAACTTCCCGATTCCCCTCGCTAATGTTATTCCTATGGGCGTAGGATGCATTCGTACTTTTAAAATATCTCCTCGGAAAATTAATATTTTTAACTTCTTTTTTCTTTGTATTGTTCTTAAAGAATGTCTCTTTTTTCTTAGTTGTCAATTTTTTTCTAAATATACTTAATTTTACATGAAATGTTAAAATCGTATTCAGTTTCGCTAAGATTTTAACACATAAAAATATAAATTAAGCACATAGTTTAGAAATATTTTGATAACTAAGAAAAAAAGAGACATTCTTTAAGAACAGTACACAGGGAACAGAAGTTAAAAATATTAATTTTCCGAGGAGATATTTTATAAATACAAATGCCTCCTACGCCCATTGGATTAACATTAGCGAGGGGAATCGGGAAGTTTACTGACAAGCAGCCTTAACTCTGAAATTTCTACTTAGTTTTGAATATTTTATTGGACTCTTATATATATATATATATTTTAACGTTATTACAAATGTTAACTTATATTATTGTAGGAAAAAATATTTATTGTCATGCCACGTATTGATAGATAAAAAAAAATACATGTTTGAAAATTATTTTTAAAATTCATCAAAAGTTGGTTATTACTGAATAAACTTTATTTGAAATTACGATTTTTGTTCTAATTGATGCAGTAAAAATTGGATATTATGAGATTTTTAGAAGCAGAGATACACGTAATAACGAAATCTATAGTACATGTCGCGAAAACTAGTGTTATTATTTTAACTTATCGTTAATGACGGAAATGTTTGGACTTTCTAATACTTGTAAGATAATTGTTTAGTTATTTTCTGCAGTCTGTTATGTTTCAGCCACCTAAGTTGTCGATTGGAGTGATGATTTTCATTACAAACATTGCATAATCCGTAATAATTAGTTTATTTTCTCTCCGAATATTTATTTCCAATAATTGGCTCGAAATTAAATTATTTATATTTGGCGTCAACTAAATTTTATGCTTATAAGTGCATAAAAATGCATAAAAATGCAAAATGTTTTTTCATTCAATTTCTGTCAAAAAAGTCTCAACGTCGTGTCGTTGTAATATATGGATTTAGCAATCGTTGCTCTTTAATATAACTGCTTTGAAGAATTTCTGAAGTACACTGTTAATGATTGTACTGAGATTCGATTAATATATTTGTAACTGTTTTCGAATTCAAATAATTAATCTGTGGCAATTCCATTGTTTTCAAGATCCATTAATTTTTAAGAGTGGCATGTTTGTTCTAAGAACAAAGACTATCAGAGCCATTCCTAAATATAAACATTCGTCTTGGAGTTATTTTGCTTATTTAATGCTAACATTATTATAATTGATTCGAGCCTCATTTCTGAGAGCACAACGTTACTCATTTGAGTATAGTTTGTAATTTCCCCAACTATTTCATAATATTCATATGCATTAGAAATTCTCAAAAGTTTGCATTTTTTCAATCTCTTTTTAAATCAATTAACGCCTTATATTCTTTGAACATTGGTAAGATAAATAAAAACGCCTTGCGTCGTACGTTGATTATAAGTGATAAAGGACAAAATCTTTAACTAAATTATACTAGATACAACATGTTTTTTAATTGTTCGTTATATCATGAACCGAGGACGGTTAAGTTTCTGTAGATTTACGCGTTTTAGGATTCCTGAAAACAATTAGACTATTTTAGGAAAAGTCTTTCTGTCTGTCTGTCTGTTAATCTGTGTGTGACACAAATTTTGTGGCTGCTCTAGCTCAAAAACTAATGCACGGAATTTCATCAAACTTCAGATTCAGTTCGAACTTGACAGAAGTTAATCTTGATTAGGTTTGATTGCATATTTCCCAACAAATAGCATCACTATGCTGCATTTTTCACACTTTCTGTGATAGCTATATCTAAAGACCTATTCACCAGACTTTCATAAAACTTCATATTCTGTTAGACTTTAAAATAAATTGATGCTGATTTGGTTTGTGTGTTCATCGCCCAAAACGTAGCGCTGTCACACTGTTTTTTTTTTTTTTTTTTTTTTTTTTTTTTTTTTTTTTTTTATGATTTTCAAGATAACTATATCTTAAAGTGGTTCTCAAATGATCTGCTCAACAACGTGAAACATTCTGACACATTTTCTGACTCACTTTTAAACATAAAGACATACAATTGGCAGGCCTGATTATTGAAGCGATTTAGAATCGAAATGAATTTTCCAAATTTTGACAAATAAATTATTTATCGATTTATACGCGATTCGTGTGACGTGACGACACCTTTTCTCTCTGTACCGCATCGGGAATTTGGTTCAAAACGTCATCTTTGACAGTATTTTCTGAAAGATCTTTTGCGTTTACCAAAATATGGAAAACGTCTTTCGATTATGTTGTGTCTAAATAACAACACCTGCCCGTTTCATGCTTTTACGAAGAAAAATGAGTTAAAAAATGTGTCTGAAAGTATCCCGTTTGAATTTGAGAACAGCCTTAAGACCGAATGCACAGAATTCAATCAAACTGCACATTCTGTTATAACTTGACATAAATAGATGATGACTTTGATCAGTCAACACTAGGAGTTGCTATCCTATAGTTGGAGAAAGATTTCTAATTGGGTCTATAATCATTCTATGCAATTTAGCGAGCCTGGTTCGCCGTATTATTAACTTCATTGTTGTAAATTTTCCTTTTAAATTTGTCCGGTTTCAGTTTTCAGATTTTTTTTCTTCCTTTCTAACTGGCTTCCGCAAGTGTTTCGGTTTAACCCTTACAGGGGCAAGCACTTGTGCTCCTGTAACGTTGAATTCCCACCGGAATTTAGGAAAGAATTTAGTTCAAAATAAGAATAAGTAATTTTTTAACTTTTTCTCGTCAAAGTTGAAAAAGTAAAATTTAACTAAACGTTTCTGGTTTGAATCGGATTGAAATTAAGTGGTATATAATATATACCACCGCCCCTCAAAGGGATAAAAGGGACGTAGCAAAGGAAAATGACGCGAAACGCCGCGCTCCGCGAATTCTGCGGTGGTCGACGAACATAGACCTCGAAGCCGCAAGGATCTTTCGATAGCTTCACAGTCCCGAGTCCAACCTTTCCTACAATTCGGTGTCTTTAATTTAATAAATTTCCATTTTAAATTTGTCCGGTTTCAATTTTCAGATTTTTTTTTCCTATCTACCTAGCTTCCGCAAGTGTCTGGGTATAAAAGGGACGTAGCAAAGGAAAATGACGTGACACGAAATGTGTTTTTTTAATCACATTGGTGCCTTTTACTTACCCATCATACGTAGTATAGGGTAAGTCTTGTGATCGTTTTAAAAATTCGTCGTCTGTGTGTTTGTACACGCTCTATCTCCCGAACAAATTGAGATAGCGACTTGAAATTTGGTATGTACTTAGTATGTAATTATGAGAAGAAGTCTATTTCAGTAACCTCGATTATCTGGAACTATTTATTTTCAGACTCTCGAAATATTCGGTCTGATAAAAGGTAAGTATATAAAATTTTTCGAAATTGTTGATTTTAAAGAGTAAATATAAAAGACAGTAAAAAACATAAATTTTGCATAAAGAAGTCGATCGGATAACCAGTTGCCGAGATATTTATAATCCTATTTTCCACACTCTTCGATTTTTCATGACACTGTATTCCATTCCAATTTCAATTCAAAGATATATGTTAATTAGAAATGAGACGCTTAATCCAACGTAGTAAACTGTTAGTTAATATGATTATCATTTTTGGAGTTATAAGGATGCTTCTTTGACGCAATTCAGTAACAGAGCATTTAAAGTATATGATGTTATCAAGCCACGCGATTTTAGTCGAATTGCAATGCATTTTATAAATAGTTTACACATGTTTTATTTTCATATTTTATATTATGCATATCCATGATGGGTAAGTATTACGGTAGCCCCCAACGACTAGTTATTAATATTCGTTCTGATAAAAGTATATACAAATTTTCGAAATTGTTTATTTTAAGGAGTGAATATAAAAGACAATAAAAAAACATAAATTTTGCATAAAGCATGAAGTCGATCGGATAATTAGTTGCCGAGATATTTGTAATCCTATTTTCCACACTCTTCGATTTTTCATGACACTGTGTTTCATTCACATTTCAATTCAAAGATATATTTTAATTGGAAATGAGACGTTTAATATCTGACGCAGTAAACTCTTAGTTAATATGATTATAATTTTTGGAGTCATGAGGGTGTTTTTTTACGCAATTCAGTAATAAAGCATTTAAAGTTTATGATGTCATCAAGCCACGCGATTTTATTCGAATTGCAATGCATTTTATAAATAGTTTACACATGTTTTATTTTCATATTTTATATTATGCATATCCATGATGGGTAAGTATTACGGTGGCCCCCAACGACTAGTTTGCACTCTTTTATGTAACTTAACTTGGGTTTTCAATGTAAAGATGGATTCACTCACTTTCTGACATGCTAGAATTATAAACATTTTGTACACATGTTTGTTTCCGATGTTAGCTCATGCATAGTTAAATATTATTTTATACAAATACTCATATTTCATCAAGTATTAAATATACTTATAACTAATTGCTAAATTATTTCTATTGCACTACGTGAAATATTTTTTGAAAGTGACTTTAAATTTGGTTGAAATACTACGCACAAAAAAACATGTGGAACTTTTTTCTTACCTTTTATTAAATTTTATTTCGCCATTCATACACAGTTAAACACAGATGTTTTACTGGATCCACATTGCCGATTGATACAGCTATAGATAATTTCGAGCATGTTGGTTATACAGATTGGTCCAAATTATTTCTTTTCAAAATTCATTTTGTTTTTGGTCCCCCAACTACACTAGTGACTAAACATATAATGAACTCACTGAAACATATAATGTCGAACATGTTCTTTAATTTTCTGAGTATCCAGAAAAAGTCTCTAGATATTCAACAAAACTTCTAAAATCGCAAGTTTATTTTGAGCATTATTACTGTTTGATAATTTGCAACTCCATATAACAGTGATACTTAGAATTAAAACGTCGAAACGTAGAGAAAAAAAAACTCTTGATTTCACATTTTACTCTCCTGCCAGAATAACTTTAATATTTGTCACCTTTTCTTGTTCTTGAATTTTAAAAACCATCAGTTAAACTTTAGGGCAATCTGACTTATAAAATTTCCATATTTTGGCAGGAAGTATTTTTGCATTAAGCTTCAAGTTGGATTAATTTTCTAGACACCTGATTTTTTTTACTCGAAATAATAGAGAAAATCATATAAAATCAGTAGCGTAGTCATGGTGGCAGAGGAGGAGGGGGGTGTCCAAAGGCTCTGGATGCGACCTATTTTAAAGAAATATCCTTCACCTTATCTAATTCAGGAATTTGCTTCGAATAAACACGGCGAAAATATCTTTACGAAATTAATGGTATTCAGAGCGTCTGTGCCCCCACCCTCTTCCACATCCCTACTATACATAATGAGACGAAATTGAAAAATAAAAACAACAGCATTAATTAGCCTTTTCGCGACGAGCGGTTGATTCAATCGCTGGTTGTGATCCACATCTAGTCACCTTGTTGGAATAAAATTCCTTTTATCATGTGAAATATTCTTACAGAGAAAGCAATTTTACAAATTTGCACTTGTGCTAGAGAGTATGAGAGCTAAGATTTTACCAAACTCAGCGTTTCTAAATTTTTCTACTTCTGCTATCACCTTTTTAAAACAAAAATCTTCGCTGCAGATTAATTTA
Organism: Maratus michaelseni; assembly: GCA_963931845.1. Lineage (NCBI taxonomy): Eukaryota > Metazoa > Arthropoda > Arachnida > Araneae > Salticidae > Maratus > Maratus michaelseni. The sequence goes on from OZ007600.1 coordinate 96,035,684, forward strand.
ACATTTGCACAGATGGACAAAAGTGAAATTCCTCAAGAAATTCTAAAAATTTCTTCAAATCGATGATTTTTTTTTCAAAAAATACCTCAACTCGGTTTCTATTTAAAAAAGTAAATTTTTAAACATTAATTTTAGCAATCTAAAAATATTTAACTGTATCCACCAAATAAAGCCATTTTTTGAAAAGAAAAATCCTCAGATAAATAAATAATCTTCAAAAGTTTTAAAGTCTTAGCGTGTTCATATTTGTGACTACAAAGCTCGATTGTTCACGTTTTGCATACTTTAACAAATTAGAAATAGATACACACAATTAAAAAAATCTAAAAAATAAAGCATTTTGTCAGAAATACCTAACAAGAAACAAAATCAAAACTAACAAAAAGTTAACATAGCTGAAAATCTAATGCGACTTAGACCGATCAGAGACAGGAATATTGAAAAAATTTCCCCAGTTTCCCCCTCTAAAAATTTTGAATTCCACAAATGATTCCCTATTAACACTTTTCCCCAACAAATCCCCCTGAAAGCTCAGAATCTCCCCAAAATGGGGAAAAATTCCTCAATCTGACAACACTGCATCTCCAATACAAATATACCTGAAATTTTACTCTTTCATAATACTGATAGCGAAGGCAGAAAATTTTAGGAATGCTGTGAGACCTGAAAATAGGAAACGTGACAAACAGAGCAAATATAAACTATTTCTAAAAGGTGTAAAACCTTTTTTATTCTGATGTATTTTTCAGGAATCTTCTAGAAGAAATGGAATTCAAGCTGCAAATGCGTTCGTGCTCCCCAAAATAAAAACATAAACTTTTCCCTTTTCAGACACATATAAAACAGATCTTCAGCTGTCCATCACAACACGTTTGTCGAAATCAGATGTAAAAGCGAAGTAAAAAGTAATTGTGTTTTTCAATACATTTTTCCATGCTTCAAAAATCACGTAGACGCTCCCAGAGGCGGAGAAAATATGACACTTATAAAAATGTGGGAAAGGGAAATAAATCTCAAGCAAAGTTATGAAAGGTATTTTGTAAAAGGCGAATTCTAAAATAAAAAGGAAAGTTAATTTATATTTCACATACTAAGACGTGATGCATAAGTTAAAGGAATTTCTTATACAAGTTAAATTTAGTTTTTAATCTGGTAAAACTAAACTTATACCGGTCATATGCATGTAATCTTTTAGATTAATCATACAACTGCATATGATATTTTTTATAATTATCTAATTGAAAAAATAAGCCTTAACTCATCAATTTAGTGTATTATAGTTCTTCAGATTAAACCAAGATGTAAATTAATTAAAATGTTCGTCTAAAAGCAGACTTCTAAAATAAAAAGGAAAGTTAATTTATATTTCACATACCAGACGATGATGCATAAGTTAAAGAAATTTCTTATACAAGTTAAATTTATTTTTTAATCTGGTAAAACTACACTTATACGGTCATATGCACGTAATCTCTTAGATTAACCATATAATTGTACATGATATTTTTTTATAATTATGAAATTGAAAAAAAATAAGCCCTAACTCATCAATTTAGTGTATTATAGTTTTTCAGATTAAACCAGAATGTAAATTAATTAAAATGTTTGTGTAAAAGCAGTAGTCTAAAATAAAAAGGAAAGTTAATTTATATTTCACCTACTAGACGTGATGCATAAGTTAAAGAAATTTCTTATACTAGTTAAATTTATTTTTTAATCTGGTAAAACTAAACTTATACGGTCATAAGCATGTAATCTCTTAGATTAACCATACAACTGTATATGATATTTTTTATAATTATGAAATAAAACAAATAAGCCTTAACTCATCAATATAGTGTATTATAGTTTTTCATATTAAACCAGATTGTAAATTAATTAAAATGTTCGCATGTATAATGTTTTCATGCAAAACTAATAAATTCAGCTGCTTTAAAATACGACAGATTTTTATTTTATAATCAGTAAAAAAATAAAACAAAATACTTTAACATTCACAAATATCCTCTTTTCACAAAAGAATGTTAAATTTGTAATAAGAAGGTAATGAATGGATATTTTAAATTTTTGAAATATGTCAGTTCAAATATGACTTAAAATAAAAACAAAATTAGATTATACTATCTAATGCATAAAATTAATTTTTTAAGGAAAAAAAAGGCCAGAAATTATTTATTTTGATCATATACCATAAATATTTAATCAGCCGTCATTGCGCATACATTAAAATTTGCGCTTAATTAAAAATACAAAATAAAAAAACATTCGAAAACTAGCATTTGAAATCCACAAATAATCGAGTTTTAGTAACAAAGAAACTAACAATGTTTTTTATTTGCCTGTATATGTGGTACACCGTGAATTGTTATCAAGTGTATGACATTCTGCACGTAATTGTCGAGACTTGGACACCTTTTTTAACACTTTCCAACCTAGTTGAAAAGTGTTTATGACTTCGGTTTGTCTGGCCGTCTGTCCGTGCTCTAACTCCCGTAAATATGCTCGGATTGCCCTGCAATTTTTATATGTTATAGTCGTTATCTATAGCATGTTCCCTATTTCAACGAAAGTGTGTAGCACTTATAGTTTTTTTACAGGGACACTCTAAAGAATTCCGTTACACTACTGTCTATGGGGAAAAATCATTTGCGGTTTATTTAAATAATGTTTCACTATTTTAAACGCATTGAAATTTATATATATCACGAAGGTGCATTAGAAGAAGCTTAATATGGGATAGGGTGTGCATAGCACTTATAGTTACTTTACAGGTACAGTCAAAAGAATTCCGTTACATTACGTCTATGGAGAAAAATCGTCTGCGGTTTATTTAAATAATGTTTCCCTATTTTAAACGCATTGAAATTTATATAAGGTGCATTACAAGAGGCTTATTACAGAATATTGTGTGTATAGCAGTCATCGTTCATTTACAGGGACACACAAAAGAATTCTCTACTGTCTGTTAACAATAATTCCTGGAAGTGCGTTTTAAGTTACTGAACGCGATTTTAATTCGCTTTTTGTATATTACGTGGTGTGTATAAATTCTGTAGATCCTATACAGGGAAGCACAAAAGTTCGGGAACACATTTCCGTATTATTTAACTCCAGAAGGAGAATTTTAAACTGTGCTACGCGTTTCCTAACTGAACTAAAATTTAGCATCCTATGTAGTATATATACAAATCTATAGATCCTATACAGGGCTGAATAAAAGTATTCGGATTACTCAGATGTTATCTTTCAGCTTATTAAACGGTAATGATTTGTAAAATTATTTTGGAAGCGTTGGAAAGTGTTACATAATCTATTCTTGACGCATGATTTTTCGTTCTTGTTACAACATTCTTTTATTTTTATAGGAGAATCACTGGTCGATTTCTTGATATCTGAATAATTTCAGCAAAATTAATGCATTTAATGATAAAAATGACTTTGTGAATGTGTTAGGAAAAAAGCAGGTTACCATCAAAGTACAGCCTTAACATCATATATGTACGACCAGTGGAGACTATATATACATATTTGACTACCGCTATTTCTAAACAATAATATTTATGGTAGATTTCAACTAATCATCGAAGTAGATTTTGCTTTAGAAATAATGGTAGACAATAATAAAAAATATTCACCAGTGGCAGTCGCTACATATATACGAGTCACTAGACTGAGAGTACTCTATAGAAAGAAAACGAATTAAAATGATAGTCTCCATTATGAAATAATATTAAGAAAAACTTTAAAAGAAAAATCAACAAAAAAAATATGTTTTTAAAATTTTAATGATCATAAAATATGAGGGTAAGTCATTAAATAAGTCACAAAAGATAATTCAATAATAACTTACAATGATATTCAGTTCAAAACTATTTTTATTTCTCAACGTATTCTCACCAATATTTATGCACTTATATCACCGTTTTATCAGTGACTCAACACCAGCTGCATAGCATTCTTTGGGTTGCTGTCTCAGCCACATTAGGACTTCAAGTTGAACACAGGAAACAATTAAAAAGTTTGGTTGGCAACTTCTTAAACATCCACCATACAGCTTCGACTTAGCCCCAAGCGATTTTCATCTGTTTAGTCCAGTAAAAAACCATCTTGGAAGCAAGGTGATGTTCACAGATGATGAAAAGGTTCAACTTGAAGTCCTAATGTGGCTGAGACAGCAACCCAAAGAATGTTATGCAGCTGGTGTTGGGGCACTGATAAAACGGTGATATAAGTGCATAAATATTGGTGGAGAATATGTTGAGAAATAAAAATAGTTTTGAAGTGAATAGCATTGTAAGTTATTATTTAATTATCTTTTGTGATTTACTTAATGACTTTCTCTCGTAATTTATTTTAACCTATATTCACGCAGTATGTAATTTTTAAATTTTCTTAAAATAAAATACAAACAGGACAGAGGAGAGAAACGAAATAGAAATATATAAATATTAAATTAATTTTCAAAAATTACAAAAGAAATTAATTTAATCAGGAATTTTATTTTTAAGGTCGTTCTCAAATCCAAAATGGCTACTTTCTGACACATTTTTGAATTATTTTTTGTTCTCAAGCGCATGAAATTGGCAGGTGCTCTTGATAAACTTTCTAATCAAACAGTTGTTTTTTTTCCATTTTTCGATAAAGACATATCGTTCAGGAAAAGCTGTGAAAGTTGAAATCAAATTTTGAACGAGTTTTGAACAAAAATTTCCGGTCGCGACTGCGGAGGAAATGAAAGAAACTGCCGTCATGAAAAAAGAACAATCGCTTATAACTCCAGATGTAATCCATTTATCAAACAAGTTGGAAATTGTACGTTAAACGTGACATAGGTATATTTATTTATTGATTTTATAACTAGCTTCACAATGTAAAAAAATCACCCTTATTATTTCAGTGAAATGAATTATATCGTCTGCAATATGAGCAAAATGAGCATGCCTTTTATTATTATTATTATTATGTATGCCACGTTTACAAATGCGAATTTTTATTCTACACGAGACAGCACTGTAAAATTCACCATGAAGATCTTGCTGTGCGAATGAATACATCCATGGTTTAATATTTCTATGACTCATAATGAACGAATCTCCTGTGTTTACTTACTCTAATGGATTGATATATTCGGTTGTTAACCTAATTTTCACGGAAGTTATCTCAGAATATATACATTTTTTCATCTCTCAAACAAACAATTTTTTTTCAACGATCTTTCTAAAAATGTAACTCTTATGCAGTTTTATTCGAAAAAATAATTTTGAATAAAAATGGCCGCCTGGCATATGAAAAAAGAAGTGGTTTGCCCGTATTTGTTTTCCTTAGTCACATTACTTGCGCTTTTATTATATAGATTACGTATGATAGGATTTAATAGAATAAAGAAAACTTTTATTAATATCTTTTTAAGTTTTGATTCGATTTTCATAAAATTTGAAATGACTCGACAAAATTCTACAACATTAATATATATTAAATTTCAAACCATGCGGTTGGGTAGTTTTTGCGCTGTTATATGCGGACAGAATGGACGAACGGACAGACAGACGGACGGACCAGACCACGTGCTACGTATTTATATAATATGAACGCACCTAAAAAGGAAAATAACTGGTCAATTACCGATCACTTCAACTGCCTTGACTGCGTCAAGCTTTTACCTTCAAAAATGTGTCAGAAAATTTCACGTTACTGAGCTGGGAAAAATATATTTTTTTGAGAACCGCCTTAATTTGAATTTTATCATAATTAATGACCCGTATTTGAATATTCTGAGTAATGTTAAATTATTCTGAGTTATATTAAAATTAAAAAGCTAAAGTACCAGTTTAGATGCTCTCGATAATTTAGGTCATGTAACTAAAATTACAACTGCCTTTGAAATATCATTCTTTCTACTCGTCATTTTTCATGAGACAATTTATTCACATCTCACGCCTATTGTCGTCTTCCATCTTTTCGGAGTGCAGACAGTACGTAAATAAGAATGCAAAGAACTTAGAGAATTCACAAATCTCCCAATATGATGAATGTACTTTGAAATTACGCTTAAGAAGATTACAATAATTAAAATGTTTCCGAATTCCTATCGTTTTACTTTGAACTGAAATTTTAATTTAGAAAATTACTTCGACCAGTGATTTAGATTCATTTAGAACGCTGCACTATTAATTAGCAGTCAACTTTAATAAATATAAATGTCTGGAATTGTTTTGAAACTGGGCCGTCATATAATAATAACGTGTAAAGCGGCACAGAAATAGTGCGAGTACAATTTTTATTTCATATAATAATTATGATTGAATTCACTATACAATAATTTTTTGATTAATTATGATTGAATTCACTGTACATTAATTTTTGGCAAATAAAATTTAAAATAGAAGTATTAAAGGTGGACGTGTACATATCCAGCAATATGTAATTACTTATCCAACGTTTACTGGAGTTCCAAATTACCTGCGATTTATTCTGTTGTGCTGATTCAGATATCAGGCCAGATGCTATTATCAATAAGGTTAACTGGATGAATTAGGACTTCCAGATTCGAACGGGATGGCTCAGTTGGTACAGCATGGTAGCTTCAGCCAAGAGATCCCAGGTTTGAATCCTGGCACGGCCATTTTTCGTCCAGCTGGAAAATTACAACTCATATGATTGCTTTACCAATTTTAATAAGTGTGTTAAAATTAATCTAGAATATACAGTGTATCCACTCTCGAAGGTGTCTAATGGCTAATTCTAAACTGTTAGTCATAGACATATAGTTCCAACTGCAAAAATGTTTTAAATGAGGTAAATACGTATTTTAAAAGCAAATTCAGTCAATAAAAACTTTTCTTAAAAAGTTACGAAATTTAATTTTTATACGATCCCTCGGTTCTATAAGTGATATTTAGTAAAAAAATTCCCATTACACTAACAAGTGAGACAAAAAAAGTCCCATTCATCTAATACTAAAATTGATCGAATTATGAAGCTTTGAACTGCATGACTTAATACGAATTTTCTGCATCTGAACGCATATGAGTTGGGCCATGCTTCAAGGGATCGTACACAAAGTGCTTAAAGTATTAGTAGAACTTATTTCGCGTGTATCTGCACTTTAACTCAAGTAGTCACATTGTACAAGTATTCGATAGTATTAATATTTATTAATTAAGTTTCAGATTGGTTAAAATAATTGTATTTTAACATTTGTTTTATTTTGTAAAGAATTGAGACTATTGCTTTTCATCATTTCATTTGACGAAAATTCTGTTGTTTTTTCACATATACTTTTAGTACAAGTTGTATAGTTTGCTTTAATATGTCATAATGAAAATAGATTTCAAATTTATATTCTAATGTTAATTTAACTCTCAACTGTTTTTATATATATCTGACGGGTATTTACATTTTTAGTAAATTTGAGAATGACCCCTATTTCGCAGCAAAACAGATGCTTCAGCTATAAACGGCTATTACTCGGTCAGTTTTAATCGTAGAAGAATGGGACTTTTTTTTTTGTCTTACTTGTTAAAGTAATAGGAAATTTTTACTAAATATAACTTATTAAACCGGCAGACCGTATAAAAAATTAAATTTCGAAATTTTTAAGAAATGTTTTTATTGACCCAAATCGCTTTTAAAATACTTCTTTACCTTATTTAAAACATTTTTGCAACTGGAACCAGATGTCTACGACAAACGGTTTAGCAATTAGCCATTGGACACCGTTGAGAATGAACACCCGGTATAGATTAAAACAAGTTGGAAATTGTACGTCAAACGTTACAAACGAGGTGCATTCGTACTATAGCTAGTTATATAAATATTCAGATCTTGATGATTTTTAATTCTGTGGAATGAATTATATCGTCTGCAGATTAATTTTTGTAATAAAATAAGTATCTCGGTCGCTTGACGATTAAACTTCGAAAGCTCCTATAAAAATAAAGCACCGATTAAAAAAAAATCAAATTTTTTAATAAATGTTTTTATTAATATTTTCTAAAGTTTTGATTCGATTTTTAAAAAAAATTGAAATGTCTCGACAAAATTCTGCAAAGATAATATATCTTAAATTTCAAACCATTCGGTTGGGTAGTTTTTGCGTTGTTATGCGGACGGACCAGACGACGACAATAGGTGCTACGTATTTATATAATTAAGAACACACCTAAAAATAAAAAGTACACTTGTACTGTTACTTGTAATTGTACTGGTAATTGTACTTGTACTTTGCTAAAAAAGTGTAAAATGGAAACGTTAAAACTTAGTTAAAAGTTAAATTATTCCAACAGTTTCGGCAAAACTTTTATAACCATCATCAGGAACATCAAAGGACTAAACTGGTGAGCTTATATCTTGAAAGAGAAGTGAGAAATTGTAGTGAAAGTGAAGGGAAAATTCAGAATGGAAAAAGGGGGTAAAAAACATAATATGATGGAGCCATCAGTGACGTTGTAATAGGAACATTCAAGATTACTTATGCGAGATAAAAATTTATAAATGCTATTATAACAGGATTCATACGTTTTTGTCACAATTTGTAATAGAATTTTTCTGTTTAATATTTAAATAGAAAAAAAAATGTGGAAACCTCGTTTAATTTCATGGTTTGTAATACTTTTCTGCATTTAAATAAGGCGAAAAATTCTATTAAAAATTGTGGTATACCACGATTATTGAAACTGTCAAGATTATTTTATCACTCATTTTTTTTATCATAGTCGTGCAAAAATAACCCAATTTACATTTAAGAATGGAGGAACAATCAAGATTATTTATGAGAGATAAAAATTAATAAATTCTATTATATTATTGAAACTGTCAACATTACTTTATCACTCACTTTGCTATTATATTAATGCAAAGATAACCCCATTCACATTTAAGGTATCAATAATCTTTTAAATGTTGACAGTTTCAATAATGGAATAGCATTTATTAATTTTTATCTCATAAAAAATCTTGATTGTTTCTATTACAACGTCAATGATGGCTTCAGCATATTATGTGTTTTTCTCCCTTTTTCATTCTTGGTTTTCCCTTCACTTTCCCTACAGTGACGTTGCAATAGGAACAATCAAGATTATTTATGAAAGATAAAAATTAATACATGCTATTATATTATTGAAACTGTCAACATTATTTTTTTATTATATTCATGCAAAAAACCCAATTCACATTTAAGTTATCAATGATCTTTTAAATGTTGACAGTTTCAATAATATAATAGCATTTATTAATTTTTATCTCATAAATAATCTTTATTGTTTCTCTTATAACGTCAGTGATGGTTCCAGCATATTATATGTTTTTCTCCCGTTTTTCATTCTTGGTTTTCCCTTCACTTTCCCTACTGTGACGTTGTAATAAGAACAATCAAGATTATTTATGAGAGATAAAAAATAATAAATGCTATTACGTATATTATTGAAACTGTCAACATTATTTTATAACTCATTTTTTTATTATATTCCTGCAAAAATAACCCAATTCATATTTAAGATAACAATAATCTTTTAAATGTTGACAGTTTCAATAATATAATAGAATTTATTAATTTTTATCTCATAAATAATCTTCATTGTTTCTCTTATAATGTCAGTGATGGCTCCAGAATATTATATGTTTTTCTCCCGTTTTTCATTCTTGGTTTTCCCTTCACATTCGCTACAGTGACGTTGTAATAGGAACAATCAAGATTATTTATGAGAGATAAATTTAATACATGCTATTATATTATTGAAACTGTCAACAATATTATTTTTTATATTCACGCAAAAATAACCTAATTCACATTTAAGGTATCAATAATCTTTTAAATGTTGACAGTTTCAATAATGGAATAGCATTTATTGATTTCTATCTCATAAATAATCTTGATTGTTTCTATTACAGCGTCAATGATGGCTTCAGCATATTATGTGTTTTTCTCCCTTTTTCATTCTTGGTTTTATCCCTTCACTTTCTCTACAGTGACGTTGCAATAGGAACAATCAAGATTATTTATGAGAGATAAAAAATAACAAATGCTATTACGTATATTATTGAAACTGTCAACATTATTTAATCAATCATTTTTTTATTATATTACTGAAAAAATAATCCAATTCACATTTAAGATAACAATAATCTTTTAAAAGTTGACAGTTTCAATAATATAATATCATTTATTAATTTTTATCACATAAATAATCTTGATTGTTTCTCTTATAGCGTCAGTCTTGTAGCGTTTCTTAAAGCGTTTAATGTATTTTGAAATTACTCTTAAAAAGATTACAATAATTAAAATGTTTCCGAATTCCTGAAGTTTTACTATAAACTGAAATTTTAATTTAGAAAATTATTTCGACGAGTTCTTTAGACTCATTTTGAACAGTACACTATTATTGGGTTGTTCGTAAAGCTCCGTCCGTTTGGAAAAACGAATTCGTAACGGAAAATTCAGCCTGTTAATTATTAGACATTAGATATCTGAATTAATGTCTAATAATTAAATGCTAGAATTTTCCGGTACGAACCAAATTTCCCAAACGCATAGAATTTTCCGAACAACCCAATAGTTAAGAGTCAACTAAATGTAAGTGCGTGGAAATATAGGGTGTTTCTAAATGAATATCGGGGTTTTAACGCTTTGTAGTATCTATTATATAAAACTTAAAATTATACTTAATACATAAAATGAAAGAGCAACTCAAACAGTTTGTTGATACCTGTGCATGCACATTCGTAGGCAATGTTTCTTCCGTGATCCGTTAGAAAGCGCTAGTACCGAAAATGGCGACTAGTGAACAGAAAGCATTTTGTGTTCTGCAGTTTGCAAAGACCAAATCTGTAGTTACCATGCAGCGTGCGTTCCGGATAAAGTTCAGATGTGATCCCCCAGCCAGCTGTTGCAACAATTACCCCACAAACACTAATTAATGTTTGGGAAGAACTGAGCTATCGACTTGATGTGTGCCGTGTGACGAAAGCTATTGGAGTGTTTCTATATTAAGTTTCTATATTAAGCTATATTAAGTTGTTCATATTGAACACTTGTAAGCTTGTAGGTAAAACTGTTTAAGTTGCTCTTTCATTTTATGTATTAATCATAATTTTAAGTTTTATATAATAAATACTACCAAGCGTTAAAACTCCGATATTCATTTAGAAACACCCTGTATTTTGAAACTGTGTCGTAGTCTAATAATGACGTATAAAGCTCTTTGCTGGTACGGAAATAGTACGAGCTTATTTTTATCGAAAAATTTAATTATGATTGAATTTACTATACATACAATTTGTGCAAATAAAAATTTAAATATTAACTAGTCGTTGGGGGCCACCGTAATACTTACCCATCATGGATATGCATAACGTAAAATATTAAAATAAAAATGTGTAAACTACTTATAAAATGCATTGCAATTCAAATAAAATCGTGGCTTGATGACGTCACAAACTTTAAAGGCTCGATTACTGAATTGCTTGAAAGAGGTTTTTCCTTATAACTCCAAAAATAATAATCCTATTAACTAGCGGTTTATTGCATCTGATTAAGCGTCAAATTTCCAATTAAAATATATCTTTGAAGTGAAATTTGGATGAAATACAGGGTCATGAAAAATCGAAGAGTGTGGAAAATAGGATTCCAAATATCTCGGCAACTAATTATCCGATCGACTTCATGCTTTATTCAAAATTTATGTTTTTTTATTGTCTTTTATATTCATTTCTTAAAATAAACAATTTCGAAAATTTTTATATACCTTTCATCAGAACGAATATTTCGAGAGTCCGAAAAAAATTGTTCCGGTTAATCGAGGTTATTGAAATGAAATAGGCTTCTTCCCATTATTACATACTAAGTACCTACAAAATTGCAAGTCTCTATCTCAATTTTTTCGGGAGATAGAGCGTTTACAGACACACAGACACACACACAGACACACACACAGACACACAGACGGACGGCAAAATTTTTTTTCTAAAAATATGTTTTTCGAATCTCCAGTGTCTGAAACGTGTAAATCCGTCAAAAAAAAAAATTTCGATTTTCAAAACGATTACAAGACTTACCCTATACTACGTATGATGGGTAAGTAAAAATGTACATCAACAAGTAATATGAATAACTGTGCATTCGTAAACCATTTGTATCATTAGTGCATATATGAGTCCTTTTCAAGTTTTTTTTTTTTTTTAGTTCAAAATTTTCGAATCCATTCCGGAAATTCCGAAAGAAGAATTTTTACTTTATGTAATCACGAAACGTCTGTCATTAAATAAAGCAAAATTTGCAATACAGAATTTCTGGTGTGATTTCGGAATTTTTGAATGATAAAGAAATTCCTGAAATGCACTCTGCAGAAGCAAATGGGTTAAATTAGTTTACAAATTAAAACTAGTCGTTGGGGGCCACCGTAATACTTACCCTTCATGGATATGCATAATATAAAAGATGAAAATAAAACATGTGTAAACTATTTATAAAAGGCATTGCAATTCGAATAAAATCGTGGCTTGATGACGTTATAAACTTCAAATGGTCTATTACAGAATTGCGTAAAAGAAACATCCTTATAACTCTAAAAATGATAATCATATTAACTAACAGTTTACTGCGTCGGATTAAGCGTCTCTTTTCCAATTAAAATATATTTTTGAATTGAAATTTGAATGAAATACAGGGTCATGAAAAATCGAAGAGTGTGGTAAATAGGATTACAAATATCTCGGCCACTCATTATTCGACCGACTTCATTCTCTATGTAAAATGTATGTTTTTTTATTGTCTTTTATATTCACTCCTTAAAATAAACAATTTCGAAAATTTTTATGTACCTTTTATCAGAACGAATATTTCAAGAGGCCGAAAAAGATAGTTCTGGATAATCGAGGTTACTGAAATTCAATAAGTTTCTTCCTATTATTACATACTAAGTACATACCAAATTTCAAGTCTCTATCTCAATATTTTCGGAAGATAGAGCGTTTACTGTCACATACACAGACACACACACAAACACACAGACAGAAGGACGGCAATTTTTTTTCTTTTAAAAATATGTTTTTTGGAATCTCCAGTGTCTGAAACGTGTAAATCCGTCAAAATGCTTTTTTCGATTTTCAAAACGATTACAAGACTTACAATATACTACGTATGAGGGGTAAGTAAAAAGCCCAAACAAGCATGGAAATCCCAGAATTTTATTTGAATGAATAACACCATAAATGTGTTTATATTAAATAGTAGCCAATACTTATGTGTTATTTTCAAATTATTCTGGGTAACAGTAAAATACATATACAAAGTATTAAATCACTAGTGGCGCCACCTACTAGACAAAATCCGAGTTACAGAAGAACTATACGGGATTTCATGTTATTATTTCGGGATCCCATATAGATCTTCTGTAACTCGGATTTTTTCTAGTAGGTGGCGCCACTACACGGCCTGTGATTTGACCTTGCTCATGTCATAAGCATGAGTTAGTTATGTGAATTCAAGATGGAAACCTTTTGTTTATGAGTGTAATTGTTACTTAAAATCATATTCTGAAGATGGTCGTAGAAGTTGACCGAAACGTCAATTTGATGTAATTTTAAAGTATAATTTTACATAAAATTTTTATACACCATTCAGTAAAAACGTGTGGTTTACTATACACAATATTTCTTATACAACAGTAAATTGTCTTTTTAAAAATGCCGAATAAATACAATGACCTGATATTCCACAGAAAATTGGACCTTCAGTTTACATGGTCTTAACAGTGCTCTTTTGTATACCCAGGGCTTCCATATCGTCGTCCAACTGAATATCAATATTTTTTGACAGAAAATTTCATAATAGCATTGCTGCCAACTTTTACGCTTTTTTGATACCACTAAAAATTTACAGAAAATTTTGCCTTATTGAATCACATGATTTCGGCGATTTAATAAAGTAAAATTTACTATAAAATTTTAGTGGTAGGAAAAAAGCGTAAAAGTTGGCAGCTATGATAATAGTTTTCTACAACATGTCCGCAAAAATTTATCTCCAAAGCTGGTTGCTGAAAAGTTTAAAAAATAAATCTTAAAATATAATTTTTCTAAGAACATACCGGTATTCAGAAAGCGGACCATTTGGGAGCCCTGTATATCGTCTCTCAGATGTGACACAAGGAATGAAATATACTAATATAGATAACTATAAATTATTAAAAATTACAAAAATAATTGCAATTTTCTCATTGGATCGATATTAAAAGTTTTATTTGAATATTATCACCATACGTGTGTCTTAGCGTTCAACAATATAATACGATTAATCTGAAATATACTAAAGTAAAAATTAAAGTATCAAATGCGTTTTATAATTTAGGTCATGTATATGAAATTCCAACTGTCTGTGAAATATTATTCTCTCTACTTGGCATTTCAGAAAACAATATTTCACATCTAACTCCTATTTGTTTTCTTCCCTATTTTCAAGGTTCAGACATGCGGTACATTAGAATGCAAAGAATGCAGAAGATTCACAAAGCTCAAAATTCAATGAAAGTATTTTCAAATTACCCTTAAGAAGATTACAGTGATGGAAATGTTTCAAAATTCTCATCGTTTTATTTTGAAGTGGAATTTTAATTTAGAAAATTATTTAGACGGTCTCTTTAGATTCATTTCAAAACTGCGCTATTAATGATGAGTTCAAATTTGAATTTGTGGAAATGCTTCAAAAAACCGTTTCGTTGTCTTATCATGAGGTGTAGAATTATGTACTGTCACGTGAAGATTACAAACATAATGTGGGTCTCAAAGATTGCTAAATACGTAAATGTAAGACAATTTTACGTTAAAATTATGTAATCTAAAAAAAAAAGAAAACATTCATCATTTTTAGGTTCTAATCTATTTTCCTACGAGATGTAATTTCTTTAACTGAATGAAAATGTGTTCAGGCTGGGTGTCGAAACCAGAATCTGTGGTTTAAATTGTCAATGCCCCACCACTTCAGCTATCTGAGTGGCAACATAGCCGATACAATTCATTCAGATACCTTTTGCAATGACATCTGATTTGTTATCTGAAAAAGCTTAACAGAATAAACCACACGTAAAGGAATGCCAATAAACGTTGGTTGCGAAAAAAATATTCAAGCCGGGAGCCGAACCCAGAACCTTTGGCTGACATTGTCAATGCCCCACCACTTCAGCTATTTGAGCGACAACCTATCTGATACAATTCATTCAGATGCCTTTTGGCCATGACATGTGATTTGTTATCTGAAAAACCTCAACAGAATAAACCACACGTAAAGGAATGCCAATAAACGTTGGACGCGAAAAAAATATTCTTGCCTAGAGTCGAAACCAGAACTTTTGACTTACTTTTTCATTGCCCCACCACTTCAGCTATTTGAGCGACAACCTAGCTAATACAATTCATTCAGATGCCTTTTGGCCATGACATGTGATTTGTTATCTGAAAAACCTCAACAGAATAAACCACACGTAAAGGAATGCCAATAAACGTTGGACGCGAAAAAAATATTCTTGCCTAGAGTCGAAACCAGAACTTTTGACTTACTTTTTCATTGCCCCACCACTTCAGCTATTTGAGCGACAACCTAGCTGATACAATTCATTCAGATGCCTTTTGGCCATGACATGTGATTTGTTATCTGAAAAACCTCAACAGAATAAACCACACGTAAAGGAATGCCAATAAACGTTGGACGCGAAAAAAATATTCTTGCCTAGAGTCGAAACCAGAACTTTTGACTTACTTTTTCATTGCCCCACCACTTCAGCTATTTGAGCGACAACCTAGCTGATACAATTCATTCAGATGCCTTTTGGCCATGACATGTGATTTGTTATCTGAAAAACCTCAACAGAATAAACCACACGTAAAGGAATGCCAATAAACGTTGGACGCGAAAAAAATATTCTTGCCTAGAGTCGAAACCAGAACTTTTGACTTACTTTTTCATTGCCCCACCACTTCAGCTATTTGAGCGACAACCTAGCTGATACAATTCATTCAGATATCTTTTGGCAATGGCATCTGTTTTGTTATCTGAAAAGGCTCAACAGAATAAACCACATGTAAAGGAATGCCAATACACGTCGGATGCAAAAAAGTGTTCAAGCAAAGAGTCGAACCCAGAATATTTGGCTGACATTGTCAATGCCTTACCACTTCAGCTATTTGAGTGACAGCCGAGATGATACAATTTATTCAGATATCTTTCGGCAATGATATATGATTTGTTATCTGAAAAAGCTCAACAGAATAAACCACACGTAAAGGAATGCCAATAAACGTTGGATGCGAAAACATTGTTCAGGTCGGGAGTCGAATCCAGAACCTTTGACTTTCATTGTCAATGCCACATTTTCCCACTTGGGCTACTTGGGCAACAATCTAGCCGATACAATCCATTCAGATAACCTTTTTCCAATTACATCTGGTCTGTTATCTGGAAAATCTCAACAGAATGAACCACACGTAAAGGAATGTCAATAAATGATGGAGGCATAATTACTCTACTATTTTTAACACAATACACTATTAATTGATTACTTATTGAGAAATACACTACACGAGTTGTAATTTTTAAAATTGAGTGAACAAGTGTTCATTCCGGGAGTTGAACCCAGAACTTTTGGCTTACGTTGCCAATGCTCTACCACTTCAGCTATTTGAGAGACAACCTAGCCGATACAATTCATTCAAATAACTTTTTGACATTTGCAGTTGGTCTGTTATTCGAAAAAACTCAACAGAATAAACCGCAGATAAAGAAATTGTAATAAACTATGGATGCCTAATTACACAATTTTTATCACAATACACAATTAATTGATTACTGATTTACTGATTAGGGCAAGATATCACACAAGTAGTAATTTTCCCTTCTGTGTGAAAAGGTGTTCAGGCCAGAAGTTGAACCCAAAACCCATGACTTACATTGCCAATGCTCTATCACTTCAACTACCTGAGCTACATTCTAGCGAATAAAATTCATTCAGGTAACCTTTAGCAATTACATCTGGCCTGTTATCTGAAAAATATCAACATAATATACTGCAGATAATTTAACTTTAATAAACGATGGGTGTTTAATTCCGCTTTATTATTTTAAACTTAATCATACTGATTGGGAAAGACATCACATGAGTTGTGATTTTTTCAACTGAGTGAAAAAGTACCCATTGCCGGGAGTCGAACCCTGAACCTTTGGATTAAATTACAAATGCTCTACCACTTGAGCAGCCGTCACAATTCATTCAGAAAACCTTTTAGCAATGACATCGGGTTTGTAATCTGAAAAAGAATAAACTGCATTTAAAGTAAATCCAATAAACGATGGATGCGTAATTACACTTCATTATTTTTAAAACAATCATACCGATTGGGGAAAATATCATACGAGTTGTAATTTCTCCAACTGCGTGAAAAGGTGTCGATTGCCGGGAGTCGAACCCAGAACCTTTTGATTATATTGCCAATGCTCTATCACTTGAGCAGCCAATACAATTCGTTCAGAAAACGTCTTGGCAATGACATCTGGTTTGTTATCTGAAAACGAAAGAACTCTAGTTAAAGGGACTCCAATAAACGATGGGCGCATAATTACACTTATTTTTAACACAATCATACCGATTGGGAAAGATATCATACGAGTCGTATTTTTTCCAACAGAGTGAGAAAATAGCCAGGCCAGGAGTCGAACCCAGAATCATTGGCTTACTTTGTCAATGCTCTAAAAACTGAGCTACCTTGGCGACATAGTTTCCAAAGCTACACACACAGTTAGTTATTAGATCCCTCTTTTACAGACACAGTTATGCACGTATTACATAAATGTAACTTAACTATTTTACAGAAACATATAATGTTACATCAAACTGTTATGCGTATGTGTGTGTGCGCGTAACTTTTTCTAAAAATTATACATAACAACAGAAACAGTACAGTACAAATCAATATTAATTTTCAAATATTTCTAAAAATTACAATGAAATTTAAAAATTTCTATTAGAATATTATTATCATAAAAGTATTTTAATAGCCATTAGTTGAATATTACTTTCTAATATGAACAATACAGGAAGGTGGTCTAAAATGATACCCTTAAGAGAAAAACTTGTGTAAAATAACATAACTTTTGAAATAAAACTTTGACTCTTTGCTAGTATGTTTTACACTATATTTTGCATTATAAACATATTTTAATAATATTTTAAACCCAAATTGAATAATGAAAAATGTTAAATTTGTAAAAAGTGTCCAAAGGATCATTTTACCCTCACCAAAGGGCAAAATGATCCTTCATTTAAAAGTAATTGTAAATTGCTTTTTATTGGCAAAATAAATTATATAAAAGTAATTATGACAATACATAAGTGTAATTCACATCTAAAAACATACTCCATTAAGTAAATCAAGTCATATTTCTGTACACGAAAGTCTGTATATCCAAATAAATATGAAAGTTAGTGCTTACCTTATAATAGATGCTATAAAACCCAATTTTTCAAAGAATTCTATTCAGACGCGTAATGCTGCTATCGATCGAATACCGCCATTGCTTCTTCTTCACTTATCACAACTAGTTTATGTGTTACCCTGTAGATAACGTGACCTGCCTTGAAGAAAATATATGTGGATCGTTTTGCCCGTTAGGATCATTTTATGCCACCTTCCCGTACTAAATATTTGAAAGATTAAATTAAAACATCTTGTTAAACTAAGTCATATAAGTTAAATTAGGTCATATAAGTGAAATTACAAACTGCATATGAAATACTATTCTATATTGTCGGTATTTTTCAAAAGACAATTTATTCACAGATCGCACTTACGTGTCTTCCCCTATCTTTTCGGAGTACAAAGAATTAGAAAATAAGAATGCAAAGAATGCAGAAGATACACAAAGCTCTCAGTTTGATTAAAGTGTTTTGAAATTACCCTTAAGGAGATTACAATAATGGAAATGTTTCCAAATTCCCATCGTTTTACTTAGAACTGAAATTTTAATTTAGAAAATTACTTAAATGAGTTCTTTAGATTCACTTTGAAAGCTGCACTATTAATTATAAGTCGTCCTATTAAATGTAAATGTGTGTAATTGTTTTGAAACTGTCTCGTGTCTAACGATGACTTGTAAAGGTCTTTACTTAAATAGTGCAATCTCAAAAATTAGTTATGATTGAATTCACTATGTATTTAAATACATAAAAGCTTTCTTTTACTTAAGAATGGTGTCACACAAAATATACATATAAAACAAATAAACCACTGACATGTTTCTGTTTCATTCGAGATATAAACCATTATTATAAGAATACAAAATCAATGAAGACGAATGACACTGGACAACGAAATATATAGATCATACAAAACACATAAACGCCCTCTAGTATCAATCATGAAAATAAACTAAAAGAAATCGATTTAAGATTGTTTACTCACTAGGTATTGCTTTTGTGAAAATATAAATTAATATGTTAAAATACTGGGTGTTTCACGAAGGTCCCCTAACTTTGAAAATAGATAACTTGGAAATGGTGATAGATAGAATTATGAAACCAGTGGTATGTTTGTTAAAAAACGCGTAGAAAATCTGAACAAGAAACCTCAAAATTTTAGTAACAAATTGCGCCAATAGATGGCGCTGCAGATGGCATAACGATACGTAGACTGTATCAGATCAAAAGTGATTCAAATTGTGCACCTTTCTCACAACACACATGTCGCAAACGAAGAATGAAATTGTCAGTGATTCTCTGTAGTATGTCACCGGAAATCAACACACAAGCTTGACAAATAGCCCTCCAGCTCGTCGAGTGTTAAAGGATTGTTGCAGTAAACAATGTCTTTCAGTGTCACTTTCGGAATTTCTTTCACTGTACACTAATATCGATCACGTTTCAACGGCGAAATCTTCGACGACTGATCGTTCTTGGAGTGTGAGCTCACTTTATAAAAACCCGTAATGCTGTTTGCAGCGCCCTCTATCGGTTCTATTTTAAACTAAAATTTTGAGGTTTCTAAATCAGATTCTTACGGGTTTTTTAATAAACATACCACTGGTTTCATGCTTCTATCTATCGCCGTTTCCAAGTTATTTATTTTCAAATTTAGGGGTCCGTCATGAAACACCCGGTATTAAATCATGGAAATCTAACAGAACTTTTCTTCTGAAGTAATATGGAATAGTATTGAAAAGTGAGGTAAAATAGTGTCTCGAAAGGTAATGAAATTGGCGTAAGTTTTCATAAAAGTAATATATTGTAATATCATTTCTTCGCCACACAGTTGGATTTTTTTTTTCGGAATATATGAAGTCAAAATTTTCTGCATATAAACCAGAAACTTTTAAGGAGTTGAAGCCAAGCATTTTACTAACATTTCAGATGTACATGCATTTATTTGTAAAAATGTAATTAAAAAAACAACGCCGTAATCTATGCTTTCAGGCATAGTCGCGGTGCACATTAACCCATTTTTGTCAATAGCACATATATGCTTGCATTTCAGGAATTATTCAGATATTTCAAATTCATGCCAAAAATTCCTAAAGAAGAATTTTTACTTTATGCAATCACGAAAATTCTGTCATTAAATAAAGCAAAAATTAAATACTATTTAGAATTTTTGGTATGGAATCGGAATTTCAGAATAAAAAATAATTTCTTGAAATGCACGTACGCACTAATAATGAAAATGGGTTAAATTATTAATATTATTTTATGCTTAATTGGATTTAAACATTAATATAAAAATTTAAAATACTAAAAGCCTCTAAATAGTTGTTATTTTATTGAAACTTAATATCACAAAGTTACTTTTGGCTATTTTATTTTTAACAATTCAAGTATTAAAAAAATATATTTCGTTGAATATAAACAATGTAGCAGTTAGTCAACATTATTATGAATACGGATCTCTACCTAGTTTTGATTGAAGAATATGTCTTTTACAAATCAATTTCAAAAGTTTGTTTAACATTACAGTACCTAACGAATTTTAAACTACAGAAGAGTAAACAAATTACAACCTGGATAAAATGAATTGTAAAATATTGAGTATTTTCATTTCGATTAAAACATCTTCTATTAAACATAAACAATTCTTGTTAATTATTTTTGCATAATTATTTTATTGAAATCCTATGAATCTACTTGTACTGCTCAGGAATTTTAAATATTTATAATTTGGTTTCTATTTATATTCTCTTGCAGCTAAATCGTTGTAATATTTAACATCTAATAAATATTAGGAATGCATTTTTTCTTATACTTCTTTAAAAAGCATTCAAAATATTAATGAATATTTATTGAATTAACTGTTAAATTTAATTCATTTTCATAGAGAGAATATGCTTCAATTTTAGAATAGCAGTACCTTTCAAAAAAGAGGTAAACATGTATTTAGTTTAATTTGTTTATATTAACAAGTATTAATAAAGTGTGATGGTAATAATTATTATTTTTGGCTGTTTAGGTAATATATTTCCAAAACGTGCATATTAAGAAAAAGGTTATATTTTATTATTCTTTTTACCAAATTTATTGGGATATAATTTTTAAAAATATCATGCAAGTCACGTAGCAAACATAAAAAAAATAACAATAGTGAAACAGATCATAAATCTAATGAGAAATCTCAGCTTGAAACAAAACAAAAAAATATATTTTGATTCTAAGCTCGTGAGGGAGAAAATAAACATGAAATCTAATTTTCTCTCTGTATTATTTTCAACAGTTCATAAATTTAATTTATCAGTTTTTCAGTTTTTTTTTTTTACTATTCATTCAATATTTTTCTTAAACTATATATTTTATATAAAATAGTTATATCAAATTAATTTATTGAATGCTTTATTTGTGATATTTTTTACAAATCATTGATAAAAAAACTTAAAATAAAATACTTGTGATTTAATTATCAATACGTAAAAGTAAAATATTTGTGATATCGAATTGTTCAAATTAAAGTTAAGTCGAATTCAAATATTGGAGCCTCATTTACTATCAACCTTTCCCTTTTGTGAAAGAATTATATAATTTTTAGCTTACAGGCTATCAAAGCCGGAGAGCTAATGCGCCCGCCGGTTCTGTATGTGTACCTATGTACATATGTACGTATGTACGTATATACGTAAAGTGATAACTATTGATAGAAATATCTGTTTTGCTTCAAATTTTGTATATATGTTCATTGTGATAAGGCGCTTCCCTGATTGGTTATGGGAGTTCATTGGCTAAGTATAAAGGGGGGAACGGGGTCTAATCCCCCTCCTTAATTTAGATAAATGGGCTTTTCATGCAGAATTATCCGATTTGCTTAAAATGTTGTATATAGGTTCATTGTGATAAGGCGCTTTTCTGATTAGTTTTGGGTAGAGCTCCTATAATACAGGCTGACGCATCCTCGCAGATATGTGTCTCAAAGTCGAAAAACCAAGCTAATTTTCCGCCATTTAACATCCAGCCTCTTTCAGAAGGTGGAGGAACGAGGCCTTAGGCAACCCCAGCTAAGCAACGGTAGATTGAGATGCTGAACTGAGACCCGAATAATGCGAAACAAAATGGATATGCGTCAGCTCCTATTATAGGAGCCTTAGTTTTGGGGTTTGTCATGCCGGTGACGTCAGGTTTATGGCAACCCTTTTCTTTTCTCTCTTCTACTGCGGAGTGAGGGAGAAGGTAGGAGAGTTTGGCGGGAGGCCAAGGTGTTAAGACGATGCGTGCGGCGGGCACGTTATGGAAATAAATATAGTAATTGTGTTGATTGAAGAAAATAATATTGTAACTACTGCTGCTTCTTGTATTCTTTATATATCTATGTGTGTTCTCCATGTTCTGTGTGACGTGTTGTCCCAATAAACTGGTTTATTGTCAAATTAGCTGTATTCCTGTGTAAAACGAAAATACAAGAACAATATGATAGTCGCAAAACATCGCCTTTAAATAATTTAAAAAGTGTGAGCGAATGAGGAGAAATCGGAGGGAAGGTTATTTATAAAAGGTGTATTACACGCTCTCTTTGTCGAACCAGTGGCTGGATTTACGAATGAAGTAAGTGCATGTTTTTTTATGTTTATTCATGAAGTAAATAGAAAAGAAGTTGAATAGAATCATATTGAGAAATATTTTATGAATTGAAAAAATGTGTTAACTTTGATATTATGAGCTTTATTTGAAACGAGATAATATAGATATTTATAGAGATATTTATAGTATTAATAAATAAGTGTTAAGAGTAAAAGTAAAATGTTTAATATTAAAGGGTTAAGAAAAGAAGACCTAGTTGTTGTTGCCACAGAATCGGGCATAAAAGTAGAAAGTGA
This sequence comes from Maratus michaelseni, assembly GCA_963931845.1. NCBI lineage: Eukaryota > Metazoa > Arthropoda > Arachnida > Araneae > Salticidae > Maratus > Maratus michaelseni. The sequence continues at coordinate 96,059,007 of OZ007600.1, forward strand.
GCACAGGATAATTTATTTGAAAGCATTAATTGAGGGAAGCGATCAGTATTCAAAAGATAGTGAATTTATAAAGGAATTTTTAAATACATAGAAAGAAGACCGCATAGAAAGAGAAAAACCTGAAGCAGACGTTGCGAAATTCGACAAAGAAAAGTCGAAGTCGGAACAAGATACGTTATTGGAAATCGAAAATCTAAGCTGGAATTAGTTAAAGCTCAGATAGAAATGGCAAAAATGCAAAACGAGTATAGAAATTCTGGTACAGGGGTGGATGGACCTAAACCTAATTCGTTAGAAGCACTAATCAAAAGCGTCAAAACTTTTACTATTACAGTCCCCAGCAGGCCTGAATCATGGAATTTATTTTTTACTTCGCTCGAGAAAGCAATCGAAATTAAAAATGTCGCAGAGGAATTAAAGGTTGAGATTTTGTTTAATTTGGTTGGGGAGCGGGCAGCGCACTTGTTAGTGTACGCAAACACGGAAGAAATGAAAGATTGCCAAATGGTCAAGGCGTTAATCTTAAAAGAATTTCAACCCACACCAGAGGCCTGTCTCGAAAACTTTCTTTTTGAAAAAAGATCGAGAAACGAAAATCATATGCAATTCGCGAGTAGGCTCAGAGCCAATACGGATTTCTATTGTGAATTGAGAAAAGTAAATGATTTTGACACGCTTAATGAGTTAATTGTCAGCGACAGATTATTCAGTTCACTAGATTCGGAGACGCGAAGCTATGTCAGAATAAAACAATTAGATAATTGGTTAAAACCCCGACAAATTTCGGAATTATGCGGTAATTAGTTTACGTCAAAGGGCAGAACATTTTCGGAATTATATGATAAACCGGTAAAAGCCCGCAATCATGATGAATCGGGAGCTATATGTTACATTAATGGAAAATATGTGCCACCCCATGTTAGAAATAATTTCAATTTTCGCAGCGATAGAAAATTAAACACATCAAAAGAATGTAGACTTTGTAAACAGACGACGCATTTGCGATTTTGTCCGAATAATAGAGAAAAAGATAAAATTGGAAGTTTGCAAAATCAAACGAAAAAAGATTATTTTGTCAGAAAAAATAAGCAGGATGATCAAATAATCGCCAAGGTTGAAACACTCTGTTTTGGAAACGAGCCAATAAGTACGCAACCACTTCAATTTGAACATTTGTGGATAGGGGGAAAAAAGATCAAATGTATTTTAGATAGTGCTGCAGAAATACCCGTAATAAAATCTAATCAATTACCGGATTCATTTAGAAATAATGAAAATTCAAAAATTCAGTTAATATCGGCTTTTGGGGAAAGAATAATTGCTAATCTTGTGACATTACCCGTAGCTTTAAAATCCGGAGAGTCAAATTGTATATTTAACAACAGTGTAGACGTACTGTTTGCCGTTACGGATAAATTATATGGGACATGTATTATAACACCGGCAGTTTATGAAATATTACAGTTTGCTAGTAACGAGAGGGGGGAGGAATGTTCTTTGGAAGATGACAGACAGAAATGTTCTTTGGTGCCAGTAAATGATACGCAATCGGAAAAAGGTAATGAAATTGAAAGGCAAAAGGGGGAAGGCAACCAACCAGAGGGGGATGATATAAATATTGAAAATTTATGCTGGCGAGGTGAAAATCAAAACGCGGAGAGAGAATTAATGATTAGTTGTATTGAAAGTAAAGATGAAAGCGGAGATTTGAATGCAGGTCAACGATCAGATGCAAGTATATACAGGGAGCAACAGAAGAGTTGCGAAACATTACAGGGTGCTTTCAGAGACGCGGAAAATGGTAAAAACGGGTTTGTTATAGTAGATAATTTCCTTTATCATAGAGAAAGAGTCACGGGGGATTGTGTTACGCAATTAGTTGTACCAAAGGTAAAGAGGGGGGAAATTTTAAAAATTGCGCATGAATCCATTTTCGCTAATCATCTTGGCATGAAAAAAACAAAAGAAAGAATTCGGTATTCATTTTATTGGCCGAATATGCCACGGGATGTAGAGGATTATTGGAAATCTTGTAAAGACTGTCAGTTACGGAGCAGAGAGAGGGCTAGCGATCAGATACCCATTGTCCCAATTGAGAGACCGGAACTTCCGTTTGATGTTGTAAATATTGATATAATTGGAAAAATGGAACCACCTTCAGCGCGTAGACATCAATATGTACTTACCTTAGTGGATCAGCATTCGCGGTGGCCGGAGGCGGTCCCGTTAAGAACAATTACGGCTAAAGCTACGTGCGATGCATTATTAGGAATATTTATGCGAATAGGGATACCCCGCGTAATAGCGAGTGACCAGGGCAGAAATTTTGTTTCAGGTTTAATTCAGGAGTTTCATGCTAGGCTAGGAGCGGCTCCTAGATTTGCGACGCCAGGGCATCCGCAAAGCTCGGGATTAGTGGAGCGATATAATCAGGTTCTGAAACGCATGCTACACCATATAATTCGGAACAATTTAAAAAAATTGGATAAACACATTCCTTATTTATTATTTGCCTATACAGAAATTCCGAATAGTACCACGGGAGTATCGCCATTCAAATTAATGTACGGAAGGGAGGCGAGGGGCCCATTAGCAGTATTGAAATCTACATGGTCAGGGGAAATACCACTACCCATAAATCTTGGAAAGAGCGCAACCGAATATCTTCAGGAGTTAAAAATTAATTTAGAAAGGGCGGCGGAGCAAGCAGCAATAGTAGCGGAATTTAAACAAGGCTCGTATGCGAAGTACGCTAATCGGAGAGCGATTTACAAGGAATTTAGACCAGGGGACCAGGTATATCTATTAATTCCGGATTCCACGAACAAACTTTATGCTAGCTGGACGGGACCAGCCGAAATTGTAGCACGCTGCAAGCCTGATTCCTACAAAGTAAAATTAATAAACGGGAATGTTAAGAATATCCATGTAAATAAAATAAGAAAATTTATTCCTAGGGTACAGGCGGTGGGAGTAAACTTTAAAAATGAAGAAGGATTAGGAGAAGTTCATCCCATCCCCAGTGTGAAAGATAACTCAAATTTATTTGACATAGAAGAAGTAGATTTGAAGCATTTAGGAAATGTAGAAAGAAAAGAGATGTTAGATTTATTATACAAATATAAAGATTTATTTTCAAAAAAGGTACAAATAGCTAAGGTAGGAGAGCACAAAATTAGATTAAACGGCTAAGAAATGAAAAAGCCCTATGTTTATCGAATCCCAGAGGCGTTGAAGCAACAAGTAGATAAACAAATCGAAGAAATGCTAGAGTTAGGACTGATCGAAGAGAGTGATGTGGAGTCACCACACCTGGTAGTGTGCGTGATGAAGAAAGATGCGGCCCTTCGACTGGGTGTAGATTTCAGAGCTTTGAATGCAATCACTAAAACTGACGATTTCCCTACGGAAAACGCAACGGATCTTTTGTTCAATATTGGCAGGGCCAATGTAATAACTACAGTCGACTTGCTAAAAGGATATTGGGCCATACCGCTGGAAGCAGAAAGCCAGAGGTTGGCATGTTTTAAGACTCACAGGGCTCAATATCGTTTCAAAGTGATGGCCTTTGGGCTCCGGAACGCAGCTGCGACCTTTCAGAGAGAAATAAATAAAGCACTTTCAAAATAGAGGATCTTTGCTAGAGCGTATATAGATGATATAGCTGTTTTTTCAGAAAAATGGTCAGATCATATTACGCATCTTGACACGATATTTTCTAAACTTCGAGAATTACGGTTCTCAGTCAACTGGAAGAAGTGTGCCTTTGCGAAAAACCAGATTAAGTATTTAGGACATGTCATCGGGTCCGGCAGCCATCGAACCGATCCAGAGAAAGTTGAAGCCATACGAAAGTTAGCCGTTCCACAAACAAAAAACAACTTAAGAGTGTCCTCGGATTGTGTAACTACTACCGCGATTACCTGCCTAAGTATGCCGAAACAGCATACCCATTGACAGAACTTACTAAAAAGAACAGTCCTGAGAAATTGTGCTGCTTGGAGGAACATGATAAAGCTTTCAACAAACTACAGAGGGGTCTCGTTGAGGCACCTAGTCTTTATACACCAGTTATTTGACTTCCTTTTACCATTCAATGTGACGCATCTGCAATAGGCATTGGTGCATGTCTATCTCAACAGAAGGATGAGAGACTATATTCAGTCAGTTATGCCAATCAAAAGCTCACCAAAACTCAACAGGCTTGGCCGACCATTGAACGGGAGGCCTAAGCGGTTATCTGGAGTCTAAAGAAGTTCGAGACTTGGGTTTTTGGTTCACCCGTGGAACTTATCACCGATCACAACCCACTGACTTTCATCACCAAAAATTCTCCCCAATCTTCCAAACTGCAGCGATGGGCATTGGCTTTGCAGAAGTATGACATCATTATTTCACATTATCCTGGTGCAAAGTTGACGAATGCGGATGCATTGTCTAGACTGGAGACAACGGAATAATAAAATGACTATTAACTTTCGATGAACAATTAATGACTGTTAAAAGCCAAAACTTTTTGATGGTTCACTTTTGCTTACATTGCAGCTGTAATTCTATACCACCTATTTCATATTAATTTGTATTCTGTTTCTCATTGTTATTTGTATTTAGTATTATGAAACATTAATTGTATTTTTACATTGCAGTAGCCAGCGAGAGTTTCCAGAAATGGTTCAGAGATGTTTAAGTATTCTTTTTTTGTATTTCTTTTTATATATATTGTAGTTTATTATTATTCCTTAGTAGTTGACTGGTAGAGGATGAAATGTAGTGACGTCACCAGTCTGGATTTCAGATTGCAAATGTGGCATACCCTTTTACAATCTTAGGTGGGGGGTGTCACGCCGATGACGTCAGGTTTATGGTAACCCTTTTCTTTTCTCTCTTCTACTGCGGAGAGAGGGAGAAGGTAGGAGAGTTTGGCGGGAGGCCAAGGTGTTAAGACGATGCGTGCGGCGGGCACGTTATGGAAATAAATATAGTAATTGTGTTGATAGAAGAAAATAATATTGTAACTACTGCTGCTACTGGTATTCTTTATATATCTATGTGTGTTCTCCATGTTCTGTGTGACGTGTTGTCCCAATAAACTGGTTTATTGTCAAATTAGCTGTATTCCTGTGTAAAACGAAAGTACAAGAACAATATGATAGTCGCAAAACATCGCCTTTAAATAATTTAAAAAGGTGTGTGCGAATGAGGAGAAATCGGAAGGAAGGTTATTTATTAAAGGTGTAATAAATAGGTTATCTCAGATACATAGGTTAAGTATAAAGGGGGGGACGAGGAGCTAATTCCCCCCCTCTTAATTTAGGTAAATGGATTTTCATGCAGAATTATCCGATGTGCTTCAAATTTTGTTTATAGGTTCATTGTGATAAGGCGCATCCATAATTAGGTTTGGGAGTTCATTGGTTAAGTATAAAGGGGGGGACGGAGGCTAATTCCCCTCTTAATTTAGATAAATGAGTTTTTTATGCAGAATTTTTCGATTTGCTTGAAATTTTGTGTACAGGTTCATTGTGATAAGGCTCGTCCCTGATTAGTTTGGGGGTTTATTTGTTAAGTATAAAGGGTGAACGGTGGGCTAATCCTCCCTATATTTATTGTCGATTTCTTTATTTTTCGAGGGGCATTATTCTTTGAAATAAGAGTATAATATACAATTACTGTGAATAGCCTGTGAGCTCAATGCTATCAGTTTAACTGGGCACTTTCATTTTTTAATTATCACTTTCCAGCATAGCTGAAGAGTGTTTATGAATTTGGTTTGTCTGTCTGTCTGCCCGTCTGTCCATGTTCTAACTTTCGTAAAATACTTGAATTGCAAGGTAATTTTTACAGGTTATCAAATTTTACTACTGAATGTTGGTATTGAAAATGAAGTGTGTAGCATGAATGGTTCGTTTACAGGACCAAATATTTTTCCGTTACATTATGGTCTATCGGAAAAAATCATTTCCTATTCATTTTAATGATGTTACAATACTCCAGATACAATGAAATTTATATGCATTACCTAGGTGTACTAAAACATGTTTTCTCTAGAGTATAGAATAAGTAGCATTTTTAGTTAATTTACAGGGACACACAAAATAATGCTGCTATATTATAATCTATGGAGGAAAATTGTAGTGCATTTAAATGATGTTATGATACTTTAAACCTAATTCAATTAAATAGGATCACAAAAGTGCACTACAACTGGTTTTCTATAGATTATGTTACTCATAGTATTTATCGTTCATTTACAGAGACGCACAAAATAATTCGGTTACAGGACATACTTGTTAAGTAATTTATTTATCAAAAAATGGAAAACTCATTTCGATTCCAAATCGCTTCTATAGAGAGGCCAACCAAGTTTATGTCTTTATGTTTAAAAATGTGTCAGAAAGTTTCGCGTTGTTGAGCAGGTCATTTGAGAACCACTTTAAGCAATTGACGCCCATACACAATAATGTTTTGTCGAATTTCTTTGTGTAGCCCTGTATGAGTTCTATGGATATTATACGCTCCAAGTAGTTTGCAAAACTTTATTTAAAATAAAAAACGCAAACCAAAATTGAAAATGCACTTCCAGTAATTAACGCTCATAAACTGTACTGCAAACGATTTTTTTTGTATGTCCCTGTATATGAATGATAAATGCTGCGCACTCATTCTACTGTAAGCATCTTGTAATGCACCTCAATAATGTACATAAATTTCATTATGTTTGAGATGGTTTAAAACCATTAAAATCCTCTGCAAACGTTTTTCCTCCTCACACCGTAATGTAATTGAATTCATAAAAACAGGTATTGATTTATTAATGTCTGTATATTTAATATTTATTCTTCATATTACCAATTTTACACTCAGACATTATCTAAAAAACATGGTTAAAAGTTCTATAAAAACAGTCTTCATTATTAAGAATGTTAAAAAGTTTCACATAAAACTGTCACTCACCATTACACAAAAGCGCTTTCGCTCCGGCTGGAGCTTCACCAGTTGTAACCCCCAAGCATCCGACTCTTCGCTATATATCTGACCGGGGTTTGAAGAATTCCCTTTACTCGCATTCTATTTCCTCTTTTTTTCCTCTTCTTTTAACATCTTTTTCCAGCGGCAATCTAGCATTGCGTGTACCATATCTTTGCAAACGTAAACTTTGGATGTATTATTCTCTATTGCTTCCATTATTAGAGCATTAAGCAGATTTACATAATTCGCTATTTTTGTATTAGTAGAGTTTCAAGTTTAATTGGGATTTTAATGTTTAATCTTGCAAGCGCTGGTGACTGTTTATTTAGTTTTATATCCCTTATGTGTTCTCTCATTCTTTCCTCAATTTTTCTACAAATACAAAAAATAGCGAACTATGAAAATCTGCATAATGCTCTAATAAGGGAAGCAATAAAGATTAATACCTCCAAAGTAGACGTTTGTAATGATATGGAACACGCAATGCTAGATTTACGCTGGAAAAAGATGTTAGAAGAAGAGGAAAAAAAGAGGGAATCGAATGCGAGTAAAGGGAATTCTTCAACCCCCAGTCAGATATATAGACAAGAGTCGGAGGCTTGTGGGTTACAACTGATGATGCTCTAGCTGGAGTGAAAGCGCTTTTGTGTAACGGTGACAGTTTTATGTGAAACTTTAACATTTTTAATAATGAAGGACTGTTTTATAGAACTTTTAACCATGTTTTTTCAGATAATGTCTGGGTGTAAAATTGGTAATATAAATAATAAATACTAGCTGTTACCCGTGACTTCGTTCACGTATCATTAAAAGAAGAATAAATACATTAATTAAGCAAAATATTTCATTCCGATAATTAGAAACGTAAATAATTAACTAACTCTTTATCACATTCCATAGGAGACAATACAGTATTTCTATGTTATAACTATATAACTATATAAGGTTATAATATATATATTATAACCTTGACATAACTAAGTTTTAAAAAAGTGAAATTTTACGACAAATAATCACGAAAAGGAAACTGCAACCAATGAAAAAAGGCGGTCCAAATAAAATCGTTGAAATCGGCGAATTGTGTAAAAACATATGTCAAGTTTACCTGGTAAACCTTTTTACTTTTAACGCCTTTGTGAAACGTTTTAATAGCCATCCTTCAAAGATAATGGAAATAGTATATTATTTTTCATTAAATTCAATTCTTGTGAATAGGGAGCAATAATTGTAGACCTAAATGCAAAGAGCTTAATTTTGCCTCCTTAATTTAATCTATAACTGAAAAAAAATCTTTATTTCTAAATGAAAATATGTTGACAGACGATATTTGTTCGCCAGAATAAATTGACTCATGAAGTTTGAATATGTGAAAAACGTTTTTATTTTTCAAAAAATTTACTGTAATCAAGATTTTTTTCTTTCACCATCTATTCAAATTGAAAATAAATTCTTTTTTTTCATTTTTAATGAGAAAAAATATATTAATCTGTTTTATTTTTTATTTTTTATCCACAAAATTGGAATAATTTAGTTGCTATTTTTAGAAAAACTTCGTTAAATTTACAAAATAATAATAATAATAATAATAATAATAATGTCTCAGAATTTAAATCATTTTTTTAAATTCTGAGAGTTTATGACATCCTCGGATCAATGATAACCGGTGTTAAGTAAATCGCATTGCGTTCGACAATCTGAAAGGAGTAGTTGTGAAATACATACAGGCGGTCAGATTTTAATATAATACATTCGTATTTATTTTTATTTTCCAAATAATCATGGTGTGGTTTTTGGCAAAAACTCTCATCTGTATGTAACTGATATTCATGCATAATAATCGGTATAGATAAAAAAAATATTTAAATTTTTCGTTTTAAATATGGCGTGAAACTCATCTACTTTCTAAACTTACCGATTCTTGTATTATTAATGTAAGGAATTGATTCACGCTCCTTGTAAAACACATTTGAAAATTCCCGTTTTATTTCAAATATGACGTCATCTTTTTCCTCAAAAAAATCTCTTTTTAATGGCATAATTCTTGTTAATTTTCTTTTTCTGGCAATCAGGACGTAAATTTTAGCGGAAAACTCACATTTGTATGTAACTGGTATTCAAGCTAATTATTAATCAGTATCGATAAAAAATATTTCAGTTTTTCATCTTAAATATTACGTCCATTATATCTACTTTCATTATACATTGATATTCATGCTCCTTGTATTGTTACGAATATTTGAAAATACATGTTTTATTTATGACGTCATATTTGTCCAAGCCGAGGAGGATCGTTTTCATAGTTCCATGGTCCAAGCGAAATCTATTTTTTAATAATATAGTTATTGTTGCTTTTTTCCTTCTAATTATAACGCAGTTTTTGACAGAAAAAGATCTTTTTAATGTAACCGATATTCATACTTCATGTATAATAACAAATACTCCATATTTTTGTTTCAAATATTACGGAAATTCATCTTTTTTTTAAATTATTTTTTATTTTCAGTTTTCACGTGAAATCGTTCAATTGAAAATTAATTGTTGAGGAAAAAATATTTTTCCGTGTTTTTATTTATTGGCAACGATTAAAGCCTTAGCAACGATGAAGTAAAATTGTTAAATTGTATGGAAAAAATGTCCATTTATTCTCTATGAAAATAATGAAATTTTTAATTATTAAAGAAAATATTTGAATAAAATAAATAAAATCTAGCCTATGTTCATTTATGTGTTATCAACCCATATTCAAAGATACAGGATAATTAAATTATCCATTTTGACGCTGGCTTCAGCCTAACATTTGCACACAATCGGATTTATAATATTATTAGGATGTAATTGAATTCTTTTGTATCACCCTGTAAATGAACGATAAATGCTTTGATCTATATTCTATAGAAAGCATGTTTTGTGTACCTCATGCATAGATATCAATTTCATTATGTTTAAAATAGTGTAACATTTTTAAAATGCACTGAAAACGATTTTTTCCATAATGTAACGGAATTGTTTTGTGTGTCCTTGTAAGCGAGCTATAAATGGTACATACTTATTTTTGTTATAGGGAACATGCCATAGTAAATCTAAATGAAGTATATCAGCTACGTAAAATCTAAGTAGGGTAACTTGGGGTGAGATGCCGTATTGGACAAGATGCACGTGGTTTCCCTATACGCAGGCGCTGTAGAGAAATGCTACTCACAAGGAAGGTCTCCTTAAAGCGCATACTCAGAAAATTTTGAAAAAAATGCTAATGAAGCTACTCATGTATGTGATAAAGAATCAGTCAAATTTAGCTGCGGAATCCCAGTAGAAATTCGGCAAAAAAATAAAAACTTTCGAGTATTTGGCGGAAAGAGACGCGATTTGGCTTAGCAACATATTTTCCGCGCCAAACGCAAACGATCGTTTGCATTTTGAAATTGCTTGCAAAATTATTATTAAACAATTTAAATATTGTTTTAAATCGTAGAATACGATCGTTAAATTTCATTATATATACATATAAATGTGTACACAAAATTGTAGCTATAAAAATTTACTTATTATGTAAGTTAAACTTGCATAAACAAGTTGAGCAAGAAAAAGTCTTTCCTTAAAGATTATTTGTCATAACAGCGTATTTTTTTAAATTTCATTCCGTCGCCAACCAGTGATAAATCGCCAAATAAACGAAATTTTCATAATTTTTTACGGACGTTATATCGAGGTTCCGCAGAAATTTTTTTTTATAGACATCTATACACTCATGAGAAGAACATTCTGTATTTTTTTCAAAATTTTCTGAGTATGCGCTTATGGAGACTTTCCTTGTAAGTCGTGTGGAAGAGGCTTCACTAATGATACTTTAATTGAAGTTTGCGTTGTTTTATTAAAATTTTAAATAGTGATTTTCTATTGCTGTTTCATCTTAACACCTTTGGTAAGTGTCCAAATTTTTTTACGCTCTTTCATTATGCAATTCCTATGTGGGGGGTCGAAATGCAAGCATTTACAAAGCAACGTTTTTTATGCTTTCTATGACATTTCTAAAATGAAATACATTTTTAAATCATACATAAATGTATCAACTTTAACAAGATACTAATAAATAACAAATAAAAACAACAGGCAATTTTATAAAAAAATTAAATAAAAAACTACGTCATCTTCACCCAATCTACCCTATATTTACAAGAATTAAAGCGTAGAGATACAGACTGACGGACAGACCGACATACAGACGAACCGTAGTTATCATAGAACAAGAATAAAAAATTATGCATCCAGTATAGATTATGAAATACTTCACAACACTAACGGAATATTACTAAGAAATTTAATTTTTTTCATACGATGAAATAAGATATCTAAATAAGCGATTTAAAAAATACATAATTTAGTATTAATCCATTTTCAGAAATTGCTGCCCATATTCGAAATATTTCGTGAAATCCTGTATATGATCTACAGTATTTGTAAACAACACGTAATACACTAAAGATAACATAAAATTGTATATCACAGCGGAACGAGCACTTCTAGCAATTACCCATCATAGTCTGTCCTTCAACCGAATTCTCTTGTGCGTACTCTGTATATGAACGACAAATCCTACGCCCTCCATTATCAATAGAAAATAAGTTGTATTGAACCTTAGTCATACCTGCCAACTTTCAACTAAACTTCCGTACAATGTGAATTAATTTGACCCAGGTTAAAGAAGTTTCTAGCCAGAAATTATATGGGAAAAAATTATCTATATTTAGTTTCATATTCTTAATTGGAACTTATTTGAGTGCATTTGTTTATAAAAATCATGGTTTGAAACGTGTTTAATGTCGGTTGAATTAACCTACAATGTACGGAAATTTCGAACAATGTTGGCAGGTATGCTTAGTGATGCTTTTAAATTTCATTATATTTCGAGTATCAAAACACGTTCAAAATGCACCGCAAGAGCATTCCCCATATATCATAATGTAAATGAATTATTTTGTACGTCCGTGTAATTGAACTACAAAAGCTACTAATTATATACTCTGATAAAAGCCTGCTGTACTCCACCTCAGTAATGCATATTAATTTCATTATTTTTGAAATACCGTAACATTCATAAAATGCGCCACAAATGATTTTTCACTATAGACCATAATGTAATGGAATTTTTTGTGTGCCCCTGTAAATGATCTATTAATGCTACACACTTCATTTTCAATACCAAACATTCTGTAGTAAAATTCAATAATGTGTAAAAATTTCATAACAATCAGAGTATAGTTACGAGAGTTAGAGCACAGACAGACAGACAAGCCGAATTCATAAACACTTTTCAATTATGTTGGAAAGTATTAATAAAAAGGAAAAGTTCTTTGTTATTTTATGGCAGCCATAAACACTTTTCAACTATGTTGGAAAGTGATAAAAAACACATTTCATAACAATCCGAGTATATTTACGAGAGTTAGAGCACGGACAAACAGACAGACAAACCGAATTCATAAACACTTTTCAACTATGTTCAAAAGTGTTAATAAAAAAGAAAAGTCCTTTGTTATTCTATGGCAGCCATAAACACTTTTCAACTATGTTGGAAAGTGATTAAAAACACATTTCATAACAATCCGAGTATATTTACGAGAGTTAGAGCACGGAAAAACAGACAGACAAACCGAATTCATAAACACTTTTCAACTATGTTCAAAAGTGTTAATAAAAAAGAAAAGTATTTTTTTATTCTATGGTAGCCATAAACACTTTTCAACTATGTTGAAAAGTGATAAAAAAAACATTTTTGAGCCTGCGTAGTAAAGCATAACGGCAATCTGCACATTTTACAATGGAATCAGCAAAAATCTTCTGAGACGAATAAGTTATATAGTCTTATCTTTTATAGATATACTTTTAAAAGAGAGATTATTGCTGAAAAAGATATAGATTATGGTCTGAAAAGATTCTAATTTTATCTTTACCGATTTTTTGCCTATAATGCTGAAAGCCTCGAGAAATGTAGAAAATTTTCCTTTGTACATTGGTTTTATATCTACCAAATATGAATTTGATAGCTTTCATAAAAACTTCCATACTTTACAATCTAGAAAAAGTTATTTCAATTTCAAATGGGCTCCTTTTTCAAAACATGTGGACTTATTGCAAAGATATATTTTAGGAATCAAGGATGGATTGCGATTGTTATGCTAGCTGTAAGGTATATTTTGTATTTTGTAGCATTTTGAAAATGTCTTTTAGCAAAACTTTATAAAAGTCTTCATAAAATGTTTGGTGAAATATGGTAATTTACAAAACATTCAAAGATACATTTACTGTTAAAAAATAAGTCCGAGTTTAGGTTGCAAGCAAACAACACGCAAATTTCTTTTTAGTATTATGGCTGGTTAGTATGTACTTTTAATTTGACTTTTTGCAATGCGTTATATTCATAGGTCGATATTTAAACTTTTCAGTAGTGTATCCATACATAGACGCTTCTTTCCTGTGATTGAGGGAGTGTGACCCTATATATACGTTTTCATACTTTATTCCATGAAGGATAAAAAGTTATTACTTCAGATTTTTCTGGGAGCTAGTGCCATCTATTGGCTATATTTTAAAATAATTTTAAAATATGCTTAGCATGAAGGAGCTGATTTTTTATGTTCGTGAAAGTGTATGAAAGTGTATGTTCGGTTTGTCTGTCTGTCCTTCTGTACGTCTGCCCGTGCTCTATATTCCATAAATATACTCGGATTGTCATTTTTATATGTTATTGAAGTTTACTATAGAATTTTCGGTATTTAAAGTGAAGTGTGTAGCTTTTATAGTTCATTAAGAGGTATACACTGAAGACATCCGTTACATTATGGCATATGGAGAAAAATCGTTTGTTTGTTTTATTGATGTTACGATATTTCAAACATGATGAGATTTATATGCGTCAGATAGGTGGACTGCAACGTACTTTCTAAATGGTGTAGTATAAGTAGCGTTTATAGTTCATTAAAAGGGATACACTGAAGATATCCGTTACATTATGATATATGGGGGGAAATCTTTAGTTTGTTTTATTCATGTTACGATATTTCAAACATGATGAGATTGATATTCGTCACATAGGTGGACTGCAACATACTTTCTCAGTAGTGTAGTATAAGTATAGCGCTTATATAGTTCATTAACAGGGATACACTGAAGATATACGTTACATTATCGTATATGGGGGAAAATGTTTAGTTTGTTTTATTGATGTTACGAAATTTCAAACATGATGAGTTTAAATGTTATTTAGGTTAATATAGAATTTTTGGGGATGAAAGTGAAGTGTGTGTTGCAGTCCACCCGAGGCTAACGAAAAAGAAAGGCTACCGCGGTGCTTTATTCATATCTTTTTTTACAGACCGCAGGAGTCACGTGATGCTCGAATGCACCAATGAAGGTGCACGAAAAGAGCATCACGTCACTCTAGCGGTCTGTAAAAAAAGATAAGTGGAATGTACCGCGGTAGCCTGTCTTTTTCGTTAACCTCGAGTCCACATATGTGACGCCTACTTTCTCAATATACGTCACATAGGTGGACTGCAACATACTTTCTCAATGGTATAGTATAAATGGCGTTTATAGTTCATTTACAAGAACACACTAAATAATTCCATTCCATTAGGATCTAAAGCCAAAATCGTTTATGGTACATTTTCATGAGGTTATAATACAGAGGGTCTTCGCACATTTTTTAGACGATTTCGGCGTTGTTTTTTTTAACGTTTTAAAATATGAATATTGCTTTCTGAAATAATCTATATGATAATCTTGTTTCTTGATTCTAATTCTGCGTAATGCTTTCGACGGTAGAAGGTTTTTTCTAAAATTTACAGGGTTATTGCTTCCCATGTCTCTTTAAAAACTTTCCAAATTCGATCAATCGTGGTGGTTTTGCGCTTTGGAAGAGATCTTTTCAGCAGACCAAAAGCACAATAAACCATAAGAAAAACGTCAGGTGACTTCTTAGGAATATGTTGTAAGGTATAAATGCAATACCTGTGTGAGTTTTTAATATTTTCAACGAATTCGGCGGTAGTTTTTGAAGTATGAGCGGTAGCTTTGCTTTGATGCAGTTTCACCCTTTAAAAATCGTTGAAATAAAGAAAATAGCAATTTTTCTGTAAATATCGGATGTAACATTCTCTTAATAATATAATGAATTGATTGTAACATTTTTGTCCACTATTCTTATTTTTATTTTCCCATTGTAAGATAAATTTGCGACAGTCATAAATCCTTACCTGAAACTTCGTTTCAGCCTTAAAATGGGCTCTTTTTTTAATGTATTTTTTTTTTTCATTTTGAGTCTTTTTACTAAGAATAAGTACTAATTTTTGGGATAGCTCTTTCCAATTAATACTGATGTTTATTTTGCACTTAGAAATTTTTATACTATGCGTTTTACAATCATTGTAAACTTCCGAATAAGAATATTGCTTTTCGGAAAACAAAAAAAAGTATCCTCTGATTCACAGCTTGTTTGAATGCGCCATTTTGATAGAAGAATAAATTTGAAAGCATCAGACAATAATATGAATTACAAATAATAAGTTGTTAAAAGAAAGTTTTCCTCTAAAATAATTCCATTTTTTAAAATCATTTATCAAATTTGTCTAAAAAATGTGCGAACAGCATCTGTACTTAACACATAATGAAATTTAAAAAGTATTATTAAGGTGCACTACAACATGTGTTCTATTGATCACGGAACGCGTAGCATTTATCGTTCAATTACGGAAACGCACAAAAGAATTCGGATACAGTACTGACTATGGTCGATAATTGCTGGAAGAGCGTTTTTCTTTGTGGTATGCATTTTTAAACTTACCTAATTTTCAGTGTATTACATGGTGTGTATAAATTTAATAGATCTTATACAGGGCTGTACGAAAGAATTCGCATACATTACCCGATATGGACAGCAATTGTTGAAAATGGATTTTTACTGGGGTGTATAGTTTTTTACATTGCTTATTTAGATATATCAATTAATTGTATGAAAAAGTGAATTTTTATAATAATAGTATGTTAGTGCTGGAAAGTGTTTCGTAATCTATGCTCGATGCATGATTTTCCGTTCTTGTTTTTGTTTAAAGTAATGAACAGAAACCCTGATACGACTTGAACCGCACTTGTAAGACACCCTGCATTTATGACGAAATAAGCGTAGTGCAACCCTGGTTTTCTATAGAAAAATGTTTGTTTCTGTGTGCATTATCATCTCTTAAAATTTGTGCGCCACTTTCGGGAACACTGTGCATAGTTCTTTAATTCAAGTTAAGTGTCTATCCTTGTTTAACGGTTAAAAAAATAAAATGTCACATATACATATAAAGCTATTAAAAATTATATAACGTTAATTACACTGTAAAAAAAAAGACAAATATTTCTTATATATTTCAAATATATCCACGAAAATATAATATAACCACGAACGAAAATATACATTAATCCCTTCCAAGTTATCCGATTCCGAATTGCATTCTTTATCTGTCGAAACCTTCCAAACAATTAGATATTCGGGATTTAAGAGCCTACGCTAGTCACGCGAAGAAACGCTCAAGCTAATGTTAAGTATATGGGAAGGTTCTTGCTCAATTTCTCGCTCGCATTTTAATATTTTTAATTGATTTTTTCAATAGGATAGCTGACGTCGATCTCTAACGTTGTTAGTTTTTACTTTTTTGATTTTGGTTACAGTTTTTTTACAAGCGGACATTTTCAATTTTGGAACCGGTGGGAACCGGTTCTGAAAAGGAAAGTACCTTTATGTAAAAAAACTGGAACCAAAATCGAAAAAGTAAAAACTAACAACATTAGAGATCGACGTCAGCTATCCTATGCTAAAAAATCATTTAAAAATATTAAAATGCGAGCGAGAAATCGCGCAAGATCCTTCCCATAGACTTAACATTAGCTTGCACGTTTTTTCGCATGACTGATGTAGGCCCTTAAAGAAGAATGTATAAAAACAAAGTTGTTTTTACTGCTACTGATTTTCGGAAACGTTTCCGAGTAGTTTTTTATAGTGCACTAGTTAAAGTACTCGGCGTTGACCGGGATTTCAAGAATATTTGTGTAGAAAAATCAATTTCAAAATTAAACGGACAACTTCAAAATATTAAAATATGCCAATATTTCTATAATCGGTTTTTTATCATGATTCAATACGTTCCTCAAACCCATATGACGTTATATTCACCTGCTGTTGTCATATCTACTTGCTTTCGCTGTTACTCATGTTAATACTCTCTTTGTATGATTCTCAAACGTTTGAAAATGTACGTTAAACATTCAATGGGACGTAATATTAATTTTCTTTTTAATTCTCTAATGACGTCATATTAACCTGCTTTCTTTACTTACACATACTCATATTTCTTGTATTATTGAGAAATGTTCGAAAATTTCTGTTATATTATGAATATGACGTCATATTAATCTTTTTTTTTCCATTGTTGAAACTTTTTATTTCATTTTCATTTTTCACGTGGAAATCTGTCAATAGAAAATTAATTATTGTAGATAGAATTTTATTGTGGATTTTTAATTGTTGGCAACTGTTATAACGAAAAATGTTTAAATTTGATAGAAAAAGCTGTTAGCTTTTTGGTGTTTTATTAATTAAAAATTAACTATACTTTATTTCGATTCCGGAGTACTTTAGATACCTCGGCCGTGTTTTAATACACCTAGACGTAACACTTCCCAATTCTGGCTACCAAACTGTTGTTTTGTATAGAAGTGAAGACAGACAGACAAACAATATTTTATTTTTGTGTATTAGATTAATCAGTTATATGAAACCGGAATATCGGTTTATAGGATGCTATCAGTTCTTAGTTAAACATTTACAAATGCGCAATTGTTTTTATTCATCCAAGAGTTAAAAAAATAGTATTATTATTAATATTAATATTAATGTTAATTTTAATGATGTTCTTTTAGCATGTTTATCTTTAAAACATGTTTGTCGAACATGAAAATGTTTACTTGAGAATTGTCAGCATCTTAAACACCGATATTCAAGGTTGATAAAACTGGCTAATATACGATAAAACGACTTGGCAACGTTTCCAAAAATCAGCGACGGCAAAATAAACTTCGTTTTGAAAATACTTCTTTAAATCTCAAAAATATTTTTTTTCTGAAATGGCTAAAGATAAAGAACGCTTTTCGGAATCGTGGGTACCTCGGAGGGGATTATTGTATATTTGTATTCGTGGTTATACAGGGTGATTCATAAGTAAGTACACACCTTCCAGATGCTGCAAAACATGAACAGTTTAAGGCACGTTCCCCAAATGTAAGCCGTATAAGTTAGGTGTACTCATAAAGTATTTCCCCACTGCTATGCGAAGTGATATTGGTGATAGCTATGTCGTTGCACAAGCGTGTTACGCGAATAACAGTATAAATGGCTGCGTCTGCAGTGGAGGCCTTTTGTGTTCTTGAATTGAGCAAAACGGAATCTGCCACCATTGTGCAACGGCATTTGCGAACACGATTTATAAAAGAACCTCTAATCAGAAAATCCCTTTATGATTGGCTTAAAAAACCTATGTGTGCATCCTTAGTCACATGACACATATCAACCGGCAATCCATGTCAGTCCACTTCGCACAAACAGCCCGTAGTCTCAAAATTTTTAAACTAATCATAAATGGATTTTCTGGTTAGAGGTTCCTTTCCAAATCGTTTTCGAAAATGCCGTTGCACAATTGTGGCAGATTCCGTTTTGCTCAATACATTGGAACACAAAATGCAGGTTTCTTTTTCCATTTTTCTATATGAAATTCTTTTGACTCAAAACAAAATTTACCTACCTGAAACAGGCAATAAAGAAAATCAAAAGTAGTCTCAGAGTACCAGGTATAGGTGTAATGTAATGTAGTATAATTTAAGCATTTAAGGTTTACCTACAGGTTATGTAGGTATAATTTTTCATAATTCCCCCCTACTTCATCCTTATAAACATTTTACTTTTAAAAACCAATATCATACACTTTTTCAGCATGCAATTTCCTGTAATTTGATACCCTACATAAATTTTTAAGTTTTTTTTAAAAAATTCATTTTTTTTTCAAGATGGCCGCCAAAAAACGTATTCTTCATCTTTATAAACATTTTACTTTTAAAAACCAATATCATACTCTGTTTCAGCATGCAATTTCCTGTAATTTGATACCCTACATAAATTTTTAAGATTTAAAAAAAAAATTCATATTTTTTTTTCAAGATGGCCGCCAAAAAACGTATTCTTCATCTTTATAAACATTTTACTTTTAAAAACCAATATCATACTCTGTTTCAGCATACAATTTCCTGTAATTTGATACCCTACATGATTTTTTAAGCTTTTTTTAAAAATTTTCATATTTTTTTCAAAATGGCCCCCAAATACTACATTTTGCGCAACAGTACTAATGTATATTTTTAGTATTTTCATTAAGAGTCTATTTCCTACCATTTACAACAAAAATCATTTTTGTTGCAATTAGTTCCACCTCTAACGCTATTTCTACTGTACTACAATTCAAGAACACAAAATGCCTGCTCCACTGCAGACGCAGCCATTTCTATTGATATTTACATAACACGCTAGCTATAGCCTATGTCACTTCGAACAGCAGTGGGGAAAAAAACTTTATAAGTATACCTACCTTATGGCTTGTATTTGGGGAACGTGCCTTAAACGGTTCGTGTTTTACAGCATCTGGAAGTTGTATACAGGGTGATTATAAAAAAACTATCCCGATATATGAGCCCTTAACTGTCATACCGTTCACAGAAACTGAATGAAATTTTGGTTTAAAGTATTTTGAGGTATGCGCTCAAGAATCATGTGAAAAACAACAGTTAAATTCTAACAGTTACGGTTACAGTGACAAAATTTTGAAAATTTCAAATGGAAACACCTACATTTTTTTATTGGAATGTGATCTTCATAGTGAAAAACCATAAAAACCGTTGGAACGGTGTATGAATTAACCTGTATTATATTTTCCTAGATTTGGAAACGTCCTTTTTAACTGTGTAGAATTTTATAACAGAATATCATACCTAAACTTTAAAAGATCTTTTAAATCCAGTGGAATTTATCAAATCGTTTGTTTCATTGAATTTAGAAAAATACATTACAGTCTAGTATAAAATAGAAAGAGATTCTTCTTCAAAACAGGCTTTGAGTAAAGCCTCTTTGAAGTATAGTATATCTGCATTTGACTTGCCTGCAATTTTCTACTAGGCTTTGAACAAAACCTATAAACAAAATGAAATGCAATTTTAAATAAATCGATTCCATTTGCGTTTCAAAATAAATACACATATAATAATATTTATTTTTTTTTTTAGAAAAAAGTATTTCATTCCTAAATAAAAATGTTCCATTTCATTATCCTAATACTGTATATGAATACTGAATTGAATTTTGAATTTTTGAAAATTTTCAGAAATATTGAATTTTTAATGCAATGCATAGTGCACTGCATTTTATAACTTTCATAAAATTTAGTGCTGTTTGAAAATACAAAGAGTAATTGTAAGTAAGTATTTACTAAGTTACATCACTGTAGTAATAACCATAATAAAAAATTTTAAAAGAAAATATTGTTATGAATTTTGTACATATTCCAATTTTTTTATAGTGAAATTGCAGCATTATTTAATGTATTTCCTATTAGACCGGGAGGCGGCAGCACAGACAATCACCTCATGGAGTTCACGGCTGAAATTCCAGAATTAGTTAAAACTCCATTCGCATATTAAAACGCAATCAGTCTGCCAAGTCATATCTTGGTGGGAAACACCTTAAAACCCGATTTTAGCGGTTGACTCGTAGGTTTACCATTGTGTTTTCCTGCACCCAAAGGTATGAAAACATGGAGGACTGGGAGCAGGAACACACAATGGTAAACCTACGAGCCAACCGCTAAAATCGGGTTTTAAGGTGTTTTCCACCAAGATATAGCTTGGCAGACCAATTGTGTTTTAATATGCGAATCAAGTTTTAACTAATTCTGGAATTTCAGCCGTGAACTCGATGAGGTGATTGTCTGTGCTGCCGCCTCCCGGTCTATATCGAAAATTATGTAACTCAATGCAAAAGGCCTCGGGTGCAATGCAAGAAAAGCAACCTTACAGCATCGTCTTTATAATGGAGGTCTATGGAAAATCGCCAAGGAATGGGTTTATCGCCAAGTTGGCAATGGTTTAGGCGACTTATCTTTGTCGCCAAATTTGGCGATATATCGCCAAATGTCGCCAAGCTGGCGACTTTTTGGGCAACTCCCCCCCCCCCCCTTATACCTGTACAATGAGATCGTTTCTCGCTTGAGGTCCTCTCTCGAAAGTTGAAGTACTTTCTGGTAAGTTCTGGACATCCGAAACGTCTGGAAAATTCTACAATAATCTCTAGAACCTATATAAGGGCCAGCTGGGACCTCTACGAGTTCAGTTCACTATCAGCTGTGATTGAATTCATACGAGAGGCTTTTGCTTTGAGACTGTGTTTGTCTATGAGCGATTTTGTATTTGATACGCCGTATTGAACGCATTGTTTCTGTGTGAAATTTTGCTGTGGTGTTATTAGATTTGAAGATTACTGAATATCTGTGTTTTGAGAAGATATTTGTGTTCTTATTGAACTGTTCAGAGTAAATAAAGCGAGCTGATTGTTTTTATATATTGGCATCAATCCTTTCAAACTCCGAGCGCACAACAATATTTTTATTAATCTCTCTTTTTTTTCACATGTTAGACATTAAAATAAAAAAGTCTTTCCGGCCTGTAGCGAGAGGAAAAGATTGCTTCATCATTTATTTGTTATAAAAATGTAGCTAGTTTTATTTGTAAACACGAAGCTAAAATGAGAAAACCCCGATTAGAGAAGATTCATTCCCAGTTTTCGTCAAGACTGAATTTGAATGGGAATTTTGCCAAATTAGTCAGCTACTGCCAAGTTGGATTCATTTATAGCAATTTATCTTTAGTCTCCGAATTTAAATATGTGTCGCCAATTTGCGACAGGCTTGGCGAGAATTTGGCACAAGCGGGAGTTTTATGAGTACGTGGAGTAGTTTCATGAGTATGATAGGAAAAATGACTACAACAATAAAATCACATTCACTAAATCTCATAAATTAATCCCCTGATTTTTAGGGTTTCGTTCATCTCACGAAACCCTATTACTCCCGCTCCGTTGTCTGTCCGCCACAGAGCCATTCTCAGAAACTATGTAACTTACAGAGTTGAAACTTTGTGTATATATAGAGGAATACCAGCTATGAAGCTCAAAATATTAAAATTTGAAAAAAATCGTATTATTTTAATAAATAGAGATAAAAACAAAACAAAATTCTAACAGCCTTTTTATATTAAATTTAAACATTTTTCCTTATAGCAGTTGCCAAAAATAAAAATCCACAATGAAATTCTTTCTACAATAATTAATTTTCTATTGAACGATTTCCACGTGAAAAATGAAAATGAAATAAAAAGTTTCACTAATTGAAAAAAAGATTAATATAAAATAAAAATGATTGACATCATAGTGGTAGTAAAACGGAAATTTTCAAAGATTCCTCAATAATACATGGAGTATGAGTATGTGTATGTACACAAAGCAGATTAATATCACGTCATTAGAGAATTAAAAAGAAAATCTGACGTCCTATTGGAAGTTTAACAAATTTTTCAAATGTTTGAGAATAATACAAAGCGAGTATCAATATGAGTAATAGAGAATAGTAAATATATGAGTTTGAGAAATATATTGAATCATGATAAAAATCCGATTATGGAAATATTCCCGCATTTTAACATTTTGAAGGTGTACAACATGTTTAATTTTGAAATTATTTTTTTAAATATCGCATTTAGTCCGCATGACAGATATTATTATGACAGAATATAATAGCGGGCTGGTTTAGATATTCGAAAAAGCGAAAAAACAGACCGGCAAATTTTTACTTTATAAAAAACGTGACTTTTTTTTTCGTTTTTTTTTTTTTTTTTTTTTTTTTTGCTAAATGAAATTTATTTGAAATTTATTAAAGAAAGGATAAAGTGTTTTGAAAGGAATATTAAACGAAACTCTTTGAGCGATCTTTGATCACACTTACCAACTTTTTTTAATCTGTTGTCTTGTATCAAAATGTCAGCCATCCTAGAATTTCAAACTGCTATATCTCATCCATTTTTTAAGATAGAAACAAAACAAAAAATGCTTCACAATCCTTGTATGAAGGCCTTACACTTAAAAAATGGATTTTTGATTTTCTTTTGTATATTTTTTTCAGTTTGAAATTTTTAATTGTTCACCATTTTGAAAGAAGATGACGGATGAAGTTATCTAACGAACTCTGTCGCGAACTTAGTAAGCCCAATGCACATTATACATGCTTAGTTACATCCAAATCAATTTATAAATATATTTTGAATGCTATCGCATGACAAAAATCAGATATAGAGAGAGATAGATAGTTACATAGATAGATAGATAGATAGAAATCAACATTTGGAAGGAAGGTGGTTTTCGGATCTGGGGGATCATGATGGGTGAAAATATATCGAAATTTAACGAAAGTGCTTTCCTCCGAACGGCTGCAGTCAGTAGCTTCGTACTTTTTGTTATAGAAACTACATAAAAACGAAAAACACAAATAAATAAATAAAAAATGTTTAATTTTCTCAGCAATTTTTTGCTGTATTTTTTTTTTTTAGTTGTTGAAGACCAAGCTCTTTGTACGTTGAGATTTTTTTCAATAAGTATCCTAATTTTCATTATTATCTATTAACTTGCGTAACATAACGAAGAAACTTTAAAAAGAAGTTAATTAATACTAAAAAATAAATAAACAAATAAAGTAAAGCAAATTGCTTAATTAACCCTTACGGGTCCAAATTTTCAATTTTGGGTAATAGTTATTTTTACGATAATAATTAAAAGTGTTTATTCAAATCACAAATTTTGGAATCACGACAAAGAAAAATACTAACTTGATGGAACTACTTGGCGGAATGCGCTATAATTTTAGTTTTGCATATTTGAAGCTTCACTGAAAAAAATTGGTACTCAAAATTGAGTAAAAAGTACTCAATTTTGAATACGTCACATACTCAAAATAGCTCCGATCAAAATGTACTCAAAATTGAGAAACACATGTACTCATTTTTGATCTCATGGATGTATTCAAATATGAACTGCTATGTACTCAATTTTGATCCCATGGATGTATTCAAATTTAAAAAAATTTATGTCGTTAAAATAAAATTTATAGGATAAAAAAAAAGGTTACTTCGCGAGGACAACCTTATAAGGGATACATACATTTCTGCTCATTTTTTTCATTCCTGTGTGAGTTTATAGTAATTAACCAACCCTTGCCCATGAGAGGAATCGAACCCGTGATGTCTTGTGTACTAACCTGACGACTCAGACCAACGCGCCATGAGTGGTCACGCCTCTTTCTCAAATGTTGTTAGTTATTTTGAAAAAATTGCAAAAACTTGAGGTTTCATCTGTAGATGGATTTTTTCAGTTCCAATGTTTTTAATATTTTCTTTTCATGATTTTCAATATTTTGCTGTATGATTTGGTGCCTTATAAAAGATAAATTTCAACTTATTATATATTATATGCGTAAAACATTGCATTAAGAATACTGATTGCTTCTTTTTGCAGCCCCACCAGTGGCTGAGAGGTTGTGCTCTCGAAGCTGGTAGACGGGAGGTGCTGGGTTCGATCCCAATCGCGCCCGTCGGCCTAATCGTTCGGAGTTTTCGTGGTTTTCTTCGAGCCGTGGATTTATCCATGCGTAAATACGGATTAGGTTCCCTTAGAAAGACCCCCACGAAGGGCACTCCCCCCGGGCCTATATCCCTAGTGTAGATAATTGGCCGTCAATAATCAACTCAACTCAACTCAACGCTTCTTTTTGCAACAGTACCAACAATTTCTTTATTCGAACATATACTTTTTTTTAATTATTTGCCTGATTATCTATTTATCAATTCTAATAAAAACAACAATTATCTTAATCAGACGTGTTTATTACATGCTATTAAAATATATATTTTTATTATTTTTTTTATTAAAAATTATGTAAATAAATTTTTTTATAATAAATTCAATTATTATATTTCAGCTATGCTGAGAGCTTTTGCGTACGGTTCGGTTAAACTAAATAGTTAAAAAAAATGATTTTTAGAGACAAATTTGAAATTAATGACCTTGGGATAGGTAGGTTTAAATCTGGACTTATTGATTTTATTTAAATTAAATTAGTTTAATTTATAAAAATATAAGCTAAAGAAATAAATTAAACACGTTATAAAGTTAAAAACTTTATTTTTAAAAAAGTAAAGAAAAAATAATAACTAATTTTATAAATTTAAGGACAAAATTATAAACTATGTAAAATTATAATTTATAAAATAATAAATTTTAGCGAAATTCATAAATTTGTAAGCCAAATCAGCTTAGTTTAATACCAATTTGTATAGCTATAATTTGCAAAGATATTATGTTATGAAACTTTTAAATAACACAATATTGCCTCACGTTAAAAAGTTAAAATAAATTTTAAAAAAATTAGTAGAAAAAAAAAATCATAATTTTGAAGTACTATCAAGAAAAAAAAAAGTAGACGTGTAAAATGTGAGGGAAAAAAAAAGAGTAAATGTGTTGTAGAGGATCCACTTTGATGAAAATCCCGAACAACCAGATCCACTTTTCATTTCTCTTATTCTTCGCTTTTCCTGCAAATAATAGCTTTTTAGGCTCCGAAATTTCGTCATTACACATTCTGAAATATACAAGTATGTTGAGGTTTGATCATATGTTCATTTTTGATCCAAAAATACTCATTTCGATATGAGTACATGAACTTACTCATTTTTGAGAATGCACATGTTCATTTTTGATCCAAAAATACTCATTTCGATATGAGTACATGGACTTACTCATTTTTGAAAATGCACATGTTCATTTTTTATCCAAAAATACTCATTTCAAAATGAGTACGTGGACTTACTCATTTTTGAGTACTTTATTTTTTTCAGTGTTCTAAAAATAAATTTCTGATTAAAAAAATTCATATGATATAGTTAATTTTAATTCAATTTCTGCAGTAAATTTGCCTGTAATCCTTGAATAATAACCAGTCAATTTCTATCATGTTTTTTCTAAGCGTAAACCGACGGAGTTTAAAATGTCTTAAGCCGACAATCGAACCCTGGTAATCTTGATGACATTTCCATATTGTGCTGTGGTTGCAGCCTGTCCGACATATATAAAGGTGAGAGATGCCGAAGTTGGGATATCGTTCCTTGTAGCTCATTGATAAAGCCTCAGAGCGCTATTCTGAGGACCCGGGTTCGATTCCCGGCTTGGGACATTTATCACTTTGTCGGTTTACGCTTAGAAAAAGGAGGATAAAAATTCACTAGTTATTATTCATAGGATATAATTCATAAATTTTAGAAAACATGCATATTTTTTAATTAATTAATTGTAAACTATAAAATTTCTTTTAACAGAAATCAATTTCTAGTACCTTCACATATGCTGTGACAAATTCTCATTAAAGGAACTGTTACAAAGTTTAATTAAAACAAGTCTACTTATAATTGGAAGACTTAAGTTGTGTACCAGATGTTAAGAATTATTTCTTTCAATTGATGCCGCAGATTGGTTCCAGATGCACCCGTGCTAGTAATCTCAAGAGTTTAATAGACTTGCCAAGTAGATATAAATTTTAAGATCACTTCCTTTGATCTGACGTTATACAGACAGTTACGATACGATAAATTCATGCTACTTAAGTCCATAAGTTCAAAATGTATCAGCTACTTCAAAAGTCGCCATCTAATTAAATTCAATGTTGCCTCAGCAGTTCTTTTGGATTTATTATGCTACAATGCGAATCCAAAATTACAGTTCCTTACGCCAAGTAGATGTAAGTTATGCTTAAAACACTGCGTTCATTGCAATCTGTTTTGCAACGATTACAAACAAATTTAACGTTAAGAGTTCCAAACTTTAAACCTTCATAATTTCTAAACTTGTTGACAGAATGACTTCTCGTTTAGAATCCAATATACACTGTTAAAAAAATTGCAGTAAAATTACTGCAGCAGAGATTCCAGTCATACCCCGTAAAAAAGAAAAGTCCATGCCCATCATTTTGTGCAGCCCGTAATTTTACGGGGCAAAGTAATACAGCATTATAATGCACAGGATATAATGCACTTTAAAACACAATAACACTTTACTTCCTGTTCCGTAGCACGTAGCACGTTAGATAATCATCACAGAATTGCTGTTTTGGCGGGTTAAAATTTTCGAATGAAGGGTTACACCCTAGCGGAGGACAATGTATGGGGTCGTACCGTATTTTTGCTAACATATGGGCTAGAACTGTAAAAATATGTGGATTGCTCTTAATTTTCTAAGTATCTAAGGGATAAGGCCGCTTATTTAGTGGATCAGACCGTTTTTCATCAAATAAGGCTGTTGCCTGTGAAAATTGAAGGGCAAATGCCCATAAATTTACAGTTTTTTCTGAGAGTGTACAATGCACTGACAAATCCAAATATGATGTCAAAATTAGATGTTCGTATTGAAAATTTCAGAATTTGGTACAATTTTAGTTAGAAGACGACCCGCTAATCTCGTTTTTGCTTTAACATAAATTGAGAGAAAACGTGTTGGCAATAGGCTGTATTTTTTTTTGCTGCATAGCAGTGTTTACTCTAATGGCTTCATTTTCAGGTCGTCTTAAACTAGTGTTTTGTTCCTTGCGAACCGGGTTTGAATAAGCCCACAATTTTTCCAAAAGACCACATTATTATTTCAAAAGACAAAGCAATCTTTGTATATGAATGAGTATATATATATATATATTGATTTTTCTTCGAAAAATAAAGAAAATTGTGTTAGTGATATGATTGTAGACATTTTCCTATAATTGCTTCAAATTGAAAATTATGGATTGATTTTGCTCTTTTTAACTTCATGTTTAGGATCGGGTTTAGTATCGAAAATTATTTTATCGAGTTCAGATCGGGAATAACTCGATCCATGCAGGGCTTATACTTGTATACTTGAATTGAGGTGTATTAAAAAACTCATAAATGTCTTTACAATATACTGAAACAAGCCTATGCCTAATTATATTAGTTTTTCTGCAATAAATTATTGTAATCAGGGAAATATTTTATGACCACGCTACACATATTTCCCATGGTATTTTATTTGCGTACATACTGCTGATAGTCTATAAATTAGAAAAATAAACAGTTTAAAAAATATATACTGTTTGTTTAACTAGTAAATTAAATAAGTGTTTTCTAAATATTTTATGTAGTCTTAAATGATTAAATTTAACAAAGCAATCTAATTATTTTTTTTATCTGTAACGTAAAAAAGAAATTTTTTAAAAGTATATATAATCTACTACAAGAAACAACTATATCTTGAGTAAAATATCTTTACAGTTTCTTAAAGAAAGGAAACATTACACAAACAAAAGCCCATAGGTGGGATTTTTCAATTTTCTTTATAATTTCCACTGAGGCTAGATCGTCAATAGAAAAATATCGTTAGAAAATCGATATATATCTTTGTTTAAACCTTTGTTAAATTTTACAAAGGGATTTTTTTTTTTGTTCCGGAGAGTTACTGTTATTTTTTAAGAGTTTATTTTCCTCTATATTGTAAATTTCTAGAAAAGTATACATTTGCTTTGAAATATAATATTTTCCTTCAACAATTTTTATAAAGATTTAGTAACTGGCTAATTAAAGAAATAAATGTTTTAGTTAGATTTTTACAAAATGTATGAGGCGTGTAATGATAATAATAGAAAAAAAATTATTTTTTTAAAACGTTTCTTATGTAATTTCGCTATTTTTTTAATATATAACATATATATGTGTGTTAAGTCTGTTCTCAAATCCAAACAGGCAATTTTTCGACACATTTTTCATTTCATTTTTGTTTTCAAATGCATAAAATTGGTAGGTATTCTTAATCAGAAACTATGTAACCGAAACACGTTTTCCATCTTTTGATAAAGACAGACGATCGTTCAGATAATACTGTCAAATTCGGCGTTTTGAACCGAGTTCCCGATGCGGCAGCTCGAGTAGCGTGAAAAACGTGTTGTGCACGTGACCAGAATCATGTATAACTCGATAAGTAATCTATTTATCAAAAAATGGAAGTTTCATTTTGATTCCAAATCGCTTCAATATTCAGACCTGCCAATTTTGTGCCTTTGCGTTTAAAAATGAGGTAGAAAATTTATCAAAAAGTTTCGTTTGGTTGAGCAGGTCATTTGAGAACCACTTTAAGTTTTTGCAAATTATGCAACTATTCTGATGTATATTTTGTGAAAAGGAAGTTTACAAAGATTTCATACACATGTACTATAGATACTTTATATATGTAGTAGATCAGTAAAAAAATAGTTTAAAAATATATACAGTCGAACTCGCTTAATACGACCACGGCTAAAACGAGAACACGCTTAAAATACGTAAATTGCATGTTATGAATGTTTTAAAAACTTTAAATTGTGTGAGTAAGGTTAAACCTTGTTTGAACCTTCAGTTTTTGCAACTTATACAACTATTCTGATGTATATTTTGTGAAAAGGAAGTTTACAAAGATTTCATACACATGTGCTATAAATATTTTATATATGTAGTACATCAGTAAAAAAAAATAGTTTTTAAAAATATACAGTCGAATTCGCTTAATACGAGCACGGCTAAAACGAGAACACGCTTAAAATGTGTAAATTGCATGTTATGAATGTTTTAAAAACCTTAAATTGTGTCAGTAAGGTTAAACCTTGTTTCAATCTCCAGTTTTGGCAAATTATACAACTATTCTGATGTATATTTTGTGAAAAGGAAGTTTACAAAGATTTCATACACATGTACTATAGATATTTTATATATGTAGTAGATCAGTAAAAAAATAGTTTAAAAATATATACAGTCGAACTCGCTTAATACGACCACGGCTAAAATGAGAACACGCTTAAAATGTGTAAATTACATGCTATGAATGTTTAAAAAATCTTAAGTTCTGTTAGTAAGGTTAAACTTTGTTTCAACCTTCAGTTTTTGCATATTATACAACTATTCTGATGTATATTTTGTAAAAAGTAAGTTTACAAAGATTTGATACACATGTACTATAGATACTTTATATATGTAGTAGATCGGTAAAAAAAAAGTTTTTAAAATATACAGTCGAACTCGCTTAATACGAGCACGGCTAAAACGAGAACACGTTTAAAATGGGTAAATTACACGTTAAGAATGGTTCATCATTTAAACTGTATTACGATTTGGCCGCTAAAAAAAAATTGGACAACGTGATATAAATGCATTCCACGTCCTTATTAAATGATGTTTTTTGAACAAAAGCGAGAATTCTCGTTTGCTAATGCCAATGCTTATTTTTAAAAACGAGAATTCCCGTTTTCCGCTGCGAATGTGTTAAAGATTAAATTTAACAAAAAGATTTAATTAAATTGTTTTCTGGAACACGAGAAAAGAAATAGAAAAGGGTATATATAATCTAATACGATAAACTATATCTTGATCAAAATATCTTCAAAATTTATTATAGCGAAAGAAACGAAAATAAATTCAAACAAAAATGTGAATAGGATTTTTCAATTTTCTTTACTATTTCCGTTGGGGCTGGAACATCAATGGAAAAATATCTTTAGAAAATCGATACGGACTTTTGTTTAAACCTTTGTTAAATTTTTGAAGGGAATTCTTTTTGTTCAGAAGAGTTATTGCTATTCGTTAACCATTTTTCTTCTCAATTTTAAATGTTTACAAAGTATGTAATTAGTTTGAAGGATAATGTTTTGCTGAAATAATTTGTAGAAAGATATTCTACCGAGATATTTAAAGGAATAAATGCTTTAAATAAGCTCTCTGTAAAATATTGAAACGTAATAATTATTCTAGCAAAAAGTTAACAGAAAAAAAGTAAACGTTACATGCAAATATTACTGTTGTTCGGTTTGAATTTTTTTCTATAAATTTAATTTTTTTACAAATTATAGAATTAGCTTGAAATATAATATTTTGTGTAAAAGAATACTTCCAAGATTCAGTACCTGGATTATTTAACGAATAAATGCTTTTTAATTAGAGCCTTACAAAATATATGAGACGCATACTTGGAATAGTAGCAAAATTAATTAAAAAAACAAACGTAAATTTTGTAAATGTTACTATTTTTTTCGCTAACAATTTTTTCTTCTAAATTTAAAATTGTTACAAGTTCCACAGTTGTTTAAAGCATAAAATTTTCTTTAAACGATTTTTAGAAAGATGCAGTATTTGGATAATTAAAAAACGAAATGTTTTAATTAGCTCGTTGTAAAATATATGAGACGTGTATTAGAAATTGTAGCAAAAGTAGTAAAAAAGCAAACATAACTTATGAAAATGTTTTTGTCTAACATTTTTTTTCTCTAAATTTCAAACTTTACAAAATATGCAATTAGTTTGAAGCATAATATCTTTGCTTCTAAATGATGCATAATTCCATTTTTTTCTCCATCGAATAAAACAAAAATCTACTTTTAAACTGTATGTTTTTTTTTTTTTTTTTTTTTTTTCGGAATTGAAACTATTTTTCAAGTATGTAATTTTTTAAAGCTATCAATACGTGCCATAATAACATATGTTTGCTAAAACATTGTAAATTATCAATTTCAGTAAAATGTAATAAAATTCTAAAACTTAGGGAAAATTGGCAAGGCTATTAAAAATTGTGGTTATAGCCCACGCTTGGCAAGGTTACATTTTTCTAGAATTAATGAAAAGTACAGTTTTTCTATCAGTGACTCCATTGGTATATAATGTCCCACTAAAAGACCTTTACAAAATTTCACACAAAAGTTCTTCAGGGAGATATTTCAAGGAAAAAGATCACCACAAGGATTTGTTTTTTCCGAAATCATTTTGTTATTTTTTTAAATTTAACGTTGTAAGAATTTTAGTAATTGATAATCCTTTCTCCATAGCAAGGATAACAGATAAGTACAGACAATTTGTACTGTTTTTTCTATTTTTTCATAATACAGAGACATTTTTTTACATTTTTGAAGATAAATCTCTTGTTAATAGATAATTCAAGAGAACAAAAATAGATAGAAAATGATGACAATAATAGAATAATTTTGGTTCTATTCGGTTACGCCCCTCCCCACACCCAATTACTTGCATTAGTTTATGTAATTCTAACATAATGTTTTCAATATTGTAAATTCCATAGTATAATGTCGGCAGTTGTAAATGTGTTGAATGAATAGATTAAGCTTTTAGACTGGAAATTATTTTGACAACTTAACATTATTTCTTCCTTTAAACTCAGAATTAATAGCAACTGTTACTTTTAATGTATAACTGTCAGTTTTAGAATACTTTTAATAGAAATTGTTACTTTTAAACACAAAGTTTCATAGAATAAAAAAAATATGAGCATTCAAACCAATATATTTAAACAAAAGAAAATTCTTTAAAAGAATTCATCTCACCGTTTGTTATATTGATCTCAACTTGACAGATTTAAAAGTCAGATAAAGTAAATCGATTTTTGCCTTTTAAAAACAATTTCCTTTATAACTCTTTCAAACATGACAGCATTTCAGTCGGCTATTTTTGAAACTGATATTTTATCTTTTAAAACTAATAAAATACTTTCAATCGACATTGCTGCTTTCAGATATTTTGGTGAGTAACATATGGGGTAAGTATACAGAATGAGTATGAAATATGTAATATAATTGAAAGTGAAATACAAAGGATGTGAATTATCACTTTACTAAACAGTGTACAACCAATCGAGTGAAAAAATGTCCAGATCGGGGTTCGATCCCGGATCCCTTGGTATAGCGCACCAAGAGCTTTACCATTGGTTGGCTTATTGGTTGTACGCTATTTAGTAAAGTGATAATTCCACATCCTTTGTATCTCATTAATTTACAGCATAATTTCAGATTTGCTGAAAAAACAAATGGTAAATCACTTGGTGCGCTGTACCAAAGGATCCGGAATTGATCCTCGGTCTGGACATTTTTTCACTCTAATGGCTGTACGCTGATTAGTAATGTGATAATTTACTTCCTTTGTATTTCATTAATTTACAGCATAATTTCATCTTTGCTGAAAAAAAAAAATGGTAAAGCACTTGGTGCGCTATACCAAGGGATCCGGGATTGAACACCGGTCTGGACATTTTCACTCTATTGGTTGTACATTGTTTAGTAAAGTGATAATTCACATCCTTTGTATTTCATTAATTTACAGCATAATTTTATCTTTGCTAAAAAAAAAATGGTAAAGCACTTGGTGCGCTATACCAAGGGATCCGGGATTGAACACCGGTCTGGACATTTTTTCACTCTATTGGTTGTACATTGTTTAGTAAAGTGATAATTCACATCCTTTGTATTTTATTAATTTACAGCGTAATTTCAGCTTTGCTGAAAAAAAAATTAGTATATAACTGAAAGTGATCTAGCATAAATTCTGATCAAGATACAACCATGAAACGTGATATATTTTTGAAATAAACAGTGGATATGATTCGTGAATTTAAGAGATATATTTCAAACTTCAATCACATTAATCTAAAATCCAGTGCTTTTAATAAAAAAAAAAAAGCTCAAGAACACAAATGTACGATAATAAGTACTTTACTTTACTGTGAGGGACTGCTAAGACTAGGAACCAAGTCTGTACAGCACCGATGCTCTCTCCCCCCCCTCCCCAGCACCATTAAATTAGGTTTTAAAAAATATACAAAATACCGCTGGTAAGAGCGATAGAGGGCGTGGTTCTGAACAATATATAAATGATTATATGGATAATCAGTACTCATTATTATTATAATTCTTGCAATAAATCACTGTAAGATTTTCTTTTATGACACTAATTTCCTAGAAAAACAATTTAAATTTAAACGCCGAAGTTTAGTTTATATTTCATTCTGGAATAGCATACATATATATTTAACACATTCGGCAATTTTTCTTTAAAATTTCCTATAAAACAGGGTATTTTAATGATATTAAAACAATGGTAGCTCCTCCCTGTTCTGAAAGACTTTCGTAAATTGTTTCCTAGATAGTTTTCTCAAGTTTACCCATCAGTAAATATCATTCAATATACGGATTTATTATAAACTGTCTTATGATCTAAAAAAAAAATAGGGGCAATTTGATATATTTTCTGTAAGGTAGAACACCTGCGAAAACTATTGAAATGTCATCGGAAATCTCCATAAGCATGCAGGAAGAAAATAAACAAACAAATAATCAGGCAACAGCACTCAACGAACCCAGAAGATCCCAGAGAAGTTACAGGGGCGTACCACCTAACCGCTTCGCCTATAGTGTCAGATACGAACCGATAATCGAACCAAAAGGGTGAAAACATATGTTAAAAATAGAAAACAACCAGAATAAACAAAATTGTCTTAATGCTACACGAAAAGGATTTAACTCTCTCAACAAAAAAAATACCTGGATTTTAGTAGATTCACCCCAAGAAAAAAGAATAATAAGGTCGAATCAGACCTTTAAGGAAAAGCACGACGATACAAGAAGAGTAAAGCCGATATAAAGTGCGTCTGGTCGCGCACAAGGATTCCTACAAAAATACGGAGTCGATTATGACGAAACATTTTCTCCAGTTGTATCGCACACTACTGTAAGAGCGCTCTTGACTGCAGTGGCATACCACAATCTTAACATAAACCACGTAGCTATAAAAACCGTTTTCCTACACGGAGAACTAGAAGATGAAGTTCATATGTCGCAACCGGAAGGATATGTTATACTTAATCAGGACCACAAAGTGTGCAAACTAGAAAAAGCTACCAATGGTGTAAAACAGCTAGTTACGCGTATGGTAGAAGTCATGCTCTTAAGAGACTACTTCACTCACATGAAAACACCCGCTCACTAATGTTAATCCTATGGAGGAAATATTTTAAGATATCTCGTTCACATTTCAATATTTTTTTTATTTTTTATTTTTTTTTTTATTTTTTTTTTTTGCAATGGATAGATGAGGTTAATCTCTATGCTGGCTCTTTTTTTACTTTTTCGATTCTTGTTTCAGTTTTTTTAAATTTTTTATTGAGGATACTTTCACTTTCGAAACCGGTTCCGAAAGTGAAAGTATCTTAATACAAATAAAAAAACTTGTAATCAAAATTGAAAAAGTGCAAAAGGGCCTGGATAGAGATTGACCTCAGGTATTCAGTGCAAAAAAAAAATCATTAACAAATATTGAAATGCGAACGAGATATCTTAAAATATTTCCTACATAGGATTAACATTAGTGAGCGGGTGTTTTCGCGTGAGTCAAGTAGCCTCTTAATCAATGACGTTTTTTAAATAAGAACGAGAATTCTCGTTTCCCGATGACAACGCTTATTTTTTTAAAACGGGAATTCTCGTTTTCTGATGCGAATGTGTTAAAAATTCATTTGATTCGTGGACAATTGTAGCTAGAGAATTTCTATAGAATTTTCTGCTTTTGGATATAAACAAGAAATACAACAAATATATATTTTTTTTTACTTTGTAGTGCGAAGTAATGTATTCAATATTTAAATTATGGCAAAAAAAACATTTAATGTCTATTAACCTTCCATTCGTCTTGTGGGGTCTGCCAGAAGTATGAAGGATTATAAAGTAAATTTAGTGCCTTGTACTACCCATAGATACTTGCCAACCTCCCGCTTTTGTCAAGGTGGTTCTCAAATGACTTGATCAACAACGCGAAACTTCCTGAAACTGACTCATTTTAAGCGAAAAGACACAAAATTGGCAGGCCTGACTCTGGAAGCAATTTGGAATCTAAATGGGTTTTCCATTTTTTGATAAATTATGGAGTTATAAGTGATTCGTATCACACGAAAATACGATTTTCTCGCTTCTCGTGCTGCCGCGTTGGGAATTCGGTTCAAAACGCCGAATTTGACGGTATTTTGTGAAAGATCTTCTTCCTTTACCAAAAAATAGAAAACGTGTTTCAATTATTTAGTATCTGAGTAAAAACACCTACCCATTTCATACGTTTTTGAATAAAAATGAATTTAAAAATGTGTCAGAAAGTAGCTTTTTTGGATTTGAGAAAACTCTTAAATCAAAAACACATATTTTCGAACACAGATTTTTTTTAATGAATGAAATCAAGTAGATTTCGAATGATTGTCCAAGCACGACACATTTATACATTTGACATATAAATACATTTTCTGCTTCATAGTTGCTTAATTTTTTATAAGTGAGAGGTTGGCATGTATATATATATCTATATATGTGTGTGTTCTATTTATATGGCATATTATATTATTATATCCTTTTTTTTGTCTCTAAATTGTCTTTAAAACTTTTACGTATGTTTGGCTGACGAGCCAGAATTGGCGCTTCAGCAATTTGATGTTTGTATTTGTTATTTATATATTAACTTAATCGTGTTCTGTATACACTTTATAATTACCTATCTTTAAATTAAAGATTTGGTTAGCTTTGTTGTAAGAATTTGCTTAATATATTTTGTATTCAAAGGTATTAGAAATATATTTTATATATATATGTATGTATGTATGTATATGGATAATATACATATGCCATAGATTTACGGAAATATTACGCTTAATCTATTTGCAATCTGTTTTATGTGCAAAATATTTTTTAATATATATTTAAAAATAATTCCTGCATCGCATAGTTATGGTTTCAAACTGGGAATTATTTTCTATCTTACAATTCTCTTCCCGTCATACAGTATACTTATATTTTTTGTGAAAAATATTGAAACAGGCATCTCACTGCATGAATTCTAAATAAACACTTTCAACAAATCCGTAAAAATATATTTTCAACAGCATTATTTTCTTTATATCTCGTTTTCTATGACTTATGCTCATATACTTTCAAAGATATCTTAAACATACAATGAATACATTTTTATAAAATGGAAAAGAATAAATATAATCCTTCTTTTTATATCAGCATCAGCTGTTTGCGTCTTGATATTTTCATAATTCGATACGGAATTTATGCTTTCTGCTAACTCGCTTTTCGAGCTTAAGTTGATTTATTTAGTTGATTTATTTATTTATAGTTATGGCATTTCTGAATTTTCAGTGCAACTAATTTCTTTTTAAATTAATTTATTTTTACAATAGCAGCAGTGTTATGCTTCCATTTAAGTGAAGTTTCATTATATACAATTTCCATTCTCACAAATTTTACTATTAAATTTTAAATATTTTAAATCAGTTATTATTTAGACATAATCTTTCGTTACATAAGCTTATTGTTCGAATTGGAATTTCGATATCAAAATGTACGTTTTATTCTAATAAAATATAATTTTGTTTTCGCTTTTAAAATTTTGTTCTGTCGTATATTATACAGGGTGATTCATAATGAATGGGCCAAAAAGAATAGCGCAGTGTGACTGCCGTAATGGATTTATTCAGCTGAAACAAATTTATTCTGCAACTACAATTATACAAGTTTTATTTGGCAACAAGGAAAAAGCATCGAATGACGAACTCGCCGCTAGAGGCGCTGTTAAACAAAATGTCGTCCATGCAGGATAAAGCGTACTGCGAAAGCCACGTTCCACTTATGTGGTAAAGTTAATCGCCATAATTTGCGATTTTGGGGCACGGAAAATGCCCATGTAACATTTGAACATCAGCGTGATTCTCCCAAGGTGAACGTTTTCTGCGCTTTATCATACAGTTGTGTTTTTGGTCCCTTTTTCTTTGCTGAAAAACGGACCAGATCTAACGCCCTGTGATTTTTTTCTCTGTGGTTTCGTTAAAGACAAGGTGTTTATGCCTCCACTTCCTCAGGACTTAGAGGAACTGAAGCAGCGGATAACTGCAGTGTTGAACTCCATCACAGGGGATATGCTATCACGAGTGTGGCAGGAGCTTGATTAACGTGTAGACATTTGTTGTGTCACCGGAGGGGCACATATTGAACACCTGTTGAAACTTCAATAAATGTAGTTTTGAGGTAAATTTGAATTTTCTAAATATATTAATTACAACGTTCACAATCATGTTTTCTTTTTGTCCCATTCATTATGAATCACCCTGTACTTATTTTTTGCTTCGTATATGTCGAAAAATGTGGGATATTGCTTCTTATGCATGAATTCGAAAAAGATGCTTTCAACAGTTCCTTAAAAATGCATTTTCAGCAGCATTATTTTTCTTATAACTCGCTGTTAATGCCTTACCCTTTTAAACTACACAGTTTCAAATATACCAAAAATGTACACTGGTTAAATTTTTTATAAACTTATAGACTTATTATTTTTTATAAAATGTAACCAGTTTTAAATTTTAGCTATTTAAACTCAGTTATTATTTAGAAATAATCTTTCGTTACATAAGCATATTGTTTGAATTAGAAATTTCTTACCAAAATCTACGTTTAATTCTAACAAGATATGATTTTGTTTTCGCTTTTAAAATTTTATTCTATCGTATATTACACTTATTTTTTGCTTAGTTTATGTTGAAAAATGTGGGATATTGCTTCTTATGCATGAATTCGTAAAGGTGCTTTCAATAGTTCCATAAAAAGGTATTTTCAGCAGCATTATTTTTCTTATAACTCGCTGTTAATGCCTTATGCTCGTAAACTATACAGCTTTAAATATATATATATAAAATACACTGGTTACATTTTTTTATAAAATGTAAAAGAATAAATGTAATCCTTTTTAATTCATAGTCAGCCAAAAGTCCCATCCACACCTTTCTATCTCGGGTTACGCATCGAAATTTTTGAAAACTGTAAAGCACATGCCCAATCAATTTGGGGGGGATTTGGTTACAAACAAATTTGGGTTAGGGAGAGCATGGGAGATCAACGAGAGATCCAACTTTAAAATTTTCAATACTAACACCTAATTTTGACATTATATTTAGAATCGTCGACATTTTCGGGGTCGATAAAATGAGTCCCAAGCTTGCTTGGGAATTAAACACTGAGGGTCCTGAGTTACGTTGACTACCTGACCGAGACATATGCTGAATATCACGTCAGGATCCATGGTCAAGAAAACAGGACTGCGCACTGTAGGCCATGATCCTTAAGAGTCCTCTACCCTCACGCAAAAACACCCGCTCGCTAATGTTAATCCTATGGGGCAGTTATATATTTTCTAATATCTCGTTTCAATTTCAATATTTTTAATTTTTTCTTGCATTGAATAGCTGAGATCGATCTCTATTTCCGTCGTTAATTTCAATTTTCTTTGCGGATTTTTTTTTTTTTTTTTTTTTTTTTTTTTTTTTTTTTTTACGGAGATACTTTCACTTTCGAAACGGTTCCGAAATGGACCCCTAATGCTTGGTATCTCCGCAGACTTAATTGAAGTACTTTATAGCTTCTCTTATCCTACATGATTAATTCAAATATTATAAGTTAAGTTGTACTAATTATAAACAAATATTTTTCTGATATTTAAAGTATAATTTTCTAATATGTTGTAGCTGTTTTTTAGAATTATTTTTTAATGTATCTTCCAAATAAATTAAAATTTACTTTTCTTATATATTATGGCCATCTTTGTTTCTAAAATATGCTTTTACGATAACTAATTGGAACGTAGTAACAGGGCTGCCGCTGGCGACTATTTTTATATTCTGTTACTACCACTATTTTTTTAAAGCATTTTATATTATACAGGGTGATTTTTTTTAAAGTTGTGAAAGTAAAACCCTATAACAGAAGAACCACTGATCCAAATGACCAGAAATTTCACCAGTATGCTCCCAAAACAATGGGAATTTTTTAGGCGTGGTTAAAAAATACTTAAAATCGCCCCGACAGATGGCGCTGTCCATGCAGTAAAGTCGGGAGACGAACTTGAGCCCGACACATGCACATTGGCGTTAAAAACGTGAAGTACGCACACCTCGTGTTCATTATTTTACGAATATCCTCGCAATGACTGTGCCATTGACGTACCGTGCGTTGTTAGTGAAACTGTATTATCATAATAATGACAGCGCATCAGCTGCTCTTGGGAGATTTATGACACTTAAGAATTTAAGAAAAGGTCCAATGACGACAGAGGAACTACGGAAGATGGTTTCTCAAAGTACGGTCCATTGTTTTCCTCCCACTGACGGTATTCTTTGTTTCTGCTAACTTACAGCGCCATCTGTCGGTGCGATTATAAGTTTTTTTTAACCACGCCTAAAAAAATCCCATTGCTTTGGGAGTATACTGGTGAAATTTCAGGTCATTTGGATCAGTGGTTCTTTTATTATAGGGTTTTACTTTCACAACTTTAAAAAAAATCACCCTGTATTTCTCTTGTAATATGTTTTCAAAGTGTATATGAATGATTTTTGGTTTTAGAAAGTGATGCGAGATGGAATTAAAAAAAATAGTCGTCAGTGGCAGCAAATTCCAGTGCAGTAATGAATATGAATCATTATTTTCTATCAACTTTGCAAGACTGTATCTCTGAAACCCCACGAGATTCAAACTTGCCTATTATCTACAGATACTTTCACTAAAGTACTTTAAAGTACATTAATTGTATTTTTTATATGATTAAGTACCAAATTTCCATATTTATATAATTATATAATATGATTTTTTCCGCACTATTTCGGGCATTTTTGACATCCCGTAGGAAAAAAATATTGAATTCTCAAATTTCAAATAGCTTTCAATATGCCAAAATTGACAGCATTTGCTGAAATTTCTTCTGCCTTAACAGAAAAACGAAAAAAAAAACAGCTCGATTACATAGTGTCTTACTAAGAGCAACTGCGAATTTGATAAGTTTGAGACCAAAAATTAATTCAGAAATGTGTCAGTTTGGATTTGAGAATAACTTTAAATTATTGCTACCGAAATACTTATAGTAGAGCAAATATTCAAAAAATGTTCTTCGCCCATATTGATATTTTAACACTTTTGTAAAAAAAAATATATATATAAATTTATACTGAAGGAATTTTTTGAGAAGACATAATTTTACTGTACAGTTTTTTTCAGCAAAGAGATGCTTGAAATTTATCCATAGGGCTTACCAGAGCTGAGAAATTAGAGTTACTTCTAAGACATATAAATTAGCCGAAAAAAGTATTAGCCAACGTACAAAAATAGCCGCCATGTCTTAACAATTGGAAATAAAAATAAAATAATAGTTGTTTTGATTTGTCACATATGAGGTTAATAGTTTGCATAATACGAGAGGCAGTCAAAAAGTTCTCGGAATTTCGTTGTAACTCTTTATTATATCAATATAGGTGCACATTTACTTAATCGCCTTCATAGTAGGCTCCGTCAGAACACACACACATGCTCCACAGCTCCTGCCATTGCTGAAAATAACGATGAATGTCCTGTTTTGATATATTCTCAGGTTCAGCCGTTGAGGTGGTTTTGATTTCTTATACGGTGTCAAAACGGTTCTCTTTGCGAACCATTTTGATCTTGGGGAAGAGCCAGAAATCCGATGGTGCTGAATCCGGTGAGTAGGGAGGCTAGTGGAGGAGTGGAATGTTCTTTTCTGCGAGCCATGTCTGCACAGCAATCAATATGTGGGAGGGAGCATTGTTGTGATGCAGTGACAATCCTCCTTGTTATTTGGCGGGACGTTTTTTTTTCGATTTGCCTCCCTCAGTCTTTCCCAAACTTTCACGTACAAAAGGCCGTTAACAGTTTGTCCAGCTGGTACAAATTCAGGATGCACCACACCATCGTTGTCGAAAAACGCAATCTGCATTACTTTTATTTTGGATTTGACATGACTTGATTTCCTTGGTCGAGGAGAGGGCATTGTGTGAAAACAAGTAAATTAATTATATTGCTATATTAAAAAGTTGCAACGAAATTACGTGAACTTTTTGACTGCCCGTTGTATGTGTTTTTTTAATATTCAAACAACAAGCACTGGACGATTTCGTATGGATTGATTCCATTTTATTTCGTCATATGACATACTTATTTTTTCTTCGTTTATGCTAAAAAATATTGAAAATTCCATCTTATTCGTGAATGTGATATAAACTGTTTCAACAATTCCCAAAAATACATTTTCAAAGCATCATCATTTTCCTGATAATTCGTTTTTCATGTCTTATGCTTGTAAAGTATATTTTTTCAAGTATATATTTAACGTTCTATGGTATATTTTTATAAAATGAAAAATAGATCTAATCCTTCTTATCATATCGACACCAGCTGTTTTCGTCATGATTCGGTGTAGAATTTGTGCTTTTAACTATAGGTTTTTACAGTCAAATGTGTTTATCTTAGCTGTTATATTTATCATAATGTTGAATTTTCGACAGATCCTTAAACATGTATTTTCAGAAGCATTATTTTCTTCATAACTCGTTTTTAATAACCTTATTCTCATAAAGTGTACAATTTCAAATACATCTTAAACATACACTTAAGTACATATCTATAAAATGGATAATAATAAATACAATCCTTCTTTTTATATCGATATCAGATGTTCTCGTCATGATCATTTCATAATTCTGTACTGAATTCCCGTTTAGAACTGTATGCGTCTGAGCGTAATGTAACTTGTTTTAGCTGTTATATTTAAGATAATGAAAACTCGTTTCCAATGTCTTACGCTCATAAACGATATAATTTCAAAAAAGCCTCTTAAACATACGCTTGGTACATTTTCATAAAACGAAAAGGAAATAAATAAAATCCTTTATTTTTATATCATGCTTTCGTCACAATTTTTAGGTGCGTTCGTAATTATATAAATACGTAGCATCTATTGTCGTCGCTTGGTCCGTCCGTCTGTCCGTCCGTCCGTCCGTCTGTCTGTCCGTCCGTCCGCATATAACAACGCAAAAACTACCCAACCGAATGGTTTGAAATTTAAGATATATTATCTTTGCAGAATTTTGTCGAGACATTTCAAATTTTATAAAAATCGAATCAAAACTTTAGGAGATATTAATAAATATATTTATTAAGAAATTTGAATTTTTTAAAAAAAAATTGGTGCTTTCTTGTTATAGGAGCTTCCGAAGTTGAATCGTCAAGCGACCGAGATACTTATTTTATGACAGAAATGAATCTGCAGACGATATAATTCATTTCACAAAATTAAAAATCATCAAGATCTGAATATTTATATAACTAGCTATAGTACGAACGCACCTCATTTGCCACGTTTGACGTACAATTTCCAACTTGTTTTATTATTTGGTACAACAATTCGTTGTTTTCAACTGAATTCAAAATAAATTGTTCAAGGAATCCTTAAAAATATATCTTTAGCAGCATTATTTTTCTTAAATATCATTTCAATGCCTTACACCAGGGGTGGCCAACCTTTTCCCCTAAAAATCGTTCTACACCAGGTTTTTTTAAATAAAAATTTTAACCTGATTTTATCCCTTATTTTCACGCTTTATTTAAGGCGAATAATTCTGTTAAAATATAGTGGTAGCTCTGTGGTACGCGGGCCACAGGTTGGCCACCCCCGCTTTACACCCTATAAAGTATACAGTTTCAAAGATATCTGAAACATACACTTCATATATTTTTTTAACTTTCCAACATAGTTGAAAAGTGTTTATGGACTGCGGTTTCTCTGTCTGGCGTCTGTCATCTGACTGCCGTCTGCTGTCTGTGTCATCTGAATGCCGTCTGCTGTCTGTCTGTCATCTGCCATATGTCTTTATGCCTGCTGCCTGCTCATAGTATAACTCTCGTAAATATACTCGGACGCCAATGTAGTTAATATATGTTATTGAGGTTTCCTATGGCATGTTTTCTAATCAAAATAGAGTGTGCCGCAAAATAAATGAGCATTTATAGTTCATTTACAAAAATTCCAAAAATAATTCTGTTAAATTTTAGTCTATTGATGCATTTAATATATTTGCATTTTAATGATATTACACTATTTCAAACATAATGAAATTAATATATGTGCACTAAAACATGCTTTCTGTAAAATACGGAGTGCAAAGCATTTATAATGCATTTGCAAGGTCACACAAAGGAATTCAATCAGTCTGTGTATGAGCAAAAAACTGCTTAAAGTGTGTTTTTAGTTGCTCTTTGCGGTTTTAAGTTAAACTAAATTTTTGCATACTACGTGGTATGTATAAATTTTATAGATCATCTACAGGGTTGCATAAAATAATTTGTAATCATTACTGTGTATGAGTATTGTGATGGTTTGGGGACCATCAACATAATTCATCATGATAGGATTAAAGTAATCCAAGAATAAGAGACGATGGGTCTTGATTGGCACCTATTGTAAGAGGATTATCCTAGCGAGAAGATCTTCTTTGTTCATTTCAAGTAAGAATGGAAGACTTTTCATGCTTTGTATAGCCTTTCTAAATGTGTGTGGACTTTTTCTATAATAAGATTAGCTGAATGGGTT
The DNA here is from genome assembly GCA_963931845.1 of Maratus michaelseni. NCBI lineage: Eukaryota > Metazoa > Arthropoda > Arachnida > Araneae > Salticidae > Maratus > Maratus michaelseni. The sequence continues at coordinate 96,103,479 of OZ007600.1, forward strand.
TAAAATGTGCCAGGAAGTTATTCGTATGAAGAGTATGACAAAAGATATACATTTCGGAGAGCCCAGAGATTAGAAGAGGGAAGAAGAAGTGTGTATCAATTAAGTTGTTTCAAAGGTATTATGCACAGGGGACGGAGATGAATTGGAGAGTCTGACATGTTTTTGTATTGCCTTTCTAAATGTGTGTGGACTTTTTCTATAATAAGATTAGCTGAATGGGTTTAAAATGTGCCAGGAAGTTATTCGTATGAAGAGTATGACAAAAGATATACATTTCGGAGAGCCCAGAGATTAGAAGAGGGAAGAAGAAGTGTGTATCAATTAAGTTGTTTCAAAGGTATTATGCACAGGGGACGGAGATGAATTGGAGAGTCTGACATGTTTTTGTATTCTGAGTAGACGGATCTTCGTTTTGGTGATTAGAAAGCAAGGATTCCTTGGATGTACGGGAATGTCTTGTAATATTTGATTATTATGTTTTTACAATTGTTATTTATTTAATAAAACTTTTCCGTTTAATACGAACGTATATATTTTAATTATATGTATGCGACTACGGTACCACAATATGAATTGCTTAAGGGTGTTTTTAAATGGGCTATGCATTTTCCAGCTGAATTGTGTTTAGTATACTAATAGATGTTTGTAGAATATAAATAAATTCATTCTACGCGAAGAACTGGATACATTGCAGTCTATGAATTGTAACTTCTGAAAGTACATTTTTTGACGTGTTATAAGTTTGCCCTGAATAAAACTTTAGTTTAATATGATGCGTGTTTAAACATCTGTAGACAATACAAAATTATCTGAGTACATTTTCGTCTATTGGCGGAATCTACTGAAAATGAACTTTTGACTCTTTTTGTACATTTTGTAACTAAGCTAAATTTTAGCACACTATGTAGTGTATATATACAGCCATACTGGAGCACACAGAAAAAAATAACACCTAAAATGGGTAAAAAAAACCCGATTCGGGTTGAGAGATTGATAAGTATGAGGTTACCCAATTTTGGTTCATTTCATGACACATGCTTGTTTTGGTTACCACTTTGTATCCATTTGGGGTACCTTAAGACCCATTCTAGACACAGGTATTTAACAGTGTCCAAAATGGATACACAGTGGTAACCAAAACAGGCATGAATCTCATGACATGAACCCAAATTGTTAACTCCATACTTAAGAATTTTTCAGCCCAAATCCTTTTTCTTTAAGTTTTTTTTTTTCGTTGCACGGAAAGTTGATTTAACCAACCCAAAAATATTTAACAGATGAGAAATGCCAAAAAATGTTTTGCGTTTTGAAGTTGCATAGTGTTTTGAATGCTATTGCAGTTTGAGACAGCGCAACGGATTCTAATAGTGCTTTTTGGAACTAAAGAGAGGAAGTGTAATTTAAGAATTTCTTTGTTTCACGTATTACTCATCTGCAATAATAAATTCAATATAGCTTTTTCTGTTACCATTAATTTGTTATTGTATTTCAAATACGTTCTATGCCTTTTAAAACATACTGCATCTGGGCTATTTGGGTTACTGACTCATTTTTAGAAGCAAATGCATACAATTGGCAGGCCAGACTATCGAAGCGATTCAGAACCGAAAATGAGTTTTCTATTATTTGATAAATACATTTCTTATCGAGTTATAAGCGATTCATGTTACGTAACGAGAGGTTTTTCTCCTTTCTCGTGCTGCCGCGTCGGGAATTCGGTTTAAAACGTCGACTTTGACAGTAATTTCTAAAACATCTTCTGCCCTTACACTGTTAAAAATTTGTATCAAAAGATCCAGTCATTTGACCGTTTTTATAGAAAATGGTTACATAACTGTAATTCAACTCTATTCTGACCACACTATTGCAATAATATGGTCAGAATGGAGTTAAATTACTGCTATATAACCGTTTTCTATAAAAACGGTTAAATGACTGGACAGTTTGCTGCAAATTTTTAATAGTGTACCAAAAAATAGATAACGTCTTTTGATTACATAATTTCTGAATAAGAACACCTGCAAATTTCATGCGTTTTCGAACAAAAATGAATTGAAAAAATATACCATGAAGTAGCCCAGTTTGGATTTGAGAACAGCCTTAAACTTTTAATCTGGGAAATATTTTCTTCTTATTTTACAAATTGTTACACTAAATATTAGGTTTTTTTTCTTTAGGTTTTTCAAAAAAACATTTAATGAGCAATCTGATTCCACTGAATTTAATAAAAACTGTTTCAATAAATTTCTAAAAATATATTATCACTTGTTTATTTTTCTTTATAAATTCTTTTCGATACTGTATTCACATAAAATATATGGCTTATAAAATATCCCGTATATACATAAAGATTTTTTTTTTCAACTGAAAAACAACAAATGTAATCCTTGCCTTTATATCAACATCAGCTGTTCCTGGCATGATCTTTTCGTAATTCTATAGAGTAAACTTTACCGTATGCTTTTCTTTCAAAATTCGATTTATTTTGTTTGTCATATTTATGATAAAAGGATATTTTTAATGCAACAAATTTTATTATAAATGATCGGAGTTATCTCACAGATTTAAATCATAGACGTGCCATAGATATATCAGAGATGTTCCAAAAAATTACTTGCTTATTTCTTTTTATATATATAAATTCTTTTCCGCATTTATGCACATAAAATATATGATTTCAAAAATACATCGTACATATACATTGCATACATTTTTAAATGAAAAATATGAAAGATACTCCTTGATTTTATACCAGCATATGTGCTTTTCATGGCATGATCTGTACATAATTGTAGTTGTTAGAAACGTTGTACATTATGCTATATGCTTTTCCCGAGTAATTAGATTTATTTTAACTGTCATGTTTTCAACGAAGCTGAATTTGAAGTGCAAAAAATTTGATTGTAAACGAACGGATTTACAGGGTATGCCATAATAAAGGGTTTTTTCTAACATCAGAAAGTAGAAAGTTTATACTAATTACATTTCTTGCATTTTAATTACATACTTTTAGTATAGATGGCGGCAGCAGTTTAAAACAAATTATTATAAATGTATCAACACTACATCTTAATCGATTTGAACTAACTTATCGTATCGTTTAATGAAATAATATACCTTTGTAATAATTTTAATCTAACTCTTTATTATTATAATTATCATTAGTTTTAAAATAAATTTATTAATATTACTACCATTATCTTTAGCTTTTAACTACAATAATTTTATTTTTCAATTTGATAAAGTCGTTGACCTATTTATTTTTTAACTGTAACTTTCAACTGGCACAGAATAGAGACATGTGCTATTTGCAACGTTTTGTTAACACGTTGAAAAATGTTTTTGAAAGAATACGTTTTGATTCTTTGTATTTTATTTTGTTTCATAATTTTTCAATAAATATCTTCATGTATATTCATAATGTTCCATTACACCTATTATCTTTAGATATTTAATATCTGTTCATTTTTATTCAATTTCCTTTATTTGTATTTATATTAAAATCATTAAAACATTTACAGACATTACATTACAATTACATAAAACATTAAAAACATATTAAAATTGGACGTTTCGGATTTGCATGAAAATTCCTCATCAGCAAAAAAAAAAAAAAATCCTTTAATTGTTTGATAGTAATTAATTGGGCAATTTGATTGAATAAAATTTAGCTCAGGCCTATTCATTCAAATAGAAATCAATTACGTTTTACTTATATTTGTGAAATATTGCCCTTGACAAAGTGTTCCACGATATAAGTTTCAATTTGCTTCTTGTCATTTTTTCGCCGTATGCCAATTGGATTTTTTCTTCATATAACTTTATTTTTTCTATTTATTTCATTTTGAGAATCTCACATTTTTGGATATATTTCTTTGTATTTTATTATAATTATCGGTTCTTATATTGTCGATTATTTATGTAATTTGGTGGGTATTATTCACAAAAGTTTTATTATATATATACTAGGGGGCCTAACCCCTGCGAGCTACGCTCGCCAACCCCCACTCAGACTTCGAGGCCTCTAAAAACATGACAGCGTGCTTTATTCTAAAAATATTGCTAAATCCGTAATTAGGTTGCCATGCTTTTAACGTTTTAATTGGGCATTTTTTGATTATCATGGCCTCATACACAGCTGTTGCGACAACTGACGACTGTTTTCGGGATTGATAAGTAAAATCAATTACAACTTGAAAACCAGCTTGTATAAAATGGTTAGGTTTAAATTTTGGCTACCTCTCGGACTTTTAGAACAACGATCTGTATTCTATTCTTCCTTCGCGTTTAAGGATGAGAAAAATTCCATCTGCTTGTGAATAACATTAAGAACCGCGGTGTAGAAAAGTACTATGTTATAGACATTTTCAGTAACAGGTTTTAATTTTCTCTCTATTTTAGTGCATCATCATGCATATTTTCATGTTATTTTAAATATGTAAATTATTTATTTTAATTAATAAGTATATACGAATTTTCTAATAATTATTTATCATACAAAATTAATTAAATATTTTGTGCATGCATGCCTGCATTTATTCGGCATCAATTGATGAGATATTTAAACAAATTTGCTATCCGCGATAATTTTACACCATGATATGTCACTTGAATATTGTCCATAAGAAAATCGGGTACTTTTCCAGTATAGGATCCTTTGCTTTTAGGTTTGGCGTAATTCGAGCTTCAAAAAGGGATAGATTCGTTAATATACATAGATTTGCTGCCAAAAGTTATGAAAACAAACCCAATGAACTTTTGGTGCTTTTCTATTATAGGGGTCTTGACGCTTTTTTAAAAAGGTTGTCGGAAAAAACCAAGCAGGATAGAAAACCAAGCAGGATATTTTATTCTTCTTTCGTTCAGTTGGGCAATTATTATTTTATATATTCGTTTCAAATATCCGAATTAGTGATTTTATAAATTCGTTTAATTAAATTTTACAAAAAAATAACAAAATGATATCAATAAATAATAATTACTGTTAATTCCTTTCCCCCTTTCTTTTGCGTTTACATAAATTACGTCATTTGGACGAATTTATTCAAAATATTTTCAGTTTATAAATTAAATTAAACTAGATGGAACCCGTCAAAACTTGAAGAAAGAAAATACTATAACAATATCAGTAAAATAAGTTTCTTTATCATTTAAGAAGGGGTGCGTATGAAACAGTCTTTCAAATATTATATTTTAAATGTTTTTTTTTCCCAGTCAAATACAGTACTATTTCCAAACAAACAATCCGTAAACAACTGTGACATTATCGACATATTCCCCATTGCAAAAAAAAAAAAAAAAAAACATGGAACTATGAAGAATCATACAAATAGTATATTCCTACGTTCATTTCATATTCAGTAAATAAAAGAACATAGTATATAAAGCACACATCTTTCTCTCCCCCCCCTTCCCCCTATGATAATGCAACCGAATGAGCTCCCATGCGCATGAGCATTGCATCTGCCCAACAGCACCATCGAAATTCGATGTTAAAAAAGTTTTAAAATGTTTAAATTAAAAGTTTTAAAATGTCATCTTTAATCATTGTTCACAAAATCACAAATCCATATCCTCTAAAACGCGTCCATTATTTTAAGCTAAGTTTTCAAGTGTAATTTGTTTGTATGGTTTTTTCGGTTCCTTTACATAATCAGGATAATTATTCCTTTTCCATCATAGTCGGGGATATTTTCCCTCTTATACAATTGGCAATGGATCTAAAAAAAAATGCAATTTCTAGCATATTCTGATATTTGCTGGAACATATACATCAACGAATTCAGCATATCAATTTTATGTTCAACATAAACTAAAATTAGTTTTATTTATTTATTTTTTTTTTTGACAGATTTTCGTTTAGCGCCAAAATGCTCTATCTTATGGATAATCTGATCTTATGATTTATCACTGTTTTTATTATTATTATTATTATTATTATTAACTTTTTATGATGGTTAGGGAAATCTATTTTCAATTGTGGCAACTTTCCCAGGGGCTATTTTACATTATTGAAGCAAACTGGTGGTCACTGATAAGATAGAATTAAAAAACTTTTCATGCTTGAAAATTATTTAAAAAGTCGTTAAATTAAGTGGTAGTTTTCAAATAAATTTCATTCGAAAGCTAATATTTTTTAAATTGATGATGTAAGAATTGAAATTGTAAAATGTAGTCAAATGTAGTAAAAAATAGAAATTTGTAGTACTTAGAAGTGATGTAAGCGCGATGAAAGCTAAAGCGATAGCGTCGTTTGTTGTCACAACCGTTGTACATTTCTAAAAAATTGCCACTGTATTTTGGCTGGCGACCAAAAGTAGAAAACCATTTTTTGACATCGAAAGAGGAATTCACAGTAAAAGAAATAGGACTTTGCGCTAATAAGTAACTGTTAAATGATTTATAATAAATATACCAAAATAATTCCTATGAAATATTAGTCTTACATTGTCTATTCTACCTAAAATACAATCATTATTTCAAGGGGTTTTTTGTCTACCATAACATTATATTTAATAATTTTAAATTTCCTGAAATCCTTTACTTCTGTGATTTTTTTAATTAAAAAATGAAGTTTTCTAATCTATAATTTAAAAAAAGTAATTGGTAACATGTAATCAAGGTATGCAATCAAGATGAAAAATCAGTTAAAAATACGTCATGTTGACACAATCATATAAATTTTTATTTTTATTCTTATCAATGTTAAAATGCATTTCAAGCTAAGCATAACACCATTTTTACCAGCGCAAACTTTACGTATTTTCCTTTGTATACGTTACTTTTATGCTTAAACACCATGTTAACAAATAAAAATATATTTTGTATTTAATGGTAATGAAAAACTGGCATCAACAAAGTTATAATGCATAATGATAAAATAAACCCAATGGACAATATTCCCGTCACGTCGCAATAAATATGAATTTTTATTCTCTTATAAAACACGCGGATTAATATTTTTACAGAAATTTAACTTGCAAATTAAAAAATTCGGCCTAAAAGCCACGTGCTTTTAACATTTATTATTGCTCTTTTATCCTCGGAACCACAGAGCTTTAAACTCTGTATCTCGCAACACTGGGCGTTAACGGATTATGACGTCATTAGCAGATGTCAAAGTTTAATTGAAAATCACGGCTAATTAATTAAATTTTCGAACAAACGAATGCACGATAACAAATCTGTGTCCAAATATCTTTCATTTAAAAAAAGAAAGATGTAATTTGATGCAGTAGTTTGTTCTCACGATTGTCGAAAGAAGAAGCTTAGCGTTTTAAATATATAGATGCTGATACACGATTGAATCCTGACGATAAAAATGTAATTTTTTTTTTTAATTTTCCTGAAAAACATAATTTAATCACAATCTTGTCTTCATTATCGATTGAAATAAAAGATAAATTCAATTTCAATTTGAAAATGACGAATAAAAAGAAATCAATAATCCCTATCGGGATCCTTTTCAATTTTTTTTCCTTTTTTGTCACAAAAAAAACCTGAGTAATTAGTTTCCATCATTACAGAAATGTCATTAAAATTAGAAAAAAATTAATATCTCGAAAACTAATTCCAATTTCAAAATTCTATTACCAGTTTTGACATACGCAGATTTTTATGGACAATTGGTATTAATTTCACCATCAAGCGTTTAATATTTTATTAAAAATAGCCCTGAAACATAATCAGCCGTTTCATAAAATCGTTTCATAAATTCGTTTCATAAAATCGTTTTACAAATTCGTTTCATTAGGATTTTATATATATAGGGTAGATATATGTGTGTGTGTGTGTGTGTGTCTGTAATAGTTTAATAATGTAATGAAAACACGTCTGTGTTATTTGATCGTTTAATTATAATTCAATCTTCCGCAATATTTTTTAAACTGAGCAAATTAGCGTGTTCTTAGAATCTGCAGTGTCTGGACGATGGTTAGCGAGTGTATCTCGTAGGAGGTAGACACCCCTAGAAAACTATTTTTACTTTTATACTTTTTTTTTTACAATCTTCATTTATTATTATATTTACAATCATATACTACGTATATTATTAATCACATATTAGTTCGAGGTAGTGATTATGAAATTTTAAGATAGTTTTCTTTATTCTTATTGTTCTCTTTATTCTCTATTACCCAGAATTCATACCAATTTCAAGAAGAAATGATACTCTTATAGTAAAGTATGTACAAATACAGATTCTGTAATTGTATTAAGCTGTATGTATATCTCTATAACCTTTTATTTATTTATTTTTTTAAATTGGAGGACTTTTCTGCCTGGGGTTTTCCGTATCTGTCACTTTTTCGTTGCTGATAGTAGTTTATTTCCAGACATTTGGGTCCTTATAATCGAGGCTAAAATCTCTGGTTAGTCGTCTGGCTAGTGATTCCAGTTCTTGTCCGAGATAGGAGGTCTTTAATGCTGTCACGTATTTTATTTGTAATTTCACTTTAAAATATTTCAAAAGTTAATATTTCTTGCATTTAAATACAATTATATATATACAAAAAGTTTTATTAATTTCTATCATTATTGAGTGCTGCTTTTCAAATTTTAAACAATTAAAACCATATAATATATTTTTTACATCTGAGCGAAAATGTTTTCAGGTTGGGAGTCGAACCTAGAACCTTTGACTTAAATTACGAATGCTCTTACAATTGAGCCATCTGGACGACATCCCAGCCAACACAATATTCTCTCAGAACAATCATTTAACCATAACATCTGGACTGTTATTTGAAACACACAACAGAATAAACAGCAGGTAAACGGACTCCAACAACTATGGATGAGTAATTACACTATAGTTATTGATAACAAAATCAAATGATTGGTAACTAATTCATACGAGTAGTAATATTCCCAAGTGAACGAAAATGTGTTCAGGCTGGGACTTGAACCGAGAAACTTTGGCTTAAATTGACAGTGCTCTTCCAATTGAGCTATCTGAACGACATCCCAGCAAAAACGTTATTCGCTCAAAACAACCATTTGTTATGACATCTGGACTATTATTTTGTTTTTGTTGGAGTTCCTTTACCTGCGGTTTATTCTGTTGTGTTGTTTCAAATAACAGTCGAGATGTCATGACCAAATGGTTGTTCTGAGCGGATATTGTGTTGACTGGAATGTCATCTAGATAGGTCAGTTGAGAAAGCAATGCAATTTAAACCAAAGGTTTTGGGTTTGTGTCCCTGCCTGGACCCATTTTTTCTAAGATGGGAAAATTACTACTTGTATGAATTAATTACCAATCATTTGATTCTGTTATAAATAATTATAGTCAGGAGTGTAAAATCCTAGGCGCCAATGGGCTGATTGCCACCATTAAATATTTGTATTCTTCACCTAATAAGAATACTGATAAAATTTAGGCGAAGTATTCTAATAAAGTTTAGGGGAAGAATACTTATAAAATTTACTGGTGAGAATCTTGCCATTGTCGCCCAATTTTTTATACCCCTGTTTATATTCATATACTATTTTTTAAATGTCATCAAGTTTTACATTGTCATTCTACTGTAGACTAAAATGTTAAAACAATTCGAATTTATCTTTCTCCTTCTGATGGCCGTCCCATTGATTTTGGCCAACTACTTTGCTTTAAAAAAATGAGTTTACCACTAGTATGCAATAACACAGCTGCTTTCAGACCTATCCATAGGTTGGCAGTAATGCCACGCGATTTTCACCAAAAACGATAGTTGATTTATGTTTGACCGCACTGAATTCAAAATTTCACAATACTTCTTATCTAACGATCAATTTACCTGTAAATTAATCACGTCGGGATGGAAATTTATTTTTTATGCCAATACATTTTTCGTGGCGATACTGTCTAATCAAAATTGTATTCCTTAATGTAGTTGTTGTGGTCGTGAGAGCCCTCGTGCTCCTGTCCAAAAAAACTTATTAATTGAAGTTCGTAATTTTGCTAATTATGCTCTAGCACTATCCTATGTGTCATTTTATATCTAAGTACATTGCAGTAAAAAGCTTATAGTCAAGATTTATCATTTGACTTTTATCTCCTACTAAAGCAACATTTTGTTCCAGTTAAAATATTTCATCGGATCTGGGATTACTAACTATACCAATTAGCTTTTGCGACGGCCAAGCGTTACTATAAGGTCTACGCATGTAAAGGGAAATAAATCTGAATAAATATACAAATTTGTGACGGTCATCATTTCTCCCGTTGACCCTCCATTTTGAAAGTAAAAACAAAATTTTAAATCAGAATCAGCATTCTCTCGGTCTGGCCTGTCGCAAGAATTACAATTTTCCAAACCAAGTGTTCAAGAAAACTTTTAATGTAATTTATTCTTTTAAATTAACGCTTCAAATGGACTTTAATGCTATTCATATTTAAAACGCTTAATAATTTGCACATATTAATTTTTGTTTTCACGCAAAATTTGCACATTTACAAGCGCTAGTTCGAATGTTATTAAAGAAAAATCTTGCTGAATCAATTATGTCACCTCGTGTTACCGGCCAAAGAAAACGTATTACAGTCGAACCTCGTTAACACGAAATTGAAGGGACTGGGAATTTTTTTCGTGTTATCCGAAATTTCGTGTTAACCGTCATAATAGTGGCGCCATCTATGTTAGATATAAAAACTAAATAAATTAACCTACAAATATATCCCTGCTCAAAAAATCATAAATTATAAGAAATAGTAAATTTCATTAACAAATTATTGTTTTTTAGGCAATAATAATTTTATTTACATGCTAATCATATTTTTAAATAGTCCGTTATTGACTTTGGCTTCAATTTTTTTAGAGTACTTCTTTTAGGAACGTATGGACCTAATCTAATTTGTCCAAAGCTCGGGAAGTATCTTCTTGATCCATAAGGAAACGTTGTACAGTTTTCAATGCTGCGGTAGATTCATTTATTAAACTTTTAACGTTCTGTGTCAATTTCTTCTTCCTCGTCTTACACTTCAATGTTGTCATCTTTATTTTTCAGCAATTATTTCTTCATCTCTCGTCACATCCGAAGTCAGCACATCTTCATCTATGCAAATGTACTTCACTGTTAAAAATTTGCAGCAAACTGTCCAGTCATGTGACCGTTTTTATAGAAAATGGTTACACAACTATAATTTAACTCTATTTTGACCATATTATTGCCCATATTATGGTCAGAATAGAGTTAAATTACGGTTATGTAACTATTTTCTTTAAAAACGGTCAAATGACTGGACAGTTTGCTGCAAATTTTTAACAGTGTTGGAAAAAACAATGTCTAAGAAAGAATTTACCGATTTTGGCTACATATCTTTCTGCAGACAAGTCTATGACGCTATTTAAATCTTGTCAGTCATCCGTTAGAAAATATGAAATCGCTCTCACCGAGAGCATCAGCAAAAGCCTCTGCTTCATCTTGCAAAACTGCAAAAGTTAAAACAATGTTCTGGCTTATTGCCTCTTTTATCCACCGCAAGCGAGCAATTTCAATTTATTCATTCTTTCTTCTACACATTCGTTTTCTTACTGCTTTGAATTAACTCACAGCATAAACCACTTCAATCTTTTCGCGATTCTTTAAAATTGCAGAAGAATTGTAGGTATCCCATACTTCGCCGCATTTTGTGATTTTTTCAGCACTTTATCACTAACTTCGTTTAATTTTTTTGCTTGGTTTCTTAAGATACTGCTTGCTGTTTTTGACTCATTTTTCACAGAATTCTACAGAGCAACTGTGAACAGCGTTTCCATTATGTTAGTTAGGTAGTGAAGTAGAGATAGTCACTTCTTTCACTCACAGATAGGAGAATTCAGACCCCCGGTTTATAGTTTATGTTACTGTCAATACAGTCAACCGAGTAATGGAACAATCACTTTCAAAAAAAGAAATTCCTTCCCCAAACTTTCATTGTGACTAATCTATTGCTCATATGGTTAATGTGGGAACACTTGCGCATATCAGAGATCAAAGAAAAGCAGGAATTATTCAGGAATTCAGTATTTCAGAATTTTCTGAAACTCTTTTTCACTTTAAATCGTTTTCAAACCAGGAGAAAATTCCACTTTTAATAAGAGTATGTGACATTTAAGTTTGAAATGTCGAAAACATTGCATAAGGAATCATGTTTTGACTTTGAAGCGAAAAAAAAAAATTCGCCATAAGCGGGATTTTCCGAAAATCTATTTCGTGTTAAACGAATTAATTAACATTGATTTTCAGACTCATCTGACGGGACCTGAAAATTATTTCGTGTTAAGCGAAATTTCGCATTAAGCGATTTCGTGTTAACGAGGTTCGACTGTAATTGATTTTCGTAATTTGGCTAATTATGCTCTAGAACTATCCTATGTGTAATTTTATATCTACGTCCATTGCAATAAAAAGCATACTGTCAAGATTTATCATTTGATTTTTAACTTCTACTAAAGCAACATTTTGTTTCAATTAAAATATTTCATCTGGTCTGGGATTACTAACTATATCAATTAGCTTTTGCGACGGCCGAGCGTTACCATAAGGTCTACGCATGTAAAGGCTGAATAAATATACAAATTTGTGAAAGTCATCATTTCTCCCGTTGACCCTCCATTTTAAATGTAAAAACAAAGTTTTAAATCACAATCAGCATTCTCTCGGCCTGGCCTGTCGCAAGAATTACAGATTTCCAAACCAAGTGTTAAAGAAAACTTTTAATCTAATTTGTTCTTTTCAGTTAACGCTTCAAATGGACTTAAATGCTATTCATATTTAAAACGCTTAATAATTTGCACATTTTAATTTTCGTTTTCACGAAAAGTTTGCAAATTTACGAGCACTAGTTCGAATGTTATTAAGGAAAAATCTTGCTGAATCATTTATGTCACCTCGTGCTACCGGCCAAATAAAACGTATTAATTGATTTTCGTAATTTTGCTAATTATGCTCTAGCACTATTCTATGTGTCATTTTATATCTACGTCCATTGCAATAAAAATCATAGTGTCAAGATTTATCATTTGACTTTTATCTCCTACTAAAGCAACATTTTGTTCCAGTTAACCCCTTGAGGGGCACCGGTATATAATATATACCACTTTTTAATATATAACTTTGCCACCAGTATTATTAAATAAAAATATTTATTATTCTTTTTTGTAAATTGAAAAGGTAAAAATTCATTATTTAAATTTACTGGTGTCAAAACATCTCAAAATGTAGCATTTTTAGACCACGTGCTTTCCCTCCAAGGGGTTAAAATATTTCATCGGATCTGGGATTACTAACTATACCAATTAGCTTTTGCGATGGCCGAGCATTATCATAAGGTCTACGCATGTAAAGGGAAATAAATCTGAATAAATATACAAATTTGTGACAGTTCACTTCTTTCGTCGACCCTTCATTTTGAAAGTAAAAACAAAAGTTTAAATCACAATCAGCATTGTCTCGGTCTGACCTGTCGCAAGATTTACAGATTTACAAATCAAGTGTTCAAGAAAACTTTCAATGTCGCCCAAATGAAAGTGGCACTACAGTCGGTTTGAAAAATGGTTTAATGGTATTAATATAAATTAGTATACAAAAGAAAGAAGCAATACAGACGTAACAGATAGGATTGACAAAGTCACATTGTAGGTTGTCACCTTGTAGGTCCATGGTGACAACCACATGCGTTTGACCAGGTCGTGACCTGTCGTCAGTACTGCTTCTTCCACTAGAAAAATTCCTACACCATCGGAATACCGATCTGCGTGACACACATTTCATGCCATACACATTTTGCACTCGAAGATAGATTTCACTAGCACTAACATTTTCCACAGTTAAAAATTGCACGACCGCGCATTGACACTGATCACACACGCATCTGGCGGGATCTGAGGATATCGCATGCATTACCAGCACTCTGCGCCATCCATAGGAGCATGCGCATTCATCTTTCTCTTAAAATGTCAGAGTTATTACAGCAATGTCACTTTCATTTGGGTGACCCTTATAATTTGTTCTTTTAAGTTAACGCTATAAATGGACTTTAATGCTACTCATATTTTAAACGGTTAATAATTTACACATTTTAATTTTCGTTTTCATGCAAAATTTGCAAATGTACTAGCACTAGTTCGAATGGTATTAAGGAAATTTGGAAATTTATTTTTTATGCCAATACATTTTTCGTGGCGATACTGTCTAATCAAAATTATATTCCTTAATGTAGTTGTTGTGGTCGTGATAGCCCTCATGTTCCTGTCCAAAAAAAAAACTTATTAATTGAAGTTCGTAATTTTGCTAATTATGCTCTAGCACTATCCTATGTGTCATTTTATATCTACGTCCATTGCAATAAAAAGCATATTGTCAAGATTTATCGTTTGACTTTTATCGTCTACTAAAGCAACATTTTGCGTGACTTCCTTTTTCCCCAAAAAATTTCAACCCGAAAAAAAAGAGGGGACTTTAGGGATCTTTTACAAATCAAAATACGGATCCGAGAGTGAGTCGGAGGAGTGTCACATCCATTCATGCGTACATCATCTTCTTCGCGGGTTCAGGGGTCAAAAAGGTTATAGAGAAGCGGTCTTGTAGCAATTAAGGTTCCATGAGATTTATTATAGTCCTTTTTTTTACCATTGTCCAAAAAATGAGTATAGAAACACAGAACTTCAGAAAGCAAAAATGTGTTTATTTTACTTTTGTTTGTCGCAAAATATACCTAACATCCAAAGAAATGTATTGTTTCAAGTAAAGATATGATTGGATGTTAATAAAGCGGGGAATAAGTAAGCTGTGTGGGCGTGCGTGGTCAATTAATGGCGATATCTCATTTTACAACAAATACTGTAAATATAAATATTGTAGAAAATAAAATAAGAAAAGGTTTCCGAATTAGTAATCTTCTTAAATTTATTAATATTTATGGAAATTTACAGAAAATAGCTCAATAATTTTCTCTGTATACTAAAAAAAAAAAAAAAAAAACAGCTGATGCTGATGCCGCCTTAATTAAATATTTTGTGATTGGAGGTGGCTTATATTAGGAAAACTATTGCATATACAGGTTTAGTAGTTTGCTAAATGAAAATTGGTAGTTTTATAGAAATAAAAATGTTGAAGCAGGCATTTTTTAAATCGAAGAATTCTTTTAAGCGCAATGTTGAAGTCGATCAAAATAATTCCTGTAAAAATGTTTAATAGAATCAGAAACTATGCATAGACATTTAACCACCTTTCATAGGCACATACTTGATTATTTTGTAGTGTGCAAAGTGCAATCATTTTTTAATTTTGTCTATTATTATTATTATTATTGTGTTCAAAATTTCGGCATCTCAATAGCGATTTATTTCATATTTGGAAAAAGTCATATTTTACCTATTTTTGCCAAATTTTAAAAAAGCGCAAATAGTAATGTTTCCGAACATTTTACAATTGAAAAAATATATTTACATGTGAATATTAAAAAAATAAAGAAAATTTTAAAATAAATAAATTATTACACACGAAAAGTATTAGATCGGGAAATGTCGTTATATTTAACCCAATATATTTAAAACGATTTTCTTATAGCTTCTAAAAGAAAATTTTTCATTTCAATAATTAGAGAGATAAGAGGAAATATATGCCTGAAGATGAAAAAAAAAAGAAAAAAGAAAACAAAATCATGTATAACTTATATACTTGTTTCTAAAAATATCTAAAACTCGATAAAAAGATAAAATATAAGCATAATTTTTCTAAACACAGTGTTGTTCAATGGCGTGGTTCTGAATATTAGTCCCAAGCAGACGAATTTCTTTTGCCTCGAAACCAAAATAAGAATATTGTCTGTAGCGCCGTTTAAAAAATCCGGGAGGCAGCGACATTTTTACCTAAACATATTATAGAAGCTGATTTTTAAATGTGTAATTGATTTTTCTTAATCAATCACGAAAACAGCCGTCAGCTGTCGCAACAACGGTGGATGCATCTTTAAGCACCGAGAAACTCTCCAGTCAAAGGGGAAAGAATAGCAACTCGATTACGGAAGATATTATTCATGATAGTATCATTTAATCTTCCGTAGTCGAGTAATCTTTTTAAAACAGAGCAAATTCGCGTGTTTTAACAGTATGCGGTACCTGGACGGGGATTGGCGAGCGTAGCTTAAGAGGGTAGTTGAAGTTTGAACAGAACTATATATTTTAGATGAAAATAAATACATATTTGTTTATGAATGAGTAAATATTCAATTTACGGTATGAGGTATAAAATATCGAACAAACCAGAAATAGTATGAGATATATAATAATAAGGCTACAAATAAACACATCAAGTTTTGCTCCTGCATTCAAAATATGACTTTTTGCGCTGATGAAGAATGGCTACGTCCTGTCGAAACGCGTTCTGCCTTTTTATAATAATTTTAAGATGCTCGGTGCTTTTTATTGAGTTTTAAAAACTTTTTCTATAATTAACATTTTAATTTTAGTCGTATATATTAGTAGATACTTTTTAATTATTAATATATACATATTACAATTTTAAACGACAGATTAAGTGGAACTCCTGAAATATTAATGTAATGCTACTAATTTATTTAATTATGAAAAATGTTTTCTTTAATTATATTTAAACGAACTATTAATTTTATTTCATTTCGAGTGTCGGGTCGAATTTAAGTTGAAGTATGTTCAAAATTTCATTATCTCAATATCGATTTATTTCATATTTAGAAAAAAATTATAATTTACATATTGTAGCCAAATTTAAAAAAAGCGAAAATAATGATGTTTTCAAAAATTTTACAATTGAAATTTACATCTAAATATTAAAAAAAGAAACAAAAATTTAAAATTATTAAATTATTATACGCTAAACATCTAAATCGGGAAATTACGTTCGATTTAAAACAATGTATTTAAAACGATTTTCTTATAGCGTTAAAAAGATTTTTTTTAATTTCAGTATTTAACCCTTTAACGTTCATTGGTTTCCCTAGGAAACCACAAAACTTTAATTACGAAATTCAACAATGACAGCAGAATTTTAATAGAAATGTTTTCCATTTATTATGTATGTGAAATACTGCTTTTTTCTTATATACAAATAAATTTGATCATAATTTCCGGTGTCAAACATTTATTTCAACATTTCAGCAATTGAAGTGCTTTATCCGTTAAAGCGTTAAAGAGATAACATGGAAAATATGCATGAAGTTGAATTAAAAGAGAGAAAAGAATTCATGCATAACCCATACATGTTCCTGAAAATATCTAAAACTTGATAAAAAATATAAAATATGAGTAAATTATTTAAACGCAGCGTGGTTGAATGCCGTGGTTCTGAATGTTATTCCCAAGCAGACGAATTTCTCTTGCCTCGAAACCAAATTAAGAATATTATCTGTAGTGTCATTTAAAAAATCCGGGAAGCAACAACATTTTTACTTAGACATTTTATACAAACTGATTTTCAAATGTGCAATTGACACGTTGAATGTGAAAACAACCGTCAGCTGTCGCAACGATGGATGCGACTTTGGGAACCGACGAATTCCCCAGTCAAAAGGATATAAATTGCATTCCGATTACGAAATCATTTAATCTTCCGTAATTGGGCAAAATACAGCAAAGCAGCGTGTTTTAACCATAGACTTGAGATAGCATAGACTACTCTTTCCCATTCAGAGGATTAATTATTATTGTATGTAGGCTTTTAGATATATATATATATATATATATATATATATATATATATATATATATATATATATATATATATACTTTCTGTAAACATAACACATGTGTCAACTTTTAAAATGTATGCCACGTGACTACCTACAATTTATGATAAATTAATTAATCAATAATATATGTTTTTTTATATTCAATCACGCATGTTAATTTGTGATTTTTCAACGATGCACGCCACCTACAGTTGTATAAATTCCCATGAAACAAGTTAATTATATTATTCACTGTACAGTTATTGCTGTGTGAGAACATCTGTTGAGCATTTCAATCGTTTAAAGTAGGAATTATTAAAATTAAAATGTCTAACTTTCAGGACACTAACTTTGCTAGGTGGTAATGCATCTAAAAGTCAAACCTTACCACCAGGATTGAACATTCAAGGCATGGATTCTACACTTATACCCAAAGAAGTATCTCATATTGATGCAAAACCCTCATCATGAGGAGAATTAAAGTGACCTCATGTTTGTGATATTTGCAACAAAGGCTATTTCATAAAGATATGTGCTAAAGAAGACACATGAAAAGTCATAAAAAAAAATATCCCATACCTGTGTCGATTACGGAAAAACATTTATAGTCCAGTCAAATTGTGCTCAAAAAGTGCTTGAAGTGGAAAATTCTGGTGTAATTGTTTTAAGTGGCTTATTTTATGTTTTTTGGGGTGCTGAATACGAATCTGAAGTTTTCCAACAAAATTTCGTTCGGCAAATTTGCTTTTTTTACAAAAAACCTGTAAAAACACGGACTTTTAACGTTTTTTTTTTCAAAATAACTCCAAAATTGTGCATTTTGCGTGAAAGTCGGCAGTATATGAGTTAAAGAGAATAAAATTTCCTACATTTTATGTATTGAAAGATTTTTTCTATGATCAATGGTTTAGCCTTGAGAGTGCCGCAAAAATGGGTATTAAAAACAAAAACTGTAAAAAAACGGGAATTACGGCACTGTATGTCGATGTAACATGGAAACAAACCATTTAACGCAAATATTAACCGATTGACTATATTTTATGCATTTAAAGTAGGGGGAAAGTGCGGTTCCGGCACCAGTGGAAGTTGGGAGCAGTGGAGCAGCTCCACCTACTTTCATGAGTCAAAGTTGCTCCTCCTCCGGGGAGTTCTTACTCTAAGAGGAGTTCTTACTCTAAGAGGTGATAAAATTTTCTAAAAAGAGGTAAAATTAGGTAAAGGAAGTAAAACTAGGCAAAATCGTCGAAAAACAGTACTTTTCGGAAAATAGCAAAAAACACATTTTTTTACAGCCTTTCTGTTCATAAGGCCTAAAAATAAACATATACATAGTATACATTATACTAGGCTTTAAAAAAATAGATAAAATTCTCTACAATTTATGTGCAAGTAATTTTCTTGGACCTTGAATAATTATGAAAAAAGCAATGACGAATGCACGAAGTAGTCATCCACCTCCTTATTAAAGGCATATAACTTATATGCATCATTATACATGTGTGCAGATATGTAAAACGTTGATGTTAGGTTATATAGGTACAAAAAATGATAAATGATTCACGATTGATTAGTATGTAAACTGTTTAATGTTAAATAATATAGTAAAATAGGTAGTTATGTATTTATACAATATTAATTAATAATTATTATGGACATTGAAAGGAACTTGTCAGTCAAACCGAGTCCTCTTGGCCAATGGTTTCATGTTTCCTGAGGGTATATCTTCTAGGTCTTCTACACCTATAAAAAAGAAATTAATTATATAATAGCTATTTACGCATACGGGCGCGAAAAGCCGTTTTTGTCCCGAGGATCGAAACTTATGCTCCGGAGAAGAACTGGTGTGTATAATATTTTTTTAAACGGTGGAATTAATTATAACTAAATTAAGATTCATACAGCATTTTATCATAACATTATTTTTACTTCTTTATATATCAGCCCTCTTTTACAGCTCATTTCAGGAATCGGTCACTTTTGGACCCCAAATCAGGGAGCAAAAAAGCTAGTATACTACGTATCAGGGTTTTAAAAAATAATTAATGACATAGTTTTAATTGTCTAAAAACTAAATAGTTATGCACAGTGTATTGGGATACATATTTTGACCACACCAAATTAAAAATGAATGAAAAAATAAATGTGAAATGGAATGATTTATGTATAATTACCTTCAAGTACTTCAGGGTATTCCGGGTCATCCTCGTTTTCTTCTATTTCAATATTATGCATGTTATTACAACTGCTCTCGCAGTTTAGACACATATTAGAGCAGCTGAGGCCTGCTTTTTTTACATCCACAGTTTTTACGGCATGCCTTCTTGCATTTGCAAGAAATGAGTTTTTGAACGGCTTGAGGTGCTGGTGGCTCTAGCGTGGTTATTGGCTCTAGACCATCTTTGGTGCTTTTCCAACCCCATTGTTCAGGATATTTTTCATTCCCAAGCCATTCCTGAATTTTAAAATACACCCTTAAAGAATGTTATTTAGCTGCAGCCTCAGTAGGAGGTAGGGACGCCATATGGGTTGATGCCTTGTATGCAGACTTAAGGTAGCATAGATACCTCAATTTGTTTAATGACGTGGTTTCCTTGTCAGATAATTTGTACAAGGAAGTCAAAAAACGATTGCCAGCATCAGTAATTGCATCAGTATCTGCCATAGGGTCTTTAAAAATTTCAATGGCTTTAATTAATGCCGGGTTTCTTTTGAGAGTCTGAAGAAAACTCATTTTTCCTACTTTGAAAAAGGCTAGTATTATAGGAAGTAGTATCACAACCACTCATGGCATGTAAAAATAATATGTTGTCAGCAACCGATTGTTCAAGTTTGCAGTCAGGAGAAAAAATGAGTGGTGAAACTGTCCCTTTGCCTGGCTTTAAAAAATATACATTTGAATGTATGCCCCTACAGAGACCAATCATTTAATTTGCGTTCATCTTGAGCTTATCAGCACTTTAATATTTCCTTTTTTGGACAGCATTATAAACAGTTCTTTTAAAAGCATATTGGCTTTAAAAAATCTATATTTCAGTAAATATCTTTTTAAAATGGCGAAAATCTGTTGCATATTTGCCTGCAAGAAAACTGCCATTTCAGAAATTTCTAGAATGCGGGGGGGGGGGGGGGAGGAAAAACATACAAATATTTAAATGTTAAGTTTTGAATTAAAAAGATTGTTTGTGTGTCTGAAGAGGATTCATTATTATATTTATGTAATTGTTCAATGGATTTTTTTTAATTGTTTATTGCTATTTTCCAAACATTACTGTTTTTCGACGATTTTAGATAGTTTTATCTCCTGTACCAAATTTTACCCCCTTTTTCAAAATTTTATATTCTCTTAGAGTACTAGCTCTCCGGAGGAGGAGCACCTTTGACTCTTGAGAGGAGGTGGAGATACTCCACTGCTCAAAACTTCCACTGGTGCCAGATCCACACTTTTCCCCTACCTTAAAGGCATAAAATATAGTCAATAATATAATCTTTAGTATCACTGATGGTTAATATTTGCGTTGAATGGTTTGTTTCCATGTTACATCGACATACAATGCCGTAATTCCCGTTTTTTTACAGTTTTTGTTTTTAATACCCATTTTTGAGGCACTCTCACGGCTAAACCATTGATCATAGAAAAAAACTTTCAATACACAAAATGTAGGAAATTTTATTTTCTTTAACTCATATATTGCTGACTGTCACGCAAAATGCACAATTTTGGAGTTATTTTGAAAAAAAAAAAACGAAAAAGTCCGTGTTTTTACAGGTTTTTTGTAAAAAAAGCAAATTTGCCGAACGAAATTTTGTTGGAAAACTTCAGATTCGTATTCAGCATCCCAAAAAACATAAAATAAGCCACTAAAAACAATTACACCAGAATTTTCCACCTCAAACTACAATTTGACTGGGCTATTATTCAAAAGAGGGATGTACGACGACATGTCAAGCTACGAAGACATATAATTGTGATCTAGGCGGTATAAGGTTTTCGCGAATGTTTGATTTATATAAGCATAAAAAGATTGTTAAAACAAAACTGTGCCGCCAGAAGCCTGAGGGGCGTCCGTCAGCGTTTCAACTGCCGTACACTGTAAAAAAAAATTCTCAAATTGACAGAAAAAAACTGTCAATTTTGCCGCCAGTGGAAAACCGTTTAATTTACAGAAAATGGACCAGGGACTCTTCAAACCAAATATTTACGACTTGTGATGATGATGCATTATCTTTCCCAAATTGGTGCTGTAATTCAATTTCTGCCAATGACTTTTCAAATGACTTTGATTTTTAGAATTTGGAGTCTACTATTACCTCAATCCCAGCTGGTAACTTAATTTCATTAGATGAGTCATTGCAAGAACTAACAAGTAACATTTCACATACCAGCGACGAATTCCATTCCATGATTCCTCCCAAGAATGACAGTCTTCAACTCAAAAGTGGCAAATCCTGTAATTCAACTGTGTTTCAGGAAGAACTAATGTATCTTTTTAAACTTCAAGCTACATAATAGACAATATTGTGTGCATATCAGAAAGTTTAAACGCAATGTGATTACTAGTGAAGAAATTCCAACAAAAAATGAAATTATTATGGATATTAACAGCTGGTACGAATTCCATCACAAAATTTTTACATTTAATTCATCATTTATTAGGCTAAAATCATATTATTGGGAATAAATATTCCCAATATTATGATTTTAGTTTTGAATTATAATAATTTTGCTATGCATATTAAAAACTTAAACAATTATTCTAATATCAAATTGTGCAACAATCTGTTAGAAAATTTTTAAGAAAAAGCTAATGTTTAAAATAAGAAACTTCTTTTACGTATGTATGAAACACATCTACCATACTTAATTAAACAGTAATGTACGAATGGTCATTAAGTCTCAGAAAATTATCATATCTTATTGTCTAAACTTATCATATGCATTGAGAACAATTTACCAAATCGAATTTATGAGTGTAGTGCCTGCATTTTAAACCAACAAAGTGAAAGTCTTCACCTATGTTTTCATTTTTATAACCGTGAAAAATTTCAACAGTTGGGATTAGGAGAGATGGGCTTAATGTTTGTTAATTTAGATTATGTTGATCATATGTTTTTAAATGACGTTGATTGCATCAGTGAGCACATTTTGTGTGATATTAATATAGAAACTGTTCGAAATGTTTTGTTTAAAACATTCAAATAAAAACAAAATGCCGTTGTTCTACAAAATATGTATGTGATTATTTCTACAATATTCATTTTTATTAATTTTTATCTAGTGGAACTTTTAAGCGAACATGTACAATTCATATTTTAAATGATTTAATTTATATTTATATCACTAAATTAAGAATAAAAGGAATTTCAACTATTACCTTTAAAAAGAAAATTCTTATTGATTGAAAAAATGCAAATTATCAAAAAAGCTTTAAAAAATATTTACAAGCCAACAACAACAAAAAACCCTTAAAAAATAATGATCCACATACATGTAAATTCAATTAACCCCAATTTTCAAAAAAATATTAATGTCTACTATGGACACATTATTATTGGTAATTTAGACATTATCACTAATCCTCATTTAAGATCAGGTATGCGTTTTGGTAATAAGTATCGCATTTCTTCACAATCATTTCCTAAGTCCATCATACAACAATTCACTTATGATTTAGATGTATTTATTTACACAATTGCTATCAACTATAGTAAACCCATTGAATTCTTTGTAGAATGGAAACATAATGTATTTTTTCTTTTACAACCATATTTACAGAAATCATACTGATAAAATTGTTTCTTTCTCCACCCTCAAGCCGTACATTCGTGAACTACAAAATAATTTCATCATCGTCTATGTTGACAAGGCTGCAAATAACTATGGCATCATCTGTAAACACTACTACCACCACCTTCTTACAACTACAATTTCTTCCAATAATATTTTCACACTTCATCATGTTCCATTAGAAGAAAACAATAGACACATCTTAAGTTATCATAAGTTATTAGGCTTAAAAATTAAAAACTTCAATTGTCCCAACATTATGATTCCTAAGTGTCACAAAAATCCTTTAAAATTCTGCACTGTCAGTGTAGGATGTAATACTTAGAACACATGCGCTAACTCACTTTTCTTAAATATTCTCTCACAAATCTACGATTTATCTATCAAAAAAGATAACACTCATTGTATTAAAAACAGTTATGTGTTAGTTAATAAAATCGAGACACTTACCAATGTCAACAATATTATCACGTATGATTTCAAGGACCTTTCCAACAATATTTTTTGGCAGATTTACACTCTACTGTTAATTCACTTTTTATGGACCATTTTCCATCATTACAATTACATGACAACATCGATATTGACTACTTCAAAACTTTAACTAATTTTTTACTTTTTCATAACTACATCGTCCAAAGTAATGCTATTTTTAATTCAGACAAAAGCAATTCCACAAGCCTCAGTTAGTTCCAATATGTTTTCAGATTTATATCTCTATTTTTATGAAAAAAAGTATATTAACAATAACATTTTGCTCGATAGATATATAGATGATATAATTATTAGGGTGAGCCGAAAAAAAACTTTTTTTTTTATTCGCTATACCGCGGAAAACTTGGCTTTAGGGTTGCTTAGTAAAATAAAATGGAAAAAAAAATTACATTTTAATTTAACGACAGAGCAGCTCAAATAAATTTATTGGAGAGCAATAGTTTTCTTTCTTTTTTTAAAGCTATAAAAGAAAAAAAAACTGCTATAGTGAAAAGTCTTTAAAAGAAAGATATTTGAGAAAAAAAATTGAGAAAATTTGAATAAAATTTGAGAAAAAAAGCCAAATTTTCACAAATTTTAGGCTTTTTGCGCTACCACCAGAAGTAAAATTTTATTTATTTTGTTTTTACATCTTACTTAGCTACCCTAGACACAAGTCTTTTTCGGTATAGCGAATCAAAACAGAAAAAAAGACCCGACCCACAATCCGGCCAACATTCACTGAGTGAATGCAACTTGATTGCGTTAACTTAAGGATTTTTTAAATGCTTTGCGCTACCTCAAATGAAGTAATTTTGCTTCTTATTTTATTATAATGTATTTTTATATCTTTCTTTTAAAGATTTTTCACTATAGCAGTTTTTTTTTCTTTTATAGCTTTAAAAAAAGAAAGAAAACTATTGCTCTCCAATAAATTTATTTGAGAAAATTAAAATGTAATTAATTTTTTTTTCATTTTATTTTATTAAGCAACCCTAAAGCAAAGTTTTCCGCGGTATAGCGAATAAAAAAAAAAAGTTTTTTTCGGCCCCCCCCGCTAATAATTATATCTTTTACCTTAAAGATAGTCATTCTTTTTCTCTACCTGTAACATATCCTCCCAATCCTAAACTTAGTATCACTTATTTAAATAATTCTACTATTAATTTTATTGACATTGATATCTCTATTCTTTCTAATCATACTTTAACATTGAATATCTATGATAAACGTAATTATTTTTCCTTCATTGTTATTAATTTTACTAATTTTCATTCATGCCTACATATTTCAGTTTACAGAAATATTCTTCTAAAACACTGCAATCGTATTAAACGTTTCTGCTCCTCTCGTTTCATTAAGCCTAATTTATTACAATTGAAACATTCAGCTGTGTCTTATTATTATCCCCTTGCTTTTCTTTCTTCAGGGATTAAACAATAGAACATTAATATAATTTTACTAGTACGGGTATTAAATGTGTACAAAAATTACAAAATTGAAAACAATAGTATGGAGGAAGGGCGTGGATTGCTGAAAAAATTATAAAAACTTATATATATATAAAAAAAAATCACCCTTCTCCCCCACTCCCGCAAAAAAATTATAAAATTAAAATGCTATTAAGGAGGTATGAGGTGGGACTGCTAAAAAAAGCTACAAAGTTAAAAAAAAGAAAGAAATCGGGTTTTATGCATTTAATCATTTTATTTACATAACAAAATCATTTACACAACATAAATAATACTCTTCATTTTACTTACACACTGTCTCCTCATACATGGCTAATTATTGTACTACTATATTTTCACACTACACTACCATTCACATACATTAACAACAAATTTTACATATAAAAAGCCAATGTAGATGTTATTTACAAAGATATATACAAAGATGGAGATCAGAAAAACTGAGGATGCCCAAGACGATGGGCGAAAATATTTTTTAGCACGTATAAATGTTTTTAAAAGGACTGACTTCTTTTGTCTGGAGGAAAGTAACGTATATCTTTGTAAATAACATCAACATTGGCTTTTTATATGTGAAATTTGTTGCTAATGTCTTTGAATGGTAGTGTAGTGGGAAAATATATGTATATAGTTGACATTATGAAAATAATTTAAAAAACGATATTGTACTGTTATTTTCCTATTTCAACTTTATTAATATTTAAATTTTATTTACACGTTTTAGTTTTCATCACATTCTAAATTTTATTTACATTAATTAGTACTTTGTTTAAAATTTATTTCTTTTAATTCAACCTTCTCCTCATGCCTAATAGAAGGCAGCACCAGATTTATGATTTAACTAGTCTGTAGCTTCAGTTTTTCCTTTTAATTTTATGAGATAGATGGCAGCACCAAACAATTTTATTTTCCTTTCATCATTTCTTTCAAGGAAATGACTTAGTGTTTTAGCAACCATTTTGAGTTTACTGGTGATATGATCTTTGTAAAACACTTTTCACCTAGATCAATCTTTATTAAGATTAGTGTTTTTGTGACTTTTGTACATTGCTTTATAATCTAATTTCTATTTATATTGAATAATAGTTTATTTATTTACTTCTTTTGTTATTTGAGCCCTTGTATGTTTTTATTATTATTTTGTTTCTTATATATGTTACTAGAGGCTTAATATCGTCGATTTTAGACATAATGCTGACAATATTTGATGAAATAAGATATATTTACTATGAATATTCTTATGAAGCTCCTCTGACAATTCCATAAAATACTCATAATTTTCCATTTTTGATTTTTAGTTTTATTAAGTTTAATTCCTGCAGTATCATTTCCACTGCTTTTTATAATATATCATTCTTTGTTTTTTATACATGTGTTATCATTTTTAAATATATATATAAATAGATGGCAGCACCATATAGTATATACATATAGTTAAAAATATTTAATTGGTATATAGATGGCAGTAATATGTCATTTTATTTTCTTTATGATTTATAATAATTAGAAAATTATTTCAAATATTTGCTATTCACAATTTTAAATAGGTTTTTATATTTAATATTATTATATCTATATTTTTAATGTTTTCAGTGTGTTTTAAATTCAATGGTTTTGTCTGGTAATATTTTGGGTTTCCTTCATCTGTGGATGTCTCAAATTAACTGTTAGTTTGGTCACGGATTTTTGTTTTTGCATGCGCTTGGTTCAAGTAATGTTGGTTGAAGCAAATGTTTGAACTGTGCTGTATGGATTACTTTGTGAGTATTTTTTTTATCTTTACTGTAAAGGTTTTTTATTTTCCTCTCCATTCGTTTACTTGGATTAATGCAATATTTCTGGCAGATATATACTGATCTTAGCATACCTGCCTGTATATTCTATGAAATATTGCATTATTTTTTAGACATGTGTAAGATTCTGTTAGACTGGAGATTAAGCTCTCACATGTTTTTTTTTCATTTCGAATTTCATTTTAATTTCATTTGATATCCAAATTTCAATCTTCTTACATTATATGGCTTATTATATCATTATTATATATATATTTATTTCTAAATTTTAAAACTTTCAGTATTTTTGGCTGCGTGCCATCATTGAAATGGCGCATCGGTAATTTGATGTTTGCAGTTGTTAATTCTTTGAATTAACTTAATTGTATTCTGTATACAGTTTATGCTTACCTATCTTTAAATAGGAGATTAGGTTAGATTTTATTCAAGAACTTGTTTAATGTATTTTGAAAGTCAAAGGTTTTATAATTATATATATATATATATATATATATATATATATATATATATATATACAACCACCAACAAAAAGTGTGAAATTATGAATAAAAGTAAAATAACTAATTGACAACAATACACATCCCCCATCAAACTGAACAAAGATACCAAAAAAAAAAAAAAAAAAAAAAAAAAGGCAGAAATTGAATAATGGCAACTTGTGGAATTTAGACAGAATCTTTAGGTCCCAAATGACTAAATTTCCACGAATAAAATGTTTGGTTTCATCTTCATATTAGCCATAAAATAGCTAAAGAATATGATTTTGGGACAACCACACCAAGAATGTAGAGAAATACACACATGGGTGCAAGACTTCAGTCTCAGGACTGATTTCAGTCTTGGAGAAATTTTTGACCGATACCAAATTCTACTTTATATGTTTAAATAAAAGCAATTTTACTATCAAGAATTTTTATTTCTATCTGTTAATTGTAAAAGATCGATTTTTAGCCATAATCCAAAACATAGAAATCTTCTAGTCCACATCCATTTGGTTATTCCTAATACTCAGAAAAATTTTCAGTCTTGGCTTGAATCTACTTCTTGCATCCATGAATACACAATGAAACAACAATTAAGTTAAAAATAAAACATGATTAAAAAGGATTGAGCGGAAAAAAATAAAAACATGATATATATATAATATATATATATGTGTGTGTGTGTGTGTGTATACGAATAGATACATTTGTATATGGGTATATGTATCTATGTGTAATATGTTTGTATTATTTATAAGTTTAAAGCAATTACTAATTTAAAAATACGTTTTGAAAAAAAAATCATGTTAACAAAAGATGTTAAAAAAGATTGGAAGAGACAGAGAAAAATGGAAAAGATCGCTCAAAAATATTTTAATGGGTCGAGGAAACCCACTGTTTAGTGGAAATTCCTGATGAAGAAGAAAAAAAGATTTGAATAAATTTCAAACTAATAAAAAAAGTTAAACATTTGAAAACTTTTCAAGTTAATAAAAATTAAATAAAAATGTTTCAAATTAGTAAAAAATGTATAAATTGAAATTTTTAAACATTTGAAACATTTTTAAGTTAATAATTTTTTTAGTGTCAAGTTAATAGAAAAGTTTTAAAAATTTATGTATTAATAAAATAAAGTTTAATAAAATTCACAAAAAAAAAAGTTTTTTAATTATTTGCAACTAAACAAACTAAATAAATGATTTACAACTTAACAAAAATATATTTATACGTTTATGTAAGCGAATATATATTTATTTGTATGCACATACATGTATGTATATACATGTAATGGTATTTAAAACTTTAAAAATATTGCCAAGTCGATAAAAATTTATAAGTTTTAAAAATTCACAAGTTAGCAAAAAGGGTAAAAAAGAGGTTTTAAATTATTTACAACATATCAAAAATATATATATGTTTATGCATACATGTGAATATATACGTATTATTCATAAGTTAGCAAAAAATTAAAAAAATATTTTATTAAAATATCTCCAAGAAAGTCAGAATGGTTTTAAAAATTATTAGCATATATATATATTATATATTCATTTATTTTAAATAATAGCTATAGAAGGCCGCACTATGATTCACAAAACCTATTTTCTAGTAATTTCAATACACTATAGAAATTGTGGTAATGTTCTTACATATACTGTTTTATTTACTGAAGGATAATCAATATATAATTTTTTCAAATAATTCTATATCTCAAAAATATACATGGTTTTATTATTTATTACTGAGTTTTTACTTGTAATTATTGTTTAATATATTTTAAGGATTTTCTATAAACTTTAAAGGTCTCAATTTTAAATTACTGTAACCGTGGATGTTCATCCATCTTGCGATATATTTGTTCACGTGCACCTATTTCAAATGCTGTTAGGCCGCGTGGTTGAATCTCGTGTAATGCAACATGGTATGTGCGTAAATTTTGTTTTTTATCCATTTTTCATCTGTTTTTTTATAGTTTTCTTTTTTTAGGGTTTCGTTTATCTCATGAAACCCTATTACTCCCGCTTCGTTGTCTGTCTGTCACAGAGCCGGTTCTCAGAAACTATATAACTTACAGGCATAAAATTTTGTGTATATATAGCTGAATACCTACTATGAAGCTCAAAATCATAAAATTTTAAAAAATCGTATTATTTTAATATAAAGAGATAAAAAAATACCCATAAATCTAAAAGCTTTTTCCTATTAAATTTAAACATTTTTCGTTATAGCAGTAGCCAACAATTAAAAATCCACAATATAATTCTTTCAATTTCTTAAAAAAGTTTCACCCATTGAAAAAAATATTAATATGACGTCATATTGGTTATAGAACGAATATTTTCAAACATTTCTCAATAATACAAGGAATATGAGTATGTGTAAATACAGAAAGCAGCTTAATATCACGTCATTAGAGAATTAAAAAGAAAATTAATCTGACGTCATATTTGAAGTTTAACAGATTTTTCAAATGTCTGAGAATAATACAAAAAGAGTATCAATATGAGTAATAGAGAATAGTAAATATATGAGTTTAAAAAACGTATTGAATCATGATAAAAACCTGATTATGGAAATATTGGCATATTTTAACATTTTGAAGGTCTTTATCCAACATGTTTAATTTTGAAATATATTTTTTTAAATATCGCATATAGGCCACATGACAGATATTATTATGAAAGATTATAATAGCGGGCTTCGTCCGCTATCGGAACGGTTCAGATTTTCGAAAAAACGAGAAAAATAGACCGGTAAATTTTTACTTTATTTTAACATGATTTTTTTTTTTTTTTTTTTGAAAATGAAATTTATTTGGATTTATTAAAGAAAGGATAAAGTGTTTTGAAAGGAATATTAAACGAAACCCTTTGTGCGATCTTCGATCACACTTACCCACTTGTTAATGCAATATATTTGGTAGAAATATACTATTCTTGGCAAATATGCCAATATATTTTATGAAATATTGCATTATCTTTTGATATGTGAAATTTACTACCAAACTGAAGATGTCACGTGGTATGATGTAGATGGTCACGTGTCTTTTTTCAAATTTCATTTTAATTTCATTTGTTATTTAAATTCCATTTCTTATTAAAATTATCATTGGGTTATATTTATGTTATTTATCTGGGATTTTATATACTTATTTTTTCTGCTTTTTTCTCCCAACCAATTACGTATGTATTACTACATACTATATATATTTGCAATAGAAACTGTAATTTCTCATAAAATAACATTGATAAAATGATATTAAAAAGAGTAATTTTTTAATAGAAACAGAATGTTGTCTAATATTTGTAGCTTAATCGTATGTTGTTAATTATTAGAAAGTACATCATAATGACTTATGTTCGATACATATTTCATCTATTAATAATTTCAACAAGTCTTTGAAATGTATTAAAATATATAACAAACCAAGATAAATCTTGTATAATCTTGCACTACAATGTAGTATTAATTGAATTGCAATACTTTTCCCTTTTTCATTATATCTGAAGAAACTGGAATACTGCGTTTATTGAAATGGAATTATTAAAACAGAAGTAATGAGAGAGCTGTACTTGAAAGGTTCCTGCAATATTCACAATTATATTAAATTTTTTACCTAATTAAAGTGTACTAATGTGCGCCTATATCTGCAAATATTATAGAATTAATAAAAGTGAAAAAATAGCAATAAAAAATCTTGTGGTAGGCATCCGCATCACAAGTAACATTTCTCACATTATACAAACCATGCCGAACGCATTAGTATAAAAGCATATTTAGGTTACAAAATTTATAGAAATTGTTATTTGGATATCAAGAAATCCAATACCATTTTTCTTGTTTCTATAAAGACAAATAACCTTTTAGAAAATAGTGTCAAAGTTTATGTTTTAATCCGATTTTCGATCGATTATAATTCTTGATGAAGTACAGTTATCGATAATTAAAAATCGTTATTTGGTTCCAAATCACTTCCGTAGATATGCCTGCAAATTGATGCTACCTATAAAAATGAGTTCATGAACGCATCAGAAAATTTCGTATTGTTGAACGTAGGGATAAATAATTTTTTAGATCAGCAAAAAATCAAAATTCATAGTCCAATATTAAAAGAAACAGCATCAATCACTTTATATTAGTATTATATTACCTAAATAAAAAGAAAACTCCATTTTAGAATATGAATATAATAATTCAAATACAAATAGAGCCAGAACGAAAAATCATGCGTCAAGCATCGATTATGAAACAGTTTTTGTAATTTTCCACTTCAGCAATTTCTGTCGATAAACGGAAATATACTCATACTCGAAATATTTTGTGCTGCCCTGTATATCATCTATAGAATTTATACACACCAAGTAATGGGCAAAAAATTAGTTTAATTTCAAAATGTACCACAACATAAAACGCACTTCCGGTAATTATTGTGCTTGCACAATACTCTAACCGAATTTTTTCGTGTGTCCCTGTAAATGAACGATGAATGCTATGCACACTGTATTCGATAGTACGCCTCTCATAGTGCACCTCAACGACATATATCAATTTAAATATGTTTGAAATAGTGTAACATTACTAAAATTCACTGCAAATGATTTTCCCCATAGACCGTAATTTAACATAATTCTTTTGAGTATTCCTATGCAAGTGAACTATAAAAGCTACATACTTCATTTTCAATGCCAAACGTGTCACAGTAATTAAAATGTATTAATTGCAAGGCAATTCGAATATATTTGCGCTAGTTACAGCACAAAAAGTCAGAGAGACAAACAGAATTCATAAACACTTTTTAGTTATGTTGGAAAGTGTTAAAATCTGATACCGATATGCAGATGCGCATAAATCGAAGAGTAGTTGAATTTTCACACACTAACTTTCTACATAATCCACATTCACAAATTTATTGGAAATATTTTCACATATGTGTTTATGTATATATGTAATAAATAAGTATAGAAAAAGTCATTCACATATGAATATATACTATATAAAATAATAATAATAATAATAATAAAAACTGTCTATGTGTAATATTTTAAAATACGGGAATTTTCTGTAACAAATATCAGCCATCAACTTAATAAAATACTTTTGGTGACTATTGCTATGCTTGCCGTTAAAAATTTGTCATAATTTTCAATTTTAATTGCCTATTTTAATGCTAAAAAATATAAACTCTGTACGTTATTTCAAACAATAAAACCAATTTCGATTTACTAAACTTTATTTCACTATATAATTGACTATTTTTATGTTTTAAAATGTGAAATGTATTTTATTTAAAAACCATAATAAAACCAATTTCTACTTTCTTTGATTATTTATATAAACTAGGGCATCGAACTCGGGCTTCCCGGGGTAGAGAGTATAGGTGAAAACCATTTATTTATTTATTTATATGAAAAACTCTAATGGATATTTTACATTTGATAATTATTTAAAATCGCCCCCTAACAACAGCAAAGAGCAATTTTATAAGAAATGTGCCAATTATATATTCAAATAAAATTTTGAAATTTATTAAAAATTTTAATTTTGTATTGGCCTTGTGCCAAAAGTTAATAGCCGAATAAATCGCTACAAATTTCATTATCTACAGCAGTTTTTTTTAACTCACAGGCTATCAAAGCCTTAGCTTATGTGCTCAAAGCTTATGTGCCCGCCGGTTCTGTATGTACGTACGTATGTATGTACGTAACGCGATAACTCTTGATAGAACTAACCGTTTTACTTTAAATTTTGTTTATAGGTTTCTTGTGATAAGGCGCTTCCCTGATTAGTTTTGGAGGTTCATTGGTTAAGCATAAAAGGGGGAAACGGGGGGCTAACCCCCCATAATTTAGATAAATGGGTTTTTCATGCAGAATTATCCCATTTTCTTCAAATTTTGTATATAGGTTCATTTTGATAATGTGCTTCTGTCAATAGTTATGGGGGTTCATTGGTTTAGTGTAAAGGGAGAAAGGGGGATACCCCCCCCTAATTTAGATAACTGAGTTTTTCATGCAGAATTATCCGATTTTCTTCAAATTTTGTATGTATATTCATTGTAATTAGAGACTTCCCTGATTAATTTAAGGCGTTCATTAGTTAACTATGAGGGGGGTAACGGGGGAATGACCCCCCCCCCCCTTAATATATTGTTGATTTCTTTATTTTTCGAGGGGAATATTTCAAATTCTTTGAAATAAGAGTACAATATACAATGAGTGTGAATAGCCTGTGAGCTCAATGCCCTCAGTTTAACTGGGCAGTTTTCTTTTTATTTTAATTCTCATAATTTCAGAGGTTTTAAGCGCTTATTTGGATTACATGTCTGTTAAATTTGTGTTTTATTTTTTATTTCTTGCTTAATGAAGTTTTAATTTCGTTTTTGAATATTAGCTGGAGACAAATGCTGAACTCTTTTAATTCTTTAAAGTGCAAATGGATTAATATTTTGTAATCGTCTGCAAGAGATAGAGATGGATTTTTTTTTTTTTTTTAATCATGCTTCGAACTTAATTTAAATGCTATAGTAAATGAGTAAAATGCGGTACGGTTTTCAAACAAATTGCATTTGAAAGTAGATTTTTTTACCTATATAACGGTGTAAAAATTAAAAATGCGCGATGTTTAGAAATTTAAAAAAATTTAGTTGCAAAAATCGCAAAACCGAAATATCATCGTCAAGTTTTGCCATTCGCAAAATGACGTCAGCGTTACGCACGGACACGTTTGCCCTTTATAATATTGATAGTTAAGATAATTAGCAAAAATATGCACACTGTAGCCTTTTTAGATGAAATCCTTTTTACAGGAAGGAAGCTAAAGCAAGTTTTATCGAGACGGAGAAAAGATGCATTGGTGATTTGACACGTTATACTTCTTAATTAATTGTCCCCTTCCTAATTACATTCATTAATGAATTATTTGTTACAGGGACTTTGAAAGTTAAGTTTTCAAATATCAAAATAGCGGTTTTTTTTACCTGAAAATTTAGCGAAGGAAAAACACTTCCTTGCGGATAGATTAATTACTTAATTAATGATTGTGAATTACTTTACATTAATGCGCAGACAAATAAATCAGGAAATAACCGTGCTATACAGTCAATCTTCAAGAAAAATTTTGCTGCAGGTAACTAAAACGATATATTAAAATTATATTACCGCCAGCGTTCTACATACCCCACATTTAAGCGTTTCAAAAAAAAAAAAAAAAAAAAAAAAAAATCATAAATTTGTTTCATAAAATTGTTACATTAGGATTTTATATATACATATATAAGGTAGATAATAATGTATGAATTCTGAAATTTAAAATTTCTGTATTAAAATCTACCAGCAGTTATAACTTACACTTTTCTGTTTGGGAAAAGACTGGAACTTGGAAAAAAATGGGAAGTGAAAACAAAAAAAAAAAGAAAAAAAAAAGAAAAATGGAAAAAAATTGTAATTTTTTTATGTTATGCTCTGTAAACATCAAATAATATTACTAAACCTTGCTTAGAAAAGCAATAAAACGATAAATTTTACTCCAACAAGTTCGCCGACAGCTCTCGCCGCAGGCTTCTTTCGCGTCCCTTCTAAACCCCTCTTTCTAAACCCCTTCCATAGCAATAAACCTGTGAGGGTGGGGTTCGTATTTGTCCAATTTAAACCTGGAAGGTGACAGTATGAGAGTCCTACACAACCCCCTGTGTTTCCCCATCTTAATTGCTTTCCACTGGTAAGGAATTTGACTAGAATGGAACAAACCACATTTTGTTCCAGTTAAAATATTTCATCAGATCTGGAATTACTACCTATATCAATTAGCTTTTGCGACGGCCAAGCGTCACTATAAGGTCTACTCATGTAAAGGGAAATAAATCTGAATAAATATAAAAATTTGTGACAGTATTCACTTCTCCTGTTGAACCTTGATTTTGAAAGTAAAAACAAAAGTTTAAATCACAATCAGCATTCTCTCGGTCTGGCCTGTCGCAAGAATTACAGATTTTCAAATCAAGTGCTCAAGAAAACTTTCAATGTAATTAATTCTTTTAAGTTAACGCTTCAAATGGACTTTAATGCTATTCATATTTAAAACGGTTAATAATTTGCACAGTTTAATTTTAGTTTTCATGCAAAATTTGCAAACGTACTAGCACTAGTTCGAATGTTATTAAGGAAAGATTTTGCTGAATCAATTATGTCACCACTATATATCGCAGATATGTATGTTATTTTCACAATTATAAAGTACTGGATGTTTTAAAATAGGTTAAAACTGTTAACAATTTAATAAGAAGAAAAAGATGACAGGAATTTTGTATTTTAATATTTACTAGCTGGTGCAGCAAATCTATTTTTTGCATCAGATATTTGGATTTTAAAGGGAAAAATGTATCTCATTTAATTCTACATTTAAAAAATAATTATAATATTAATGCCATTATTTTTTTATTACAAGCAAGAAATCATGTTTATAAGGCAAATGAACTGAAAATTATGAATATTACATTTTGCAAGTTACGTGATTTTGTTGAAATTGTAGTAGATGGCTTTATAAGAAAATGGCGACATAAGGGCAATAACATTCATTGGTCGAGAGAATTTTTGATCAAAATTTGGAGAGCTTGTCATTTGCTAATATATTGCCAAGCATATTGCCAGGCTAAGGTTTGTTTACTTGTATAACTCACCTACACTGTAAAAAAAGACAGATGTTTCTTAATCTGGGAAAATATAATATAATCACGAAACAAAATATGTGCAATAACCTCCTCCTAGTTACTAACGATTCTATAAATCTTTCTTCATTTTTAGATATCTCATAAACCGATATATTTTCGAGATTTAAAGAAGTACATTAAAAAAAAAACAAAGTTTTTTTCGCTGCCACTCATTTTCGGAAACTTTTCCGAGTAGTTTTTATGCAGTGTATTAATCAGTTCTTTCAACCCAGAATATATGTTTTTCGGATGCTATTAATTCTCAATTGTACATATGCATGTTTAACAAACATATTTACGGACAAACATGATGAATTAACAGCATTGACGTTAACATTAAAATTAACAATATTTTTTTTTAATTAGAAATATTGGAGAAATTAAAATCCATTCATCAACTTGCAAACTTGTCATCTAAATTGTTTTTACTTAAAAAACTCTACTCCCAAAAATTATCAGAAGGGGGGAAATTTAAATACTCACATAAATAACATCCTTATAATAAGAGATAAGCTCTCCGCTATAGGAGAAGCGATAAATGAATCTCATATTGTAGCAGTTATGCTGTGGTCTTTGCCTCAATCATATGCACCATTAATTACGGCGCTTGAAGCCACAGATGTGGATGATCTAAAATTGGAATTTGTAAAGAACATATTAATAGATGAGTACACGCACCGCTCTGAGAGCAGAAATGCTAGCTCGCATTCCAGAGAAACAGCATATAAAGTAATGCACTAAAACAACAAAACGAAGAAATTTTGTACATTCTGCCGGAACAACTACTATCGTTCCGACTGTTTCCAATTGAAAAATAAAATGAAAAATAATTTCCCGAAGAATGATTATAACAGAAACAAAACTTACAACAACAACAACAACATCTACAAGAATAATGTAAGCAACAACAAGAGTTATGAAAACTGCAAAAATCACACGTCAAATTTCTGCTTTAACAGCAAGACGAATACAATTGACGTGAAAAATGACTCGCATGTTCCTCCTCTCCTAGTAGAGAATATTTTTGTTAATGAATTATCAATTTCTAATGAAACACAAACAAAAAATCCAAACACTTATATAATCGATTCAGACTGCATCAGACATGTGCCATCTAAAAAAGAATATTTTACCACATTTACATCAGGAAATTTCTGGACTATAACCATTGCTAATGGGAAATAACTAAATTTTCAGGGTTTAGGAGACGTGATATTAAACACGGGCTTGAAAAACAACGTAATCCTTAAAGACGTACTATACTGCCCAGAATTACAAAGTAACCTCCTGTCAGTGAAAAAAGCCACCGATAACAATATAAAAGTAATATTTGATAAGGAAACATTCTCATTCATTAAAGATAATAACACCATCATATAGCATTGACGTTAACATTAAAATTAACAATATTTGATAAAAAGTTAAAATTTCAGTGCAAATTCACCTTGTTTTAATAACTAAAATTCATAAAGATACAACTAAATGTAAATATATTGCTTGAAGGTGCGTAAAAACATACATAAAACATTTAAAAGCACATTAAAGTCCTTTTAAACATTCAAAACGTTTTCAACCGAACTACTCGGTCATCATCAGTGAAAAACTAATTGTTGAGTTGAGTTGTTGTCTCTTCGCATTTTCTTGCTTGCCCGGAATAAACTTTTTAACTTCAAGGGTTTGGAATATAAGGTGGGATGGGAAAGGTAATCAATGATGTATTAATTCATTCCAGACTGCGTGAATATCATCTATATCATATAATATCTAAAAAAGAAATAGTCTGTAACGATGAATTATCATATGATATCCACGCAGTCTGGAATGAATTAATACATCATTGATTACCTTTCTCATCCCACCTTATATTCCAAACCCTTGAAGTAAAATAGTTTATTCCGAGCAAGCAAGAAAACGCGAAGATACAACAACTCAACTCAACAATTAGTTTTTCACTGATGATTACAGAGTAGTTCGGTTGAAAACGTTTTGAAATTTTAAAAGGACTTTAATGTGCTTTTAAACGTTTTATGTATGTTTTTACGCACCTTCAAGCAATATATTTACATTTAGTTGTATCTTTATGAATTTTAGGTAACAATATTTGGTTACTCTTGAATAAATAAATTCAATTAGGCAGCTGAAAATGTTTAATTGAGAACTAAAAGCATCTTAAAAACCGATATTCCGATATGAAAAATCCGATTAATACATTATAAAAACTTCTCGGAAACGTTTCCGAAAATCAGTGGCCCCAAAATTAATCGTGGGTAACTCAGAAGTGGGTATTGTATAGTATTCTCGTTCGTGTTTATATTATATTTATCCTAGATAAAGAAGGATTTGTCGTTTTTTACAGTTTAATATGCATTGGCAAGTAGAAATTTAATTATTTTTTATTAGAGAATAAGCTAATCCAAAACCTAAACAGCCAACATATATTTTTCTTTTCCCTTTTTATATGACTGATCATAGAATCAAGATAATTGTATATCTTGATAATTATCTGGATGAATATTTCACTAATCTAAATAAATAAAAGTTTATAGTACAGAATTATTAAAAAAAAAAAAAAAATTCTGCTTAGTTTAATGCATACGTCAGTACCTCACGCGTATCAAATACGACAGTCTATGAACATACAGGTGGTTATAATATAAGTATCTCTATTTGGAGTTATCTTAGCTTGAAGGAATAACCCCAGCGAAACCAAAATCGGTACGCTTATTATTCAAGAAGGGGGAAAAATAATGGAACAATTAAAAAAAGATAGTTGCAATAATCACCAACAGATGGTGCTATGGAGCCTGTCGGTGCAAATGTCGAGTCGTTGTGTACCGTGGAGGTGTCGCAAACCTCAATGACTTAAAAGATCGCATATCACAACATGTCGGAAACATCACTTATGATGCGTTACATTCCGCAAATGAGTACGTCGTGCACCGTCTGGATCATGTCCTCCAGCACAATGGCCATGTGGAACCTGAAATAGATCGGCACCGCCATGCGAAAGCGTAAACACATTCACTGTGGCACTTTCCAATAAATTAGGTGTGCTATCCGGTTTTACGCCTGAATTCTTTGGTCTTGTATTACAAATTACATTTCACATTCAAAAGCGCCATCTGTCGCCGATTATTGCACTATTTTTTTTTAATTGTTCCATTATTCTTCCCCTTTTTCGAATAGTAAGTGTACCGATTTTGGTTTTATTCGGGTTATTCCTTCAAGCTACAGACAGGTGCAAATAGAGATACTTATATTATAACCACCCGGTACTTTTAAAAACACAGAAAAAAGGTAAGAATTTATTATTGTTAACTAAGGTCTGTTATTGTTAACAGTCTGTATAAGAGCTATAAAATGATCTAATATGGATGCCTAAAGCATAAAGCAAATAAGGAAAGAAAGAAAAGGGAAAATGCAATATTAAATGCTGACAAATATTGTCAATAAGATGCATAAATCCAATTTTAAAATTCCATATTTTTCTATGAATCGTTAAGGTGGTGACAGAAAACAATAATAAAACGTTTCTATAAAAACCAATATTAGATCCGTTATGCAATCTTTTGAAAGCTGCAAGAAATTGATTTCTACTGTTTTTGTATGTTTGTAACATAAGCTATATTTTGGATTTTGGATTTTCTGTTAAAGTTTCGAATTCTCTATCGAATGTATTATTTTATAGAGTTTTTCATACAAACTGAATTCATCTCTTATGGGAAATACAGACTTTTAGTTATTTTTTTATCATGTATGTGTTATATAAAAATTTTATTTCGCAATACTCCTTTAAATTATTCTAAATTCTGACATATCCATCATTTCCTTATTTCTTAATAATATTTATTCCCGTTTAATTTCATTTTCAAATTAAAACACGTATATTAATAATTATCTTATTCCAAATCTTAATCTAAAACTTTAAGTCAATTCGTAACTTTTATCAACTATCCCATCTATAATATTCTGAGAGACGCTAGTTTTTCATTTCGAATGTTTTTAAAAGCCATTTTGTTATTTTATTCCACGGGCTGGCTTCGTGCGCTAGATTTATTTTACTTCAAAAAAAAATGCGCCACTATTACCGGGATTCTCTCCATCGCACGTCATTCGCTTAGCCGTTCAATTCTTAAAGTTCGCCTCTCACTGATTGGTTCCTGTACGTATTACGTCGGTTGTGTAGCTATCAGCGCATTTAACAAAAAGCAATTGCAAGACTTTGGAGAGCATAATTTTGTCTTGTTTTCAAGTGTTGAGTTGTGTGTGTATATAATTTTCTTTCTGTTGTTCTGTTATTAATTTAATTATCATAAAGTAAACTGTGGATCTTTACGGGACAAACAATTTATTGGACGAACACACTGCAACACAAAACAATTAATTTAAACATAAAATATTCCATTATCACACAGATTTCTTTTCGTATCGTACTACACAGAAATAATTTTTTTTACAACTCTCCAATCTACCGTTCTCCCGCAGACTGAGTGTGTGGGTGTGTGAGGGAAAAGCCGGCAGTGCGCAGGTATGATTGTGCAATAAAAATGTTCGCTCGCATTCTCTCCTGCGAGAGATACATTTTTTTCTTTACACATTTAAAAAAAATACACAAATACATATACATACAAAAATTACATAAAATTACACACAAATTACATACAATAATTACACATATCATAATAATGAAATATTTTCCATAAAATAAATCAATTTATCCTCATTTACAGCTTTAGTAAGGAAATCTGAAATAATATGTTCACCTTGAAAATATTCCAATGAAATAATACCTTCTGACAACAAATCCCTAACAAAATGGAATCTCAAGTTCATATGTCTAGATTTATTTGATGATTTTGTGCATTTTATCCATTGTATTGCTGCTTGGCTATCAGTGCTTAAAATTATGATATCCTTTATAAATTGCTTATAATTTAACTCAGATAATAAATTTACAGTCCATATTATATCCTTACAAATTTCTGAAATAGAAAACAATTCTGCTTCACAAGTAAAAAGACTAACACTTTTTTGTTTACGACCTTTCCAAGATATTAATGACTTTCCTAATAAGACAACTCCCCCTGAAAAAGACTTTCCATTTTCTCCATCAAAGAGAATCCATTTTCTCCATTTAAGTAAAAATTTTTGGTGCTATTTTTTTGGTGCTAATTGACCTCTGTTTCATTTCAGTTAATACATATCTGAAGTGTAAGGTGAGTACTTATTTCTTTTTAGATTATTGTCTGTATATGCGAAAATGCATAAATGCATGTGTTCTCGAATACTTCCGCTGTATTTTTTACCAGTAATAAGTTAATATCTGCTTGATTTAACATAACTATTTCAATGTTGTACAATTCATATTTAATTATTCATATGGTGATTGTAGGTAAAATGACATACCTCCAGACATCTTACCGATCATGTTTTCTGTAATTCAGTAGTGAGAAAAAGTCTACTTGAAATAAGGAAAGGAAAGACAGCAACACAAGTTCTACAAATAACAGCCTATTTAGACCTAATCCGAAAATTTTAACAGTTCCAATGTTAAAATTCCTGCAATCCCTGCGCGGACAACATCTGTTCCCGATACTCTGAAGACATGTGTATCTTTTTAGCTGGCAGCATCTTCAAGTTCATCATCAGTCACCAGGCAGCTTGTATATATCTCCACTTCCTTGTGCACCTCATGTTAGATCGTCTTTTAAAAAGGGGAAGCATAAAGGTGCAAAAATTCTGACTGGCAGTCCTAATATTGCCGTAGCAAAGATAAAAGCTGCTGAGAAACATAATTTACACTCAAGACATGGAGATCTACAGGTTAAGAAAAAAATTATCTTTGTTACATCTAATGATGACGACAAAAACATGGATCTTTGTGCCGATGATGCTGATGAAGCCTGTCCTTATTGCAATGATTTATTCAGCCAGTCAAAACCGAAGGAGAAGTTGATAAAATATGTTGAGTGTTCTAAGTAGGCACATAGTGAATGTGCCGGTGTTTTTTGGTGTGCAAAAAAATTTATTTGCGATGTATGCAAGTAAACTTGATAGCAACTCATGGGTGTGTCGTTTTAGGACAGTACTGTAGATTTAATGACATAGTGCAGAATTTTATAAAAATGTATTATGAGATTGTGACTTTATTTGTTCCTTTTTAAAAGGCACCATTGTATTTTTTGTACTTCGTAAAGTTAGTTTGTAAAAAATAAAGGTTGTTAGATGTTCATTAGTCGAGTTTTCTCTTGGTTTCTCTTAATTTAATTACAATTGTTACACCTTTCTTTAAATTTACCCACAATTAGCAGTAGCCTTCACCTGTATGAATATGTAAGTACACTTAATATCCTCTAACAGTAGATTGAGATTACAATTTTTTTCTTTTGTGTCCTTTTGTGATAAGCAACCAAGAATCCACAAGTAACATTAAAATGATAGGTGTGGTCAAGAGTTTAAATTTTGAATTAAACCACCTGAAATTAAGGTGAAGAGAATAATTTAGTGGTGGCTAAAGACAGCACCTGATCACAAGAAGAGCAAATCACAAAAGCACACTCTGTTTCACGGTAAGTATGAAACATCCAAAATTTATAATAAATGCTGCTGAAATCCTGAACCTAAAGGCTTAAAGAATTTTGCGTTGTGAATTTAGTCAAATACCTCACTACCTGAAAGATTTTCAAAATTTGCCTGGAGCCGACATGTTTATTGATATTTTAGTACAGGCTTAAGTCTCTCACTTTGTGTGAATAATATTAAATGTAGAAGCCATGAAATGGATAGTAAACTGACAATAGTCTTCATACAGAGTGTATCTTGTAACACAAAAAAATTAAGTTTCAAATTTGATCTTGACTCTCAAAATAGGTGGAACTACTCCTCCTTAACAGATGTGAACCATAAGAATTCATTAATTACATTAAGTCAATTTAGATACAATAAACAAACACTTAATTGAACAAAGTGAATAAGTTTATTTACAAGGAAGAAAGTAATTTTAAAACGCATTCTTGTAGGTGTTCTTTCAAGAACACCTACTGAATTTATAGGATAAAATACCAGAAATATCTATTGAGATCAATATCGTAGGATCACAATCATTAGAAATCCGAACCACGACATAGTTACAAGAAGTTACAAAACTCATACCTGAACACAAAGATTATTGTGTTCTCACTTCCTAACCAGCATACCGAAATGGTAATAAAACAATGATTTTTAAATAAATTTCATAAATCATAAGATATTTATATAACTAAACATGTATACCTCAACATTTTTACATTAAAACAGGATAGTCCCTTTCCTTCACATGATATAACAAAATACAGCACTCACCAGACAGTCTTTACAGGTGTTCGCCGTTTATCGGCTGGGCACAGCTTTCATTTTATCAGTTTATTACCGAGGCATCTAGCCGCCTTTCTCCGTCAAGTCTTACTGTATCGCCTTCCTCGCCAGTTTTACCAGGATTCTCTCCGCTGAGGACAGATCTAGGGACCCCTTCCTGACGTCTCTTCCGCTGCCTTTCCGTCAGCCATAGAAGTTATCCCGCATCTGAACGCTTACATCTCCCCTGGCATGCCGCGTATAACTCGGACGAAGACCACCTCGGAGGACACCGAATGCATGAAGACTGCTGCCGCTTGGGTTGAATATTCTGCGGCACGCTAC
Organism: Maratus michaelseni; assembly: GCA_963931845.1. Classification (NCBI taxonomy): domain Eukaryota; kingdom Metazoa; phylum Arthropoda; class Arachnida; order Araneae; family Salticidae; genus Maratus; species Maratus michaelseni. Next base: position 96,147,534 of record OZ007600.1, read on the forward strand.
GCTAAATACCTCGGTCGCCGTAATTTACAAGACTTTTCAAGGGACGAGAGCTTACCGCATTCATCTACCGGTGCCCATTCGTAACTCCGGCCGCCACAAACTTTTCGTTCTACCGTTCCAACCGTAGTTCTTCAAAGACTTCAGATCCCAACTTCATTATTCTCGCTATATGTCATAGTGACTCTTCCATCTTAATCTCCGCTCCTCGATCTGACATCCACGCCAGCCCCATCAACTCCCTTCCATATGCCTAACCAATGAGCACTCCGTGTTTTCCACCCTTTTTCGCATACACTTAACTGAGAGTGCCCTATTGGTCAAGGGTGCACACAGGGTCAAAGTTGAGTTGCTAGGATCTACCCCGAAGAACCACGTGATAAAACAACACTGTAGGTCCCTGTTTCGTGGAAAATCCTGTTGAATTTATGATGACAGCTCCTACCCATTACTGAAGCAATTACGTGCAGTTAGATGCACTTTTAAATACACACGAACAACAACAAGCCTTATTTTTATGAGTTTTAGAGAAACAGGCGATTGTTACTTGAAACTTTTTTGCAATAAAATCTCCCACTCCTGTTGTAAAAGAAAAATATCTACTGTGTGGTCCTTTAAGAGCCACACTCTCTCCCGTGAGAACATCTTGTTTACAAGTAAAATTTTACGGGGAGGGGATGAAATCATCGACCACCACCCGTAACGTCTAAAACGAATACAATTTTGAGAGAAGGAAAAATTTGCTACTTATTTATTTTATATTATTTTTACAAAACGGGGGAGGGAGGGTTTAGAAAGAAAACTGAAAATGTACATTTAAAATTATAAAACAGTTAAAACTCAACTGTCATAACAAGGTCATAAGAATATATTTGTATGAATAGAAGCATTTTTGCCTTAGGATATCTCATTTTAGGATAGTTTCCCCTGACTCAAAGGAGTATGATTCAATGTGATCTCGTAGTTTATGTTTATCAAGTTTATTTTCAGAAAAAAATTTGTGTTAAAAGTTTATTTATCGTTATTGATCTTGAAAGTATTGCCGATTGAGAGTACCAAACTTGTCGATCTATATTTTAAAAGGTAAGTACACACTGTAAAAAATGACCACTGTTTCTTATTTTATGAAAATATGCTATAACCACGAACGAAAATATAATATAATCTTCTGAGTTATGCGAAATTTCAAATAGCATGTTACATTGTCTTTTGAATCCCCAGAAACGAATACATTTTTAAAATTTAAAGAATAATTTATAAAAACAAATTATTTTTAGCTGCCCGAATTTTTCAGAAACGTTTCCGAAGGGTTTTTATAGTGTATTAATGAGTGTCCTCAGCCTGGAATACCTGTTTTTCGAATGCTATCAATTCTGAAGTAAACATTTTCATGCTCAAAAAAATGTTTAACAGACAAACATGCAAAATTAACAGCGTTAACAATAACATTAAAATTAAGATTATTTCTTTACTCTTTCATGTATAAATTAAGTTATGAAGCTGAAAACGTGTACTTGAGAATGGACAACATTCAAAAAACAGGTATTCCAGCCTGAGGACACTAATTAATACACTATAAAAATCCTTCGGAAACGTTTCTGAAAAATTCGGGCAGCTAAAAATAATTTGTTTTTATAAATTATTCTTTAAATTTTTAAAATGTATCCGTTTCTGGGGATTCAAAAGACAATGTAACATGCTATTTGAAATTTCGGATAACTCAGAAGATTATATTATAATTTCGTTCGTGGTTATAGCATATTTTCATAAAATAAGAAACATTGGTCATTTTTTACAGTGCATATAAGCCTTTATATGCACTGTTTGTCACTTTAAGAAAATACATCTTTACTGGGATCTCAGGAGTCTTACTTTTCCTCCAAAAATGCAAGTTTGCATCATGTCACATTTTATTTTATTTCTGATTTCATATAACACACAATAAAATGACATTTTTACCACTAATAGGTCAATATCTGCTTGATTTAACATAATTATTTCAATGTTGTGCAATTCATATTTAATTATTTTTAAAAAGTTTATATTAAAAAAAAAAGTAAAAACACTTTTTCGCCTGGTATCAACTGCACACAAGGTTTTAGAAAAAATATTGCTTCAAAAATAACAAACAAAACTGATAATGATGTAAAATTGATGTATCTTGAACTTATATTTCAATTTCAAGCAATTAAAAATTTATTTATTTTTAATTTAAATTTAAGTTGTAAAATGTTTTTAAAAAAATCATTCTTTGTTTTGTTGAAAAAATGCCAATTTAAAAAAATAAATTTTTAATTGCTTGAAATTGAAGTATAAGTTCAAGTTACATCCATTTTACATCATTATCAGTTTTGTTTGTTATTTTTGAAGCAATATTTTTTCTACAACCTTGCGCGCAGTGCATACAAGGCGAAAAAGTTTTTTTACTTTTTTTTTTTTAATTTTAAACTTTTTAAAAATAATTAAATATGAATTGAACAACATTGAAATAATTATGTTAAATCAAGCAGATATTGACCTATTAGTTGTGAAATTTTCATTTTATTATGCATTATATGAAATCAGAAATAAAATAAATTGTGACATGATGCAAACATCCATTTTCGGAGGAAAATAAGACTCCTGAGACTTCTTAATGACAATACGTGATTTTCTTATATAATTATGTATTTACAGCTTTTTTTCTCTTGATAAATTTTGTTAAGATTTGCCTCATTCACGTAATTTTGTTTATGAAAAAGAAATACATAACACTTATCACATCATAGTTAATAATATATAATATACTGGAGCTTAAATATATTTTAAACTAAAACATAAAAAAAAAAATCTAATATAAAGGCAGCATTCCAAAAAAGAACATCTTTATTTTGCTATATAATAAATAAATTTAGGGATGACCTAAAAGCCTTTTCGTGTTTCAGAATCTATAATGATCTTAATATTTTATGTTTATATTACAATAAAATTGTAAATCTTTCGAAATGTGATATTTCCATTGATTTACATATTTATAAATATGAAAAAATAAGCAATGCTATATATATGGGAAAACCAAAATAATGGGAAATATGGGAAAACCAAACTTGTAAAATGGTCCATAAATAAGAGGAGATTATGGGTCATTTTACAGATTTAAAAGCTCACATAATTCAACATGAATAACAATGAAACAGGCTTTGCATATGAATGTTTTCAAATTTATTAGTACGTTACTTTACGAAAGAAATTCTATCTGAATAACGTGTCCGAATTTTTATGAATTTAAAGCATTGATAAAATTAGCATACCAGAAAAAGAAGATAGAAAGTGTACTTTACATGAAAAATCGAAAAATATTTGCGGCAGTTAATAATCGTAGTGGTGTAAGTTACATTTTTTGAAATGTTCAAAAGCAACATATTTATTGGAAAAATTTTAATGTCTATTTCAATGTGGTAGAATATCTTTTGGTGCTAATTTTGTCAAACTATGATTTATACCAGACAACGTATGACACGTGTGCCGGATTGGGTGCTTTCAGTAGCACCCAGACTGCATTTTTCTATTTTTATTTTCCGTCTTACAATTGATATTATAAAAACAAAATACGATATTAATAATTTGAAATTGAAATTGTGTATCTTCACAAAAAAAAATCATTATTGTTTTGTTGTTCATATATACTTTTTCTTATATCTTAGGAAAATGTGTTACCTGTAAATTTTGAAAAATAAAATAAAAATCATAGAAGGAAAAGTATTGAAAACGTTCAAATAGTTACCAGAGAAAATATATTGAAATTCTGAATATATATTAAACTCGCTTTAAAATAAGAAAATTTCAACAAAATTCTTCGTGAAACTGTATAATATTTTGTTTTTTGTCGATGCCAACTCAACAGAAGACATTTATTTCAGACTGCTAAAAAGTAAAATTTATCTATATCTGGAAAAACAATTATTGTAATCAAGGGCGCCCATATGGGAGGCAAGGAGGTTTGATCCCCCCCCCCCCCCCACAACCCTTCCTAGATTTTAGTATAGCCAAACTTACGCCTCACGGTGACGATCTTTTTTCTGCGCTAAAAGCAACTTTCGATACAACCTTTTTAGAACATCTCCGTAGACCAGATTTACATAACCTACAAAATTTTCGAAAAAAAACAAACAAAAAAAGCGAAAAAGCGGAGTGTTCCGGTGTGCCGTCGCTCTGTTTCAACTCATGTTTTCAATACTGAAAACTCATATTTTTTCTCGAAATTTTAAAGAGTGTTTGGTTACACTTATAATTATAACTGATTGAAATTTCGAAATGTTCGGAATATGAAAAGAGTCAGAATGCTGTGTCTTTTAACCACGTAATATAATAATCAAATTGTTTAATTGCTTAATAGGCGTATAGCTAACATGGTGAAAAAGTACCCAAGCCGGGACTCGTACCCGGGTCATCAGTAAAGTGGATTGATGTTCTACCAGCTGAACCACTTGGGAACAATACTCAGCCTGGAACTTTCTCACATAACATGTTGGCAAGGCTACAAATGCAGCACAAGATGGAATATTTTCCGTGAGCCACCAACCCTGGGGCAAACACGAAATCAAAGAAAGTCCAGCATCGATAATTGAATAAATTCATAGATTTAATACTTTCGAAATTTTTCCATAGAAAATTTCTCAGGCCTTGTATTCATAATAATAAAATTTTTTATTTGCTTAATAGTTCTGGCTTGGGTACTTTTTCACCATGTTGGCTATACGCCTATTAAGCAATTAAAAAATTTAATTATTCTGAATGCAAGGCGTGAGAAATTTTCTATGGAAAAATTTCCAAAGTATTAAATACACATAATATATTCCGCATATTTATACCTTATGATTATTAGTAAATTCATATTTTTTTTAATGTTTTCTGATGTGAATGGGATCATTAATATTGTTTTACGTAACCTCTTTTCTTATTTATACCTACGATTTATACCTTATGATTAGTAGTAAATTCATAATTTTTTGACGTTTTAAGACATGTATGGGATCATTAATATTGTATTAAATAACCTCTTTCTAAAAAAATAAATTATTTACTTTAATAAATGAACTATTCTATAAAAACTAAATAACAGTTTAAATAGTCTAACTACACCACACAGTATTTATTATACATAAACATTAGATTCAAATGCCAAAATAAAAAAGATTAATGTAGCATGAATGTTTAAAGCGCTGCATTTAAACAGGAGAAACTTTCACGGAGAATTCATCTTAATGTTTATTTTATGGGATTTTAACAGAGGATAACCATCAGATTTTACCATTAGTTTTATTTACCATCAGATAAATGAATGAATCGACTTGTTCTTTTAAAAGAAACATTATACATTCATCTTGGAAATTTATTAGCACTTCAGTTGATTTCTAAGTAATTCTTTTTTGAAGCAAAAAAAAAAAAAAAAAAAGGTTCGTTGTTTTAACGTTCGAATTTGTTTCCAATAAATAAGTGTTTACTTTTAAATTGATACATTTTCTAAAAACATCGTCTGAGCATTTAAAATTCAAGTTTAACGCATTTTTGTATAATTAAAGAGATTCTTTTTGTTGTTGTGTTTCATATTTCATTACAAGAAAAAGATGTTCAATTTATAAGAAAATAAAATACGTCGAATAATACTGAAAGAAAATTTAAAGTCTTTAATTGCAATAATACATAACGTTTGTAAAATAGTTTGTTTCAATGTTCACTTTATGATGCTTTAAAAAAATAATCAAAAAATAAAACAAATAAATAAATAAATGAAGCTATACTGTTGATTTATACAGAAATTATAGTTAAATATAAAAATAGATAGAATAGAGAAGTCTTATTTTTGACAGAAATCCTGCGTTTCAATAATGCAGCAGTTATTATTCAAACATAGTGATTGGAATTCGTCGCTGTAGCAATCAGGATCTGGTGAAAACGACTCTATGTACTTTAAGTTTCCTATGGTGTCAGTTTTCTAAACGCTTTATTTGGATAGAAAAATTGTCAATTTTCTTATGTTTTATATGCTCTATTCAAAAACTTTAAATTATTTATTAAAATGCATACATATATAAATAAATAAATAAATAATTTATAACAGCACTATTCCACGCATTAATTATATATATATGTCACGTTTTCACTTGTATCACCACATTTTTTGTAGATCATTAATCCGGGCAAGGGTTTCCACCGAGGAATTTGCAGTTGGGCGCCGAGAATCCACTTTATAGTGTGCGTACAGAATGCAAATAACTAAGAGGCAGTCGGTTCCAGTTCACTTTTTATTCGAATTGAAAGAAAATGGCCATGCTTTACTAATTACGATGCTAATTCCATACATGATGAATTTAATACCGTGGAGAGACTTGGTGAATTAATTTAATATTTTAAGAAGACATTTTGTTCTTACAGGCAGTCGTTTTTTCTATCGGCAGCCAAGGAGAGTTATTCCATCGTCGTGAAGTACGCGTCGGGATTACATGTACAACCGGCTCCAGGAATAAAACTGACTCTACGCGGGAAAACTCCCCGTATAACTATTATCTAACGCCCCAGAATACAGTCTCACTAAACAGTATTTCGACCAATCACCGCCAAGGGACTAAATTCTCTGGCGCCATAATTTTGAAGCCATCAGACCGTAGGTTGAAAAAATGCGGGAAAAATATTTCTAGAAGATTACCGAACAATCTAATTCCTTCGAATAAATAAGAAGAAAAAAAAATACGTAGGTTTTACCGAGAATGGGCAAGATGCCAAGGTAAGATTTTACATTGAGACTGAAGTTAGCTTTCATAATTTTGAGAAAGAATATTGTTTTGTCAGAAAACATAGGGAAATAAAAATAAAAATTTAAAAAGACATAGTTTGTTATTTCAAGAGAGTTAAAATATTTTTAGCTGGGAGATTGATGTTTAAAAGAATTAAAGTCTAGGATGCATTTATTTAATGAAACAAAAGTGCGTAATTTTAATAGACAGCGATCAGAGCGAGCCATTTTTTTTTTTAAGAGAATGAATTTAGAATAAAGTATTTTTAGCTAGGTGGAATTTTGACAGTCAAAATACTAGAACGAGAAAATAATTTAGAATAATGAGATTTACACAGAATTATAGCTTTGATGAGGCCAACGGCGAAATTTTTTTTTAATTTGTTTCATATATATATATATATATATATATATATATATATATATATATATATTCAGATGTATGTGGCAATTTGATTATATTTATATAAATAAATATATATTTAAGCATTAACTTAATTCTAATGTGGTGAACTGTTTATTGTTGATAGACTTCATTTTCGAAATTTGTTATTCGTTTAGAATCAGTTGGGTATCAATGTAGGTTCACTTGGAAAACTTTCTCTCTCCCTCTAGAAGAGTAGGGATGGATTCCCATTATGTTCTCAGGGTTATGTATGATGTGAGTACAATTTTCAATTTTCTCTGGTCTTATGTTTTCAATTGTTTCAATTTTTCAGTGCAATATATCGGCAGTGATAGACAATTCGTGACAAATTTGCTTATCTGTTATATGAAATAATGTATTTTTGCGACATGTGATGTTCTGCCAACTGCCGATTAAACATCCACATGTAGCTTTTTTTTTTTTTTTTTAAATTGGTATTTGATACCTCTATTCCATTTGTTATTCCGATTTATACTTAGACTATAATTATTTCAATTTTATCTAGCTTCATATGTTATTAAATATGTTTTTGTTCCCTATTATATTGAAATTTCATAACAGATTTAATTTATTGCGATTTTTTGTAATTTTTATGAGACTAATGTGTGAACTGCTATTAAGGTTTGTCCCACCGAAATAAAGCCACTGTGATTGTGTGCTGTAACTCGACACAAAACAAACCAATGAGAATGAAACAAATGTATTAAGAATGTCTATATACAAATACATATTTACAAGGAGTAACTCATTCCCTGCCCTACCTCGGCAGGAAAAAAAATTAAAATGTAAAAAAAGAGGGGGAAAAATGTCCCGCTGAAATAAAGCCACCACCCCTATCAGTGTTTATGGAAACGCCCGACATTCCAGCTGCTACAGGTCAACATGTTTATGATGTCAGAAAGTTGTCAAATACTTGTTCTATGTCAGTCACACTTTGTGCAGACTTCATAAGGTTGTATTTTCTTTTTACCCTGGAGTATTGCAATGGGAAAGGAAACCCAGCTATCAAAGTTGAAGAAAGGCCAGATAGCAGATTTTAAGGAACAAGGTATTTCTCGTAAACAAATATCTAAGCCAATCAAAAGATCTGAAACCGTAATAGACAATTTTGTGAGTCACGGCAATGCGTACGGGTATAAAAAATGGAGATGTACATACAGAAAAATGACTTCCAGGCAGGAAAGAGATGTTGTGCGTCGTCTTTCACGAGGTGGTATTTCTCTAAGACAATTGTCCAACGAGCATAACACCCCTGTGACACAATCAACCCTGTCACGGATTGTAAAACGTACAAGCAACTTGCGATATAAAAAAAAAAACAGCAGCCCATGTTGAAAGCTATCCACAAGCAAAGAAGAGTCGATTGGGCCAAATATCATCGAACCTGGAAGGACCAGTGGCATCGTGTTATATACTCAGATGAGAAAAAATTAATTTGGATGGCCCAGACAGTCTTGCCTTCTATTGGCATGACATGACGGAAGAAGAGGAAATTTTCTCCAAAAGACAGCAAGATGGAGTCTCATTAATGTTGTGGGGAGGCTACGGCTATGGAGGCTTTTCCCTCTGGCCGCATGAAGGCTACAGATTACCAAGAAATGCTAGAAACCCATTTACTGCCATTTTCAGAGAGAATTGGTGGCCTAAGTTGGATTTTACAGCAGGACAACGCCATTTACGTCAAAAAATCCCCCTGGCAATGGTTTTTGGATAATGGGGTGCATGTCATGGAATGGCCTACCCTCTCCCGTGATCTTAATCCCCAAGAAAATGTGTGGGGTATCCTCAGTAGGGCTGTATATGCAAATGGCAGACAGTTTCAGTCTGTGGCAGAATTGATGGCTGCCATCATTGAAGCCTGTGATTATATTGATGCTACTGTCCTCCAAGGACTGGCAAATAGTATGCAACATCGTATATTCCAAGTCATGTATAAGCATGGCGGATATATTGGCTATTAACAGTAGTAGCTTTATTTCGGCGGGACACTTTTCCCCCTCTTTTTTTAAAAACATTAATTTTTCTCTGCCCAAATGGGACAGAGAGTGAGTTACTCCTTGTTTATATGTATTTGTATATAGACTTCCTTAATATATTTGTTTGGTTCTTATTGGTTTGTTTCATGTCCAGTTACAGCACACAATCACAGTGACTTTATTTCGGTGGGACGCACCCTATATGACTTCTCTAAATTGGAGTTTTAATCATTTATTGTTCAAATATGTTAGCTTTTGATTTCAAGTTAGGTATTCTATATATTAATCAATTACATGACATCTACAAATTAAACATTTGGTCAGATTTAGTAAAAGAACTTGTTCATTGAATTTTATTTCAAATGTATTATATATATACAGGGTGGTTATAATATAAGTATCTCTATTTGGAGCTGTCTGTAGCTGAAAGGAATAATACGAATGTAACCAAAATCAGTACACGTACTATTCGAGAAGAGGGAAGAAGAATGAAACAAAAATAAAAAAAATTGCAATAATCACCGACAGATGGCGCTATTGAGTGTGAAATGCAATGTTTAGTACAAGAACAAAAAATTAATGCGTAAAACCGGATAGCACACCTAATTTATTGGAAAATGTCACAGTGAATGTTGTTACGCTTTCGCATGGCGGTGCTGATCATGTTCAGGTTTCAAATGGTCATTGTGCTGGAGGACACAATCCAGGCCGTGCACCACGTTCTCCACTGCGGAATGTAACCCAACAGGAGTGATGTTTCGCACATGTTGTGATATGCGGTAAAGACATTGAGGTTTGCGACACCTCCACGGTACACAATATTACACAGTACATTTCACACTCAGAAGCGCCATCTGTCGACGATTATTGCTATTTTTTTTATTATTATTGTTCCATTCTTCTTCCTCCTTCTCGAATAGTAAGTGTGGCGATTTTGGTTTCATTCGGGTTATTCCTTCAAGCTACAGACAGCTGCAAATAGAGATACTTATATTATAACCACCCGTTATATATACTGGTCTGGTATTTAAATCTGAACACTTTTATATCCGCATACGATGATTTGTGGCCACAATTGCAATTTAGATATCACAGAATAAATTTTGAAAGAAGAGAAAATGTAGTTGACGCGAGAGCATTATTAAGCTATGATTTTCTATGATTTTAACCCTTTCTGGGACAGTGGTCCCACTCCGGGCACACCTAATTTTAATTCCAAACTTGCATTCGGCACCAAGAATATTTTAATGAGATTTTGCTTCCATAATGAAAGCTTAAAACAAGGATTTCTTATTTTCTAAAAAAGTCGTTTGTAAATTCCGGTGTTAGTCAGTAATTTCGCATTTTACGAACAGAATTTGTCTGCGCCGGAAAGGGTTAAAGTGGGTCTAAAGCCAGAAGAATGCCCAGAGCCTGATTATCCAAAAAGCACGTGATGCACATGCTTCCCTTTAAAATATAAAACAGACCCCAAAATGACTGTGAAGAAGTCTCTCTAATTCCCTTTTTAATTTTTTTACATTTTATTTACATTTTTTATTTATTTTATTTTTTGAAAAAAAAATTGCTTAATCCAAGAGGAAATCCACGAACTACTTTACGAAACTTATTTAACAGAGAAATGTGAATGTCATAATAGGATGTTAATTAATTATATAAGCATCCTGATGTGTTTGTTATAAACAACCCGGTAATTGAGTATACACATACAGCTGTATGTACTAAATATATCTGAAGTATATACAGGGAGCATAAAAAAGCTGTTTAATGAAATATATGTAACCTTAGCTGAGCTACTCCCGAGAATATTATTAGTATCATTCGTGACTTTTCATGAATGAAGAATTAAGAAAACGTTTGCCAAATAAAAGGCTCCCCAAAATGATACCGTGCTTCACCTAGATTCAGAGGTTAATCGTGACCTGAGAATGGACTTTACCCATGTGACGTCAGCCGCGGGTATTCAGAAGAAAAACACCAATAGGCGTGCAGAACATTTTAACACTGCTTCCCCTTCATCCAATAAACAGTCGTTTTCGGAGGGTAGATACCCGCTGCGGCATGGGTGTTGCCATTCGTGGGTAAAGTCCATGGCTACAATTAGCATATGGAAGTGGAGCTCTAACTCGTGCCGCTGTATTCAGATAGTTTACAGAATTTAGAAGAGGTCGAAATTCCCTCCTGAATGAAGAACATCCAAGAAGATCTTTATCAGATAAAAACGTATATCGAAATCGTAGGTAAATCGGAAGAGGTTATATTATATTTTTGTAGATTAAGAAAGTTTTTTTTTTTCTTTTTTCTTTCTTCTATCTTTACAAGAAAAAAGTATTGGATTCATGAAAATTTTCGACTTCCGGTTTTCGACGGATTTATACGTTTTAGAAGGTCCTGAACACGATTTGACTGCTTTTAGAAAATGTCTGTCTGTGACTCTGTCTGTCTGTCTGTATGTGACAAAACTTTTGTGGGCACTCTATCTCAAGAACTAATGTTCGGAATTTAATAAAACTTTATATTCCTTTAGTCTCTGATATAAATTCATGCTGATTAGTTTTTGGTAAAAATCGCCCAGCAGGTGGCGCTGCTATGCAGTATTTTTCGCGATTTCCGCAATAGCTCTATCTCAAGAACTAATGCTCGGAATTTAATAAAACTTTATATTCAGTTAGTCTCTGATGTAAATTGGTGCTGATTAGGTTTTAGTAAAAATCGCCCAGCAGGTGGCGCTGCTTTGCAGCATTTTTCGCGATTTCCGCAGTAGTTCTATCTCAAGAACTAATGCTCGGAATTTAATAAAACTTTATATTCAGTTAGTCTCTGATATAAATTGGTGCTGATTAGTTTTTGGTAAAAATCGCCCAGCAGGTGGCGCTGCTATGCAGCATTTTGCAGGATTGACACGATTTTAGCGATAGTCATATCTCAAGAAATAATGCACGGAATTTATAAAATCGTGAGTTTCAGTTAGACCTTGATTGGTGCTGATTAAGAAAGGCTTGAGATTGACACATCCGACTAGTTTTTTTACAGTGTAAAACAGAAAGAAGAGTAAAAGCTAAGTTACATTTGATCCAACCATACACATTATTTTAAGCTTTATGAATAATGTGTTGAGCAAGTAGTTGAACAAGCAGTTGATGTCTTTAACTATTTTTAAAATTATTCTATTCAAATCTTATAAACTACCTCAGAAACATGTCATTTATTTTATTTTTAATACTTTCGAACATAGTTGTTAATATTTTCCAACATAGTTGAAAAGTATTTGAAGCTTCAGTTTGTCAAGACATCTGTCTGTCTGTTTGGCCGCACTCCAATTCACGTAAATATACTTGTGTTAACAAGAGCTTTGAATATGTTAGTGAGGTTTACCATAAGATGCACAGAGAGAAAGAATTAAAACACTTCCAATACTTATGTATATTAAATCGAGTTCATGATTCTAATGTGATAATTCGAAGGATTCGAGATGGATCTGGTTTTTATTATTCGCGTTCACAAAAGACAAACACATGAAGAACATAAATTTAAGCACTAAAAATTAATATTCCTTAAATCGAGAGAAAGCGGCAGTTCGGCTTCTCGTTCTAGCAGATATCCGAGTACAAAACTAAATCATTTTTACTACGTCACTGGGGGCTTGAGCGCGGGCCGCTTGCACCACATACTAGCCTCCCACGTGATTCGCAACACCATGGAAAAATGAAATTACCCGATTGAAAATGGAATATGCAGAATTTATAATTCGTTTACAGTGTCACACAAAACAATTCGATTACATTATAGCCTATGAGGAAAAATCGTTTTCAGTGTATATTAATAAAGTTAAACTATTCCAAGCATACTGAAATTGATATATGTTCTTGAAGTACAATACAACCTTCGTTCTATAGAATATAGGGTGCATAGCATTTATCATCGATTTACAATGACACATAAAAGAAATACTTGACACTATGGGAAAAACTATTTGCAGTGCATTTTGAAAATATTACACTATTTCAAACATAATGCAATTGATGTTAATTGCTGGAGTGCACTACTAGGTGCTTACTATTAAATATGAGGTGCATAGCATTAATCATCGATTTACAATGACACATAAAAGAAATACTTGACACTATGGCCTATGGGAAAAACTATTTGCAGTGTATTTTGAAAATATTACACTATTTCAAACGTAATGCAATTGATGTGCATTGCTGGAGTGCACTACAAGGTGCTTACTATTAAATATGAGGTGCATAGCATTAATCATCGATTTACAATGACACATAAAAGAAATACTTGACACTATGTCCTATGGGAAAAACTATTTGCAGTGCATTTTGAAAATATTACACTATTTCAAACATAATGCAATTGATGTGCATTGCTGGAGTGCACTACAAGGTGCTTACTATTAAATATGAGGGGCATAGCATTAATCATCGATTTACAATGACACATAAAAGAAATACTTGACACTATGGCCTATGGGAAAAACTATTTGCAGTGCATTTTGAAAATATTACACTATTTCAAACATAATGCAATTGATGTGCATTGCTGAAGTGCACTACAAGGTGCTTACTGTTGAATATGCAGTGCATAGCATTCATTTTTTTAATTTACAGGGAAACAAAAAGAATTCATTTGCAGTACAGTTTATAAGAGATCGCTGGAAATGCGCTTCAGATGTGGTTAGTTGTGTTATGTGTTTCCTAACTGAACTAAATTTTACCCTACTATGTGGTGTAATGTAAATCATAGCAAAGGCTGCACAAAAAATTTCAAATCCTCATATATGGACAGAAAATACTAAAAAGAAATCTAAACGTGTTTTCAGGTACGTTCGTAATTATATAAATACGTAGCACCTATAGTCATCGTCTGGTCCGTCCGTCCACATACAACAGCGTAAAACTACCGACTGCGAAATTTAATATACAGGGTGAATCTAAACTCTTGGGCAAAAATTTAAGGGGTGATAGTACACATCAAGACAAACAATATTAAATAGGAAACTAAGGGTCCCAAACGTCTTCCGAGGGAGATAGACGTCATTAAAGTTTAGGGTCCAAAATTTCAAATGATTATAAAAAACGGAAAAATTGGTCGATTCGTTTGCGGTTTTCGCTAAAACTATTCTTTATGTCAGTATTTTCTTAAAAATAAATTTTAAATATAAAGTTCAAAAAATGCCGATAGAGGGCGATTTAGACTTTAGAGTAACGAAAAACTATTTTTTACCGTTATTTTTTGTATCTCATTAAATGCTTTCAAAAGCTTAGACTTAAACTTAAATTTTGAGCTCAAAATCTGAATCGTTCGGAGTGATTAAGTAGCGCAAACTGAACTGCGTTCAGGAGTTGAAATTTGAAACACCTCCCCCCCCCCCCACTCCTGAACACAGTTCAGTTATTCCCGATCTTGGTATCGTAGACCAGGCAGAAACAATATAAGTTGTAATTTTTCAACTGGACAAAAAATGTCCGATCCAGGATTCGAACCTGGGATCTCTTGAAGCTGCCATGCTCTACCAACTGAGCTATCCCGGTTGAATCTGGAGGGCATAATTCATCCAGATTCAACCGGGATAGCTAAGTTGGTAGAGCATGGCAGCTTCAGCCAAGAAATTGCACGTTCAAATCCTGGCCCGGACATTTTTCGTGCAGTTAGAAATTACAACTCATATGATTTCTTTACCAATTTGAATAATTGTTTTAAAATTAATCCAGGTAGAAAGTACTACCCCCTACACGTAAAATAAATAATAGAGTAATCACAAATTTAAATGGAAAATTTATTCATAGACATGAGCAATTTCTCCGCGCAAAATAAAAAGAAACAATTTGATGTATGCATGTAGTGCGCAATATGAATGAAGGTTGACACGTAGAAAATGGTACACGCATGATGTTCGTGAGAAATCACAAAAATTGCTCGAAAGAGTGCCCATCAGCAACGATGCAGGTCTCACGCCGCATGCGGAGGGAATTGCGAACATTAGTGAATACCCCAGGCATCTCCCAGATATCGCCTGCTACGACGGCAATCCTCGCAACCAGGTCCTCGTTGGAGTCGACGGTAAAAAATAGTTGTTCATTACTCCAAAGTCTAAAACGCCCTCTATCGGCATTTTTGAACTTCATCTTTAAAATTTATTTTTAAAATAATTTTTTTATTTAATTTTGTCATTCCTTTTTCGTTTATTTTACGTGTAGGGGCCTGGTCTGCGACACCAAGATTGGGAATAATTGAACTGTGTTCAGGGGGGGGGGGGGGGTTCAAATTTCAACTCCTGGATACAGTTCGGTTTGCGCTACTTAACCACTCCCAACGATTCAGATTTTGAGCTCAAATTTAAGTCTAAGCTTTTGAAAGCATTTAATCAGATACAAAAAATAACGATAAAAAATAGTTGTTCATTACTCCAAAGTCTAAAGCGCCTTCGGTTGACATTTTTAAAACTTTTTCTTTAAAATTTATTTTTAAGAAAATACTGACATAAAGAATAGTTTTAGCGAAAACCGCAAACGAATCGACCAATTTTTCTGTTTTTTATAATCATTTGAAGTTTTGGACCCTAAACTTTAATGGCGCCTATCTCCTTCGGAAGACGTTTGGACCCTTAATTTCCTATTTAATATTGTTTCTCTTGATGTGTACTATCACCCCTTAAAGTTTTGCCCAAGAGTTTAGATTCACCCTGTATATTATCGCTGCAGAATTTTGTCAAGTCATGTCAAATTTTATGAAAATCGAATCAAAACTTTAAAATATATTAATAAAAGCTTTCTTTATACTATTAAGTCCTATCGTACGTATTCTATATAATAAAAGTGCAAGTCATGTGACCGAGGAAAACAAATTGCATAAAAGTTACATTTTTAGAAAGATCGTTCAAAAAATTGTTTGCTTGAGAGATAAGTTACATTTAAAAATGTATAGATACTGAGATAACTTCAGTGGAAATTAGGTTAACAGCCGAATATCTAAATCCATTAAAATAAGTAAGCACAAGAGATTCATTCATTAGGAGTCATAAAAATATTAAACCATGACGGTAATCATTCGCAAAGCAAGATCTTCATGGTGAATTTTGCAGCGCTGTCTGGTGTAGAAATAAATATTCGCATTTTTAAACGTGTCATACGTAATAAGAATGGCATGCTCATTCCGCTCATAGCAGACAATATAATTAATTTCAATGAAATAATTAGGATGGTTTTTTATATTGTGAAATGGGTTATAAAACGAACGCACTTCATTTGTCACGTTTAACGTACAATTTCCAACTTGTTCGTTTTAGAGCTGAATTAAACTTCAGAAAAGCATTTAATGTGCCAAAGAAATCTATGCATCATATACACGGCTATTCAGAAGAATTCGAATACAGTAAAATCTCGGTATAACGAATTTCTGGAGACCACCGATTAAATTCGTTATATTGAAAAATTCGTTAATGTGAAATTCCAATATGGCGTTTTTTTTAAAGGAAATTCGCATGCACATTGAATAAAAATATATATTAGTATTAGATTTATATTAAATTTCGGCTAACATGCAAACATGTCAGTAAATAATAAATATACAGTATATTACTATTGTGAACTTACTAGTTAGAAATAAGATAATTATTAAGTTAATAAGTTTCAAGTATTCAATCGTAATTATTATGAAGGATTTATAATTTATCTTATATACATGACGGGTAAAAAAAACTCACGGACATGCCGTTAATGTAGCTTTATTGCTTTACAAAAAAAAAAAAAAAGTTTTTTTTTTCTTTTTTTTTTTTCTGAACTGAAGTCGACAATGCATATTTCAAAACAAATTGTATAAAATGTTTTCAGAACATTATTTTACTGGGATAATTACTTTTTAAGAGTTTCAATGTTCCTGTATCTTAAATTGGACCAAATTTCCTTCAAAGAAGTTGAGCATGAATCAGAACACATGAACAAAACTTTAAAGGGCGATAGAACACATCTAAACAAGCTATTTTCGCCATACAATGCATGGACGTATCGCAAGCGGCAAACCGCTAAATGGCGCTATCATTAAAAATACAAAGCTCTGGTTTTCCACACATATCGTCATTTCTACAGTGGATTGTAAAAAGGGTGGCTGGGTTTACTAATAAGCAAAAGGCGTACATGCATTTCATGTATGGTGCTGTGGTTATGAGTGATCTGGAAGTCCTAATTGTGTAGTAAAAGGTGTTTTTTCCACAATCAGAAAGCGTCCTGCAGCACTTCAATGCTGGAAGACCATACATTGTATGGTGTTTTTGAACTTGTCTAGGCGCGTTCTATCACCCCTTAAAGTTTTGCCCAAGAATTCCAAATCACCATGTATACGAAAACATTATATCTAAATATAAAAATGCGCAGAGTAATACGGTATTAGAATTAAATGTGTTGTATTTACACGGGAAAAATATTTCTTGTAGTGATCTGATAGTGTTTGCTTTTGGAACTTTACAAGAAAATTTATTTGTAACTGTTTGAAATTTATTAAAAAGACATCACTTTTTTTAACAGGTTGATTAGAAATGTATAAAAAATTGTAGGTACAAATTTTATTTTTCTTACTTTCCTATACAAAGTAAGAGAATGTTTTTTTCAGAAAAGAAATTATGTATTTTTTTTCTTTTCTTTTCTTTTTTTAGTAAAATCCTTCCTGTGTTTTCAAAACAGTTTTTGTTATACAGGTTGTTTGAGGAGAAAAAAAAAAGAGAAGCAATGTGTAAAGAGATATGAGCGAGAAGAACAATATTTGCTTAGAACAGAGGTATTTCATCATTCACCTATTCTATCTTTTTTTTTTTTTTTTTTTTTTTTTTTTTTTTACTTACACAAAGTTTGATAGAATCTCCAAGAATCTGATTGTCGCGGTTACTTCGAACAATATATTGATAATTCGGTTTCTGTGATCGCCTAGCTCGTATAAATACGGTGTAGATTTTAAATCCAGCTAACTTTGTCGTATTTTGTCCCTTGTGGAAAAGACAAGATTTAAGCTTTTATCGAGCCTGCCACGTGCCGATAACCAGTGATGTTTCATTTTGACATAGTTTAATAAGATTTTGCAGCTGAGAATTTGCATACTTGATAATGTGTTTTGTTTAATACTTAAAATAAAAGTACACTGGAACCCACGGATTTTTTTTGAATTAGTTATATTGTGGTATTCTCTGGTGTCATTTTGTGAAGTGCTATTTCAAAGTTACTAGTGACATTTCAAGTGGGTAGAATGACAGTGGGAGTAAGTCAAAAATTTTGAAAATCGAGATAAACATATTTTCACTGAACGTATATTAATTTCTGTTCAATGTGCCAGTCAAATAAGTCATAGTTCACTTAGGGAGTCACTAGAGGGCAAAACAAGTTGGACCACTCAATGCAATAACAATACAATAAGTTTCACAAAACCCCTCATTTTTTAAATCACTAAATTTTTACTACTCCACTGTCATTCAATGAAAGATGGGAAATAGAAAACTATTGGAAATATTGATGGTGTAGCATATTTTAAATAGATATTTGAAAAGATTATACAAGGTAATTCAAAAGTATTTAGACAAACTTTAAGTGGGGCTGAGCAGACCACAACAAACAATTTTCGCACAGGAATACAGAGCCTCAATGCATTTATTCAGTCAAAAATTGTGTTTGACTCCATTTTGAAAACCCATTTTTTTCCTAATTTTAACAATAATAAAGATACAAAATTCGAAAATGACGATGCGAAATTATCGAAATTGATAAGGAATGATCGGAAATAGAAAATTGGTTGAAATATTGATAATCTAGCACATTTTAAATAAATGGTTGAAAATATTATGAGTATGATTGAAAAGTCTTTAGACAACTTTTAACTGCGGCTGAGCACGCTACAACATTAAACATCGTCGAATCGGAAATTGGCTGCTTTTACTTTTATTTAAATATGTAGATTATTCAACTACATTATGAAGCACAAACGTGTGCGTCAGCACAACCTGACGTGAAGCACAAACCTGACGTCATAACAATGCAGGGAACAATATGGTTACGTTACAACATATCAGAGTTAGAACATTCGAGTTAAAAATGCGCCAAACAATACTCACTAAAATATGCCAGTTGTCTATGTACCAGATTAGAGAACTATTGCAAAATTTGCATGTATGTCGACTTGTATTTAAGAACACACACGCAAACACGTGCCAAATTTGGTGTATTCTTTAAAACAAAGATGGATAGCATTAAATGTATCAAGCCGCATTCGCTAAAATATGGCAAGAGACGTGCAACCCGAATACGGGAGATTAACAATTTTGCATTTACAAAAATGTAAATAATTTAGAATTGCTTTGCTTCCATGAAATATTCCATAATTAAATTGTCAAACGAAATTAAAATTTCACAAATGTATAAATAAATAAAACACGAATTTAAAAAACATGTAATTGAACTACGTGCTTAAACACTGAAATATGCAGAATAAAAAAAGTGTTGCTATTAATTGAGAAATGTTTTGCGATTGGCAGCTGGCATATGACTACGACGAAAGAATCAAAGCTGTTTTTAAATGCAGTTGTTGAGTTATATAAAAAAAATTACTAATTGTAAAATAATCTATTAGAATTTTAAATTTAAACGGCTTTGTGTGTACGATTCCATCTTTTGTACAGTGGCCAGTATATCGGACATCTTTAATCCGCGTTACGCGAATTGGATCGCATGGTTTATTTAACAAATGAAATTGTATTTTCATGAACTAATTTAATATCTGAAACAAACAGTAATTGCATTCATTTTCGTAGCGATCTGAGGTGAACCTTTCTTTGACTCCGGAATACAATCAACGTAGCCATCTTATTTAGAGTTAGTGTTATAATTTGAAGAATTTCAGGCGTTAACATTCCCCATCTAAAATATTTTAGTTCTCGAGCTGAAAAATTTGATCACCGTTAGTTTAAAGTCCTTGCCAAAGCCCTTTACTATTGATTTTAAATAATTTTTTTTATTGTTAATTTCTATCTTATGGCTACTCTTTTAGCTTACAGGACCGAAGAGTCCTTTTATTTCCAAATATTTCTTATAAATAAAACTGTACGTGTTTCTTCTGCGTTTACGGGCAACAAAATATCACCATCGAATTTCTTTCAGCTTTTACTGCGTGCCAAAAATTCACATTTAGCTTATTTATAGACATTACATTGCATTGTTAAGATATACAGAGTAATGCACCTCGTGCATTAAAGATATTTCCAATTTTTTTCCAACTCCGCTCAAAAATGTAATTTTCTAAATATATTAATTCATTGATTTTTATCTGTAATTACATGAAATTTGCAGATTTTACTATTTAAATTCTGAAGAATCGGCCAGCGTTTTTCAGTTGTATGCAGTGCATCTTGGACTGTAATCAATTACAATATAATAAAATAAAAGTACATGAAAATTAAATTATAGCATTTCAAATAATAATTTCAAAGATCGTGCAATTATAGAATATTCTCGTTTGTTTTTTAAAATGGCTCGGAGTGAACCAAAACAGGTTAACAACCTAATAAAAGTACTGTATATTATGTTGTTAATTTACACCTTTTAGCATTTAAAAGAACAATATAATCAATTACTTCTCGATAAACTTCTTTCCTTTACTGGCGTGACCTGAAACTCAATTTAAATCTGCAACTTTGACTTTTATTTTTCAAAAAATACTTTGTCTTTGTAAAAAAAAAAAAAATGGAAACCGATGCGCAGTTTTTAGATATGTGAATAAGAGTATGTAAAAGTATCATTCATTTACATTTAAAAGTGTGTTTTGTGAATACGTCTGAAAGTAACAAATTTGGACTTGAAAACATCCTTAAGGGAATTTTTTTCAAACAAAAGAAAACTCTAAAGTATTTATCTTGATGTTAGTTTTATTGGATTTAGTCTAAGCCATTAAATCGTCAGATAAAACGGATCAACATTTTCCCCTTAAGGAAGCTTTGAGCATTTATCTTTGAAATTTATTAGCATTTCACATGACTATTTTAAAAACGATTTATTTTATGGAAATAGAAAAAGTAACAACTTTGTTGTTTTAATGCATCACATGACGTTTGGCATCATTTTTGGAAATAAATCAAAGATGAGCAATTACTGTTTGTTTCAGATATTAAATTAGTTCATGAAAAGACAATTTCATTTGTTAAATAAACCATGCGATCCAATTCGCGTAACGCGGATTAAAGATATCCGATATGCTGGCCACTGTACAAAAGCTGGAATCGTACATACAAATCCGTTTAAATTTAAAATTCTAATAGATTGTTTTACAATTAGTAAATTTTTTTATATTACTCAATAACTACACTAAAACACAGCTTTGATTCTTTCGTTTTAGTAATATGCCAGCTGCCAATCGCAAAACATTTCACAATTAATAGAAACACTTTTTCTATTCTATATATTTCAGTGTTTAAGCACGTAGTTCAATTACATGTTTTTTAAATTCGTGTTTTATTTATTTATACATTTGTGAAGTTTTAATTTCGTTTGGCAGTATAATTATGGAATATTTCATGGAAGCAAAGGAATTCTGAATTATTTACATCTTTGTAAATGCAAAAGTGTTAATCTTCCGTATTCGGGCTGCACGTCTCTTGCCATATTTTAGCGAATGCGGCTTGATACATTTAATGCTACCCATCTTTTTTTTAAAGAATACATCAAATTTTGCACGTGTTTGCGTGTGTGTTCTTAAATACATGTCGACATACATGCAAATTTCGCAATAGTTCTCTAATCTGGTACATAGACAATTAGCATATTTTAGTGAGTATTGTTTGGCGCATTTTTAACTCTAATGTTCTAAATCTGATATAGTTGTGACCATATTATTCTCTGCATCGTTATGACGTCAGCGTTTCTGACGCACAGGTTTGTGCTTCATAATGTAGTTAGATAGACTACAATATTTAAATGAGAGTAAAATGAGAGTAAAATTTCCGATTCGGGGATGTTTAATGTTGTAGCGTTCTCAGCCGCTCTTAAAGGTTGTCTAAAGACTTTACAATCATACTCATAATCTTTTCAAACATTTATTTAAAATGTGCTAGATCATCAATAGTTCAAACAGTTTTCTATTTCCGATCATTCCTTATCAATTTCGGTAATTTCGCATCGTCATTTTCGAATTTCGTATCTTTATTATTGTTAAAATTAGGAAAAAAATGGGTTTCCAAAATGGAGTCAAACACAATTTTTGACTGAATAAATGGATTGTGGCTCTGTATTCCTGTGCAAAAATTGTTTGTTGTGGTCTGCTCAGCCCCACTTAAAGTTTGTCTAAATACTTTTGAATTACCTTGTATAATATTTTCAAATATCTATTTAAAATATGCTACACCATCAATATTTCAAACAGTTTTCTAAATATGCTACACCATCAATATTTAAAACAGTTTTCTAAATATGCTAGATCATCAATATTTCAAAAAGTTTTCTATTTCCCATCATTCATTATCAATTTTGATCATTTCGTATCTTCATTATTGTTAAAATTGTGAACAAAAATCTGATTTCGAATTGGAGTAAAAAACTATATTCGGCTGCATAAATGGATTGCGATCCTGTATTCATGTGCAAAAATTGTCTGCTCAGCCCCACTTAAAGTTTGTCTAAATACTTTTGAATTACCTTGCACAATCTTTTCAAATATCTATTTAAAATGTGCTAGACCATCAATATTTCAAATAGTTTTCTGTTTCCGATCATTCATTATGAATTTCGATCATTTCGTATCTTCATTATTGTTAAAATTGTGAACAAAAATCTGATTTCGAATTGGAGTCAAACACTATATTCGACTGCATAAATGGATTGCGATCCTGTATTCATGTGCAAAAATTGTTTGTTGTGGTCTGCTCAGTCCCACTTAAAGTTTGTCTAAATACTTTTGAATTACCTTGCACAATCTTTTCAAATATCTATTTAAAATGTGCTAGACCATCAATATTTCAAATAGTTTTCTGTTTCCGATCATTCATTATGAATTTCGATCATTTCGTATCTTCATTATTGTTAAAATTGTGAACAAAAATCTGATTTCGAATTGGAGTCAAACACTATATTCGACTGCATAAATGGATTGCGATCCTGTATTCATGTGCAAAAATTGTTTGTTGTGGTCTGCTCAGCCCCACTTAAAATTTGTCTAAATACTTTTGAATTACCTTGCACAATCTTTTCAAATATCTATTTAAAATGTGCTAGACCATCAATATTTCAAATAGTTTTCTGTTTCCGATCATTCATTATGAATTTCGATCATTTCGTATCTTCATTATTGTTAAAATTGTGAACAAAAATCTGATTTCGAATTGGAGTCAAACACTATATTCGACTGCATAAATGGATTGCGATCCTGTATTCATGTGCAAAAATTGTTTGTTGTGGTCTGCTCAGCCCCACGTAAAGTTTGTTTAAATACTTTTGAATTACCTTGTATGATATTTTCAAATATCTATTTAAAATATGCTACACGATCAATATTTCAAACAGTTTTCTATTTCGTATCATGATTTTTATAGGCATTTTCTGATATTTTTTACCAATGTGTTTGAACTCAGCGTTCAGCTTTCTGAAAATTCAATTGAATTGAATTTCAATACAACGTTACCTATAAAGTGAATATATCTGCAGTAAAAGCAGATATAAAACTGCTAAACCTCTAGAAATGTATACGATAAATTTTTGATCCGCTTATAAAGAATAAAAGAAGGGATTTTCCACTTGATCTGTTCTTTTGTAGAAATACTGACTGTATCAGAGCTGAGTGTTTTCGGAGAAATTTT
Organism: Maratus michaelseni; assembly: GCA_963931845.1. Lineage (NCBI taxonomy): Eukaryota > Metazoa > Arthropoda > Arachnida > Araneae > Salticidae > Maratus > Maratus michaelseni. The sequence goes on from OZ007600.1 coordinate 96,171,533, forward strand.
TAAAGAACGGTAAAACTCAGTGAAACGAAAATTTCTTTGTATTTGAAGCTTATGATGGGTTTAAGCGAAACATCAGATGACTTTTTTGGGTCATAGGGTACATTTTTTTTTTTTTATATTTAGATTTTTTTTTATCGCATAGAAAAGCAAAAATGCATTTTTATTGAGAACAAAAAGGAATGCCATTTGATGGAATATATACGAGGGAAAGTATGTATAAGTCACAAAAATTAATTAAATAATAACTTACAATGATATTCACTTCGAAACTATTTTTATTTCTCAACATATTCTCCACCAATATTTATGCGCTTATATCACCGTTTTATCAGTGCCCCAAAAACACCTGCATAAAATTCTTTGGGTTGCTGTCTCAGCCACATTAGGGCTTCAAGTTGAACCTTTTCATCATCTGTGAACATCATCTTGCTTCCAAGATGATTTTTTAGTGGACTAAACAGATGAAAATCGCTTGGGTCTTAGTCGAAGCTGTATGGTGGATGTTGAAGAAGTTACTTACTTCTAGAAGTTACTTACTAATTCAAGGGCGTCGAATCTATGGCACGAGTGCCATAAATGAACAATTTTGGCACGTTGTTCATTGATGTTCTAAATCAAGGTATTGGGACAAATACATGAATTTAAAAAAGCTAAGCTACCCTAAAGCCAATTGTCTGGAAAGTGAGAAACTTTTAATTGCAGATTAAAGATATAACAGCAAATGTTGATTTTTATCTCTCATAAATAATCTTTATTGTTCCTATTACAACACCACAATTGCTCCAGTATATTATGTGTTTTTCACCCCTTTTTCAGTCTTGGTTTTCCCTACAATTTCTCATTCCTCTCTCGTGCTGTAATCATCATCAGTGTTTTATCTTTAGATGTCCCTGAATATGGCAATAAAGTTTAGCCGAAACTGTTCAAAGAATATGACTTTTAACTAAATTTTAATATTTCCATCTTACACTGCACGAAAATTTCTTTGTATTTGAAGCTTATGATGGATTTAAGCGAAACATTGGATGAATTTGTTGGGTCATAGGGTACATTTTTTTTTTCGATTTTTCTTTTATCGCATAGCAAAAGAAAAAATACATTTCTATTAAGAACAAAAAGGAATTCCATTTAATGGAATATATATTAATCCAGGGGCGTCGAATCTATGCCATGAGTGCCATAAATGAACATTTTTGGCACGGTGTTCATTGAGGTTCTAAATCAAGATTTTGTGACAAATACACGAATTTAAATAAGCTGAGCTTCCCTAAAATCAATTGTCTGGAAAGTGAGAAACTTTTAAATACAGATTAAAGATATAAACGCAATTATTGATTTTTATCTCTCATAAATAATCTTGATTGTTCCTATTACAGCACCACAATTGGCTCCAGTATATTATGTGTTTCTACTCCTTTTTCAGTCTTGGTTTTCCCTACCATTTTTCACTCCTCTCTCGTCAAGCTGTAATCATCATCGGTGTTCTATCTTTTGATGACTCTGAATATGGCTATAAAGTTTAGCCGGAACTGTTAAAAGAATATGACTTTTAACTAAATTTTAATATTTTCATCTTACACTGTACGAAAATTTCTTTGTATTTGAAGCTTATGATGGATTTAAGCGAAACATTGGATGAATTTGTTGGGTCATAGGGTACATTTTATTTTTTTAATTTCGATTTTTCTTTTATCGCATAGAAAAAGAAAAAAATGCATTTTTATTTAGAACAAAAAGGAATGCCATTTAATGGAATATATATTAATCTAAGGGGCGTCGAATGTATGGTACGAGTTCCATAAATGAACATTTTTGGCACGGTGCTCATTGAGGTTCTAAAACAAGATATTGTGACAAATACACGAATTTAAACAAGCTGAGCTTTGTTAAAATCAATTGTCTGGAAAGTGAGAAGTGTTTAAGTGCAGATTAAAATATAAGCAGCATTTATTAATTTTTATCTCTCATAAATAATCTTGATTGTTCCTATTACAACGCCACAATTGGCTCCAGCATATTATGTGTCCCTCCCCCTTTTTATAGTCTTGGTTTTCCCTACCATTTTTCATTCCTCTCTCGTCAAGCTGTAATCATAATCAGTGTTTTATCTATTGATGTCCCTGAATATGGCTATAAAGTTTAGCCGGAACTGTTAAAAGAATATGACTTTTAACTAAATTTTAATATTTCCATCTTACTCTGCACGAAAATTTCTTTGTATTTGAAGCTTATGATGGATTTAAGCGAAACATTGGATGAATTTGTTGGGTCATAGGGTGCATTTTTTTTTTCGATTTCGATTTTTCTTTTATCGCATAGCAAAAGAAAAAATGCATTTTTATTAAGAACAAAAAGGAATTCCATTTAATGGAATATATATTATCCAGGGGCGTTGAATCTATGCCATGAGTGCCATAAATGAACATTTTTGGCACGGTGTTCATTGAGGTTCTAAATCAAGATTTTGTTACAAATACATGAATTTAAATAAGCTGAGCTTCCCTAAAATCAATTGTCTGGAAAGTGAAAAACTTTTAAATACAGATATAAACAGCAATTATTGATTTTTATCTCTCAAAAATAATCTTGATTGTTCCTATTACAACACCACAATTGGCTCCAGTATATTATGTGTTTCCCCTCCTTTTTCAGTCTTGGTTTTCCCTACCATTTTTCATTCCTCTCTCGTCAAGCTGCAATCATCATCAGTGTTCTATCTTTTGTTGTCCCTGAATATGGTTATAAAGTTTAGCCGAAACTTTTCAAATATAATTTTTAACTAAATTTTAATATTTCCATCTTACACTGCACGAAAATTTCTTTGTATTTGGAGCTTATGATGGGCTTAAGCGAAACATCAGATGAATTTTTGGGTCATAGGGTACATTTTTTTTTTCATTTAGCTATTTTTTATATCATAGAAAAGAAAAAATGCATTGTTATTGAGAACAAAAAGGAATGTCATTTAATGTAATATATACTAATCCAGGGGCATCGAATCTATCGCACGAGTGCCATAAATGAACACTTTTGGCACGGTGTTCATTGAGGCTCTGAATCAAGATATTTTGATAAATACACGAATTTAAGTAAGCTGAGCTCCACTAAAATTAATTGTCTGGGAAGTGAGAAACTTTTAATTACATATTAAAGATGTACACAGCAATTGCCCTTTTTATCAGACTTATAAATAATCTTGATTGTTCCTATTACAACACCACAATTAGCTCCAGTATATTATGAGTCCCCCCCCCCCCTTTTTTCAGTCTTGGTTTTCCCTACGATTTTTTATTCCTCTCTCGTCAAGCTGTAATCATCATTAGTGTTATATCTTTTGATGTCCCTGAATATGGCTATAAAGTTTAGCGAAACTGTTCAAAGAATATGACTTTTAAAATAATTTTAATAGTTTCATCTTACACTGCACGAAAATTTCTTTTAAAACAAAAATAAATGTCATTTAATGGAATATATACTAATCTAAGTGGCGTCAAATCTATTGCACAAGTGCCATAAATGAACGTTTTTGGCATGGTGTATAAATGAGATATATGAGATATATGTCCATTCAATATGAGATAATGTTTGTTTTATTACTTACCCATCATACGTAGTATAGGGTAAGTCTTGTAATCGTTTTGAAAATCGAAAAATTTTTTTTGACGGATTTACACGTTTCAGACACTGGAGATTCCGAAAAACATATTTTTAGAAAAAAAATTTTGCCGTCCGTCTGTGTGTCTCTGTGTGTGTCTGTGTGTGTGTCTGTGTGTGTGTCTGTGTGTCTGTAAACGCTCTATCACCCGAAAAAATTGAGATAGAGACTTGCAATTTGGTATGTACTTAGTATGTAATAATGGGAAGAAGCCTATTTCATTTCAATAACCTCGATTAACCGGAACAATTTTTTTCGGACTCTCGAAATATTCGTTCTGATGAAAGGTACATAAAATTTTTCGAAATTGTTTATTTTAAGAAATGAATATAAAAGACAATAAAAAAACATAAATTTTGCATAAAACATGAAGTCGATCGGATAATTAGTTGCCGAGATATTTGGAATCCTATTTTCCGCACTCTTCGATTTTTCATGACCCTGTATTTCATCCAAATCTCACTTCAAAGATATATTTTAATTGGAAATTTGACGCTTAATCAGATGCAATAAACCGCTAGTTAATAGGATTATTATTTTTGGAGTTATAAGGATGTTTCTTTCAAGCAATTCAGTAATCGAGCCTTTAAAGTTTGTGACGTCATCAAGCCACGATTTTATTTGAATTGCAATGCATTTTTTAAGTAGATTACACATTTTTATTTTAATATTTTACATTATGCATATCCATGATGGGTAAATATTACGGTGGCCCCCAACGACTAGTTTTTCTATTGGTAATGATATGGGACTTTTCTTATATAGATTTCAGAGTTGATCCACTCTTAATTTTGCAGTTCTTTTATATGAGGTGTCATAGTTGCTCTGGAAATTTAAATGTTTTTTTTTTGCTTAATCACTTAATATATTCAAACAGAAATCATTTGCGACTTACTTGTATTGTGAAGTATTGCCCTCGATAAAATGTTTCATAATATAACTTTCAATTTTCATTTTGTAATGTTACTACCTACCTTTTGTTAGACTTTTAACTCCTTCTTTTTCTTTTTAGTCAGTGCTTTTATGAAATATTGGATATATATTTTCTATAATAATCTAATTATTGGTTAATTTTTATTGTGTCGATTATCTTGCGATTTAATAATTATGTTAATTGCAAAACGTTTTACTATATATATATATATATATATATATATACATTAGTAAAACATTTGTATAGCGGACACTTCGGAAGCAATGAATTTGTCCACTGTTCAGAGATGTCTACTTTTTTGAAGAAAAAAATATAAAATTCTATTAGGTGTTGAGGATTGAAAAAATGTTGACTGAATAGAGGTATCTACTGTTCAGTAGTTTCCGTTATACATGTTTTACATATATAAATACATAATTTATAATGCAAATATATTTATAAATATAAATATATAATGAAACAATAAAAAAATTTCGCCATTTTACCTTAATTAATTTATTCCAAATTCTTTCAATATCTATCTTTTTTCCTTGGCTTTTAATAATATCTTAAATATAATTTATATTTTAATTCCATACTTTTAATCAACATATTCTTGTAATTCTTATTCTGAAAACCTTATTTTATTAAAAGCGACGCTTCTTTATAAAAAAAAATAAACCCTGATTTATTCCACTATATTGACACACTAATTTTTATTTCTTTAGAACATTCCTTAATATCATTTTTATTCTTATTAAAATTATTCTTCGATATCCCAGCAGCATTTTCAAGTAATTACCGCATCTAATTTTTTACCTTTTTATCTCTACGCTTTTGATATAGAGTACCGACTTTATGTCAGTAATTTGCCCGACTCGCTAAACCTTGTCAACCAATTGCTAAGCTAGCCACCTAGTTTTTCCTAGTTTTCCTAGTTTTTCCCCTACCTCCCTCCTAACTAGCATCCCGTTAGCGCATTCATAAGGTACGCCAACATATTCTTGAGCGAATTGCTAGTATCTAACATGGCCACATAGCCTTGGAGATCAGATTTTGTACGCTTTTCGACTTGTTAAATAAATCCCGTTACTTGGAGGATAGTTTATCCAAATCGGTGTTTGTCTAATATTTAAGATCTTCGTTATTTTTCTATGGCGTAACACAGCCCAGCTATATGGACAATATTTTAAAATGGACAATAGTGGAATTGTCTTTACTTTTATGAAGTCACTAAATTAATTGTTGATAATATATCACAATCTTTACATCACAAAGTTCAAGGACATTCCGTCACGAATTTCAGTAGATATTCAACAAAACGTCTGAAATCGAAAGTGCCCGGTCACTGTCTCTTAATTTTTAGATATAAATGTGTATATAATATGTATGTATATATTTAGTGCTTTTGTATATCAGTGTACACACACACATATGTCAATATTTTGAAAAATGTGTTAACAATATAATGACATATGATTTCAAAGATCTTTTTAATAATATAGATTTATTAGATCTACATAATATTATAAATGCATTATTTAATAAGTATCATCATACACTAAATTTACCAATTTATATAGATACTGCTTATTTTAAATCTTTAACAAATTTCATTATATATAATAATTTTATAATGCATGATAATACGTTATATTTACAGAAAGTCGGTATACCACAAGGGGGATGTACATCTAGTATACTTTCAGACTTATACTTGTATCACTATGAACGTATTTATATTAACAGTAATATACATTTACATCGTTATATTGATGACATAATTTTAATTGCCACTGATCACACTAATATTTCTATATTTCCAGTTGATTATCCTACTAATTTAGAATTAACGGAAAACCTCCTTTCTAACAATACTATTAACTTTCTAGATCTTAAAATTACACTTAAAGAAAACAAGACAATAATTGATCTTTTTGATAAACGTAAAGAATTAAATTTAAAGTTAATACATTTACTAATTTTAAATCTTGTCTTCATAATTCTGTATATCATAATATACTCCTTAATCATATTTACAGAATAAAGAGTTTATGTTCTTCTCAACTAATTAACAGCAACATTAAAAAACTAATCTATGATGCATTATAACATGGTTTTCAAAAAAAAAATCATATATTCCTTAATATATAATTAGTACTTATATGATCTTAGCAACCAAATTAACACATGCGTTAAAAAATGTATAAAAAACATATAATATTATTAAATATATATATATATATATATATATATATATATATATATATATATTAATTAATTATGATAGGACGGATGGGTGGGTAGATGTTGGATTGAGGAGGTGTGTGGCGGAGTTGTATGGAAAAAACGCATGGTTAATTTATATTTATAAAAAAAAAGGGGGGGCACTTTGATTTACACATACGTTTGCTAATACACATTTTATAATGGACTATGATATGATACTTTTATATGCGAATTAATGTAGTTATATTTAAATATTCATTAATTAATTTAAATGAATTATTCATTACTATTAAGAATGTTTTTGATTAATTGTGTTTACATTAATGCCCACTGTGTGCAATATCATATTAAATTCTAATATAATGTATACATTCTTAAATGCTAATATAATATATGTATTCATTTTAATAAATGTTCTTCCCTAACCTTTTTTATCATGTGTATTTAATTTTTAACTTTGTATGCAATAACATAATATGTAACTATTAATATCAATATTTAATTAATATTAATTTTAAATCCTTAGCATCTTAATTCAAATAATTTAGTATTTTAATTTGATTTTAATTTAATTTTTGTGATGTTGCTTTTTTGGCAAAACTATTTAATAGTGGCTATGTCATTTCTTGGTACATGTATTTTTATGTATCATTAATTATTATTTTTACCACTTTACATCTTATTTTTTAACATAGAATTAATCATTAATACATCCATATTTACTTTAATGTAATTGGATGTTTTATTTATTATTTAATTTCATTTATATATTATTTAACTAATTATTATCACTTTAGATATTATATGGTTTCAATTTTTAATATTGATTATCTTCCATTGCATATTCACTTTTTTTTACCATAGATGGCAGCACCATGGTTTGTGCTGCTTTAAAATATTCCATGGTAATTCATATTCTAAAAATTATTTTGGCAACATGGTTATTCATCTTCTAAAACTGTTTTTGGCTACATTTAGAAATTTTTTTGAAATTTTTAGAAAATTCATTGCCTCTGTATAGTTAGCTTCATATATCTGGTCAATGATGTGCACCAATATCCTTCTTAATCTAATTGTTTTTAGCACTTTAAGTTTTAAGTTCATGTTTTTTTTCTCATAATTATGGGTTAAGTTTCTCTCCTTTTTAATATTGTATTAATATTGTATTTATTTTTTTATCTTTAAGATTTTTTTCACAGGTTTCCTTCTTTGTTTATGAGTGGTCGTCCCAAAATCATATTCTTTAGCAATTTTATGGCTAATATGATGGTGAAACCACTCGTTTTATTTGTGGTATTTATGCATTTGGGACTTGATAATTCTGTATAAATTCCACAAAATTCATTTATTCAATTTCTTTCATTCAATTTTTAATTTAATTTCTTCTTCTTTTAAATAAGTATTTGATATCTATATTCAGTGTGTAGGGGTTACACTTTCGTTGTCAATAAATTATTACTTACTAAATCATAATTTCACAGTTTCTGTTGGTGTTTCGGTAATGTTTCATTAATGGTTATATATATATATATAATGAAATTACATGTGTGAAAAGCAAAGGAAGATAGTATAAAATCAAGGAAAAAGATGCTGCATAATCAAACATAATAAAAAGGAAATGCAGATATGAAAAACTTTGAATATCCTATAGAATGTTCAGAGGAGCATCATAAGAATAATTCATAGTAAAGATGTGTTATTTCATCAAATATTGTCAGCATTAAGCCTAAAAAAGACAATATTAAGCTCCTTATAACATATTAAAAACAACCCAAAAATGTGAAAAGAATAATAGATCCATAAAATAAAAAAAAAATCCAACTTCAATAAAAAAACAAGCGACAATAGACCAATGAAATAAAGACAGGAGAGGATTAACATACATTCAATTACATCATCCATGAGCAAGTGTAAAATGCCTGACCAAGAAATGCTGTGTCATGACAAAAACAGAGTACTAATAATAAAAGCACAAAATAACCAGTGCTGCCATCTAGTGTTAAATAAAGAAAGGAAATGGTGCAGTCATCTCTAAAGGGAAGAGTTTTTATACCAAGATAAATTACATACACTATAGCCATAAATATAAATCAAGATATAAATAGATATCAAGATTATAGGGCAACAACATGGTAATAAATAATAATTAAAAATTGAAAGTGTATAGTTAATAGTATTTAAAAATATGGAGATATGAATAAGGCAATAACTCAAAAACTGAGTAGATAAACAAAAATATCAAAATAAACTTGAGTCATGAAAACAACACTCATTTGAATCAATATTCACCTTTGTACTATAATAATTATTTAAAAACAACACAAATGTCGCAAAACACATATGCATCATTTAATAAAAAAACTTTACTTAAGGTGTTTAAAAACATACATAACTGCATTTCACATTGATAAAACCTAGCGCTTTCGAGCAAACGTAGCTCATCATCAGGGTTAAAAACACCAACACGTAGACACACACAAAACAAATAGTCTAAAACTAGTAAAAACATCATTTTCTGATGAAGAATGGTCAAACCATTACAAACAGGTCATTAGGGGTGGGAAGCATTGGGAGGGATGTGCCAATCTTATTCAATCTTGAACAATCTGTAAAAGTTTAAACCACAATTTAGGGATGTTGTAAGATACCGAATCATTGCATGTTTTATCTTTTCTGGTTAAAATTTTTATGGATTCATTTATTATTGCTTGATGAAAGGAGGATGTGGGTTTAATTATTTTAGCTTTATCAAAATCTATTTTAATCGACTGCTCTTGTTTTAATCTGGAAAGTGCCGTTTTACTTCTATTGTATTTGATATCTGCAATATGTTCTTTTAAACGAATTTTAAATTTTCTTCAAGTCATACCAATGTAGTCTTTAACTTTATAACATTTCATACTATTTTCAATTATTTCTATAGTAACTGGGATTCTATAGATTCCTGCTAAATCTTCGATCGGTATGGGATCAATCTTCATATGTAGTAACACTTTCAATTTAACTGGAGGGGATGCTACCAAATTTATTTCATATTTCTTTAAATTATATTTTAATTTTTCAAAAAGTTTCGGAATATATTGAAACTTAGTTGGTCTTCCTGTTAATTCTTGCTGTTTTTTATCCTGATATTGATATTGATAAATTAACTTATTGATTAACTTCTCTGAAAAACCATTCTCATTTGCTATAATTTTAATTCTGTCAAGTTCTTCATTGATATAACTATCAGTACATACTGAAAATGCTCTACGGATGTAAAACCTATATGCAGCCAGTTTATAACTTAAAGGTGATGAAGCATCTCTGGAAATAGTATTATTTGACCGCATATTTTTCCTATAAACTGTCCGATCTATTGTTAAATTACTGTTTTCTATCAGCTCCACATCAAGAAAAGGTAAACGATTCTGTTTTTCCAACTCCAGGGTAAATTGTATTTTTGTATCAATTTTATTAAGTTTAACCACAAAGTCCTTCAATAAATCCATACTATGCTCCCATATAATAAAAGTCCTTCCGGCTTGTACCGGGAAGAAAAGGTAGCTTTCTTATATCTTCGTTTTAAAATTTTAGCTAATGTTACACGAAAACAGCAAGTTAAAATGCAAAGAAAACGTTTACAAAAGATTCGTTAATACTGAATTTGAATAAGAAATTCGCCAAATTATTGAGCAATAACCAAATTGGTTTAATTTAAGAAACCTATATGCAGCCAGTTTATAACTTAAAGGTGATGAAGCATCTCTGGAAATAGTATTATTTGACCGCATATTTTTCCTATAAACTGTCCGATCTATTGTTAAATTACTGTTTTCTATCTTTTTCTTTTGGTCACCAAATTTGGCGATATTTCGCCAAATGTCGCCACGTTTGGCGAGAATTTGGCGCTAACGGATATGAATAAATAGTTTTATGCGTATGATTGGGAAAATTATTACAACAATGAAAATGTTTGTAATGTGCTGTCTTGTTTCAAAATGTCAGCCACCCTAGAATTTCAAACTGCTCTATCTCAGCCATTTTTTTAAGATAGAGGTAAACCAAAAAATGCTCTGGAATCCTCGTATCAAGGCCTAACACTTAATTAAAAAAATAAATTTGAATTTTTAACTTTTTTGTATATTTACTTTAATTTTAAATTTTTAAGTGGCCGCCATCTTGAAACAAAATGGCGGACCAAGCTGACCAACGAACTCGGTCGAGACATTGGTGAGTTTAATACACACAATTAGTATCATCAAAATTGATTTATAAATACGAGCGTTATCGTATGAAATAGATCAGATATACATATACATATATATATATATATGTAAGTAAATGATATATAAACAGTCACTTTACTGAACCAATATGACAAATAATCGATGAACAACAGAATACTAACTTTAATTTCAACTAATACACTTTTAGCAGAAACTATATAACAACAATTTAGCTTACAGCAATCCGGCGAGGCCTAATAATACCTTTTCCGGCCATATTCCTTTTATATCTCGCTTCATAATAATAATTAGAACACTGGCTCTTAGCCAAATCTTGCGATTCGAACTATTCACAACTCGCGCATCAAAGTCATGGATAATAATAGAGTGTCAGTTCAGTGTCAGTTTATTTGATGATCATTTACGTGAAGTGTTTCAACTGAAATCCTACAAATCGGTCATCCTGACGTGATGGCATCTCGACATCAGCATCTTGATTTGTTATGTTTTTTTCATGCCTAACAGTTATTTTTTTGAGATTTTTATTTCTTTCTGAGTATTGCTCTCTGTCTTTAGGATCAGCATATCTAATATCTCTGTGATTCCTTTCCGGATATTGCTCTCTATATTTAGAAACTACATAACTATTGCTTCTAGAATGATAAGAATTTGAATAAGCATCTCGTCCACTATAAGCTCCTTTAAATCCATGATGATAATTATTCTTATGTGATGGTTGTGAATATCTTTGTTCATTATAACTAGCCTTGTACGATCGTCGGCCACCATAATTATAATTATTTCGACCATGATAGTAGCCTCTGTTCATGTATCTAGGGGAAAATTTTGGATTATACCTTGTTTTTGAATTAGGTGAAGTATTTTCTGCTATGTCTTGAGGTATCAAAAAATTTTCAGTTTCAAAGTTTTCAGAAATCTCAGATTTATTTTGGTAAGAATTCTCGGAACTCTGTTTCCCATATCCAAATTTATTGTAATTTCCATGGTTAAATGACTGTTTAAAATATCTCTGGCCATATCTATTATTGCTTCCGTTATCAAATGGTCTATTAAATTTTCTGTTCTTTCCCTTATGATCAAAATTCCTATTGCGATCTTTCACATAGTCTTTTCTACCACGTGCAGGACTACTACTTTCATAATTTTCTTCTGGAGATGCATTCAAATCATCGGATAATCCTGTATCTTTTGTCCTATTCGGCTTATATGGTTTTATTAATTTCCTTATTTTCTTTCTGTTCACTAAATTCGTAATTTGAGTCAAATTCACCCCGTCATTTACGCAGTCGATTTTAACCATATCTTCACAACCTCGATTATCGTTGTTTATACTTGCTTCATTAATTTTTGTCGGTACTTCGTTAATTTTAATGTATCCTACTCGAACTTTGTTGCCGCTTGTTATTCTAACACCATCTTCCGTTACTTTTAACGTCATGCCTTCTACTGCTTTTCTACCTATTATTAAATCGCAGTCCGTCTCTTGTACCACGTAAAATTTATCCTGGATTTCTGTTTCATCCACGTAGACTTTATGCCAGAAAAAACCTGTGGGCTTAATTTCTTCTCCACCTATGCCTTATATGTATATATTGTCACTGGTTAGTTTTGGCGCGTTTATTGTAGTATGATATCTTGCACTGGCGATTGAAATATCGGTTCCTGTATCAATTATCACGTTTGTTTTTATTCCGCTAATATCTAAGATTCTTCCTTTTTTACCATTTAACATGCCCATATTAACTATTTTTCTTTGCGCGTTTTGGGTCTCATTTTGATATTTTGTTTCTCGCCAATTTTGATTACGTTGCGGGTAAAAATTTGAATATTCTTGTTCTGTATTATTCGCCATGGCACATTTCGCACTCACGTGACCAGGGTTGCCACACGCAAAACAGATTATATGCGACTCTTTGCTTCCATAATTCATACTGTGTCTATTGTAAATTTGGCGTCTTTTCAAATTGGCGTAATCAGCCACTCGCTATCTTCTGTCATCAAAATCGCTACTTGTATCCTTAACTGATTGTTTATTGTAAACCCTTTGTGCTGTTTCGTAATTATCTAATTTATTAACTAAGTCATCAATTTTCTTTATTACTAATAATTCCTCTATGAAATGTGTTTTTGTTTCCGTAGGTAAATTATGCCTGATTTGATTAACAACAATTAATTCCGCCAAATCTTCAAAGTTATTTACGTGAAGGCCTTCAATCCATTGTTGAAAATACATCTTTATCTCATAAGCGAAATCTCGCCAATTGGCTGATGGCTCCTTTTTAGATGAGAAAAATTTCAGCCTAAACTCCTCTGGTGATAGCTTGTAGTGTTTTAGTAGAATATTTTTTATATAATCATAATCGTGAATTTCAGGTTCGTTTTCCCTTGTTATTATATTGATCACATCTAACGGCATTAGATTACTTAAATAATTTACCCATTCTTTTTTATCAATGCCCGTTTGCGCCATTTGCCTTTCGTACATAGATAAATATAAACTAATATCATTCGAGCTATCATATTTAGTTAATAATCTAAGCAATTCAAATTGCTTACCTGGATTTGTCTTTGGGTCTTCATTAATATGTTCTCTTGAATTTTCTTGTATCTGTAATTTCTTAATTTCAAAATTTTGCTCCGATTCTATTTTCCACTTTCTTTCTTCCATTTCCATTTTCAGTTTCTTTTCTTCAATCTCTGCTTGTAATTTCTTCTCTTCCCGTTCTGCTTGTAATTTCTTCTCTTTCTCTTTCTCTTTCTCTTCTCTTTCTTCTTTCTCTTTTCTACTCGCTATCACTACTTCCAATCGATCTCTTATAAATTCTTCTTCGTAACTCTCCCAACTCTTGATCAGATTTATTAGGACGGGTATTGTCGTTTTTTCTGGTGCTTCAATTCCGCATTCTTCGCAGAGGTTTATTAGATCAATTCTCTTAGCTTTATTGAGAGTTCCCATGCTTATCTTTCAAAAATTGTGCTTGAAGTGATACGATTACGGTTTCACCTTCCTAATTCGTAACCGAACTTTTGATACTGGCGTTTTACAACACTTTACGTTTGGTTTCCAATTCACTACTAGTGGCTTTTACTTTTTAATAATCCCGGCATCCGAGCCCCCAAAAATGTAAGTAAATGATATATAAACAGTCACTTTACTGAACCAATATGACAAATAATCGATGAATAACAGAATACTAACTTTAATTTCAACTAATACACTTTTAGCAGAAACTATATAACAACAATTTAGCTTACAGCAATCCGGCGAGTCCTAATAATACCTTTTCCGGCCATATTCCTTTTATATCTCGCTTCATAATAATAATTAGAACACTGGCTCTTAGCCGAATCTCGCGATTCAAACTATTTACAACTCGCGCATCAAAGTCATGGATAATAATAGAGTGTCAGTTCAGTGTCAGTTTATTTGATGATCATTTACGTGAAGTGTTTCAACTGAAATCCTATATATATATATATATATATATATATATATATATATATATATATATATATATATATATATATATATATATATATATATATATATATATATATATATGTATATATATGTATGGATATATCTATATATATAAATCGACATTTGAACGGAGGGTGGTTTTGGGGTCTGGGGGTCATGATCAGTGAAAATATATCGAAATTTTCCGGAACTGCTTTCCTCCGAACGGCTGCAATAGGTAGCTTTATACTTTTTGTATTGAAAGCTACCTAAAAATATCATCTGCATATCTACACCAATATGCAGGTTTTACACTAAAATCATTCATAACCATATTTTCAATGGGTCTTAATTTAATCTCTGCGCATAAACCCGAAATGGGGGAGCCCATTGGTGCTCCATCCTTTTGTTTATAATAAATATAATCAATCTGAAAAACGTTATTGTTTTTGATTAGATTAAATCCGGAAATAAGTGTGTTTTTTGTGTTTATGCTAAAAGAAACATTACCATTAATAGCTTCTTCCACGAACAAACGAAAAAGGTTTTATCAATGTGAAATACAGTTATGTATGTTTTTAAACACCTTAAGTAATTTTTTTTTTATTAAATGATGTATATGTGTTTTGTGATATATTAAATAATATATTAATATAAAAAGTAATAATTTAAGGGGATGAAAATATATAGCCATGCATGAGGAGAGCATTATGTAAATGATAAAATGATTGTGTCAATGAAAGAATCATAAATAATAGTGTTAGGTGCCTAAAAATTGCTTTTTTAACGTTTTTTTTAGCAGTCTCGCCTCAACCCTCCGCATAGTTGCCAATCTCCCGATTTTTTGAATACCAGTAAAATAATACAAAATTTTTCGCTTTATTAAATAGCAGAAATTGCACGATTACATAAAACAAATATTTTTTCATAAAAATACTGGTATGAGAAAAACCGGGAGGTTGGCAACTATGCCTCCGTAATAGCATTTCAAGTTTATAATTTTTTGAAAGCGAATTTTTTTTTTTCAGCAATTCACGTCCATCCACTTTAATATTGTTTTCCGATTTTATAGTTTTTATACATATTTAATGCCCATACTGGTAGAATTAGATGAATGTTTAATGTTAGATCTATGAAGAAATAAAAGAAAGGAGATAATTTTAAGAAAATGCTGTATGTTTTAATTTGAATAAATTTGACCTTATAAAATGGGAGGAACATAAAAGTTTATTACGATTGCAGTAATTTAGAGGAATATTTCTGTAAAATTAAATATGTGGACAGGAATAAAACTTAGTCAAATTAATAACATTAAATGAAAAATCATTGTTTTTATCATAAATATTGAATTTTAAAGTATGATCAGAAAGAATAGTAATATTATCATCCATAAAATTAATTGTAGACTTAAGAAGAGATATAGATTGATTATCATTATAAGATAGTATATATATATAATACCATTGAAATCAAAACACGTCAAACAAGTTATATCAATAAAATCTGACCAAATCTCTAATTTAAAGATAACAAGTATTTAGTTTATATAGATTACATTTAAGTTAAAAAATTAATATCAAATTCAAACAACAAAATGACTAAAACTCCAATTTAGAGTTGTCATGTAGAAATACATTACATAATAGTTATAGAGAAAAAAAAAACAGAAAAAAAGTATATAAAATGATAAATGATGTATGTATGTATATATATATATATATATTCGGGAGTATAAGGTTTATTGACATGAATAATTCATGAATAGGTAGAAAACCTTCTTTTACATATTTATAAAATAAACAATTTGTAAATTATATGAAATACAACATGATATTATAGGTTCATGCAATAAAATTTCAAACAATGAAGAAAGCATTACAAAGCAAGATACAAGAAACTACATTAACAATAAAATTATATTTATTAAGTAATATTTTTCAAAAATGAGGGAGTGTGGGGTGTAATCTGAAGCGTTGCACATCCTGCCACAAGATACTACTGTTGGTACAGATTTTTATGAGTTTAATGTTATATTAGTATAAATATCCCATAGTTAATTTTTGTAAATGAACATTAAAGCATTTCAAATTGTAAAATTTGCTTTGTTTTTTCATAACATTCTCCTATTACCCTTTTTGGCTTTCTCAATTGCATTTTTCTTTAAAAGATTTGGAGATGTGAAAATTGACTGCATGCCAAATGTAGTATTTATTATACATGTAAAATTATGTAAATATATTCAGCACGGATTTAACTGCATATCGTATTGTTATACTTTGAGTAATAAAACATTTTTTTTTTCTTTCAGATATTATATTTCAAACACGCTTTTTACCTTATGAATGATAAAATATCATAAGTTTTTGCTTTTAGATCACGTAAATTCGATGCAGAATAAATGATTATGAAAAAGTTACTCATAGAAGCATATTGAGATCTATATTTGGAAAAAGTTATTGCAATATCGCCTTTTGAAGAAAAGTATTTTTCTTCATTTCTGAAAGATAAAAGAAAGAAATTCGTATAATGCATGAGGTAAAATTTTATAGACGGGAATCAGCGTAGTATATTCTTTTAGTTGTAATAATGTACGTATGTTATGTGTGCGTGTTTTCAGAATATTTCGAGAGTAAAATAACTTGGGGCTTCAGTGTTGCCAGATTGTCGAAAGTCAATTTCACCAAATGTTCTAGAATTTTCCCCAAATCATTGTTTTTTTTTTTTTTTCTTTTTTTTTCTTTCAGAAAAAGTCTCCAAATCAATTTTTCGTCAAATCAGTAAATTTTAAATTTTAAATTTGCTACTCTAAAATTATTTAACCCATTTAAGCTTAGAAATTTTTCCTGAAATTTAGCATTTTGAAAAAAAAAAATCTTCATTTACAAAAATAAGAAAAAAAGAACTTGCGAATCGCCATTTTTATTGTAATCAATTCTTTTTTTGAAGAAAATAATGTGAATTAAGAAAAGATAAATAGATATTACAATTAAATGCATAATATATTAGAACTTAAAATACGTGTAATCGACGAATCCTGATCCAGTGTTGCCAGGTGACTAAAAGTAAATTTTAACCCGAAAACATGAAATAATGAAAAAATTTCTAAATTTTGCCTCAAACATTTTGATATTCCCCAAATGTTTCCCCACTGATAACTCGTCCCCAAAAATTTCCCCCATAAAATCAAAATTCCCCAAAATGGGGACAAAATCCTCAATCTGGCAATATTATTTGGGGTTCGCATTCCATAGCTGACAAGTTTTACGCTTTTTTGTTACCACTAAAATTGAACACAAATTTTTGCCTTACATAATCACAGATTTAGGCGATTAAATTAGGCAAAATTTGCTATTAAATTTTAGTGGTAAGAACAAAGCATAAAATTTGATATCTAATGCAATACGTTTAACCCATATTTTTCTCCAATAAAGAAAAAATGATTATAGTACTGATTGTTTAAAATAATTGCTATATAAAAAGACAGTTTTACATCTTAAATAAATTATTTAGTTTCAATTTCTTTTTAATTTTTATAATTTTGTGTATAAATACTGCAATGTTTGATACTTGCTAAAACTGAACTAAAAACGAAGGTAATGAAAGTTTACAAAGTTTTATTCAATAAGTTACTAAAATTCAGTTTCTAAAAATACAGTAAATTACGAATTATGACGTAAAATTAAAAAATGCACAGAAAAACCGTTTCAAATTACCACTGTGATACTTTTTCATTTATTTTCTGTGTATTGATTTATAAAAATAACCGTAAAATTTCAGGAAATTCTGAGATTTATTTTATTTATAAAGACTGAAACCAATAGTTTATATTTGTACATAGTGTGATAGTGTGTCCTCATTCCGTTACTTAAATTATAGGCAATCAGTTTTATATAAATATAACCATGATTTTTCGAAATAACACGTTTTTTCTAACTGATTTCTCGTGAAAACTCTTTTTTTTTCAAAAAAAAAAAAAAAAAAAAACGCATTTAAATTATTTATTTCTATAAATCTGTTAGAAAGATTCACCTCAAATTCTTAATATTCTCCAGATTTCTTTGTTGTACCTTCCTTATTTTAATATTAGAAAAGCTTTTCTTTCTTGAAGCCCATTGTTTCAGAGCTGAAATAAAAATTTCCATAATTACACTTAAAGTTATCACTAGAAAAAAAACTATGTTTGAGGGTTAATATTCTTGTCTTTCAAAGAAAACAATATATTTTTTAAATTATATATTTGCCCAAAATTGGCTACTTAATCCTAATGGCTATACCGTAATCATTTTAGTTATATTTAATTAATATTATTACTTTCCGAACACATAATGTAACAAAAGTTCTGTAATCACCATTCATGTATGTGTGTAGGTATGTGTGTGTGTGTTAGGCGTACAGTTCTGAAAATTATTGGTGGGGCTCAAACTTTTTTACACAAGTATGTGTATTTGAGTGTAAAAAAGATCGATTACCAATTTAATATTGCTTTTTTAACTCCTTTTCAAAGAAATTAAACAAAATCGTATACTTATAAATAGTCACAAGTTAAATAAAACATTGGCAATATAAAAATTCGAATGTACAGACCTGTTTATAAAATAATACTCGCTGATATTTGAGAATCGTTTATAATAAAATCACAACGAAAGTTGACTATGAATAACG
This sequence comes from Maratus michaelseni, assembly GCA_963931845.1. Lineage (NCBI taxonomy): Eukaryota > Metazoa > Arthropoda > Arachnida > Araneae > Salticidae > Maratus > Maratus michaelseni. The sequence goes on from OZ007600.1 coordinate 96,190,681, forward strand.
TCTACTTTTTTCGGAATATGGATTTTTTTCAATTTAATTTTTTATATAAAAAGTTCAAACGTTTTTTTAAAAAACGTAAATTTTATTCAAATAGAACATAAAGTAAATTTTTTTTCTAATGTCGTTTATACCTATAACAAAAGAAAAATAAGAAAAAATGGAACATTTAAAAATTCTACAAAATACTAGAAAGTGGAAAAAGAGAAAACCTTTTTATATATTAAAAGGGAAAAAAATAAATAAAAAAAGGAGTCAATTTTAGAAAATATTAGTAGGGCTTGAGCCCCATGAACCCACACAACTCTACGCCTGTGTAGTGTGATTGAACACAATCACTCTTAAACGGCACTTGTGATTGAGCTCTCATTTGGCGAATATGTTATAAACTATTGTCTGAAGAATTGAATAGATATTCTTAGTAATCGGCCGCTGAATTAGACATTTAATCCGTTTTAAAACCATTTATATCAACAAGTAAACATGACAGAGTATAAGGGATAAATATTTCTGTGTTGAATCAGCATTACTAGCGCAGAGGTAACGTCTTCATTTTCAAAACTGGATGTCCAGTGTTCGAATCCAAACGATTCCATTGTGTCGTAAATTTATATATGTATTTATCCTAATTGTTATTTTCACAATTATATCATATCAGAATCACGTTAAATGTAATTTAGTGAAGTTTGAATGAATATTACCTTAATATTACAATAAAAATTCAGAAAACTGTACTTTTAGAAAACTTTAGTGTAATCTTGTATTTGACTAATGCTTCCTTAAGCCTTAATCTTCAGAAATCCGTTTGCGGAGATCCAGTGCCGTGAGCAAATAGTAAAATCATTTCCAATGATTTACATAAACATTTTTGTGCTTTCTTAATACATGCACCAATATTCAGAAAGTCGAGTGGGAGTCCTTCCAGATTTTTTTCTGTAGAAATGGTGCAAGTTATGTTATGGTTTCATATATAAAGTGAAATCTGCAGAAAGGGAAACTGTGTATAACGGAAACCAAACTTTAAAAGGAAAAATTCCCTAGTCCTGGTGGATAGATTACAGTACAATTGCAATATATGACATACTTACTAAGATGAAAACTATGACTAAGACGGATTTTTAGCCTTTCTGAATAAAATATATACCTATATACTCGTGTATAAGTCGACCCCCCCCCCCCAATTCTTAAGCAGAATTTTTAAAAAAAATAAATTTTCGTGTATATGTCGAACCACATTTCTGGTAGTATGTTGAAAAATGATTTGTAATCGAGGATTAAAAGAAAAAAAAATCAGTATATTAGTAAATATTTTTTTTTTCTTTTAAACGTTTCTAGTCAGACTTTTTTTTTATTCAATGTTTTAAAAATGTATAATTATGTAAAACTGAAGAAGTTTAAACTATTTTGAAACCTATTCACATCAATTTAATGATACTTAAAAAGAAAAAAATCTTTGAAAAATCTATTCAAGCCTTACTTACAAGGGTAAACAACTTCTTAGACTGCTAAAATATAGTATTTCTTTATATTGTAGGACGAGAGATCTAAAAGCAATCTCAAGTTGAACTCTTTTTTAAAAAGGGGACTAAAATGTTGAAAGGAATGCCCCTGTATTTTAGGGAATTCTATCCCAAGAGAAAATGTATTCAGACAATTACAGGGACATTATTGTTGAGATTTTTTTGTCAATCACAGGGAGATGACCACAGTCCGTTTTTATCTCTTTATCCAACATAGACCCCGTGACTCCGGTATTTTACTCCGCTAATTCACACTTCTTCTGTAGTGTGAAATATTCTTTCTTTCTGTTTTTTTTTTTTTTTTACTAACTCGTATATAAGTCGATCTCCCATTTTTATCTTTCAAATTTTGTCTAAAATTCTTCGACTGATACACGAGTATATATATGAAAATATATTCAGCACGGATTTAACTGCTTATTATATTGCTATAGTAATAACGCTTTCTTTTTTTAACTGAATTTCAAACACTCTTTTTAGCATATGATGAATGAACTATCATAAAATTTTTGCTTTTTGATAGCTGAAATTCGATAGTGAATAAATTAATAGGAAAAAAGATATGCACAGAAAGCATGATCTATATTTGGAAAAGTTACTGCAATATCGATTTATGAATAAAAGTATTCTTCCACAGTTCTGAAAGATAGAAGAAACAAATTGTGAGGATACAAGAGGTAAAATTTTATGGACAATTATCAGTGTAGTAGAAAGCTTTCGCTTAAGTAAAGTATGTGTGTGTGTGTGTGTGTGTGTGTGTGTGTGTGTGTGTGTGTGTTCAGCTATGCCAGGATTTATTTCGTCTCATGCATGCCACAAAGTTGTATGCTCATGAAGGCTTTTCCATCTTATTCTGGAGTTTCAGCCTTAACGACATATGAGAATGAGAGATGCCAGATTGGGTATCGTCCTGGTATCTCAGTGATAGAGTATTGGTACGTTATACCAAGGATGCGGGTTCGATTCCCGGCCTGGACATTTTTCACTTTGTTGGTTATAGGCTTTGTTAGCAATGCGAAATTTCACGTATATAACATTCTATAATTTCACTGCTGAAAATTAATTGAAAAAATAAGTAATTATATATTATCACATATTAAGATAAAATTTAATAAAAAATTAAAGTTAAAACAATATGTATTTATAGGTGATTCAACATCACATATTTCTCCCCATCCGCTAGAAACAAAAAGAAAGTTATACGAGTTATAGGAGTAAAATATAACTCACATGCTTTAGCTAACAATGAGGATATGTAATTAGTGTCACACTAACACACAAAATTAATGGAATGACAGAAATAGTCCTGTGATAAGTGAACAAGTATAACTTCAAGAATGCCGTTTAATTGTTAGAGTTCACCAAAATTGTTTAGTAGTACAATCATCATAATAGGATAGCATAAAAGGGGTATAACAAACACGATTTTTCACGATTTCCGCGATATCTATATCTCAAGACGGAATAGATTGTCATTTAAATTCTGTTGAAGACGATTTGATTTCTATTGAAGAAATTTTCGTGATGGCCACATAGTACATAAGTTGCCGAAACGTCAGTGAAGGCTCACTTTTTGAAGAAATCCCCCCCCCCCCTCGAAGGTGGTTAAAGGGGGAAAGTTTTAGGTTATTTCGCCATATCTCAGCAACAGTTTTAGATTGGAGCGCGAAATTCAGGAAAACGAATGTAATAAAAAAATTACATTGTCTACCCGTGCAAAGCCAGTCGCTAGTATTTCAAATAAAGTGGAGAGTCGAAATACGTCCATTAAAATTAACTTTTAAAATATACACTAAAACACTTTTTATTTTGCTTAAAAGACGTCAACATATCAATATAAACATTAAAGATGTTAAAATTTAAAATTTGCGCGTTTCGATTTGTTCGTCAAATCGTCATCAGAATATACACAAACCACAAACATGCACAGACACATAGTATTGAAATTTATTTAAGAAGTTCGAAAGCTTGTAATGATACGTTGTCATTTAACATTCCGAAGATTTGGGTTGAGTGGTTGAATAATAGTGGGATGCGGTCTGTAGATGGAGCTAAGAGCGATGTTAAAATTAAAAGTATAGAGGGCGTTGTACCTTCTTTCACTTAGTGACTGTTCAGACACTCCAGTTTTTATGTACATTGTGTTTGTGGTTTGTGTATATTCTGATGACGATTTGGTGAACATGTACATTTTAAAGTTTAACATCTTTAATGTTTATATTGATATGTTGACGTCTTTTAAGCAAAATAAAAAGTACTTTAGTGTATATTTTAAAAGATATTTTAAAAATTAAATTAATCTTTCACCATCGACGCTATCCGTAAATTATTTTTTAATTCATTTTTATCAGCCTGAAAATTCCAAAGGTAACTAACGGTAAAAGTATTCAACTATTTTTCATTCAATATCTTGGATTTTTCTCAAGATATTTAACGATTTTATTTGTCTAAAGAATGGGTGTGCATCTCAAAAATAATTTATAAACGTTATGAACTTATTATACAGGGAAAATTCAATAGGCCGGCTTGATTCACGGAAAATATTTCCATACATTTTATTAATTTATGCAAGAACAAATGCACAAATATCTGCATTTTCGTTAGTTGTGTTCAACAAATCATTGGTTTAAAATAATTAAGAATGCTCATGGAGTATTTTGAAATATCGTGTCACTGTATGTATTACGCATATTGTTTTTTAAATGCATGCTTCAATTAAGTAAATTTTTTATGCCTTTTTTTAAAAACAAAATGAAAAGTTTTAATTTTAATGTCCTCCACCATTCCTTTAACAAGAACTTTTTTTTGTTGTAATTATTAAATGTAAAGCTAGATCTTAGTTATCGCAAAGACAAACTTCCACTAATTTTTTTTCAAAAAGTAAATTAATATCAAGATTCTCAGATTAAATAAAGCCAAAACTGCTTTTGAAAAAATAATTGGTAGAAATTTATCTAGTTGGTAATTAGGGCCTGGAAATATTGCTCCCTGTTAATTATTGCAAAATACTTTGTCAAAATATCATTTTTGACAAATATGTACAAAAACATTATGTAATATTTCAGAAAATTTTCTCAGATTCCAAACAGATGGAAACAACTTTTGCTATACAAATAATCATTACCATATAATGTCGCACATCTCACAAACTCAATATTACATCTAATTGTTTGTGGTTTAATAAAAAATCCGAAAGTATTAATAGTAAAAACTATAAACTATAGAATCTATGAATAACAAGTTAATATGCAAACTTTATAATTTCGAAATGATGAATATATTCCATTATTAAAATTTACGTTACTATAAATAATTTCAGACAGCACTCTAAAAGTATTAAGGATTGAATGTTATTACAGAATTAAGAATATCTTGGTCTGTAGAAAAGATTGGTTTTACTTCAAAAACCTTTTATACAAATTATGCGTTACATTCAAAATGGGTGTTATTTATATTAAATCCAATTTAATTAAAATTGTTTAAATAAAATTTTAAAATATTTTTCAAAATAAAATTACTATTAATTACTTTTAAATTAATTTCACTGCACATTACAAAAAAGTTTTTTTTTTTTTTTTTTTTTTTTTAACGTTACCATGAATCTAAAATTCGTCTTGCGTTGAAATAAAAATAATTTACAGGTTCTAAAATAACGACATATTAGATTTTTCGATACTTGTCTATTATCCCGTCAACCACTTTCTATATATATATATATATATAAGCTGTCGTCAAACAATATGATTTAACACTAAAACGCGTATAATCGCTGCGTCACATTCACTCGACATTACATTCGTTATACACGTTCACGATTTTCTACCTGTAACCTTGGCTGAATGCCTCTTCCGTGTATATCCTTTTATGGAAGATTGTCGGGAATCATGTAAAATTTAAAATATGTATATTGATTTTTTTTTCTTTGTCAAAAGAATTTACAATCCTATTAGGCACCCGATTTTTCCTGAATATCCTTCTAGGAGAAGATTAGACGTACAAACTTATCGGAGATAAATATTCCAACCGATCGTTGAACTCTTGCTTAACCCTTTCAGGGGCAGTGGTATATTTATGAAACCATTTAAGTTTAATTCCCAAACGCCACAATGGCACCAGAATTTTGCTAAAATCTTTCCCATTTAATATGTATGTTAAATATAGCCTTTTTCTTATTTCCAAATAAATATTTTCGTAAATTCCGGTGCCAATCATTAATTTCAACATTTTAGTACTGAAAATACTTTGCCCCTGAAAGGGTTAAGCCTCTAGTCACGGGCGATGTTTCCATTTTCTTATATAAAACCGCGGCCTATTTTTATACGTCACTTATAATAGTTATAAGGATTGAATGTCACCGGAATTTACAAACACATTTATTTCCAAATAAATAAAACCAGTTTCTTCATGTACATTAAAAAAAAAAAAAAAAAAAAATTTTTTTCAAAACTAGCGACCCGTCCCGGCTTTGCAATACGGGGTACACAATGGGGGGACAATGTAATGGTTTACGGGTAGACAATGTAATTTTTTTGTTACATTCGTTTTCCTGAATTTCGCGCACCTACATAAAACAGCTGCTGAGATATGGCGAAATGTCCTAAAATTTTCGAAACCACCCCCTTTAAAACCCCTCGGGGGGAAATTTCTAAAATCACTGAAATGTTTATCACTGAGTGTTTATCCATTTTTTAATAGATGTGTTTTCCTGAATTTCATGCTCCTACCTAAATCCGCTGCTGAGATATGGCAAAATGACTCGAAACTTTTGAATACCCCTTTAGCCACCTTCTGGGGGGAATTTCCAAAATCGCCGAAATACGTGTTTAAACAATTTTTTAGTAGATTTGTTTCAATTAATTTCGCCCTCCGACATAAAAGCTGAGATATGGCGAAATGACCTAAAAAATTCGACCCCCCCCCCATTTAACCACATTCTGGGGGGAATTTCCAAAATTGCTGAAATATGTGTTTTATTCATTTTTTAGTAGATTTGTTTTCCTGATTTTCTCACGCCTATCTAAAACTGCAGCAGAGATGAACTAAAACATTCGCTTTGGGAGGAAATTTCTAAATTCGCTGAAATACGTGTTTAACCAATATTTTAGTACATTTGTTTTCCTTAATTTCGTGCTCCTACATAAAACTGCTGCTGAGATATGGCGAAATGACCTAAAACATTTGACCACCCCCTTTAACCACCTTCAGGGGGGAATTTCTAAAATCGTTGAAATACGTGTTTAATCATTTTTGTAGTAGATTTAATTTCCTGATTTTCACGCTCCTACCTGTAACTGCTGCTGAGATATGGCGAAATGACGTAAAACATTCGACCACCACCCTTTAACCCCCTCCGGGAGGAGAAATTCTAAAATCCCCGAAATACATGTTTAATAATGTTTTTAGTAGATTTGTTTTCCTGATTTTTGTGCTCTTAACTAAAATTGCTGCTGAGATACGGCAAAATGACCTAAAACATTCGATCCTCCCTTTAACCCCCTACGGGAGCAATTTCTAAAATTGCTGAAATACATGTTTAATCATTTTTTAATAGATCTGTTTTCCTGATTTTCGAGCTCCTACCTATAATTGCTGCTGAGATATGACGAAATGACCTAAAACATTCGATCACACCCCTTTAACCCCTTCGGGGGGGGGGGGGGGATTTCTAAAGTCTCTGAAATACATGTTTAATCATTTTTTAGTAGATTTGTTTTCTGGCATTTCAAGCTCCTACCTATAACTGCTGCTGAGATATGGCGAAATGACCTAAAACATTCGACCACCCCCCTCTTTAACCCCTCGGGTGGTGAATTTCTAAAATCGTTGAAATAAATGTTTAATCATTTTTTTAGAAGATTTATTTTTCTGATTTTCGCGCTCCTACCTATAACTGCAGCTGAGATATGGCGAAATGACCTAAAACATTCGACCACCCCACTTTAACCCCCTTCTGGGGGGAATTTCTAAAATCGCTGAAATAGGTGTTTAATCATTTTTTTAGTAGATTTGTTTTCCTGATTTTCGCGTTTCTACCTATAACTGCTGCTGAAATATGACGAAATGACCTAAAACATTCGACCACCCCCCTTTAACCCCCTTCTGGAGGGAATTTCTAAAATCGCTGAAATAGGTGTTTAATCATTTTTTAGTAGATTTGTTTTCTGGAATTTCAAGCTCCTACCTATAACTGCGGCTGAGATATGGCGAAATGACCTAAAACATTCGAAACCCCTTTAACCCCCTTCGGGGGGGAATTTTCAAAAATCCCTTCTTATTGCTTGCCTAGGCCATAACAGCAATCTACAGTTCAAATGACCCTGATTTAAGTAGTTTCGGCTGGGCGTTGATGAGTCACCCAGTCAGTCAGTCAGTCAGTCACCGTTTCCTCTTTATATAATAGTATAGATTTCGGGTGGGAATGGGGCATTTATGGATTTAAAATATTTCAAAAACCGCAGAACTTTCAGAATGACCTAATAAATGAAATGATATATATATTATAATTTGTAAACGAATCTCTCTATTTCTAAATAAAAGAAGATAGATTCAACGAAGAAATAGAATCTCCCGAACGTCAAAATAGTGTTTCCCGCGGAATAGAATAGAATAAGTGAAACGCGATAGGAGCGTTAGGAAGGTTAAATCCAACTTTTCTTTTCCTTTTACATATTTCATTGATTTCAATTCCTTTGACCAGCCAGAAATAAACCTTAGCGCCGTTACAAATGATTTTGGAACCGTGGAATCATGTTCATTTTTTTTAACAGATACTCGTTGTACATCGCCATTGTTTATCCGTCTGCAATTGGAATTTGGAATCTCATATCATGCCCATTATTGCACAATTGTTTTGATGGCCGAATCTTGAAAATAGTCTATAGCATTAAGTTCTGCAGATGGAAAATCTCAGATCTTTTTCATTAAAAAAAAAAAAATGCCTAGAGAAAGAGAAAACAGAGCAATAGCAGTTAATGTATGTCCTACATTAGAAAAATTAAACTGGCTTATTCACAAAATAAATAACAAGAACGAAAAATCATGCGTCAAGCATAGATTATGTAACACTTTCCAACGCTTCCAAAATAATTTTACAAATCATACCGTTTAATAAGCTGAAAGATAACATCTACAATTTGGAAAACACGTAACATATTTAAAAACGTAATTTCAGGAATTTCCAACCTATACAATATTCGGAAAAATATCCGAATACTTTTATTCAGCCCTGTATAGGATCTATAGATTTGTAGATATACTACATAGGATGCTAAATTTTAGTTTAGTTAGAAAACGCGTAGCAGAGTTTAAAATTCTCCTTCTGGAGTTTCTGTCCATAAACGGAAATGTGTTTGCGAACTTTTGTGCTGCCCTGTATATGATCTACAGAATTTATACACACCAAGTAATAGACAAAAAGTGAGTTAAATTTAAAATTGCGTTCAGCAACTTAAAACGCACTTCCAGGAATTATTGTTAACAGACAGTAGAGAATTCTTTTGTGTGTCCCTGTAAATGAACGATGACTGCTCTACACACACACTATTCTGTATTAAGCCTCTTGTCATGCACCTTAGTGATATATATAAATTTCCATCCATTTAAAATAGTGAAACATTATTTAATTAATCCGTAAACGACTTTTCTCCAGAGACTTAATGTAACGGAATTCTTTTGACTGTCCCTGTAAAGTAACTATAAGTGCTATGCACACCCTATTTCATATTAAGCTTCTTGTAATACACCTCAGTGATATATATCAATTACAATGTGTTTGAAATTATGTAACATCATTAAAATAAACCGCAAATGATTTTTCCCCATAGACCGTCATGTAACGAAATTCTTTTGAGTGTCCCTGTAAAAAAACTATAAGTGCTACACACTTCCATTGAAATAGGGAACATGCTATAGATAACGACAATAACATATAAAAATTGCAGGGCAATCCAAGCATATTTACGGGAGTTAGAGCACGGACAGACGGCCAGACGGCAGACGGCCAGACAAACCGAAGTCATAAACACTTTTCAACTAGGTTGGAAAGTGTTAAAAGTGGAATACGTGCATCACGTGCTAGCAATGCATCGTAAATGAATCTTTTTGAGTTATTGGCGTTCAATCCCATAGTTTGGCGACATTTTTAAAAAAAATAGAAACGGATCGACGGGATGTTCAGATAAGTACTTTTTAGCACTTTCCAACCTAGTTGAAAAGTGCTTATGACTTCGGTTTGTCTGGCCGTCTGGCCGTCTGGCCGTCTGGCCGTCTGCCGTCTGGCCGTCTGTCCGTGCTCTAACTCCCGTAAATATGCTCGTATTGCTCTGCAATTTTTATATGTTATTGTCGTTATTTATAGCATGTTCCCTATTTCAACGGAAGTGTGTAGCACTTATAGTTTTATTACAGGGACACTCAAAAGAATTCCGTTACATTGCGGTCTATGGGGAAAAATCATTTGCGGTTTATTTAAATAATGTTTCACTATTTTAAACGCATTGAAATTTATATATATCACTAAGGTGCATTAGAAGAAGCTTAATATGGAATAGGGTGTGCATAGCACTTATATTTACTTTACAGGGACAGTCAAAAGAATTCCGTTACATGACGTCTATGGAGAAAAATCGTCTGCGGTTTATTTAAATAATGTTTCACTATTTTAAACGCATTGAAATTTATATATATATATCTAAGGTGCATTACAAGAGACTTACTACAGAATAGTGTGTGTATAGCAGTTATCGTTCATTTACAGGGACACACAAAAGAATTCTCTACTGTCTGTTAACACTAATTCCTGGAAGTGCGTTTTAAGTTACTAAACGCGATTTTAATTTTAACTCGCTTTTTGTCTATTACGTGGTGTGTATAAATTCTGTAGATCCTATACAGGGCAGCACAAAAGTTCGCTAACACATTTCCGTTTATTGACAGAAACTCCAGAAAGATAATTTTAAACTGTGCTACGCGTTTCCTAATTAAACTAAAATTTAGCATCCTAGCATATACAAATCTATAGATCATATACAGGGCTGAATAAAAGTATTCGGATATTTTTCCGAATATTGTATCTGTTAGAAATTCCTGAAATTATGTTTTTAAATATGTTATGCGTTTTCCAAATTGTTTACTTAGATGTTATATTTTAGCTTATTAAACGGTGTTTTGTAAAATTATTTTGGAAGCGTTGGAAAGTGCTACATAATCTATGCTTGACGCATGATTTTTCGTTCTTGTTTATTCATAAATTTGAGAATTGAATGAATCATTCTCGACTCCATTTCACAACCAGCGAAGTATCCAAGCATAAAGATGTTTACGTCTGAGAAAGCTACTTTGCACATTGCGTGAACACCAGAACATTCAACAGGCAACTGCACTAAAAGTTATTCTCAGAGTTCCGTTTGATCTGGCAGAGCGAATAATGCCAAAGCACGTGAGTTATGAGGAAAATCAGTTTTTTCTATGTGCAGATTTTCCAAATTTCAAACAGGCTGCCAGACAGTAAGATGTAAGCCGAAATGACAAACAGTACGTTAATAGAGAATATGACTGGAATGTGTAAACTAAACTAAAAAGGTTGAACAGCATGTGAATATATCTTAACGAGCCCAGTGGTTTTTATCAGAAGGAAATGGTCTGACAATGAAAATGACGTACGATGTCAAGCTTTTTGCAAGTAAAATACATAATTACTCGTATTTTTTATTTTTTTATTATTTTTTTTTTTTACTTTATGCATTTGGGCGAAATAGATGAGAAACCGATTACGGGTAAAATAAATCGAATGTAATCCCATTACAGATGGTAAAACAAGGAATAAAATTCATATCTATACTTTTTCATTTTTGAATGGCCTCTGTAACATTAAATACGTAATTTTTTTTTGCTAACAAAGCGGATAACCAGCAGAGTGAAAAATGTTCATGTCAGGAATCGAATCCGGATCCTTGGTATATTGAAAATTAATTATATACATATATATATATATGTGTGTGTGTTCAGTTATGCTAGGATTTGTTTCTTCTCGTGCATGCCACAAGGTTGTGTGCTCATGAAGACTTTTCCATCTTGTTCTGAAGTTTCAGCCTTAACTACTACCTCCGTAATAACTAAATGCCTATCGTATTTGTCTCAAAAATGAAAGTCAGCATGTCCCAAATAGTAGCGCCACCTAGGCACTACCATCTGGGGCATGTTTATCAGTTGCTACCTATAATTTTAATTTAATCCACTACTTTGGTATTTTGCATTAATCTTCTTAAAACTTACTCATAGTTTTTGATCTATTAAACTATTTTTGATTTATTAATTTAATAGTGTTAATAAATATTTTTGCTCCATAAACATTGTTTGTGTTATTTTTTATGGAAATCTATTTATAAATAAAGGTCAGTGTTATTAATTTATATATTACAATTAATTAAAAAAAGAACTTTTATATTAAAAACAAATACGTATTTTAAATTAAAAATATCAGTTACTACAGCAATTTAAATTATTATTTATAAAAGAAAAGATAATAAATACATTTGTTAAATTCTAGAAATTAATTACAAAGTTTATTTTTTAAGCTATATTTTTTTTACTTTCCATATAAATATTCTCAACACAGTCTTTGTTTACGTTATTTACTGACCACTACCTCCGTAATGTATTACAGAGGTAGCGTACTGATATGTATTGAAAGATCATGTCAGCTGTCGCCGATAGATGGCACTGTACTCTGGGAAAAAATTGACTTCCATTTTCTGTATGGGGGAAAACGTGAATAGGATCGGCATTTAGTATTAAGGAGGTAGTGCCTTAACGACATATGAGAATGAGAGATGCCAGATTGGTGTACCAGATTCCTGGTATCTCAGTGTGGTAACATGTCTTGGTAACATAGTGTATTGGTACGTTATACCAAGGATCCGGGTCCGATTTTCACTCTGTTGGTTATACGGTTTGTTAGCAATGCGAAATTTCACGTATACAATATTCAAAAATTTCACTGCTGAAAATTAATTGAAAAAATAAGTAATTATACAGGGTCATTCATAATTCCCTCCGGGGTTTCGAAACGTTATAGTAAAAAAACGAAGACGAATATGAAAAAAAGAAACATATGAAATTATTCCGAAACTATTCAAGTTTTACTTACATACATTACAGGTGTTCTATGTGTGAACCCTTGGTCACACGGCATACATCCATGCGATAGTCCAGTTCCTGCCATACTCCGTTTCTTTAAATTTCCGGTACCACACATGAATTGTTTTGTCAGTTGGTCCCTGTTTTCGATATTTATTACGAAAGGCCCGTTGAACTGACACCACTGATTCAGATTTAAAGAAACGGAGTATGGCAGGAACTGGACTATCGCATGGATGTATGCCGTGTGACCTTAAGAAAATTCCTTAACGGGGAATTATGAATGACCCTGTATAAGGAATTTTCTTTTAGCTAACAATGAGGATATGTAATTAGTGTCACACTAACACATAAAATTAATGGAATTACAGATATAGTCCAGTGATACGTGAGCAAGTAAAACTTAAAGAATGCCGTTTAATTGTTAGAGTTCACCAAAATTGTTTAGTAGTACAATCATCATAATACGATAGCATAACAGGGGTATTACAAATTTATGAAAATGGGTGACTTAAAATTAATTAGCACAGGTGAAAATAAACATGTTATATATAGGGTTACAATCATTTTCATTACGTCGCCGATAAGATATTTTTATATGTAGATGTATACACACACACACACGTATATATACGTGAAACTACAAGATATATTGCATTCAATGAAACTGTAAAAAAAATTGTTACCTACAACATTGTAAACGTAAATGAGACACCAGAATATGAATTATTTTTGTGGTGTGTATAAAATAAATAAAGTAATAGAATTAGGAAAAATAGTATTTTCAGAATACCAATAATATCTAAAATATTGGAAAGCATAGTACAGAATATCGTAATTATTGGTGAAAGACATGAGAATGTAAAGAAAAATGACCAACACAATGTGCGATATGTAATTATATATGTATATGTAACAAAACAATTCTTTTGAGATTCCTATAGAAAGAGCATTCAAATCCAGCCTTCATTCAATTTCACTGGAATCTATGATAAACAAACAAGCTTTTGCCTTTTTTCTTCTTGTCTGAAAGAGGCCATTTTTATTATGTTGCCACTTAACTTACTGTTAAAGATTAGAGTCAAATCTTTAACGTGTTTTCTCTAGGTTCCCACTACCCTCTGGTTTAAATTCATAATTATTTTTGCCGGGGCATCTCAAAACAGCAAAATTGCTTATTTTCTAACAATTAGCAAAATTAATCCATGTTCAAAATTGGATTTGACTGTACATTTCACGAAACTAACCAGTTATCACCAATTTTGAAATGTTTATGGCAACTTATTTTTATCGCCAATGTTGGCGGTAATTTAGCGAAATATCACCACGCTCGGTGATGATGTGGCGCAATTTGACACTTGTACTGGCGTGTATGTGAATGCAGGTGAATACATAAGTAGTATTACTGTACATAAATAAAATATGTGAAAGTAGATCAGTTTTAGTTGATGTCATATGTTTTGTTGCATCAATAATCGTTTCACTTCCAAACGTAAAGGATGAGCCAGGAAAAGTAACTGTTTGCATCTGCGTTTTGTTGCATACAATAAAGTTTCATTCCAAGCGTTTTTGAACTTAATTCCCTGCAAGGGAATAAAAGTGTGTGGTGCGCAAATAGAAATTTTCCTTTGGAAAAAGAAACTCACTTATAGGGCAGTTGCAATTGACGTCAAGTTGGAGGTCACGTCACACACTACAAATAGGCAGTTCTGATTGGTAGAAGTACCCTGACCTCCAAGTGAAGTACATTAGTTGATCAGCTGATTGCAACTTCTCTATTTTTTCAACCGCTACGGAAGGGTTTTTTGCATGCTTATAAAATTCGTTCGAGATAAAATATCGTGTATATATGTATGGCCGACGTGTCGCCCTTCTTCTGTTTTATTCTGACAGATGACCCATATCTGTATACATAAAGTGTTAGTAGATCAGCTGTAGTAGCAGTAGCTGCATGATGTAATGTTAATTCTAAAATACCGAAGCTGTACCGAACTGAATTCTTGCGAATTGAGGATTAGCAGTAGCTCTCTGTGCTAAAATATTTTTATCTGTGGAAAGTGTCATTTTCTTTTGAAGAAGATGTGACAATAATCCTTCATTTGGACGACTGTCATATCACTAACAACTGAATGTAAATATAAATATTCATCGACTAACTGTGTAGTAATTACGTATTAATAATCTTCTAAACATAGTAATATTATGGTAATAATATTACATAATTTGACTGCAGTGTTGAGTAATCAATTATACAAATAGCTTTATCTATATTATCTATGTTATTTTCCTTTTCTAAATGAGTTGAACTATTATTGAAATAGGTATACTACATAATTCACTTTGCTTTGCAGTACTCTATAAAATACATGAAAACAAACTTATTCACATTCCGTCTCCTTTAATCTTCTCAACTTCCTTATATTAAATTAACCAAAAAAAGTAATATATATGTAGCATTTTGACGAGGTTGAGATATTAAGATGAATAATATTCGATGAAAAAATGGCAGTCCTTCAACGATATAGCAAGTTGCAGTCGATATTAGCGAGTATGGCGAAGTAGAAGGCAATGAAATGAGTCCACCAAAGTTTTACAATAAATCCAGCCAATCTCCAGACAAATAATTTTATTAGAAGACGAACAACACAGAGACAATTCCCAAAGGTCTAAAACTTAAAGCCCTCGAGCTAACGTTGCTTCACTTCATTGAATTAAGATGTTACTGGGCCAGATGAATATTCTACGGACATAAAAACACCCGATACATATTTGTTTATGCTTCCGAAAACGTCAAAAATCTCGTGCTCCGACCGGTGCGGGCGAGTTTTGTTCTCTCCGCGGAGATATACAGAAATTACGTCACGAGCGCACAACCCAATGAGTGAGAAGCTAGCTCCAGCCCAGCGAATGAGGCTAGAGGGCGAGGCTAAAACAGTAAAGAATCCCGTACTTGGGTGCGGAGAAATTTTGAAGTTAAAATCCCAAGCGCGCGAAAAAATCAGAGCAATAATAATAAGAAGAAGAACAAGAAAATGGCTTTTAAAAAACATTCGAAATGAGAACGCGTCTCAGAATTTTATAGATTGGGGAACTGATAAAAGCTACGAATGATCTTAAATTTTAGATTAAGATTTGGAATAAAATAATTATTAATATACGGATATTTACTTTTAAAAGGACTTTAAATAGGAATAGATATTATTAAGAATTAAGGAAATACTGACTATGACAGAAGTTAGATTAATTTTAAAATATTAATGCGAATAAATTGGAAGGATACGAAGGAAATAAATTTTTATATAACATTATCCCCCACCCCTAAAAATCCGAATGATGGGTAGATCCGATGATCTACAAGTTCATTAAGGCAAGCAAGAATTTGGATTACAAAATATTTATCTGGTATTCTAGTTAATGCCAAAAATTCTTTGATTTTATTAAAGTTAATTCAATAGTTATTTTTGTAAACGCGAACCTGTGGGAATTGTTTAAATACAGAAATACATACAATTACAATATAAATAAGTTAGTAACAAATATTTTTTTTCACTCTTCAAACATAAATAGTGAAAAGGATGAAAATGAAGTAAACAAAGCATTTTTGTCTAAGCAGTGAAAAGTATAATTGTCTAATAGTCCTCTTAATCAGTAACAGTCTGAGTTATAGACCTCTCATTTCCAAAAAAAAGTTTCTTGGTATGGATATGAAGGCACAGATATGTCAAGTATTAGCCAGTAATACAGTTTACGGCAATACAGTGTATTGATTCTGTAGTAGGATAATTCCAGTTAATCATAAAGTTCAAAAACATAAGAAAGTTTCATCCCCACTAAGTTCAATAAACAATTAAAGTACTGGTTTGTGATGCTTGATAAGTTTTGTGCCTTGATAAGTAGGTATAGCTTGATAAGTGCACTTATTAAGTGAAGTCCAGTCAGTTAATAATGTTCCATCAATTAGATATGAGTATTAGATGTTTTGCTAGTAAGATGTGACTGTTTATCATCAACTAATATACTATCAGTGGTTCTCTTTTATCACAATTCTCAAGAATATTCTCTTTTATAATCTTATCACATAATAAATAACAACAACAATTATAATAACGACATAATAATATCAACAATAACAAACAACTTCAAAATAATACTAAATCAGTAATTCATCTGTATATAATTTTAATTCCTCATTCTTTTTCAATATCAGTGAGGAATGAAAATATACTTAATAAAAGAAAACAAAAATAATAAATAGTAAAATAAGAAATATCTGTGGAAAATTATCAATAATTCAGTAAGATAATGTGCTCATTCTGTTTTTAGTCAAACAAGAGAAACATAAGCTGTTCAATGAAAATAAGACCTTGAAGTGAACGGTGGATAATAAGTTTAACTATTACTATTAGTAGAGAATTTTATTCTATTATTATAATTTAATTTAATCCAGTGAATTTTTATTCAATTATTTTAATTTAATGTAGTATTCTAATCTAATTTGCTATTCCAATTTACTTTATTGTTCTAATTCAATTCAATCCAATATAAGAACCTTTTAACTCAAATCAACTAATTTACGCCTGCAGAAAAAGTTAACTCAAGCAAAAATATTGGCAGTAATATTCTTGGGAATTCCTATATTCAAGAACATACTGTTATACAGAAGAGAATTGATTAGTCAATTATAATTTGATTTCATTAAATTTAGTTAATTTTTGCTTTACTAAGTTTAAGATTAAGCTATTGATTTAACATTAGTTTGTTGTTGCTCATGAGATAACTTTAATTTGTCAGGAGGGTAATAAGGGCGTAATTTTGATACATGGACTATTTCAGTAAATTTATTTTGAGTCTGTCTATTAATTTCAACATTTACATCAGATAATTTTGTAAGGATTTGATAGGGATCACTAAAAACTTGTGAGAGCTTCCTGGTATTGGGATAATGGAATTCTTCATAGATAACAAGATCTCCTATATCAAATTTTGGCTCCACATAATTTCTATTATAATATTTTTTACTTTTCCAGTAAAATTCATCCGTGCGTTTTTTAGCAATGTTGAGGGCTTCCTGGACAGGAGGGTAATAATTTTGCTTAAGAGGGGAATCATAGGGTAATTTGCCAAAAAGTAAATAAGCAGGAGGGAATTTGGTTATGGAATGGGGTGTATTATTGTATTCATTAACTACTTCAGTCAGAAGTTTGGTCCAAGGAATTTTGGAGGTAGTAGAATTAACTTTACACTTTAATCTTGTATCTTGTAACTATTGATTGATTCACTCTCTCACACTTGCCATTCGTTTGAGGGTGATGTGATGTGGTTAAATGTTGCTTAATATTGTGATTCCGCAAAAAAATTTTTAATCTAGGTGAAGTAAAGGCTGCACTCCTATCATTTAATACCTTTTGAGGACCCTGTATATCGAAAATTTTGTTGAAACAGAATAATTGTTGAGGGAATTGAATATTGAAGACTTGTTTTAAGCAATTTGTGTATGTTACTGTGGTAACACTTTTGGAAGGAAATGCCCAAACATATCTGGTTGCATGGTCGATGATGATGTGTAGATATTTTTTGGTGGAGTTATAATAATTGAATCCTCCCACAGTATCAATAGAAAGACATTCAAAAGGTTGATCTGTGGTAGGCATAGCTTGTAATAAGCCAAATTTTTTCTGTCTGGGTTTTTTATTTTTTTGACAAATATCACAATGTTTTACAAAATTGGTTATATCATGAGTCATGTCAAGCCAATAATAATTAGGGGAGATTAAATTTAACATTTTTTGGATACCAGGATGACCAAATTTTTCATGAGCAACATTTAGTATTTTTCTCCTTAAAGACATGGGGACTACTATTTTTCGAAATCTTTTCCTTTTAATAATCATAAGTCCATTTTCATTTAGATAATTTTTACCACACACATTATCTTTTTCCTGCCTCTCTATAATTTCTTTAACGTCCAGAAGAAAAGTAAGTGGTTGAATAAAATGTGAAACTGGGTTTCTCGACAACATGTCGGCTTCGACATTTGTGGATCCCTTTTCGTAAACTATATTATATTCAAACATGCTCAACTTCAAAGACCATCTAAATAACCTGTCTCTCAAATGTTTAGTATTTTTTAACCATACAAGAGATGCATGATCAGTATGAATGGTAAAATTTACACCATGAAAATAATGATAGAATTTGTCTAACGTGTCAATGATGGCAAGACACTCTAACTCGGTAAAAGAATAATTCTTCTCATAACTTCTCAATCCTCTAGAGTAATAAGCAATTGGATGTAAAAAATTATTACTATCAGGTTGTTTTAAGACTGCACCTACTGCCACCTGTGAGGCATCAACAAACATATGGAGGGGTAGCCCAGCTAAAAATGAACTGCAGTGAAACTACAAAAAAAATGCAGTTGGAAAACTGCGGTGATTTGGCACAAATCCCTGCAGTTTTTTTTAAGTCGACATAACTACAAATTTACTGCAGTAAATTTGTAGTTATGTCGACTTCAAAAAAACTGCAGAGATTTGTGCCAAATCACCGCAGTTTTCCAACTGCATTTTAACTGCACACTTACTGCAGTAAATTTGTAGTTATGTCGACTTCAAAAAAACTGTAGGGATTTGTGCCAAATCACCGCAGACTTCCAACTGCATTTTAACTACACACTTACTGCAGTAAATGTGTAGTTATGTCGACTTAAAAAAAACTGCAATGATTTGTGACAAATCACTGCAGTCTTTCAACTGCATTTTTTTGCAGTTTCACTGCAGCCTTTTAGAAATTTATTACAAAATATGTATATATATAAAATATTAATTTTTCTGTATGAAAAAATCAGCACTAAAATCTAATTAAATATTTTTTTTTCATATCTCAATTGATATGCAATCTGTGCATAAAATATATCATGCATACAACGATTAATCATCACTGAAAAATATTTTTTGATCATGGCTGACTTATTCAATTATTATGGTTACTTTTTGAAAAATGAAAGAATTCAAGAAATTGTATGAACGACTTTACTCAAAATAATAATATTGAAAGATGAGTGAAGTATTCATAATAATCATAGTACTTCAATCTTCAAGCAATGATTTTTTTATGGTATTGAATTGTTTTTATTTTTTCAATAGTTTCATTACTGGGCAATTTCTTTGAAATCAAGGACACATGGTTATTGGCTAAAAATTAAAATCTTACTTTTAAAATTTTGTAATAAAAAGTGCAATTTTATAAATAAATTCAATGTGAAGAAGAAAATTGATAATGTGTATTTAGTAATTCCATTGCAACAATAAAAATTGCAATTAAAAATAATTGTATATGAATTTTAAAAAATTAAATTATAATTCTTTATATAATGGCATATCTTTTCAATCCTCTACAGAAATTTCAAATTGATAAAGCAAATAGATGCACAAGAATTTAAATCAGAGTGGACATAACTTTTTCTTTGTCCATTGTAATTTTGTTACCCAAGCATTTAAACATTTTTATAAAATATCCTTGTTTTTTTAATTGCTGTAACTGTTTGATTATTCAATATGTACTTACTGCCACCCCCAAAAAAAATGATTTTCTTTGTAGCTTGTGAGAATATATATTACGAAGCTTGTGAGAATATATATATTGTGCGAAAGGGATTACAAATTTTTAATATCATAAGCAATTCACAATGAAGTCTATTGCGGCAGATTTAGATGATAATTTTAAATATTAAATGTAGGGGAGACTGGTACACAGTGGACCACTTTTTCAGTTAATTTTTTTTTTCTCTTTAATGGACAAACCGATCTGCATAAAAAATATTTTTGAATATTCCTTAAACCTTTATACATTTATCATAACATAGTTTTCAATATATTTTTCAAAAGAAATTTTTTTTATATGCATCCGTAAAGTGGACCGCTATTAGGTATTATCTGAAATATACAATATAAGTCTATTTTTCATTAATCTAAGTCTTTTTTATTTTCCCTTTACCCACGAAATAACATAGTAATATAAATTTACGAGTAACATTTTGAAACAAAAACAAAATGAATTATATTTTGAAAATAATAACAGATTAATACAGGAACAATTGCAATTTAGTTGAAGTTATTACTTAAGTACAAAACAATCAGCGCACATTACAATTTGCAAATTAAATTCCAAAATACTTATGAGTATGATTGAGCCTGGAACTTTCCTGAAATACTTTTGGGTCTGAGAGCAATATTATGAAATCATTGACATCAACAATAGATTCATCTACAGTTTCGGGAAAAATAAACCGATTTTCATTCAATTTGCATCTCACGAATCTTACTTGAATAGAATAATCACCAATTTAGACTAGTTATATTTATCAAAGGCAGTAAATACAAAACAAAATATTTCTTACTATATTAAATAAATTGTCATTTTTCTTTGTTTACTTTATTTTACAGTTAAATAACTACTTTTAAACACTATTTCTTTATAGTAAATAAGCAATTATTAAATATTTTGAACATTCTGCATTACAGGAGCAAATTGGATTGTGGACCACTGTGCCCAGGAGTGGGTGGTCCACTGTGACCCATGTTGAAGTTCAATAAATAATCGTATTAATATTGTTTATAGCTTCCTTTTAAACATATTAACTGTAAAGTTAAATAAAAACAAGTATCTTAGCTTTACAAAAAAGCTGTTTTATCTTGTTTATCTACAACCTTTAATTACTAAAAAAATTCAAATATGATGAAAAATTTTACTTTTAGAAGCTCAAAACAACCAATCAGGATAAAATAGTTCAATCTGAGCTAAACATATTTTCTGAAGGCTATAAATAATCAGTGCAGTCCTGTTGTCTATTAGGATATAAGAGAAGCTTTTAAAAAGTTTAAATAAATAAAATATTAGGGGGTGGTCCACTGCGCTCATAGGTCCAGTGTGTACCGGTCTCCCCTACACGAAATTTAAATGCAAAAATTAATTTTAATTGCAACTAATTTTTCCACAATGTAAATTTCAAATTTGAATATTTTTGCATCTCTTAAAGAAATTATCTATATGTGCATTGAATATTTATATAATTTTGAATATATAAAATAAATTATATGAAAGGATACATTACATATATGTAAATTTCTAAATTATATACCATTTACTATGAAATAAAATGTATTACATATATTACAGCTAATAAAAAATAACTGCATAAAATTCATATTAAAAGCAAAACAAATATATGCTTTTCTGTTTTTCTAAAAAAATGCTAAAATTTACAAAAATTACTCTTACCTGCGTCCTGATTTGTCCTTCCAATTTTATCTTGTATACAATTATGGTGCAAATAAGGTTTAAATTTAAAAAAAAACCATTTTATTAACATTTGATGTTTATGCTTTATATAATTTACATCGTATTTAAATACCAAATGTATTTACAAATTCTTCTCACGTTTCACAGCCTTTGCTGCCGAATTTAGCTTGTTTCGAATAGTGGCACGTACAAGTGATACATTTACAACAAACTTGCAGGCAACATGGCCCTGAATATCCATTATCCTGGATCCCATTACCAGAGGAGACTGCGAAAACACTTATATAAATGCAAATATATGCAATTATCCGTTACCGGATTAAGCAGGTACATTAACCGAACATTAACTCCGCATACATTAACTGAAAAAAAACCCTGGATGCATGAAACTCACCATGCAGCAATCTCTAGAATGCATAAAATTCATTCAAACAGCAGTTAGTAACATATATATGTATGCTTCGCATACATTAACTGAAAAGCCCCACCAGTGGCTGAGAGGTTGTGCTCTCGAAGCTGGTAGACGGGAGGTGCTGGGTTCGATCCCAATCGTGCCCGTCGTCCTAATCGTTTGGAGTTTTCATGGTTTTCTTCGAGCCGTGGATTTATCCATGCGTAAATACGGGTTAGGTTCCCTTAGAAAGACCCCCACGAAGGGCACTTCCCCTGGGCCTATATCCCTAGTGTGGATAACTGGCCGTCAATAATCAATCCAACCCAACCCATTAACTGAAGAAAAAAAAAACGTGGATGTATGAAACTCACCATGCAGCAATCTTGAGAATGCATGAAATTCATTCAAACAGCAGTTAGTAACATATATATGTACGCTTCGCCTACAATAACTCCCCCCCCCCAAAAAAAAAAAAACACTCCTGGATGCACGAAACCCACAATGCAGCAATCTCTAGAATGCATGAAATTCATTCAAACAGCGGTTAGTAACTTATATATATATGTACACTTCACGCACATTAACCAAAAAAAAAAAAAACACAAATTGAATTTCGGAAGAAAAATTGCAAATTTCACCATTCAAGAGTGCAAAAGTCCTGAATTTCATCGATAGTGCGTGTAAAATCATGAATTTTCTCAATCGTGTGCGTAAAAATAATGAAGTTTGTCGATCATGCTCAGAAAAAGTAATGAATTTTGTCGATCGGCTACGTAAAAAAACTTCGCCATTCGGGAGTGTAAAAATCCTGAATTTCATCGATCAAATGCATAAAAATCACGAATCTCGTCGATCGGGCATGTAAAAATCATGATTTTTAGCGACTGAGTGCATAAAAACCATGAATTTTATCGATCGGCGTGTAAAAATCCTGTATTTTGTCGATTGGCTACGTAAAAATCAAATTTCGTCATTCGGCAGTGTAAAAATCTTGAATTTTGTCAATCGTGTGCATAAAAATAATCAATTTCTTCGATCGGCTGGAGAGAAATAATGAATTTTGTCGATTGGCTACGTAAAAATCAAATTTCGTCATTCGGCAGTGTAAAAATTCTGAATTTCGTCGATCAAACGCATAAAAATCATGAATTTTATGGATCGCCACGTAAAAATCATGAATTTCTTCGATTATGCACGGAAAATCGTAAATTTCTTCAAACGGGCGCGTAAAAGCCATGAATTTCTTCGAACGGACGCATAAAAATTATGAATTTCGTCGAATGGACGCTGAAAAATCTTGAAATTTAGGAGAAAATGGTAATTGGGAAATCCTGCATTTGGCTTGTGCTTTCCACATTTTTAATCGCCAGTTTTTAAAGTTTAATCAGCAACTGGCGACTGCTTATTTTCACCTTTAAAGGGGGGGGGGGGGAATCGCAAAATTAGTCGCTCAAGGATTGCCATGGAATGTGTTACCTGAAAGCAGAGGTGGTAAACATTGCCGTTTTACAATTTTAATCGCTATGTGGTGAATAGCTACTGCTAATTTTCACCTATAGCTAAATTCTAAACCTGTTTACATTTTACATGCGACTCTCGGCATTGAGCAATAAGTGACAGCGTTCGCCCATTATTTTCCGTAATTCGCTAACTTTGTTAATATAATAATTAACACCTTAATTCATTTTTTAAATGTTTATACATAGCCATAAGATAGCTAAAAATATGTACCGACAGACACTTCTTCAAAACTGGTTTCTCTTAAAAAAAAATTAGATAGATTCAACGTATTTATAAAAGCCTTACTAGAAAAAATATTTCATAGGATATTTGTATTTTCAAAGTTTTGTTCATATTATCTTATTTTAAACTTTTCTTTAATAGTGATGGAGTTAATTTAGAGTTTGTTATTGTGAATTCAAATAACTCATATTTATTACAAAATTAAATTAAATATTTGAGCCTTTTATCGTTACAATAAAATTTATAATATTGTTTGGGTTGATCTTGACTGTACTTAGCCTGTGTGTCAATACAATTAATGGTTTCTTAAGGTTTTTACATATATTTTCATTTGCTTTTAATCAAAGTTTACAAATAATATACCAGGAGGAAAATAACTTTATAAAAATTACAATTTAATTTAAAGTAATGCTATTTTAAATATTGTCCTCCTGAATGATGATATGTTACATGAAATGTGATTAAAAGCTTTTTCTTCTTTTTCCAAGATAGTTTGCCAAATTGGTATGTTACAGGTGTCAGTTAACATTTTTCAATTAATAACAAAATATTTGTTGCTATATTTTTATACTTGATAGCAGGGGTGTAAAAATCTAGTCGCCAATGGGTAGATTACTACCACTAAATTTTTAATATTCTTCGACTAATAAGAATACTGATAAAATTTAGGTGAAGTATAATAATAAAATTTAGCCGAAGAATACTAATAAAATTTAGTGGTGAGAATTGGCCCATTGACTCCTAGATTTTTACACCCCAGCTTGATAGCTTATTTTAAAATTTTGGATGCTGTTACTTGTTTGTAATAATAAAAACTTTGGATTTAAAGAAAATAATTTTTTTTTTTTAGCTTATTTATCCATTGAACACATTTCAGGATTCATTATTTGCATTTTTTATTACAAAATAATGTAAAATTAATATAAGAAAAAACATCTAGTGACCAAAATTTATCAAATTATAAAGCATATATGACATTATAATAATACTATATGTGTTCAACATTTCGTGATTTGGCCGAAAGTTATAGTCATATGATGCAAATAATATATATATAATGACGTATATAGCATTAAAATGAGTGTTTGGTGTGTAATATATATATATTCATATATACGATGCATATGTAAGCTTGGCGATGATTTTGATAAAATCATAGCTGCAACCTTGGCATAATCGTAATTGTAGGGGCAACAAACTTTAAATTAACTCCATCGCTATTACAGTATTTAAAAAAAAAAAGTCTAAAATAAGACAATATGGACGACACATTGACAATACAAATCTCCTCCGAAATAATTTTTTTTGGCAAGACAACGTGGTACTTTATAAATACGTTGAATGTATCTAATTTTTTAATCTATCTAGATTTGTAGAGGTGTCTGTCGGTACATATTTTTAGCCATCTTATGGCTATATATAAACATTTAAAAAATTACGGCATTAATTATTATATTAACAAAGCTAGCGAATAAGAAAAATAATATACAAACGCTTGCACTTACCGCTTACCGCCGTCGCGCCGTCGCCGTCAAAATGTAAACAGAACGATCAGAATCTGAGTTGAGTTGAGATGTAGCGTTTCTTCACATAGTCAGTTACGGAAAAAAAAAAAATCAAATGTTCAAAAGGAGATTTACATTTTTCACTTGTTTTTTTGAAGTAAAATTTTCTTAAAAACTGGAAGTCATCATGCCTGTAGTTAATAAGTGGAAAGGCAATTTCCCCCTCCCTCGATTTTGAAATTTAAATAACTAAATAATTAAAATAACTAAAATAAATAATAATAATAATAATAAAAACTTAAAATAAAAGAACTCAAAGAATTTTTCGTTGTGTGTAGGGTGTATATGTGTGTGTGGGGGGGGGGGGGGGTGTTCAATTACTACTTTCTTCCTGAATTTTAAAGTTTAAGTAACTAAAATTACGTTTTCTCCGTTTTTGAACAGCATAATAAAATTGGTTCTTTTGAGAACTTAAAAGAGGAACTAAAAATTTTCCGTTGGAGGGGGGGGGGGGCGTCATTAACCCTACCTGGATTTTGAAATTTTATTTAATTTTTTATTTTGACCGATTTTGTAAAACAGTAAATTTATTCTTTTTTCGAGTAATTTAAAGTAATTAAACAATAAGAGAAAGTACAAATTTCCCGTTGGGGGGAAGGGCGGACTTTCCCCCCTTAAATTCCCCATGAAAGTTATTTATTTGTTATTTTTTATATTTATGTGTTAAAAATTTATCTCAAAAGGGGTGGTTCAAAGCAGTGTCCGCTGCTTAACTCGCTGTTCCTCGCTTAACTTAAAAGAGGAACTACTAAGAATTTTCCGTTGGAGGCGGGGGGGGGGGGGGGGGAGATGCGTCATTAACCCTCCCTGGATTTTAAAATTTTATTTAATTTTTTATTATGACCGATTTTGTAAAACAGTAAATTTATTCTTTTTCCGAGTAATTTAAAGTAATTAAACACTAAGGAAAGTACAAATTTCCCGTTGGGCGGACTTTCCCCCTTAAATTCCCCATGAAAGTTTTTTTTTTTTTTTATATATATATTTATGTGTTAAAAATTTATCTCAAAATGGGTGGAAGCAGTGTTCGCCCCCCCCCCCCCGCCTGAGGATTTTGATTTTTGTTCAATTTAGTCCCATTAAACTACAAGTCTTGAAAACAGTGTTAATTAATAATAACAGAGTAAATATGCAATATTGTCAAAAACTGAAAGACTTTAATATTGCTTAGCTTTTAAAACTGCAGATAAATTGCAGAAAATATCTCACAAACTTACTAAAATTAAGTTCTCTAAAATTACCTTAAAGTAACTGCAGTTATACTGCAGATACATCAGGAAATATAATACTGAAATAATAACTGTAAAAATACTTCAAATTTACTACAGTTTTACTACAGATGTAAAGTCTCATTATTTTTTAAATTTATGATTATAACATAAATTCACGTAAACTGCAGTATTTTTGCAGATAAAAGCTCACAGTATTTTTGAAATAAATTACTGCAAAATTACTTCACATTAACTGTAAAATAACTGAAGTATTTTTACAGTCAAGATTGCACTACAGAAAATCTACAGTTGCCTGTAGAAAAACTTTAAAAATACTTCACTTCTGTAGAAAAACTGCAGTTCATTTTTAGCTGGGAGCTTAGGGTCATAAATTTTTAAGATAGGTTTGGCTATTAAGGCATCTTTTAATTTTTGAAAAGAATTTTGACAATCTGTATTCCATTCCCATAATGTATTTTTCCTGAGTAATCTGTTAAGAGGGATTCGAATTTCGGCATATTTATCTATAAACTTGTGATAAACATTGATAGATCCTAAGAATCTCTGAAGTTCTTTTACATTTGAAGGGGGTTTTAGTTTTTTTATTACTTCAATATTAGCATTAGCAGGAGTTAATGTGCCATTCTGGATGGTATATCCTAAGAAGTTAATTTTACTTTGAACAAAATTGCATTTAGATAGTTTAAGTTTAATGTTTTCACGTCTACATAATTCAAATATTTGGTTTAAATGTTGCATGTGTTCTTCTAATGAGGAAGAAAAAATAATGATATCGTTAAAATAATGGCAAGCAAAGTCTATTTTGTATTTAGTAAGTATTCTTCTAAGGGTTCTATTAAATACCGGGGGGCCTAATTTAATCCCGAAGGGCAGAACTAATCATTCAAAGAGCCCAAAGTTGGTAGCAAAAGCCAATTTCTCAGTATCGGATGGATGTATGGGTATGTGCCAGTAGCCAGAGGCTAAATCTAAAGTTGAAAAATACTGTGCACTACTCAGTTTATCTAAAATTCCATCGATACGAGGTAGGGGTTCGGCGTCATTTTTCATTATTGCATTTAATTTCCTATAGTCAACACATAATCTAGTTTTCTTACCTTCTTCTCTTTTCATTACTAATGTAACAGGGGCAGAATAGGGACTATTGCTCTCTTTAATTAAACCAGCATCTAATAGTGATTGCATTTGATCCGAAATCTCTTTTTCTTCTAAAGGGGAAGTTCTGTACGGCCTCAGAGATATTGGTAGGTCAGAATTATGTAAAATACGTTGCGGTTCAATATTAATTCTCCCGACATCAAATTTATTTTTAGAAAAAATGTCTCAATAATCCCTTATACTTTCCCTTAAAGTTTCATTTTCTATAGAATTTATTTCCCCAATTAATTTAGAATTATCAACATTAGATGGAACAAAGGATTGAGGAGATATGATCTTTCCATAATCGGGTTGCACTCTCTGATAATCATAGTTAACATTAAAATGAAGTAATCTTAATTTATCACTGGATATGCTCTTAGATTCATTTAAGACAAGGTCTCCTTGTAATACTCGACTTGTAGCACAGTCAATAATTAAATTAAACGTACAGCATTCTTTTAAACCTAATATAGCATAATCTAAATTTGTATTACGTATCAAAAATCTAATATTTTGTTGCACATTACCTAATTTAAACAATAATTTACAAGCTTTATCTATTACAACAGTACCTTTGGCTTGGCCAATAATAACAGGTGGAATATTTATAACTTTAGCATTTAACAATTTAACAATTTTAAAATACTTATAGTTGAGCCAGAATTAATCACACAAGGTAGTTCCCTGTTATTTACATATCCTGATACAATTAACTGTCATATATTATCAGTAGATGGTTGTGGTTGACTAAGAGGGGGTGCAGAAGATTGCAAAGGGCTCACATTGAATTTGCTCTGCAAATGTGTAGTAGGCAACCTAGGATTGATAAATCTAGAATTTGGAGCATTAAAATTGTTCTGTGAATGAAAATTGGAATTTGGCATATGAAAATTTCGACTTGGGCGAACCCAATGTCTAGGTGCCTGATCATATTGTGGCAATGATCTATAATTCTGAAAATTACTCCTAGAATTACTATTGTTGACCTGGGAAGTAGGAATTACTGCTAGCTGTTTAGCCATTAGGTACCAGTCTATTGTATTTTTTGGAGGATTACTAATCATATAATTCTGGTACTCAGGTTTGAGACCATCTGTTAATCCCTGTACTATTATAGTTTCACATAAACAAAGTTGTCTACCTATTTCAACCTTTTTTCGAAAGTACTTATCCAAATCATTGAGATCATTTAATTTCATAGAAGCAAATTCTGAAAATCGAGGAACATGAACAGTTATGAATTTTTCAGTAAGAATATCAGTTATTTTGTCAAAAGCTTTACATTCTAAACGTTCATTGATAAATACCTTCAGAGCCTCTCCTTTCAAATATTTTGAAATATTTTTAATCTTCCAATTTTCATCTTTCTTTTCAGAAAGGCATGTTTTGTCAAAATGGTTTAACCAAGATTGAATGTTCATTCCAGATTCGAAATCAAAAGGAATGATGTTTATTTCGTTTTCACTCATTTTGTGATCACCAAGGACTTTTACAAGTCCAGATCGCAATAACATTAACATAAAAATTAAAGAGAATTAACACAACAGATGTAAAATAAAATTTAAATTAAATAACAAATGTAAATACCTCTATCTCTAATAAGTAATGATAGCAATAATAATAATACAACAAACAAGAAAATCTGAGCGAAACTTAAATAACATAAAAATAAATAAAATAATAAATAATACATACAATAATAACTTTTTTCAAACTTACGTAATTCCGTTAACAAGTTGTCTGCCTGTTTACTTTTTGAAATTTTCGAGACCGATCAATTTATTTATTTTTTTGTATAATGATACTTTTTCATTTTTTTCTGTAAAAGAAAATATTATTTAGATCATTCCGTCATTATTGAGATGCTGTTTTGTAGAACATTCACACTGGTCTGCATCTGGTGTTTCCAGGGATAAATTATTCCAAGACTTTTTGAAAAATTCGATGCATATTTTGGTGAGAATCAGTTACACACACCACAATGGAAAATGTACAGCATCCGCATTCAGCAACATATCACAGCTTCTCCGTTTATCAGACGATCAGAAGAACAACTAATCGACATACTCTTCGCGAGAACTAGACGCACACTCTTGGCTATGAAGATGTACAACAGTAGCCGGCAATACATTCGCAGCTCATCTGTCCATCAGAACATTGGCATAGCTCAGCGCAAGTTCATGGAATCCTAACGGGCTTTTTGTAGCATTTTGACGAGGTTGAGATATTACGATGAATAATATTCGATGAAAAAATGGCAGTCCTTCAACGATATAGCAAGTTGCAGTCGATATTAGCGAGTATGGCGAAGTAGAAGGCAATGAAATGAGTCCACCAAAGTTTTCCAATAAATCCAGCCAATCTCCAGACAAATAATTTTATTAGAAGACGAACAACACAGAGACAATTCCCAAAAGTCTAAAACTTATAGCCCTCGGGCTAACGTTGCTTCACTTCATTGAATTAAGATGTTACTGGGCCAGATGAATATTCTACGGACATAAAAACACCCGATACATATTTGTTTATGCTTCCGAAAACGTCAAAAATCTCGTGCTCCGACCAGTGCGGGCGAGTTTTGTTCTCTCCGCAGAGATATACAGAAATTACGTCACGAGCGCACAACCCAATGAGTGAGAAGCTAGCTCCAGCCCAGCGAATGAGACTAGAGGGCGTGGCTAAAACAGTAAAGAATCCCGTACTTGGGTGCGGAGAAATTTTGAAGTTAAAATCCCAAGCGCGCGAAAAAATCAGAGCAATAATAATAATAATAATAATAAAAAGAAAATGGCTTTTAAAAAACATTCGAAATGAGAACGCGTCTCAGAATTTTATAGATTGGGGAACTGATAAAAGCTACGAATGATCTTAAATTTTAGATTAAGATTTGGAATAAAATAATTATTAATATACGGATATTTACTTTTAAAAGGACTTTAAATAGGAATAGATATTATTAAGAATTAAGGAAATACTGACTATGACAGAAGTTAGATTAATTTTAAAATATTAATGCGAATAAAATGGAAGGATACGAAGGAAATAAATTTTTATATAACATATATATATATATATATATATATATATATATATATATATATATACATATAATATATTAGAGATTTGGTCAGATTTTGTTGAAAGAACTTGTTTGACGTATTTTGATTTATCTATCTCTATATATGTAAATTCGTGTATATATAAAGGGGGGGGGGAGTTACCATTTAAACATTTATTTATGATACATAATCTTACATGTGACACATTATTCTTGGCTGTACTTGTATCTCTTTTAATAAAATTATTAATAATTATTTATTATTATTTAACAATTATTTACATATTTTTTATAATCATCTATTATTAATTAGTATATCTATTTAAAATATTAATGATTTTATTTTCTTTTATTCTTGTCGTTTTATTTTTTACCTTATACTTCTTTTATCCTCTTTTCATTTCTTCATAGATATTTTATAATGTAATTTTAATTGACGATTTTTAACCAGGGGACTCTTGTTTTAGCTTACTATTAGGTAATGTAAGTTATTTATACCATTTCTAGATGGCAGCACACGTTTTTTATGCATTTCACTTTTTACTCTTTTTCCAACATGGCACATGCTAACTTGATTGTCCATGGCACATGGTGTCGATTTGAGTCTAGTTGCATTTGGTGGATAAGTTCAATATATATATAAGTTTATCATCCTCGTTTGTTGCATTTTCATTTATTTCTTGGTTATCTTAATTTCTATCAATTATTGGTGTTTCGATATGCTCTAAGGAGTTTAACATTGTCATTTAGGCTTAATGCTGACACTATTCGGCGAAATAACATTTCTTTACTATGAATTATTCTTATGAAGAATCCATAAGATGTTCATAGTTTCTTGTATTTGCATCTTTAATTGACTGTGTTTAATTTTTTCCTAAATTTCGACATATATTTTCACGATTTCAAAATTTCTCATCCGAAGAACAAAAAAAATATTTTAGTGTGAGACAGATAACTATATAATTACTATCACCCTATAAAATATTTACTAGTGTGTTAATGCATAAAGCTAAGATTAAAAAAATAGTAATAAAATTAAATAAATAAAATAAAAATAAGTTGATAGAAAATAATGTGGCGTGAATCAGGAAAATTTGTAAGCAGTTGACATATTGCACAAAAAAGAAGCTTTACAGGTTTAAAATTTCGCGAAAACGCTGCGATCCTACATTTATTAAAAAATAAATTTCTAAAATTGGTATTTATAATAAAATCAAGTTTCAAGAGCAAAAAATAAAACTAATTATTTTAAAGAAGCCTACTGTAAATTATAAATGATTGAACAATAATATGTAATATTGTGCAAAAGCAATTATACAGAAGTTTCGTTGCGCACTTTACCCTTTTTTCTCCTTTTAATTTTTGTCATTTTCTTGCGACCTGAGACTATCTCCGCAATCAGAACCAAGAAGGATATAAAATAGCCAGTTAAAAGGAATATAAAGGCCGGAGCAACATCTGTAAGCACCAGTTTTCTTCTTGTAGTAGCTTCCTCTTGAGCGTAGGGGATAAAAGCGTTATCGCTGCGATACTTGAAGTAAAGGCCTGAAGCCATCATTCTGTGCACGAACTTTTCTATCAGGTGTTTGCAGCAGAAGCCTCTGCTCACCATCATGGACGACATGTACTGGAAAAAGCGGTCTTCTGAGACGTAGAACTTCCCAGCGAAAAGATGGAGAAATTTCGTATGTAGGATTAGAGCAAGATTTTGCTCTGAACCCTCATAAAAGAAATCAAATAAAACAGGCCCATGCCCCTTGTAATTTACATCGTTGTTAACAATATCGGTCGCCAATACTTTTAAATTTTCCTGCTCCATAAAGTAGTCTACAATAACCGACCAGCGATGAGCCCGGCAGTGATAGTCTCCAATTTGCACGGCTGCGGCCAAGTCTGACAGATGTCTTATGGGAGTCACTGGAGGAAAAGAGAGAAAAGAGAGAAATACTGAATCGTAAGACAGGCACAAAAGCATTCCTCCCACAACCCACGAATAGATAAGAAGTGTTTCCGCAAACGACGAAGGCGTTATTATGGAATTCTGCTTCAACAGCACCGACAAAGTGTGAAACAAAATTTTGCTAAATGTATGTTTCCTTTTCAGCAGGGCGTAATAGACGAAAAGGATTGCAATTAAAAACAATGCGAGAGAAAAAGTTTGAAAAATGCCGAAAACATGCGGTCGGTATTCCGGTTTTCTAGTAACAAATGCACAGTCAAACAATTTAAACGGATACGAAAAATCTACTGCTGCAACCGTACCTTCTACCATAGGTTGTTGTTGAACTGCGATATCAACTTCTGAACAATTTATGTTTTTTATAATTCCTTTCAAACTACCATTACCCCAAATCCACATTGGTTCATAGCTTACAAAAAAGTCGACTTCTGTGTATTGTTCAAGGTACTCTTTGAGCGCAAGTAGTATTCGACCATCAGGATTGTATATCTGTGAGAAATGAAATATCAATTTTTCATAATAATCTGTCGCATTTGGTAAGGGTTTAATGGATTCATGCAGTGTACCCATGTCAAATCCAAGTTTCACTGTCTTTGGTGCTTCCATATCTATTTTCATTTCATAAGGAATGAAGATTATTATTTTCCCACCAAATAATAATTTTAAAATATTTGAAATTAAAACATATTTTATTACAATGAATTATATAAAATGTTTCCATTCAATATAAATGAAACTGGTTAAGCTTTCTGATCGCATTATTATTATTATTATTATTATTATTATTATTTTACAAGAGTAATATAATATGAAATTTTTAATTTGTCTTCTATTTTTTCTTCTTATAATGAACAGATTATGAAGAAAGGAAACGATAAAAATCAACGTGAATAACATCAAGAAGAAAATATCAAGCATAAATGTTTTTGTTATAAGGTTGGAAAATTTTGTTTACATTTTTTTTTCTTTCATTTTAATAAGCATATCTCAAAATGCAATTTTATGGTTGTAGAAACATGCGTCCTTTATTTTCTAAAATTAATTCATCGTTCTATTGAAGACAAACTTTAAGTTATCATTCTATTACGTAAACTAAATAATTTTTCTTTTAAAATTAATTATGGAAATATGTAAATATAGGAACGAAGATTTGTACTTGGGTATATCAAAAACAGAACAACAAAAATATGCATATAAACATTTTTACCAAATTTTTCCCATACCTCTCGAATAAAATCAAATACAAAGAAGGTACAGCCCTTCAAGATTATTGAAGATAAAATACCAAAATCCTTCAAACAGTACATATGCCACCACCTATGCACAACACTGTAAGCTGAACTTTACATCTTTACGGATTTACTCAAAAAAAAAATGTCATGATGAAATATATTGCAGCTGAGTGGCGAGTTCTACATGGGTTCCAAATGGTACTAATATTGATTCGCAGACATATATTTTGTAATGAGGTTTCGATTTTTAAAGAATACACCTTTAGCGATATCACTATAAAATAACACCTTGGCTTGTTTTGTACATTAATGAACATGTCTCATAAAATGCTTTTCATTAGTTAAAAAAAAAATTATAACTGTTGTGAAAAATTGTTTGAATATGACATTTTCTGTTTCGTCATAAAACTTCTATAATAGTGTTTATCTTTTTAGTAGTTTTCTTTTTAATTGTAGTGTTTCAAAAATATGAATTTCGCACTTCTAAATGGTTCTGCTACATTTCTCGATTTTTACAACAAATAAACAGACCTGAAAGACGGCAATAACATCATACTTTTTTTTCCCTTTCATGTTATATAAAATATTTCATAAAAAGTAGCGTCCACTATTCCAGTGTAAGGTTTCTAATCACCTCCTCGCCTGGTATAACCTTAAAAATTATGTTTAAAAAATGATTTTTAATGATATTAATCATTACCATGGCATAATAACTTGCGACTTGAATATTTACCGGAGTTTTGTGAATCAATGTAAAAAGAGGCGAGATTGTTTTGGGCCATTTAGAGTGCAGAACTAGAAGTTACAAAGAATTTTCTAATTACACTATTAACGATTAACTGTGTAATTTTGTTTCTATGGTAAACAAAACATGCCATGCATACAATGACATGTTGCACATAATAAAAAATACATTTAAAAATTCGTCTTTTAATTTTAGATGTGTGACAAATATTTGAAGAGGGAATTGGATTAAGTTTAGCTGGAATACGAAATGAGTTTTTCTCAAATTTATGTTTCAGGGATTGCGCCGACTGTTAGAGTAACAATAAAATATTCTTTTGTGTTTGAAGTCAGTTTGAACTCAGCGTCGATTGGCCCAACAATTATTCCATCGTAATTATATTAATTTCTCAACTTATAATCAAAATTTAACTAAATTACAACTTTATCATGAGCCCGGTGCAAATCTCGCCTATAACTGCTTTTAGGTTTGCGTGTGTAAATCTGAAACAATGTTAACGTGCTAAAATAATATGTTTTTAGTTTATGGTATTACTTTTATTAAAGCTTATTTTTCCCTTGTATTTTAAATGAAATGAGTGAAAGATAGTTATTTTAAATACTTTACGTATATATGGTGAGTATATCTCGAGTAGCTCTCTTAATATTCGAGGATAAATGAAAATGAGAAAATTTTATCGTCTGCAATTATAAAAGGATTTGTTACTTTCGCGGTTTGATATTTCTTCAGCGCCATTTCCAGATAAAAAGATCGGATTTTCGCGATGTTTAGTGTTTTTAATTAATAGCTCGGCTAATGAAAGAAATATTAAAAATTTGAGCCTCGGGTGCATCCGGACAAGCCTTGGACTATCCTCACAGAGATTTTCAGACTACTAGGTGTGCTAGATTTCCTCATCATCGTCGACACACACACAGACCAATATATTTTAAGATTTAAAGAAGCATTTATGAAAACAATTTTTTTTAGTGCTTAGAATTTTCGAAAACATTTCCGAGTCGTTTTTAGAGTGAATAATTTACTTTAATCAAATCGGAATATCTGTTTTTAGGATGGCATTTATTCTCGGTGAAAGATTTTCACCGGGACTTAATTTGGGGGATTGGGACTTAATTTATGCATCCAAGAGTAACTAAATAACATTTACTTTAAAAATAAATGTTAATACTGTTAATTTATTCTATTTATCTGTATATTTCCTTAGTGTAACAAGTTGGAAACTGTACGTCAAATGTGACAAATGAGGTGCGTTCATACTGTTATTATTTCAATGAAATGAATTATATCGTCTGTTATTAGGATTGGGTTCATTTCCTTAATAAAATAAGTACATTTTAAGGTGGCAACATTTTATCTTTTGTTGACATTGACAGAAAATTCCAATGGTAAACGGAAGCCTAGCTTTGAAAATTTCAGAACTTGAAATCCATATTGAGACTCTTTTTCCATTTAATATCTATTTCTTCGGAAACATCTAGCCAAAAAAAAAAAAAAAAAAAAAAAACTATCGGTAGATTATAGGTTGGCTATAATAAAACAATTTTAGTACACAAATTCGGTTTTTAAATTCAGTAATACGGAAGTAATAGGACTCTATCTTAAATAAGACGTCATCACCACGGCGACCTAGAAGCATTACCTAGCATGGGATATCATTGAATTAAGTGCGTATGATAGGATTTAATAGAATTAAGATAATTTTTATAAATACCTTTTTAAGTTTTGATTCGATTTTCATAAACTACAACTTTTTGAAATTTCTATTAGAAAAAGTTAATATCGGAAAGTAAATATCATTTTTCGCGTTTTACACGTAAATGAATGAAAATTAAGAATATTTCTTCCATTTTTCTCTCTTTCCAAGAGTTTGCTCAACGCGTGTTTTAAAAAAAATGGCATATGAAATCATTATTTTGTCCGATTTATATGTCGAGTGTATCTTAAAAGAAGACACCGGATTTGGGCTCCAATTTCTCTGCCAAATGCTATTTGAATACTACCTATAGATGTTCTTAAAATTGTTCTCCAGGACCAAAATCTGGATTGATTTACTTTGGACTGTACAATAAAAAAGATGTCCTTTTTCTAGATTATTCAAAACATAATTTGTCAGGGTCTCTGTAAAATACTATTGCAAATAGAAAAAAACGTCGCCGAAACATTTGTTTTGCTTATTTTTAATAATAGATAATATTCTAAAATAATAATAAAAATAATAATCACAGACACAGAATCTAGAATAATGATATGAATATTTATTTGTAGCGTTTGAGATTTTATACTATTTGAATAACATAATTCTTAACAATCTTTACAATGCTGGATCAGATTCTGCGACGAGAGTCATAAAATATTTCTCTGGAGTTTCTTATCCAATGGCTGTATATGCCCACCATCCCACCGCGCCAACCAACCAGCCACATTTTCACTTTCAACTCAATACAACCCTTTGAAGGACCTCAAAAAACGAAATTGCTTTTCAGATCTCTCATAGAAATAAGTCAAAATTTCTGCTGTTGTTTCCATATCTGAAATGAAAAAAATTTAAATGAAAACGCAATATTTATGGAAAAAATTGTCATTTTAAAGAATAATGCATAATTTTATTGCAACAAAGTCATAAATTTCCTTTGTAGATAACAGCAGTCATTTAACCCCTTGCCTGTTGAATATATTTGAGAAAATGATTTTTTTTTTAACTTTAATTTCGTTCGTTATTATCATCAAAATGTTAGAAATAGATTATTTAAAATAATAATAATAATAAAATGTTAAACGACATAACTACTAAAATTACAAAATCCGACAAATGGCGCAAAACTGCCGCACTTTTCGCAGGAAAGTATCGCCATCTATTGGGAAAATGGTAAATTACATATTATGCATTGGACGGGTTCACGTGATTGAAACACTTTTAAGGATTTAAAACGATTTCACTGTTGCCCGAACTCAGGTCGGGCATTCCGAAATTGGCGCATTTGTGTTGCAAGCAAGGGTTTAATCTTTAAACAATGACTGTTTTAAGTTGCCCGTATCAATTATAAGTTGCCAAACATTCTACGGATTATTTTTTGAGCGTAGAAATTTATAATAAAAATGTTTTAACGTCTACAATTCATCCCCCACTCCTTTTAATATTTATATAGGTGGACGTGTAGTTTTTTTTATTATTTGGTGATTAGTTTATTTTTTACAGACGTAGGAGTATTATCTTTTACGATATAATATAACTTTTGAAAAAATAATATTAAAAAATAATATTAAAAAATAATAAAAAAATTAAGAATTACTTCCATAGAGAAAAATTACTTCATCGAATGATTAATATATATGTATATCACATTCACAAAATAAGTGAAAGTATTAATGGAGGAAATGAGTTGAGCCATGCAACAGAAATAATGGGTCCACTCCATTCAGTTTACAAATCAAATTAAAAAAAATAATTCTTCATGAAACACACAGTTTTAATGTTTTTTAATCATTTTTTAAAAATATCTGTTAAAATTTAACTACCAATAACTGAATAGGTGACATTCTATCTTGATTGATTCAACTATAATTGTTAGGCCGAACCTTTGTGTTTCTATGAATCAACAAAACGATTCCAAACTGTGATCTAAACCCAATATATGCATATGTGAAAATAAACATCAAATATGGAATAAAATTTAATTACATACTCTCATAATATGTATAACATGTCGAAGTATAGTGTTATTAATTTCTTTTTAATTGCTATTGGGCTTTACAGTGCTGAAATATAAGTAATACTTTTATGAAGATTTATTTTAATACTACATATACTTTTTCATTTTCTACAACCTGAGTAATAGATACCTCATTTACATCAAATATCTATGATCTCTTTTATGAATGAAGTAATGCGATAATAAAATAAACATAAGTTTTTTAAGAATTTTGAATTAAAAAAAAATATTATTATCAGAATAATTCGATATTAAATTTTAAAAGTATATTAAATTCTGGGATTCGTCAATTTTATGTTATTGTATCATACATGATATGTTTTAAAGAGATGAAAAAACAGAATTAAGAGCCATGGTTTAAACTGTGTTAATAAATATAAATATAGTGTTATATTATAACTATTGTAGTTACACTAAATTGTAATACACTGTAATTTATAGGTAGACATATACACAATATAACGGTTGATTACACTATTAATAGTATGTAGTAGAAGTGAGTAATTAATAATAAGACATACAGTAATTACTTATTATATTAAATAAAATATACATAATATATAAGTAACTTAATATATAAGTATATATATATATATTTACATAAAATATAATAATAATTTATAATATATCAGTACTTAATAATATAAAGGTAAGATATATTACTTGTTATTATAATAATATATGTCTTCATATGTCTATAATATATAAAATGGCCAAACATGTACATTACATATATATATCTATATATATATTTGTCTTACGTGGCGCGGAAATAGGGCTGAATTTCTAGCTTATTGTTGGCAACAACCGTAGTTTCCAGAGCTCAGACCAATGAAAAGACTAGATTGTGTTAGATAGATAAGCTGAGCCTCCAATATGGCGGTCAGTGTCAGAGCAGTGAAAATCAAGCTGGCAAATATTAAAAATAAAATAACATGTACGTAATCCAAAGCGTCTGAGATTATTCCTCATTTTAATGATGAGTAATATTGCTAATTTCAAATGAATTCTCAACTCTTATTTAGAATTTATTTATGAATTTCACTCACATGAAAAATCGGAGAGAAGTAAAAATATCAACTGTCTAGGTTGCACCTGCTGCCATCTGTTGCAGAAATCTATAATCAATTAGAATAGTAAAATGTGGAACGAAATTTAAATAATCATTGATGATAAACTATCTTCCTATTACGTAATGTTTTTCTTTTTTTTAATGAATAAGCCGTGCTGTAAAATATTATAGGTGCAATAAGTTTTAAACAAATTATGTATCCAAGATCCTTTATTCATAGTATTTAAATGATTTATATGCTCATCAGTAGCTCCAACTAAATGCATTTTTAGTTGTGTTTTCAACGGAGTTCAATTCGTTTTTTACATTAAAAAAATTGTCAATTTCATACGTTCAAATGATTTATGGTAGTACTTATTCCGGCTAGAATTATTGCAAAAATAAAAAGGGGCGAGCGAGCGAAGCGAGCTGGGACCGCGTAGCGGCCTCAATGTGAATTGCTTCGCAATTCACGGGGGGTTGGCGAGTAGGGGGTTGAGCCCCCTACTATTGTATATTATACTCTATATATATCATAGTCGTTATGTAGTTACACTAAATATAAATTATTAATAACATTTTTTTCGTCTTGTGTTTGTCCCCACCAAAACAAGTCAACATTCTGTTATCATCTGCTTTCTTCAATCTTAATTGTTTTAACCACTGATCACTGGGCTGCAAAACTGGGGATTATCACTAGTTTTTAATATTCCCTCATATTTACAATATTTCTTTCCCATTCCCTTCATATTTACAATATTTTTTTCCCATTCCCTTCATATTTCCTTTATATTAAAAGGTATTGGTGATCATCTTAACGGTAATTTTAACCATCGAGGTAACAGATAATTATATACGATTTCTACAGTGTTACTTGCTTTTTCGGAAGGTCAATTTGCATGAACTCATTATTTTAAGAGTAATTATTATTTAACTCCACTTTAAAGTGCATAAATACTTTCTAAAATAAAAAAACCTACGAAAATTTTAAATGTTAAATAAGATATTTATTACAAACTATAATGTAAGTGAATAAAAAATAAACAAAACTATAAATAAAAACAACAGTTTACAGAGATTTAAGATAACGTAAAAGTATAGTTATATTATACTATATAATTTTCTTTTTTGCAATTGTTTAGAAAAAAAAACTATAAGCCATACATATAATTACAGTTAATTTAATCTGTTTATTACTTTGGACATCGCTAAAAACCAGGAATTAAAGGAATAAGAAATACACATTTTACCTATCTGGTCTTGTCTCCTACTTGAGAATCCACTTGCGAAGAACTCCCGTATTCTTTTAAAGCGTTTCTTTTTCTGAAAATGAAACAAAAATTTAAATATAAACAGGAGAAAGGAAGCGCAAACCTTCCTTAAAAATAATTTAACCTTAATATTTTAATAATAATAATACATGGTTAATGTATTTTCATTTATATATATATATTTTTTATTTCTATACATCTAAAATAGTTTTCAGAAAAAAATAAGGAAAAAAACTAAATTCCAAAAACTAACGTCACAAATCTGAAAATGAAAACCTGTTTAGCATTTTAAGAAAATCGCGTTTCATTTTAGCAAACTGTATTCATTTTATTTTTATGTTTCTCTTAATAGGAAGAACAAATGCCTACAAGGTGACTTACGCATACATTATATATCTACTATAAAAGTCATTGTTACCCGCGTTTAATAGAAGAACATCGGAACTGAAAAATATTAATTTTTGAGACCGCACATACAAACACAGTTTGCGTAATTTTCACTTAATTTTTAAATTGTTTAAATCTAATAATTTTTAAATTTTATTTTTATTTTTATTTATGTGTATTTCTTACTTTGTGTTAAGCTACCTGAACTAAAAAATTAGCTTTTTTCTCTTTTTTCGAATTTTTTTTCGGTACTTCTCTATTATCCCGTCGACCACGTTTCATAACAAAAAACTATCGCCCAACTGTAAGATGAAACGGAAAAAATGCAGTCCCATTGACTTGATGTCAGGAGCATTCTACGTGTTTGTTATCTCATCCAGTGGTTTTTAATTCGACATTTTCATGTATTTTTCTTTTGGTTTTACTGATTTATGAGTTATTTCATTCATTAAAATAACAACTGTGTCCTTAAATTTTTATATTTTCTTTATTTATTTATTTTGGATATTCCAATGGCAACCTTCTCCCGTTTATTGGGCGTTACAGTTGGGCGATAGTTTTTTGTTATGAAAAGTGGCCGACGGGATAATAGAGAAGTACCTTTTTTTCTTTTTGTTGTAGAACTGATGCACTGAAAATTTCTACAGATAACCTTCTTTACTTCGTTCTGTTTTCATAAGAAAAAAAAAGTATCAGATTCGAGGAAATTGCTGAAGCTCAAATTTTTGATTGGATTTGTACGTACCCTAAATACGATTTAAACATTTTTGACTGATATATTTCTATGTGTTACATGAATTAAACAACATCTCAAAAACTAATGTTTTTAACAATAAAATTTCATATTTAATTACATTTTGATATGAATGTGTGCTGATTGTATTTGGACGTTTTGTGATAGCCACGTCATGTGGCCACATTATGTGACCGGTAATCGTCATAAAATCTTGTGATTCACCTATTTCTGATTACTAGCACACGGATTGACAAAGAGTGTTACGAAGTTAAAACAGAAAGAAAAGAGTATCAATCATACTACATAAACTTTCCGAAAATAACATAAAACGAATTTTCCTTTATAATCCAGAAACTTTTCTGCATGTTATGAGGATTCTGATTAATAAATTACGCATGCTTTCGAATGACAATGAAAAGATTTCTGGAATCACATGTAACTGTTAATATTTCTTGGGTTTCATTGAATTTTCTTAAACAATTCAGCAAATTTTTTTAACACAGCGTTAGATGTTACAAAAGTATTTTATTTATAGATTTTTTCGGGGTTTATTTGAACAGATATTAACTTGCATTCAACTCATATTGCATTACTTAATAAAGTTTTAATAGAACAAATTTTACTTTTTTGATTTCCATAACTTCAAGAGGACCTTCCTGAGCTACGCCAGCATTACTGAAAAAGAAGAAAACATTTTGTACTTTAATTATTATATATAGTGTATTTGAAAACTTTATGTATAAATATTATGCATGGCGAAGAAGTTAGATAAAGAAAATAGCATAATATGACTGGCCGAAAAAAACATTCTTAGGAGATATATGACCAACAAAGATAGATTAATAATGCTGTACAGAAACTAAAAAAATAATAATTTTATAAGAGGCATTCAAATAAATTATAAGATGAGAGTCCCTTCATACGACTGGATTTTCAGTGCACATTCGGGATGTTTTGTGTTAATTATAGACTTAGAGATCAAAGGCTTGTCAGTGAATATTTTCATTTAAAAATACTGATGTTTTAATTGATGTAACCTAGTCCAAAAGTCGATATGCACAGCGTGTACAGTAAATCGGTATAGATGATTGTGCTCCTAATAATCATGTTAAAAACATTTCACATAGATTGTTAAAATTCCTTAAATTAGTTGGAGGCTAAACCAAAAAATTTACATATTAAAATAATATGATAAGATAAATTAAAATTTCATAAAATTGCTTTAATATTGGTTACTGTGCGCCTTAAATAAAAGGGATTTTGAGGAAATACTTTAGGGTTAAATAATGCAAAAATAAAACAATTTTCTCTTTTTAATGCTTTCCGGTAGAACATCCTCTATATGCAATAAATGTGTCCAATATTTGAAGAAAAAAAAAAGCTAAATTTTTACTTTCAAAGTTTAAATATTACATTTAAATGTTTTCAATACCAACGTTCTGGCATTTTTTTCCTTCATATTTTTTCATCTTTTTCAAATAATTTTCGATTAACCAATGAAAACAAAAACAGCAAAACCTCTTAATTCCAGACACTTCGGTACCATAAATTTTGTCTGCTATTCGCAGATCGTCTGCTATTCGCTATATCCCCTCTCCCCTCCTCCCTCTATCTAGCATTTCACAATTACCGTTGTTCGACTGAAGTGCGTTGTTTTATGCTAGTCATATACTACCTCATCCCTACCTTTTATATGAATTTGTAAATTCATAAATTAATTTCCTTGTTTACTATTGCATATGGTTCGTGCATCAACGATCACGAACTTCTATCGGAAGCAAGCATTTCGATATTTGTTTGTTTCTCTACTAATATGATAAAGGATTTATCTTTTACATAATAATTTACGAAATGAAAGAATAAAAAAAGAGAACAATGGCATTAACATTTATAATTAGACTAAATATCAAGCCTGGGACTTTATCGAAAATTACGAATGTACAAAGTCTTTCTGAATAAAAGAAATTGATCTATTGCAGGCAATAACATAGTGTAGCAATTTTT
The DNA here is from genome assembly GCA_963931845.1 of Maratus michaelseni. NCBI lineage: Eukaryota > Metazoa > Arthropoda > Arachnida > Araneae > Salticidae > Maratus > Maratus michaelseni. The sequence continues at coordinate 96,234,862 of OZ007600.1, forward strand.
TAACTTTCATTTTACGTCACTTATGTTCGTTTCTAAATTGTTGTTGTCAAAAGTGCAACGAATGAACCTCAAGAGGAATATAAATTATAAATAAAAAAATAAACAATCTATAACAGTTTTGATAATGTAGATAGATGAATGTTCTTTTATTCAGATATCTATGAGAATTTCCGAAAAGTAATTAAAGACTTATTTAAACTGTCTTTCAATAGGACGAATATCACTAATACGAAATTTCACTAGATATCTCAATAAAAGTATACACTAAATTGGCAACACCGAACCGATATTGTTCATCGTTTGATTTAATTGTATGAAATTAGCTACAGTAGGAAGGCTACGCCAGTTAGTTCATGTTGCCAGTACTTCTCCTGATAAGCAAATACCATTATAAATATCTTTCCGCCCGAATAAAATGTAAAAAAAAAAATGATTTCATATCCCAACACATTAAAATATTGTTGATGTTTATTTAGATTTTTTTCCCAACGCTTCCCAAAAATGTGCTTCATGATCAGTATCTACGTGTGAATGGGTGATTCCAGATAAAACAGGATCTCCACTAATTAATATTGATTTTGACAAACCATTCATGGAGCTATTTTATGCGTATATAAGCTCAATGATCAGAAGGTCAAAAGCTATAAATTACAATTTTAAAAAATCCTTCTTTCAAAGTTTATCTTTTCTTGGGTAAACTTGAACAAATTGTGCAGCGATATTTTACGAACACATTTGTCGTAGCATACCAATTTTAAAATATCGACGTACTTTGATCAAAAATCAAGCTATTGCATAATGTAACTTGTGTTGGATTAAATTTTCTTTGAATTGCTTAATGTGTAATAATAATGCAATTATTGAGAAAAAAACAGTAATAGAACACACATTTTTTCTCGTATCCATAACCGTCAATAAAAAGCTGGTTGCCGCGTTTCGTGCTAAAATGTTTAGAATAAAATTCAAAATCCATTTCTTTCCATTTAATGTTATTTTAAAACTATTGAGAGATGACAGAAACGTCTTAATGCATTATTAAATCTTAAGAACATTATTTGCCAGAAAATGCTCGCGATATTTCATTTGTTGGTTTCACAATGGCAATATTTAAAATATCGAATAAAACCAGCATAAGCATTAATGCAATAATTCTTAAATAGTAAAAGTACTTTTAAATTTACGGAGTTATTATTATTATTATTATAACAATTATTCTGAAAAAGACTTTTAACCACCCCTCAATAAAATAAATTAAAATAAGTCGCAAAAATCGGTTACTGCTAATAATCTTGAAACTTTTAAATATCAAAAGAGAAATTATGGAAATACGCACTCGAGATCATTTTTCACATTTTCATCAGCTCTCATTTCAACGGAGTACGGCTCCTCTAATTCAGGAGTGCTATCCAAGGGAAGACATATACTCGTACTTTTCAGTTCTTCTATTTGTTTTTCCCTAAAAGAGAAAATGAACACATTACTTAAGGAATTATATAAAATTGAAAAAAAAAAAAAAAAAAAAAAAAACACATTTGTGTACTTTGTGTGAAACGTGGCATTCCGTGATCTTAGTATCGTGTGGTAGCTTTCTTTTGGAAGATTTTCTTTTATTGATTTCACAATAGCAATATTTAAAATGTCCCACAAATCCAACAGAGGCATTAATGCAATAATTCTTCGATAGTGAAAGTACCTTTAAATTTACGGAGTTTTATTTTATTATAACAAATGAGATAAATAAAGGAGCTTTTCAACGGCCGCTCAATAAAATTAATTAAAATAAATCAGTTACTGTTAATAATCTTGAAAAGAGAAATTATGGAAATACATACTGAAAATCATTTTTCAACATTTCATCAACTTCTATTTCAGGGGAATCTGGCTCATTTTCTTCCGGAAGACTGTCTAAACTGTGACATATCCAATTCAGATTTTTTAACTCTTCTTTCCTAAAAGAGAAAATAAACACATTATTTAAGGATTTAAATGACATTGAAAAAAAAAACATATTTGTGTATTTTGTGTGGAATAGGGCGTTCAATGATTTTAATAGCGTATGGTAGCTTAATTCTGGACGCCTGTCAAGTTTGGGAATCCTAATAACCGAGGAAAATCGGAAAAATGACGAAAGAAAAAATTCGAATGCAACCAAAGTTTAACATGGTCATTTGTTTAAAAGAGTATGTTTTAAAAATTAATTAGTGCTTTTCTACATGTTATATTATTAATTTATACATAAGATATATTCAATTTGTAACATAGAATATCGCTGTCTGAAGTAGAATAATGTACTAAGGTGATTTCCGTCTTCTTTACTCGTTACTTTTTGTTTTCCAGACATGGATATCGCTCAAAATCTGATATTAAATATAAATGCAATGCATAGATTGTCGTAGATAATTTAGTTTATAATTTAAATGAACAGCACGGTATTGCTTTGTATCGCAGGAATTCTACGAGATCATCTGTTACGATCCCGTTTTACTTATTACTCATTCATCAAAACTTTATGTTTAGCGGAATGTAATTCGTTTGCCGATGTCAGAGAGGAATTCTAAAAATTGTAGTAGTATGTCACTTAATGCTATACACTGTTTCCTTCCTCATTTTATGCGGTGCACGTCATATATAAAATTATTGAGGAATACAATCTTAGGACAGTTGTATCATTGACGTAAAGAAAAAATCCTGTAAATTGTGTCGTTTCCCCTGCAGGCTGAAGTAGTTTTCAGTTTTATATTTTGGAATTCACTTTGTATGTTTGCTCAAAACTTATAAGACCTTATTTTACACGGAAATATAAAGAAATTAGAGTTTGTGGCATTTGTATGACGTAACAAAGAATATATTAACATATTTCAGGGAAATCATTTTAAACAAAATTGAATTTTTTGTTTGCATTTTTCGTCCGAGAAGTTTAAAAAAGAAAGACTTATTTTCTTTCCTCATCGCTTTTCATAGCATCAAGAAAATTAAAACTCTTTTGAAAAATACAAAAATTTTTGCCTTTTAATAAATTATCAAATTAAGTTCGTGAGATGTGGGCTGAAGCGTCATCAACGTGCATATGTTGAAATTATTTCTTTGAGAAGTAAATGGCAAAGAGACAGTCAAAAGTATTAGTTAAATATTACTAAAACAAATTTTTTCCTTCACGTGAGAAGGCCACAAAGTAGGTTCACACTCATGACTATTAAATTATATTTTGTCTATTTCAGTAATATTAATTCATAAAGCTTGGCACCTTAAATTCTGTGCTTAAATTTTTGAAAAATATTGCTGTGTGTTTGTAAAAATATATTTTAATTTCTTTCAAATATTTTATCTTTAATCTACGATTAACATTATGCAGATAATTCAGCTAATTAAAGTTGATCTAAACATTTTATATTTTATATTTTCAACACTGCTAATTGAACCTACGCAGATTGGCCTAAAGTATTATTATATTTCTTTTTTTTTTCGTTAAAGAACCTTCAATGACAAAAAATGTACCGAATTTTTTAATCATTATTTAAAGTTCCTCGTTGTTCTTTATGAGTATTTAAAATGTCGGCTTAAGTATGGAATTTCTGATGCTTGAAAACAATTTTGTGAGGGTAAATTACATGTTCACAAAGACGCACTTTTTTGAAATTACCGTTATCAAAATACCATTTTTTTCCTTCAGAAGTAGATTTGAATATTTCAATGCTATCCATTAGTCACACAGAACAGTTTTTTAAGCAATGAGATTATTTTAATCAGAAATGAAAATTCTTTATTTTACATGCAATTCTAAGGACTTGAGTTTTTACAAATTTGATGAATATAATAACGAAAATATTACTTACCCCTTGGTATGACCCTTACATGCTTCTCGATAGAGTTTCTTCTTCCCTTTGTTATACTTCTTCTTCATGTCACGTCTTACTTTTTTCATTTTTAGGGAACCTAACATTTGCTAAAAAAAAGAAACGAAAATTAGATGCAGTAACATTACCAATTCTTAGTCACAGTTACAGAATAAAAAGCTAAAACTGTCTTTCTAAAACTTATATGCATTTTGTTTGAAATCAAAAAAGAAGATTATGATCACATTTCAACGAAAAGAAAGATAAATTAAATTATTTTTCAAAAGCAGATTTTAGAAAAATGTATGTGCTAAAAGTAAGCGAATACTGTTTAGAATAAGAATTTTCTAGTTATATTTTTCTGATTTTGGAATGCGTACCATGATAGGTACCATGCGTATCTTTTATATTTTCGATGATCGCAAGTAAGCTTTAATAAAAGAGAGAAATACAATACAATTATTCCTTTTAAACGTCTTTATCCAGGTGAAACCCTCACTAACTCACACTTTAAGGATTCTTTCTTGTTCAAATCACTATTACAAAAATTTAAATCTATTTTATACTTACCTTTGCTTTTAAAAGGATAATAGAGATATATTAAAAAAATGTCGGCAAAATTTTGAAAAATTATACATTTTATTATTAAAAATTAATTTTATTCATAAATAGGGTCAAAAACTCCAATAACTTACCCCATCCCTATTTTTAAACTCCAATAACTGACACAAAGTGAACCAGTGACTGACACTTTATTTTAAAAGATTAAAATGGTTTAAAAAATCTTTATTATATAAACAAAATACATTAATATATATTATAAAAAGTGGGATTTAGTAAGGTGTACTGCATTGTTAGTAATGCAGAGTATATAGTAAGAGTATATAGCAGTAATATTTACTACTTCAGTATTAGTAATGCAGATATCCAATAACTGACAGTTATGAACCAGTAACTGACATCTGTTGTCAGACACTGGTAAAACAACTTAAATTTTAATGGTGTTTACTACAAGATAAATTTAATTTATTATTAACAAATTTCAATTTTCTTTAATATAACCAATAACTAACACCCCTGTCAGAGACTGGTAAAATGAAATTCTAGGTACGAATACCTGGCACTGTATACTAGTATAACTTTCAGAAAAAAAACTTAGGATGGTTGCATTACAAATGTATTAGAAAAAACACTTCCTTAAATTTAGAAATAAGATTGTTGCTTAAAAATGGCAATTTTTGTATTCTTAATTTTTCCTCATTGAATTTCCTCTAGTGGTAAATAAATTGACTCCAAAATAAAAATAAGTGTCTAATTCACCACTAGATGACATAATTTTGCAGAATTTTTACAACAAAATGCTTATGTGAGTTAGATTTTTGCTCAAGTGTCAGTTACTGGTTAGGTGTCAATAACTGGCCCTAGTAGCCAACCAATATTGGCCCAATATTGCGCCAATATTGCATTCATTGGAAATATTTCCAATAAAACGCCAATATTGGTTAAATATTGGTGTGAAATTGGAAATATTTCCAATGTAACTCCAACATTTGTGCAATATTGGCGTTCTATCACAAATATTTCCAATGTAAAGCCAATATTGTACATATATTGGCGCTGCATTGGAAATATTTCCAACCAAATGAAAATATTGTACAAATATTTCCAATCAAACGCCAATATTGTACAAATGTTGGCTTTACATTGGAAATATTTGTGATAGAACGCCAATATTGCACAAATGTTGGAGTTACATTGGAAATATTTGTGGTAGAACGCCAATATTGTACAAATATGGGCGTTACATTGGAAATATTTCTGATCAAACGCCAATATTGCACAAATGTTGGAGTTACATTGGAAATATTTGTGATAGAACGCCAATATTGTACAAATGTGGGCGTTACATTGGAAATATTTCTGATCAAACTCCAATATTGCACAAATGTTGGCGTTGCATTGGCAATATTTCCAATGTCACACCAACATTTGTACAATATGGGCGTTACATTGGAAATATTTCTGATCAAACGCCAATATTGTGCAAATGTTGGAGTTACATTGGAAATATTTGTGATAGAACGCCAATATTGTACAAATGTGGGCGTTACATTGGAAATATTTCTGATCAAACTCCAATATTGCACAAATGTTGGCGTTACATTGGAAATATTTGTGATAGAACGCCAATATTGTACAAATGTGGGCGTTACATTGGAAATATTTCTGATCAAACTCCAATATTGCACAAATGTTGGCGTTGCATTGGCAATATTTCCAATGTCACACCAACATTTGTACAATATGGGCGTTACATTGGAAATATTTCTGATCAAACGCCAATATTGTGCAAATATGGGCGTTACATTGGAAATATTTCTGATCAAACGCCAATATTGTACAAATGTTGGAGTTACATTGGAAATATTTCCAATGTAACACCAACATTTGTACAATATGGGCGTTACATTGGAAATATTTCTGATCAAACGCCAATATTGTACAAATGTTGGAGTTACATTGGAAATATTTGTGATAGAACGCCAATATTGTACAAATATGGGCGTTACATTGGAAATATTTCTGATCTAACGCCAATATTGTACAAATGTTGGAGTTACATTGGAAATATTTGTGATAGAACGCCAATATTGTACAAATGTTGGCGTTGCATTGGAAATATTTCCAATGTAACACCAACATTTGTACAATATGGGCGTTACATTGGAAATATTTGCAGTCAAACACCAATATTGCACAAATGTTGGCGTTGCATTGGAAAAATTTGCGATCAAACGTCAATATTTTACATATTAGTGTAACTTTGGAAATATTTCCAAATTGTTGGCCCTTTGTATGATAATCTTTAATAAATATCAAATCTGTATAAATTTATAAGTTATGCGGTTTTTTTTTTTTTTTTTTTTTTTTTTTTTTTTTGACATTTAACATTAAAAAAATATTATTTATTGTCCAAACACTTCTATGAACGATACATGGTTTCAAAACCTGTATAAAAAATTCGTGAAATAAAACTATATTTAGTGATAAAGGCGCTTGTAAAATGATTTTTTCTCACATTGGCTTGTTTAGTAGTTAAAAAAGTAGTTCTTAATGTCCAAACTCTTTGAAATTGTTATAAATATAATGGTTTTGAAGCCTGTGTAAAATATTTATGAAAAAATATTCATGTTTAATTGTAAAAGGTCTGTGTTTTGGTCTGTGTTTGTGGTCAAAAACCAGACTGCTCCTCAATGACGAAAAACTCTATCCTCCTCCCCTGTGCATAATCCACTGATCCTCCTTGATTGAAACACCCTTCTTCCATCCCCCTACCCCTTGGTATCTAGGGTTCTTCGAAATACCTTTTTTCTAGCCATGCCATTCATACAAATACCTTCCTGACACATTTAAACACCTTCAGTTAATCTTCTTAAATACAGTGACCTCTCACTTATACGACTCTCAGTTATACGACTCTCTCGGTTATACGCCGAATTCTCTTGGTCCCGTCCACGCTTTACGGGAAATAATGCTAAACTTCTCTCAGTTATACGTCTGCTTCTCTCACTTATACGACGCTTTAAACGGTTTGGGCGATTTTACATTTCTCAATCAAGAATTCATTTTTATAATCAGTAAAGTACAAATCATTAACTTTTTTTACCTTTAATCACTTTCACTTTTTAATCATTTCTTACCTTTATCCTTTTGACTATTTTTAAAGTGTTTATCAATAATGAATAACATTTCTTATCTACCTTGTTGTGTTACTAACGATGAAATCTATGGCAGGAAGGTGGTTGTATGGAATTTTCCTGTGCCTGCCATTTAAAAAAAACCGATTAACAAAACCCAAATGACCACCTGTAGATCACATCTCTGTATAGTACTGAGTGAGAAATCAGGGTTATTGCAAAATGCACTTTCCTGGATCAATGTCCATCACATCCAGATATAAAAGATCTACCATTTCTGCAACAAATTAAAGTTCGATTTTTGACAGCAAATTCTACAAACAGATTAAAGCTATTAGATTTAAGGATTATAAAGAATTTCAAGTGAACTACAGGAGATTGATTTGTCGTTTTATTTTTGATTGGGAAAACAAAAGAGAAGCTAAAGCAATTTCCATTTTAGATGCTATGCATCTTACAGCATCTGCATGGGAAAATGTGACATCGCAGACAGTTAAGAATTGTTTTAGGGAATGTGTTTTTTCACAAAACCAAACTACTAGGTCAACGAATGAACCCGATATTGAGAGCGTATGAGAATCCTTTAATGCATAGCTGCCATCTTTTACGCTTTTTTGTTACCACTAAAATTTAATAGAATTTTTTGTGTTATTTAATCAACTAATTGCGGTGATTAAATAAGATTACATTTACTATTAAATTTTAGTGGTACGAAAAAAGCGTAAATGTTGGCAGCTATGCTTTAATGAGAAATCTTTGAGGATATCAATTATGAAGACGTGAGGGAGGAGGGTGACGAAGATGAGAACAATGCTCCTGCTGTTGTAAATGTTTCAGAAGCAAGTTCCGCTTTAAATACATTAAAGAATTACGTCCACCAAAATGATTATTCCCAAAATAGCTTAAAAGCTTTAATGGACTTAGAAAAATACATTTTCTCTTTTCATCGACGACAGAGACAAACTAATATCACTTCATTTTTTGAGAAAATCTGATCTGTTAATCTTCAAAATAGACATAGTGGTGAGTGAACTATTTTGTGAACTTTAAAAAATATATTTTATGTTTAATTTTTTAACATTATTTTATAATTTTTGGTAAAATCTGCTCTTGGTACTCAAAACTTATTGTTTTTAATGTAGGTAAAATAATGAATGAATATAAAGTTTGAAACTTGTATAATAAGACGGTCTCTCACTTATACGACTCTCTCAGTTATACGACTTTTTTCTACGGTCCCCTGAAAGTCGTATAAGTGAGAGGTCACTGTATAAAGTTTACACACATTTAGCAAGGCTATACACAGCATGAAAGCTTTTCATTCTTACTTGAAAATAACTAAGGATTTCTTCTCTTTAGGATAATCCTCTTACAATAGTTGCCAATCAAGACCGATCACTCCATTTTATTCTGGGATTATTTTAATCCTATCAGAATGAAATGTGCTGATGGATCCTCAATCCATCACAACGGCTTTCTGAAGCTGGACTTTTATAAATTTAGATGTATGTGTTTCGTGACGTGCCTTTTTATTTAAATTAATAATTCCATACTCTTTTTTTTCCATTTATTTTCACTTGGGTCACTCCTAGTGTTGCCAGGACCATTGTCACAAACAGCGGAACAGTGACTTTTAAATTGAGACATAAAAATACAGTAAATCATATCGAAGCGAAACCTGTCTATAACATAATGCTGTCTTAAACGTAAAAAAATCCTGGTTTCTACGGAAGAATCCCATATAATACAATTATAGTTTTTAAGATGCCAATATGTCTGAAATGGAATCTTTCCGTTTAGAAAGTTTTACTGTATTCAATATACATAATAATTTTATGCAGTAAAATCTGTGAAAGCGGAATCGCTAGAGACCGAAACAAAATTCCGTTTTACAGATGTTTCCAATTGAGCAATTATAATTTTATGATATTCTTTTCGTACGGATAAGGAATTGTTTACGTATAAAACAATATTTCGTTCTATACAGGCAGGGGCGCCATTTCGGAACTTTCTTGGGGGGGCAAAGTTTTTTTTAAGGTAGTGGCATAGCCGAGGGTGGAGTTCGGGGGGCTGCACCCCCCCCCCTCCCCGTAACCTCTCCGAATGAAAAACGTTTACTGAATCATATATACAGAGACAGCAATACTTCTAATACGGAATCTTAAGTGATCTCTGAAAAATTCCGTTTTAGACAGGTTTTCGTCTTAGCAAGTAGAATTTTAAAATATTAAGAAAGTTTTCAGTTATAGACAGGTACCGTTATTTTTTCAGGTATTCTTTAAGACTGTTAAAACCTCCTTTCTATAAAGCACTTCTGAAGAGCATAGGTGTATTACAGCGAAACCTGTCTATAACATAATTCTTTCTCAAACGGGCAAAAAAAAATCATGTTTCGACGAAAAAAACGTCATACAATTATACTTGCTAAGATGGAGACCTGTCTAAAATGGAACTTTTTTACAGTCCTTTTCAACTCATCTTTGCAGGTTTTACTGCAGGGCGACATTTCATGAGTTTCTTGGGGAGGGGGGGGGGGAGGTAAAGTTTTTTTTAGGGACAGGGGCTGAAATATCGTGCACAAAATAGAAATAGGCCCCCACAATAAAAAATGCAGTGTGATATTTTGTCTTCTTATCTTAACTTCTTTTACAAACATGTGATTCTTCAGCGAATATATATTTAATTTTAGTGGTAGTCCGCGAATTTTTCTTCTTCTTTTTTACGCAAAAGCAATTCGTCAACCGATCGCGGTAAACATCGCGAATTTTACGAATTGGAATTAGAAAAGAATAGTTAAATTGGCAGAATTAGTCGCGGAAAAAATCGTTAATATTTTCAAACGACCGTGAAAAAATATTGCGAATTTCGCCAAAGATCACTGAAACAAATAGAGATTTTCGTAAATCGTCGCGGAAGAGAATCGCGAATTTAGTATAACTATTGCGGGAAAATATCGCGAAATTCATCAAAAGATTGAACAAAAAAAAATCACGAATTTAGTCAAACAATCGCGCAAAAAAGGGGAATTTCGTCAAATATCGCGCAAAAGATATCTACTTTTGTCAGTTGGTTGCAGAAAATGACTTCCGTATTTCAACAAACGATCGTAGAAAAGAGTCGTGAATTGCGTCAAAAGATTGCGAAAACAAATAGCGAATTTCGTCGATCAGTTGCCAAAAAAATGTCGGAAATTTCGACAAATGGTGGAAAAAAATTCGTCAGCAATCGGAATTTCGTCAAAGGTTGTGCAAAAAATAGCAATTTTTGTTAGTCGGTTGCGGAAAAAGACTACCGAAATTTCATCAAACGATCGCAGAAAAGAGTCGCGAATTTCGTCAAAAGATGGTGAAAACAAATAGCGAATTTCGTCGACCGGTTGAAAAAAATATCGCGAATTTAGACAAATGGTCAAAAAAATCAATTCCTTCAATGATTCACAGAAAACAGCGAATTTTGGAAAATTATCACAAAAAAATGAAACAATCGCGAAAAAAAGTCGTGAAATTCAATCGGTCAGGAGATAATCAGCACACGAACACCATCAAGAAGTTACGAAATTTGCAAATGTTGTAATCCATAGGTATAAGAAAATTTTCATTAATGATTTTCTTTCAGTAAAAATTTTCCGCAATCATTTTCTGCCTTCCTCCTTCAGACTATGATCTAAATTTCATACAATTCAGAAATCTGCAAAACCCTTGGTCTCAGGTCCCTTTCTCCTGCATTGGCTGGGGGGGGGGGGGGAGTCTGTCTGGTTAAAGTCATGATTCGGGTCGGTTACAACCAAATCTGGACAGGACTCTAGTGTCAGGCTGTGGAGATTTTTAAGAGCATACTGTATATACAATATCAATTAATAAAGCATATGATTTAACAGCATTATAACGATTGGAGTAAATATAATGTGACGCTAATAAAACTAAATTAACAAATCATATAATTAGGAAATTGAATACACCTCTCCCATCCCCCCCCCCCCCCCTGAAAAAAAATTGCCCTTAAATTTTTGGGTAAAGAGAGAATTTTTCACTAAAATTCTAGCCTTGGGAGTGACGAGTTTTCTTTTAATCATGCTGTACACAGCTCAGAAGCAATTCATAGTGTTTTTTCTCACATATATTTCTAAAACTACCCAACATACTCATTAATGATAAATGTCTCACTTATAGAATGTTGCAATAATAGCAAGGCTTTAGAAAACATTTCAATGTTTAAAGTGTTTATTAAATGTTTATTACTTTCTCCTGTCTTTACAAGAAAAAGGTATTGGATTTATGAAAATTTGCTACTTCCGGTTTTCGACGAATTTATACGTTTTAGAAGTTCCTGAACACAATTGGACTATTTTTAGAAAATGTCTGTCTGCGAGTCTGTCTGTGTGTCTGTATGTGACAAAAATTTTGTGGGCTCTGTATCTCAAGAAGTAATGCAGGGAATTTGATTAAACTTTATATTCAGTTAGACATTGATATAAATAGGTGGTGTTTAGTTTTTGGTGTAAATCGCTCAACAGATGGCAATGCTATGCTACATATTTCATGATTTTTGCGATAGCTATATCTCAAGAACTAATGCACAGAATTTCACTAAACTTCAGATTCGGTTAGATCTTTACAAAAATAGAAGTTGATTACGATTTGGTATAAATAGCCCAATAGGTGGCACTGCTATGCTACATTTTGTACGATTTTTACTACGATAGCTATATCTTCAGAACTAACGCACATAATTTAATAAAACTTTAGATTCAGTTAGACCTCAATATAAATTGGTGCTGATTTGTTTTTGGTGTATGTGAAACCTGTATGAGATAGAAGAAAGTTTTGGGATTGGCACATCAGACTAGTTTTTTTATATTGTAATCAAATCTGTGAAATCTGACGTTATTTTAGCTTTTGATCATATTTTGATTTTTTTTTTTTTGTCTAACCTGAGATAACTGATAAATTTTCTGAAATTTCAAATTCCTTGGGGGGGGGCCGGTTGCCCCCCCCCCCGAAATGGCGCCCCTGTATACAGGTTCTATTTTTTCAGCTTTTACTAAACAAAGAACAGTAAAACCTATAAAAACAGAATATCAATGAACAAATATTCAATCTAACATAGGTTTTCTTAACAGGTATATGCAAACGTTACGGAAAATTCACTATATCTCATCTAAAAACATTGTTTGTGAAGCTTAAAGACAGGTATAGGCAGATCCCATGTGTTTGGGATTTTCTTCCAAAATTAAACGAAGTCTAGTACTCGGCCGGGATGCTTCAAAAGTTTTGCTCAATCATCATACTACTTCAAGGTTTGGGGACAGCTACATGAATGGAGAGAGCTGAATGGAATCCCTTTGGTTGAGCCCGTCCGCCCCAGGTATCGTGGGAACCAAGATGACCTCAGTCATTAGAGAACGTGCGTGGGAAATCCTTTTTCCACCTATCATAACGGACTTTTTTTATTACCTCATCTGAAAGACTTTTTGATGGCTGGAGAGAATCCTATTGTTCGAGCGGTAACATCGAAGATAGATGAAGAAAATATAGTTAGTTGAGTTAAGAGTAAAGAGCACTCGAGGTAGGTTGCAGATTTTTCTCAACCTCAAAGACGAGTCATCACTCCTGGGAAAAACTACATTCAGGTGATTGTTGAATCACCGGGCAGAGAAAACCGTTCTCTAACAAAAACTTGGAGATTGTTGCGTGACAGACTTGTAAAGCGACAGACTTGTAAAGCGAGCGTGAACACTCTCTAGTTGTGCAGAACAGCGACTATTTTGATCTCCTTCCCGTATTCAGGAGATGATTGACAGAATTTGTAATCCTTTTTATTTTGTGAAGGGTCAGACGAACCGATCGACCCTCGACTCCCGCTCCTACCTTTGAAGGGGAACATTGACATTGTTTATCCTTTGAAAGTATAGACTATTATTAATGCTGGACACTTAGCTGAAATAGAATCATAAGCTGAAAGAGCCCGAAATATTTTATTGTTGTGCAATCCTATTAATCAAGAATTTGTATTTTATTTATTTGAAGTGTTGAATGTAATACAATTCATTTCGATGATTTACTGGGGCGGTTTATTTAAAGGTTCTACGCTACCCCTTTAATTCATAACATCTTGGACCTGTCACAACGGTATAACTTTCGACAGAATCATAAAATTTTTCCGTTATATGCAGGTTCCGTTTATACAGGTTTTACTGCAATTAAATTCCATTCGATGCAGGCTAACAATTAGATTGAGGTATTAAATTGTACATGGTGCTAAAAGAAATTTAAAAGAATTTGTTCATCCAGGAAAATCGCAACTTTTGACACCCCGCGCAGTGGTTACCCGAGACGGGTCTTGGAACCCCTGGCACAATCGTATTAGTATTAAAAAAAAAAAAAACACTTATAAGCAAACACATTCCCACATGACCAGATCAGACCAAACAAATGTGTGTAGGAGATAAATAGACATACTCCTATTATCTCTTACTTTGCACAAGAGAGAAATTTAATGTTCGGAGGTCAAAGGAGTTCTTTGTGGTTACCAGTGTTCTCTCTGCAATCTATATCAAAGGTAACATGGGAAAGATTACCGCCTAAAAATAAATTGACCGGATATTGTTTACAATGGTTGCCGCTAAGAAGAGAGAGTGGGCAGCATCTAATGTAAGATTATTAAAACTAGATTGCATTTTAAAATACAAATTTGAAAATCACGCGCTATTTATTGTTCTTATAAAACGTCTTGATAAATCACAATTCTAAAATTTGTGAACATAAATTTCACATTTATTTATTTAAAAATCCTAGGTATAAATTGCATGTAATAAATCACATATATATACAGATTAAAAGAGTGGCGAAGGAATGTTTTTAGTAATTTGTACAAGTACAGCCGTTAAACTAGTCGTACTGCAGGCAAGTACTAGGGAAACTTTTAACATAATTAAAACAGATGTCGGCGGTAACCGAAAAAAAAAAAAAAAAAAAAAAAAAAGCGACCGGGAAAAAAAGGTAATAAAAAAAATGACAGAAAGAACAAGAACGGAAAAAAGTAATCGGAAAAAAAGTGACAGAAAAAACAAGAGCGGAAAAAAAGTAACCGGGGGGAAAAAAAGTGACCGGGAAAAAGATTACAAGGAATTGATAAATAAATTTTAAAAACGAACGAGGTAACCAGAGCCGCACAAAGGGTGGTGCGAGTGCCCCCGCACCAGGCGCCATGAATTAGGCTAGTCGCGGGTAGGCTTATCGGCGCCTTCAGTTGTGATTATGAATGCGCCGATGGTGTGTAACAATGTTTTTCACCAGGCTGATGGTGTTGCTGCGGTACAGGAGATAACAAATGTATGATTTATATCATTTCTTTAGACGAATATTTGATGTAAAAATTTGTGAATTCTTTTAGCAATAGTGTAAAAAAGTGGGAATATTCGCGTATGAAAATGCTCGTATTCATCACTACTTGATTTTTGAACGCGAATATTCGCATACGAAAATACTCGTTTTAATCACTACTTAATTTTTTACATATAATTGAATTGATTATGATTGTGAATATTCATAATTATGTTCGCGAATGTAAAAAATAAAGTAGTGATGAATACGAGCATTTTCGTACGCGAAAATAGTCTCTTTTTTACACTATTGCTAATACCATTCACAAATATTTACAGCAAATATTCGCCTACGGGAATGATATAAATCAGACTTTTGTTACCCCGTTAGTTTTTAACACTTATTTATCAATAACGTCAATATTTATAAATTTTTTTATCACTTTTTTCCGATTACTTTTGTTTTCCGGGGACTATTTTTCCTAGATTCAGATATCGGCAAATACCGAAAAACTGTTCCTATATATATTTCAAATAACAACAACGACTTTACGTTTATTTTTAATTAAATATATATATATATATATATATATATATGGCAATACGTCATTTTTTAACAAAAAGGGAAGAACATGAAAGCAGTAATAAACATCTTAATAATTCGTTTATAATATTTGGATATTTTAAGTTGCAGGAGCGGCCGTAAAAGTAATCACGGCGCCCTGGAGTAGATTTTTTTTGCTCTTGTCTCTAAACATGATACAGGAAATTACTGAAATTTTAACCAAGTATTTTTCATATTTTATGCCGCTTAGTTGATAACACCCCAAAATATGTTATTTTCAAATTATAAACAGAAATTTATTCATCGTGGAAAATTTATACATATATTTTTTAAATGACAATAAAAGCACATACTAGCTTATATAATGAGTATAAGTGTACTTATAAAAATTTTATGACCGTACGAGTTGTAGACATAAAAAGATGAATCGAATCCTTAAAAGCATAATATTTTGAGAAAATGCATATTTTCTGTCCCTTTTAAATGGTCAGAGTTTAGGATGAGCTATGATGTTAAAATACAATTTCAAAGTTTCTAATTAACATAGAGATGAAAACAACATATTTTTGGAAAGGCAATTAAAGAAATTTAAAGAAAAACTTAAAAATACAATAAATTCAAATTATAACATTTCTAATAGTTTGTTCCGGTATCTCATTACTTTTAATTTAAAGGTATTCTTAAAATCATAACTGGCTACTTTCTGACATATTTCCTAATTATTTTTTATTAAAACATGCAAAGAGCTTGCAGACATATTTACCAAGAAATTGATTAGTGTTATTCATTTCAGAAAATGTTCTTCAACTGTACATTTTAAGACGATTTTCCAGACGCGACAGATCATTAAAAAGGTAGTGAGTCAAGAAGCAATCTTATTATCATTCAAATGCAGACGTTTCTACAATTAAGCAAAACTAGGCGAAAACCTAGGGAAGAAAAATGATGGAAATAATTTTAGGGGAAAGAGGCGGCTTTAATATTTACGGCACCCTGGCCGAGATTTTTTTTTTCCCCCTGTGCTTCTTACAAGTATTATAACCAACTTCAATCTAAAGTAGTTTTTTACTCCTTAGTTTTTACATCCAAACCTGGCGCTTGCCTCCACCCCGCAACCCTCTAAACCCGGCATTTATCTTCAAAGAGTAAATCAAGAATATGTCAGAAATTTTCATGCTGATTAACAAGAAGAAACAAGTTGGAAATTGTACGTCAAACGTTACAAACGAGGTGCGTTCGTACGCACGTTTTAGAATTAAATTCATGATATCCCGTGCGTAGAACGGGTTAAACAGCTAGTTAAGTATATATTTTATGACACTGTTCATACAAATATCTTAAATAGTTATATAAATATTCAGATATATATGTATCAGCTAGTTATATAAATATTCAGATCTTGATGATTTTTTATTCTGTGAAATGAATTATATCGTCTGCAGATTAATTTCTGTCATAAAATAAGTATCTCGGTCGCTTGACGATTTAACATCCATCGGAAGCTCCTATAACAAAAAAGCACCGATTTAAAAAAAAAAAATTCAAATTTCTTAATAAATATTTTTATTAATATCTCCTAAAGTTTTGATTCGATTTTAATAAAATTTGAAATGTCTCGACAAAATTCTGCAAAGATAATACATTTTAAATTGCAAACCATTTGGTTGGGTAGTTTTTGCGTTGTTATATGCGGACAGACAGACAGACGGACGGACAGACAGACAGACGGACAGACAGACAGACAGACGGACGGACAGACGGACGGACCAAACGACGACTATAGGTGCTACGTATTTATATAATTACGAACGCACCTAAAAACGACTGTACCTGTAGTCGCCATCTTGTCCTTCCGTCTGTCCGTCTCTCCACTTATAACATCGCAAAAACTACACAACCGAATATATAATCGCTGGCAGAATTTTGTCGCGTCATTTCAAATGTTATAAAAATCAAATCAAAACTTAAAAATATATTAATAAAAATATTTATTAAGTAATTTTAATATTTTTTTTTAATCGGTACTTCCTTCTTATAGCAGATTCCGAAGAAATTATGAGGAAATTATTTCCTGTATTTTAAAGGTAATCCATTTTCAAATAGTAACTTGGATAATAGCTGCCACTGAGACCTTTTTGGGTGCGTTCTTAATTATATAAATACATAGCACGTATAGTCGTCGTCTGGTCTGTCCGTCAGTCCGCATATAACAGCACAAAAACTACCCAACCGAATACTTTGAATGATAATATATATAATCTCTGCAGAATTTTTCGGGTCATTTTCCCTTTCATGAAAATCGAATCAAAACTTAAAAAGATATTATTAAAAATACTTATTAAGTAATTTGATTTTTTTTTAAATCGGTACTTCCTTATTATAGCAGCTTCTGCGGATTATTCGTCAAGCGACCGAGATGTATCGCCAAGTTATCTCACAGGTATTACGTTATAGTCATATATGACGTATATCACATTTTATAACCTCTATGACCAAGTTTTAGTCACATTCTTTATTCTATTAAATCATACGTAATTAATTCAGTGATACCCATGATAAGTATTTATTCTAGGTTGTTATGATGATTACGTCCTACTTAAGATGGAGTCCTATTACTTCTGTATTACCGAATTTAGAAACCGAATCTGTATACTAAAATTGTTTAAGCATAGCAGTCTTATAATCTACCGACAATTTTTTGGATAGATGTTTCCGGAGAAATTGATATTAAATGGAAAAGAGTCTAAATATGGATTTCACGTTCTGAAATTTTCAAAGCTAGGCTTAAGTTACCCAATGGTATTTTCAGTAAATGTCAAAAGATAAAATGTTGCCAACTTAAAATATACTTATTTTATTACGGAAATTAATTATATTATAATAATAGACGATATAATTAATTTTACTGAAACTAGTTATAGTACGAAAGTACCTCATTTGTCACGTTTGACGTACAATTTCCAACTTGTTCCTATATAGGAAGTGGTTTCCGCGATATGCAAATAGCATTGGAGAATGGTTCTTTTTTAGCTCACAGGCTATCAAACCCTGAGAGCTAATGTGCCCGCCCGTTCTGTATGTATGTATGTATGTATGTACGTATGTATGTATGTATGTACGTATGTATGTATGTATGTACGTAACGCGATAACTCGTGATAGAATTATCCGTTTTGCTTCAAATTTTGTTTACAGGTTCAATCTGATAAGGCGCTTCCCTGATTAGTTTTGGGAGTTCATTGGTTAAGTATAAAGGGGGGAAAGGGGGGATAACTCCCCCTTAATTTAGATAAATGTGTTTTTCATGCAGAAGTATCCGTTTTTCTTCAAATTTCGTATATAGGTTCATTGTGATAAGGTGCTTCCCTGATTATTTTTGGGAGTTCATTAATTAAGTATAAAGGGGGGAAACGGGGGGATAACCCCCTTAATTTAGATAAATGGGTTTTTCATGCCGAATTATCCGATTTTCTTCAAATTTTGTATATAGGCTCATTGTGATAAGGCACTTCCCTGATTAGTTTTGGGGGTTCATTGGATAAGTATAAAGGGGGGAAACGGGGGGCTACCCCCCCTTAGTTTAGATAAATGTGTTTTTCATGCAGAAGTATCCGTTTTTCTTCAAATTTCGTATATAGGTTCATTGTGATAAGGTGCTTCCCTGATTATTTCTGGGAGTTCATTAATTAAGTATAAAGGGGGGAAACGGGGCGATAACCCCTTAATTTAGATAAATGGATTTTTCATGCAGAATTTTCCGATTTTCTTCAAATTTTGTATATAGGCTCATTGTGATAAGGCACTTCCCTGATTAGTTTTGGGGGTTCATTGGATAAGTATAAAGGGGGAAAACGGGTGCTACCCCCCTTAATTTAGATAAATGGGTTTTTCATGCAGAATTATCCGATTTTCTTTAAACTTTGTATATAGGCTCATTGTGATAAGGCACTTCCCTAATTAGTTTTGGTTGTTCATTGGGTAAGTATAAAGGGGGGTAAACGGGGGACTAATCCCCCTTAATTTAGATAAATGGGTTTTTCATGCAGAATTATCCGATTTTCTTCAAATTTTGTATATAGATTCATTGAAGTAAGGCGCTTGCCTGATTAGTTTTGGGTTTTCCTTTGTTAAGTATAAAGGGGAAAACGGGGGGGGGCTCACCCCCCTTAATTTAGATAAATGGGTTTTTCAAGCAAAATTATCCGATTTTTTTCAAATTTTGTGTATAAATTCATTGTGGTAAGGCGCTTGCCTGATTAGATTTTGGGGGTTTATTGGTTAAGTATAAAGAGTGGGAACCAGTGCTTATCCCTCCCCCCTTAATATATTGTCGATTTCTTTATTTTTCGAGTGGCATTATTCTTTGAAAAAATAGCATAATATACAATTTGTGTGAATAGCCTGTGAGCTCAATGCCCTCAGTTTAACTGGGCAGTTTTCGTTTTTGTTATTTATTTACCATCTTGTAATCATAAACGACTCTTTTTTAACTATTTGTCAATACACATCTACTTGTCTCAGTTTTTTCTTTTTAATTCTTCAGCTGCAAGATATTTTTACCCAAATTTCATCACATTTTTTGTATCAAATAACAAGTCTTCATTTCGCGTCCTCTTCGCCTGAGGCGCATGCCTCGCTTGCCCCCAACCAACACCTACTTGACTACAAAAACAAGTAGGTGTTGCCCCGACCCCCACCCTCCCATTCAGTTTCGGCGAATATCCGTTGACATCTAATATATGAGCAGGACCTGATTAATGCACGGGCCTCCGGGACCTCGGCCCTGGGCCCAACAATTTCAGGGGCCCACAAATTATGAAGCTGATTTTTTCCCCCTTAATCAAATATATTTCAAATAATATAATACAATTTTATAAAATATGAAACGTAAAATTTAAATATTCTGAATGACTCATTAAAATTTTTAGAGGCTTTTAAGCTAGGCATTTTTACTTGAAAAAGTGAATGACCAAGAACCGAACATGGACTTTACTCCCGCTTGATAACTTCCGAATGGAGTTTTTATGTGCATGGTTTTTTAAACCCTGCACATTTTTTTTTAAATTAAACTTTTCATTTATGATTAGTATATATGCACAATTTTTTTTCCTTTTCTGATAATTGCAATTTAGTATTTTGAAAAATTGATAAATACTGTGAAACCTTGATTATATGCTCTTGGAATTTGCGTTTTCCTGCATGTAAATTTTCTCACAATTTAAGTTTTTCCACTGTTTGCATTTTATATTTTGGTCCCTGACGTAAAAACAAAGTTTTACTGTAATAAAAAACCTCCATATTTAATTTTTCTGTAAAAGTTCTTTTCTATTTGAGATTACCTATAATTTTCAAAACTTGCTGTATCCAGAAAATCAAATTTGGGGAAAATGCAAAAAACTGCATACTATTCGTTTTCTTGATTATTCTTCTAAGTTAAATTTTTTTTGTAAACTTGCACCCAAACAACCTTGTCAACTCATCAAATAAACCTACTTTTTTTCCTGAAAATGTCGCCGGGAATGGGGAGCCCAAACTTTTTAACAGGCCCTGGGCCCAACTTCAGCTTGATCGGGCTCTGTATATGAATCTAATATTGTATGAGATGTCAATGCGAATATCTTATAATGTACTATTATTCTCCTATTGTAAGAAATTTTAGAAATTTAAGTTAGACCAATAATATTTTAGGTGCGTGAGGGAGAAATTTCGTTGTCTTATAATGGTGAAGCTAGTTATTTCCAAAACAAGTATTCCATGTTTTTTTTTTCTGTTTGTTTACACAGATAAATAACCTTCGTATTGTAGGATAAAAAACGGCATAAAGATTATAAGTTAAGTTTTATTTCGATGAAAGGTAGAAATAAATAAATTATATATATATACCGTATATAGTTGTGTATAAGTCGAAGAATTTTAGATAAAATTTGGGAGTTGAAAATGGGGGGTCGACTTATACACGAGTTAGTAAAGAAAACAAAAATTAAAATAAAAATAAATAAATACTTACTCAATTGCCGATATTCAAGATATTTAAAGACAGAAAATAATACACATCAAGGAATCATGAATCTAAAAACCCTTATTGTTTTCATTTAAAAATTAAAATTGTTCAATGAAACTTATGGAAATGTAAGTTATTGTTTAGAATCTGCATATTCATACAGCTCAGGTAATAGGGAATCTGATATTTCATTGTACATATCCTCAGATTCGAATTCCATGCTTATCAACGACTCATCGGAATCTGAAAAATAATCTTTTGATCCGTCCATATCGTTGCTAATGCAGCATTTTTTTTTTTTTTAAATACTCAATTACAAATAATTTTTTAATGTACTACCAGAAATATAGTTCGACTTATACACGAAAATTAATTTTTTTCCTCAAAATTTTGCGTAAGAATTTGGGGGGGGGGGGGGGGTTCGACTTATACACGAGTATATACGGTATATTATACGCTATATGGCCAAAAATCACCGGGCACTTTCAATTTTAGACGTTTTGTCGAATAACTAGAGAAATATTTTACGAATTCTTCTAGAACATCGGTTATATAAAGACCGTTTTTGACCTTACATTTTTCAGTGAAGGATTGATCACGATGGTAATTAAGGGCCCAACAACAAATTAAATAAAATAATGATATTTGGGCTCGCCCTGTAAAATAAAATGCTCGAAATGATCTGTAGCTGCAGCACCTGAATATGTGGATAATGTACAACATTTGTGTAGGAATAGCGCTTATATTTTTCAAGATATAAAGGTTTTTTTTTATTATTGTTATTCAAGAAATTTTCGCTTGTTTTCTTTGTTTATAGAATGCAAGATTTTCAATGAAATTTAACGTCACTCTTACAAAATTTGACAAAAGTAATAGAAACAACATAGTACAATTAGAATATAAATATATGAAATAGTTTAAATATCAGCAGGTGTACAAAATAATTTTTAACTGCGCATGCGGCACTATACCGATGATTTTTTTTTTTTTTTTTTTTTTTTTGCATGATTTGGAAGTGAACTCTATACAGCAATTCATACAAAAAGGCCAGTCGAGTATACTGAAAATTCAGAAAGATATCGGCGATGGAGTGAGCTGAATTTCAATTGTTTTCTAAAAGTAATTGGGGAATTTTTTTCAACAAATTGTTTGTTTCTTATTTACATTTATTATGTATCCTTGGAGTTCCCTCTCCCCCCCCCCCCTTTTTTTTTTTTTTGGCCTACAAAGTAAGTTTGCAAGTATTAATAACGGAAAACAATTTCTTTTAGAACGAAACTGTAAGGCTTGTAGTATTATTTACTCAAGACAGAGTTCTTTCCTTCCTGGTCTTCAGGAGAGGAAGACAAATCTCCCTTTCTATTGAAACCCCCATTCAAATGCCTGGGAAAGTTTCCGGTTTCATTGTTCAACATTTTCTAAGAATTGGATCAGGGACAGCGCCCGTAATCGTTCAAGGTCACTTACTAGTGCAGAAGACTAAGAAAAAAAGCATTTTCATTTGTTTTATGAATGGATAACTTTTATTTACTTTTATTAACTTATATACTTTTAACTTAATAAATTTATCTTTAAAAAATATTGTAAAGCAATTGTAAGTAAATTGTAAGAATATTTCTTATTTTCTCAAGTTTTTCCTTCAAAATATAATTTTTAACTTTTTATAACTTATTATTTCAATTTATCGTCGTATGTGGAACGTTAAACTAAAAGTTTAATGGGTCATTTAAAGGGGTCAGATAGACAGCAAATTAAGTATAAATTTTATTTAATATTTAAGTCAGGCATGTCAAACACGTGCCCCGCGGGCCACAATTGGCCCGCCAAACACTTATCTGTGGCCCACGAAGCCTTTGACATTTTAGTTGTTAGTTAACTCAGAAACTTATAGGGCTTATAAATTTATATTATACTCCTACGCGTATGCTTAATCATCGTCAATATAGAAAATATCTTGAAAATATTGGAAGTGAAGAAAAGCAGATTTACCTTCTTATAGAGATATTTGACGGCTTTCCAATATAAAATTTTAACTGTTAATTTCGAACTGTTAAAAATGAACACAGTATATTACAATAAGCCACTTATTAATAATCTCGAGTTTGAACGCCTTTGCTGCATTAATTTTTACAGGGTTATCCAAAAGATATGCGTTCTTTTTAGGTGCGTTCGTAATTATATAAATACGTAGCACCTATTGTCGTCGCTTGGTCCGTCAGTCTGTCCGTCCGTCCGTCTGTCCGACGTCCGTCCGCATATAACAACGCAAAAACTACCCAACCGAATGGTTTAAAATTTAAGATATATTATCTTTGCAGAATTTTGTCGAGACATTTCAAATTTTATTAAAATCGAATTAAAACTTTAGGAGATATTAATAAAAATATTTATTAAGAAATTTGAATTTTTTATTTTTTTTAAATCGGTGCTTTTTTGTTATAGGAGCTTCGGAAGTTTCATCGTCAAGCGACCGAGATACTTATTTTATGACAGAAATGAATCTGCAGACGATATAATTCATTTCACAGAATTAAAAATCATCTAGATCTGAATATTTATATAACTAGCTATAGTACGAACGCACCTCATTTTTCACGTTTGACGTACAATTTCCAACTTGTTTAATTTGTTGACAGTCCCCTATGGGGTTTCGTGAAAAAATCTTCGCAGAAATATATAACCTATACTATACTGTTTACACACTTGCAGTTTCCGGTTAATTCCTCATGTATTTTTCTAGATAGTTAACAAAACGTCTAAAATCGCAAGTGACCGGTCACCTTTGGCTCTTTGGCAATGTTGTGTATTTTAGAACATAGAAGACATTAAGATTTTTCGATGAATGCGAGCTGAATATTTTTTAAAAGGAGATTGGTTATTTTTAAGCCAATAACCGAAATATTTTTTGTGTCCCTGTAAATGAACGATAAACGGCATGCAGACCATGTTTTACATTAAGCATATTGTACTGCATTTCAGTGCTGTATATCAATTTCAGTATATTTCAACTAGTGTAACATCATTAAAATAGATTGCCAAACGATTTTTGCTCCCATACACCAAAATAAAATGGAATTTATTAGTGTTCCTGTAAACAAACTATACAGGCTATACCTTCATTTTCAGTACCGAACATGCCGTAGTATAAACCTCAATATCATTTATTAATTTTACACGGCAAACCGAGAATATTTACGCAAGGTAGAGGACGTCCATATAGATAGACGGCCAGAAAACCGAAGTCACTTTCCAAATATTGAAAATTGTTAAAAAAATTGTACAAAGAAACCACAATTTGTAATCCAATATATATATTTATAGATATATATATAACTGCAAGATTTAAACATATATATATTTTATATTCACAACATTATTTTTTATTCAAACATGCAATTTTGTACGTTTTTCGGACATTTATTTTTCATTTATACTTGAAATAGTTAAAATGAAGAATAAATATTTTCAGGTGTCTTTAAAATGTATCGAACGAAGTTTAAATTGATTTCTATGATGAGTCGATTTTAAATATAAATAATATATTCATTTTGTGTACCAATTAATACTAATTTTAAGATCTTATGCGTACGGATAAGATTTTGAAAAGCTTTGATATATCGAAAGGGCAGAAGTGTTTAGTTCTAGAAATTTAACAAAAAAAAAAAAAAAAAAAAAAAAAGAAAACTACAACATGGCGCACTTGAAAAATTGCATATAAAAATGTTGCTGTGCTTTCCTATAAAAAGGTACGGCTTTGAAAAATGGAGTATAGGTGTCATTTTCCTGTTGCTTATACAAGAGGAAAATAAGAAGAGAAGAAATAATATTTTTTTTTTATTTTATTTTACTCAAAAATTATAAAATATAAAAATTACAATATTTCGGAAATCCCAATATAATCCTATGGGATGTTCTCCTCAATTTTTCAATTATTGCTGTAACTTTTTGAGTTTTCAAGATTTCACTGGTCTTTTTTTATGAGCTGCCTCATAGTATTGACTATCAAATCATGACAAAAAAATCGTTGCTATAGTTCGCGCATGCGCAGTTAAAATTTATTTCATACAAATACCCATATCTCATCACATAATCAATATATTAATATTTTAATCACAGCATACTATTTCTACGATTTTTTTGCCAAGTTTTTGGAAAGCGGTGTTAAATTTGGCTGAAACCTTTGCATGCTATAAAAAAAAAAACCTTTTGAATTTTTCACAGAAACGTTAACCAGTTCAACGGCACAGCGATAGTAAGAAAGCCACCCCATATTTTCGCTGTTACCTAGAGATTTTCCGGTCAAATATCGTCTAGAGCCTCTAGAGTTATCTCTAGTGGCCCTAATATCGTCTTGGGCTAAGAACAAGAATGTTTGTTTTCCTACGTGACTAATGCTTACCCCCCTATTGAGATGTCAATTGCTTTTGTGCTCGGTTATCTCCAAAGAAAATCTCCCCCATAGTGTCTCCTGTGGATAAGAGGGGCTGTGTTTCTTTTCAGATTGGGGTGTTTAGTTATTTTCGAAGCAAATAATATATAGAAGACAACTGTAGAATTGTAATCTTACAAACAATTTGATTTTATTCTGAATCCATTTATTTTTTGGGAAAACATTTCAGCTATTCTAAATATTTACAAAAATGCGAAAAAGTATGCTGCATATTTTTAATGTAAAAAAAAGAAAAGAAAGGAAACTGTTTTTTTTTTCTAATGAAGTATCACTACAAAGTGCGCAGTTTGACATCTAAAAAGCATTAAAAATACATCCTACTCCCTACACGCGCAAAAAATCTGCAAAATTAGATAGTGTTTTTATTACATACATCTTAGATAGTTATGAAAATCAGTGGATTAAAATTTTTAAGGGGTGACAACAACTAAAAAATTACATGTAAACAGATTATATCGCTGTACCTTTTCTTTCGTGAACTACTAAAACAATTTCAATACTTTTTAAAATAGTTTTGGCAGTAGTTAAGTTGTGTAATATAATCAATCTTTTGGAAAAAGAAATCAAAACAAGCAATGTGTATGAAATTTCGAAAAAAAAATTTCTCATGTAAAAAAAGATATATTAGTGTACATCAGCTGACATTAGTAAACCTTTTTGTTAAAAACACTTCTTATTTATTTTCTAGTAGCTAAATTATAAATTGCTCGATCAGACAGAAAAATAAGAAGTGGGCAAGTGTGATCAAAGATCGCCCAAAGTGTTTCGTTTAATATTCCTTTCAAAACACTTTATCCTCTCTTTAATACATCCAAATAAATTTCATTTAGCAATTAAAAAAAAAAAAAAAAGTCATGTTTTTTATAAGGAAAAAAATTACCGGTCTATTTTTCTCGTTTTTACGAATATCCAAACCAGTCCGATAGCGGGCGAGGCCCGCTATTATATTCTGTCATAATAATAATCTATGTCATGTGGACTAAATGCGATACTTAAAAAAATTAATTTCAAAATTAAACATCTTGTACACCTTCAAAATATTAAAATATTTCCATAATCGGGTTTTTATCATGATTCAATACGTGCCTCAAACTCATATATTTACTATTCTCTGTTACTCATATTGATACGCGCTTTGTATTATTATGAAACATTTGAAAAATCCGTTAAACTTCCGATATGACGTCAGATTTTCTTTTTAATTTTCTAATGACCTGATATTAATCTGTTTTGTGCACATACACATACTCATACTCCTTATATTATTGAGAAATCTTTCCGTTTTATGTTTTATTACCACTATGACGTCAATCAATTTTATTTCATATTAATCTTTATTTCAATGGGTGAAATTTTTTATTTCATTTTTCACGTGGAAATCGTCTGATAGAAAATTAATTACTGTGGAAAGAATTTCATCGTGGATTTTTAATTTTTGGCATCGGTTATAACGAAAAATGTTTAAATTTAATAGGAAAAGGCTGTTAGAATTTTGGTTTTTTATCTCTATTTATTAAAATAATGCGAATTTTTCAAATTTTAATATTTTCAGCTCTTCACAGCTGATATTCTGATTTATACACGAAGTTTCAACTCTGTAAGTTACATAGTTTTCGAGAATGGCTCTGTGACAGACAGACAACGGAGCGGGAGCAATAGGGTTTCGTGAGATGAACGAAACCCTAATAAAAATTCAATAGTTATGCAATTTTGTCAAGAGTAGGAATCAAGGTTTTTTTTTTTTTTTTTTTTTTTTTTTTTTTTTTTTAAATTCCATATTGTATTTGTTATTTTAATTTTTGACTGAACGATAAATTTGTTGTTTAGCTGCTGTCAAATCTATTTTTAAAAAGTATTGAAATCGATTCAATATTTGTTGAAAAAAAAGGATAGCCAGCTGCATTACATGTGGATCTTTTTCTTTACGAAATCGTTTTACTGTTGTATTTTTTTAAATGCATTGTAAAATAGACTTTTTTACTGTAATTGTTATGAATAACAGCTTGCAACAGTTTTCTAGAAAAACGTTAATTATAAGGAATTAAACAAAGAATGAAGAGAGGAGTAGAAATCAAGGGAATTATTTTACAATTTCCCTCCATTTTACATTAAGATTTTCCTAGTTAGCTGAACAAATTAAACAAGCTTATTCTGAACTTTTATGTGCCTCCAACCCTACTTTTAGTTGTACGAAATTTGTACGGGCACATTACTATGAAGCATGGTAATTTTTTCTTGAATTGATTAATTTTCAGGTAAAGTCATTTGCGTATCTTTCAACACAAAGCAGGATAAGCCAAACATTTTTTTTTAACTATAAAAAAAAAATCCATTCGTATCTAGGAATTGACGTGAGTACAAGTCTTTTTTTTTTCATATGAATTTATTATTATTATTATTATTTTCTAGAAACCTACCTCGAAACAATTTCTTAGCAAATACTGGTAATCAAAAACGGACCAATTGGGAGTCCTGTTTATACTTCCTTTCCGATCCTGAACAGAAAAAAATAATCCTACAAAAAAAGTGCCTTACACGTTTTATTTAGGGGCAATAGTTGTTAAAAAGAAAAAAAAATGTTTAATTTCCTTCTTTTATTGTAAACACCAAACTTTGAAATATAAATGTTTTATTTTTATTTTAAACATGTATGTAATAAAATTTGTGTTTTAATTTATACTATTATTTTGAAAAAGAACTTCATCAAGGAGATTTTTTGATGAGTAATTATTATTCATTAAAATAAACAGTTCAATTGGCTTATATATTCATACGGATTTTACATGTTCATAAAACAGTTTTTAGTAAATACGTAACTTATGAAAGAAACATTCAGCCAAAGTGAATTTAACATTCCCAGAAAAATAAAAGAGAATTGAAAAATAACACTAGCAATTCGATCGCACACTTAAATATTGCTATCATTTATCATTCTCTCTTTCATACATTTTACACCGATGAATTAGATTGTTAAGAAATCTTGAAATGTATGTCCTATTTAAACGTAGACATTTTTTATTTGTTCTTTTCTTTACGTTGATTTTTACACACCAAGTACCTATCTTAACACAGGAAGGATTTCTAAATTTTGCATTTTATAATTTTTTAAGCACTATGGGAGTGGTTTCAACAATTACTAAATTATTTCTTTTGCTATACTAGAGTAAAAAAAAAAAAAAAAAAAAAAAAAGTTTATAAAGGTTTGAGTAAGGAGGTTTTTTCACACATAACATGGTAAATATAACACGGCATGCCACTGACACACACACATGCATATATATATATATATATATATATATATATATATATATATATATATATGATCGAATAAAGTCTCCCAGGTTTTGAATAAGGTAGAATATCTAAAATTAAAAATGACAGCTAAATCTTAACATCCTTTTCAATATTCGCGAGTCTGGAAAATCTGCCTAAAATGCTAATTTTGAGAGGATTTTCTGGAACATCTTGGAACACTGGTAAACGCTATTAGATTTTTTAGTTTCTATAAAGAATATTTGCATATTTCGTGCATTTCAGAATAAAAAAGTGTTTGTGAATATCTCAATATATCAGAAGAACATATTCAGTCGAAATTCAGCTTTGGGTCTTAGGTTATGTTTTCCCACCTCTGTATTCAGTTGTCAACATCTTTTGTGCTAATTTATCAGTTGGGGATAATCTTCGCCCCAATTAGAGGGATGCTTGACGCCGCAAGTCACCAGTTGTTAGCTATTTTTAAGATAATGTAAAATATTGCAAAACATGGACAATTTATTTTTACTTTCTTTTCGATCTTTGAAA
The DNA here is from genome assembly GCA_963931845.1 of Maratus michaelseni. Classification (NCBI taxonomy): domain Eukaryota; kingdom Metazoa; phylum Arthropoda; class Arachnida; order Araneae; family Salticidae; genus Maratus; species Maratus michaelseni. The sequence goes on from OZ007600.1 coordinate 96,264,530, forward strand.
GTAATCCTAAATGAGACGGGATATTGGGCTAATGAATTTGTAATCTGTTTTTATACTGCCTTTTTTATTCAATGTTTCCTCAAAAACATATTATTCCTGTTATAAGAAATTTCAGTTAGATAAAATCTGATGTCTTATGAACGTCAATATATAATTTTGAAAGTAAATGTTTTGCGGAACACATTAAATAGCGCACACACATACGCAAACATTTTTTCTTATAAGAAAACAAATCTGTCTTTCAAAAAACACTCTAACATTTGATGTTTATTGTATGATAATGTCTAAGTAAAAATGCAAAAATAAATATGTAAATAACTACAAAATAATTCTCATCCACACGGCATAAAAGTTTCAGTTACACCAGTTGACGTTCATAACACATCAGATTTTACTTAGCTGAAATTTCTTATAACAGGAATAATATGTTTTTAAGAAAACATTGCCAATCACTAAATCTTTTTTATCCGCTTGTTCATGAAAGTTTCAAGCAAGTCAATTAAAATTTCAAAAGAAATGTCAATTTTTTCCCTTTAAAAATAATAATACAGTAAACTCCCTCAAATTCGGAAACCTAAAATCCGCAAACTCCTAAAATCCGCACATTTTTTCAGATGTAAACACTGAAACTTACAGTTAAAATGTAGATAAAAAAATGTGAGGATCTTTTTTTAATCATTCTGTATACATTTTAATATGAAATTCTGGTTAATATGATTGAACTCATGTTTTCTTATGAAGAAAAGATAAATTTATTTCTGAAAAATTTCGAGATAGCACTGAAAATCGATCACGATCTTACCAAATACATTTATGTATTAATCAAACCTTTTGGTTATTAAGTTTGGCTAAACATATGAAATAAAACTTTGTTATTTTAAGATTTTATGTGAATTATTAGTGTATATTTATAAGAAGAGTTTCACTGAATAATTCAAGAAAAAATTGTCTCATCATTATGCATATTTAGTTATGCATTATAAAATATAAACTTGACCTTTACTTTTAATATTTTCTTAAGAAATTAAAAATATCCTAATTTTTATTATTTTACTTTATTGTAATAATTCATTATAATTTCGTGCACATTACTAAATTCAAATGACTGTTTAAAAATGAAAACAAAACAGTGACCAGAAATCCGCAAAATTCTAAAATCCGCACAACCTCTGGCTTTAAACATAGCTGTACTAAAATAACACTACTGTGATTATAATCGCAAAATTTCTTCACAGAAAATATTGACAAAGGAGATTATTAAAAAATAATGATTGTATCCGACTTATGGAACGGAATTGATTTTGTGAGTCAAGTGTCGTCTAGATGTGTCCATATTGCAATTGGACAAATGATTTCAGGGAGTACTTTTGAAGGGAAAGTGACCCGAATTATCGCTCTTCTTCAATGCTAATAATTTAGCTTATGATCAAGAATAAATTTGGTTTAGAAATTTTGAGATTATTATTATTATTATTATTTTATTTTTATCTTTTTGCGGGGGGGAGGGGGGGGGAAGTTTATCAGTTTGAGATTTTTTAAAAAATCCCATAGGACTAACATTGCGCACTTTTATTTACTTTGAAACTTTTTTTTTGCGTTATTGCTCGAAAATTTTAATATCCTAAACTATCTTTTTAGCTGTTTTTCCAGTAAAATTTTAGGTTAAATATAATAACATTTAGTGGTAAAAAATCAGTTATAAAAATATTTCCCGCATAATAATCAGTTATAAAAATATTTCCCGATTTCCATGTGTGAAAAGAAAAAAAAAAAGCTGGAAGATAAAAACCCTGATTTTATAGCTAAATATCAATATTTTAGCACAAAAATTATCCAGAGGTAGTATTATATTTATAATTCATAAAAATTTCAAAGCGTTTGGACTATAATAACTTTTTTTTTCAATATTAAATTACCCTTTGTGAAAAAAAGGCGAGAAAAAAAAAAAACATTTTAACCTACTGAAGGCACTGGGGTCCTCATTATTAGGTTCGTTTGGAAAGATTTTTTTTTTAATATATAAATTTGTCCAAAACTAACTTTAGGTATACATTTAAGACCCAGCCTATCCCGGTTTTTCGTTTAAAAATATAAAATCAAAACAGATCGGATCTTGCGCAGAAATCTTGGTCTACGCTAAAGAAGGCAGTGTGCCCCCCCCCCCCCCCCCCCCAATCTAAGTTTTTTTAAAATAAATTTTCATTTGAAAAAAAAATCGAAGGTGTATGTCCACTAGTTAATAATAATATTAAGATAATTATGTTATAATATTTTTAATTTAACTAATTTTGCACCGATCACTAAAAATGCGTTTTTTGTTAGAAAAAAAAAACCCATGATCACCTAGCAAGACAAAATTTCGAATGTAATGTTAAAAAATTAAAATAGTTTTCGTAAATAAACTCTAATGTGAAAAAAATTAAAATCTTTCTAAATAACGTTATAATTTCGAATGTGAATTAGTAAAATTCCAAAATGCAACAACATCCAGTAATAATTCATATGAAAAGAAAAATCTTAATACGTTTGTTAGAGAGAAAATAAATCTTAAAAATACATGAAGTTTCAAAATTCATAAAAAACAAAAATTGCAATGATAAAAGCGTTTGATTTTCTTTTTATTTGAAAAAAAAAATTAACGTTTTTATCATTGTAATTTTTGCAATGATTTTAAATTATGCAAAAAAAAAAAATACTCTACATTAAGTTACGATATTTTGTTTTATTTGAATAAATAATAAAACAAATTATAACGTTTTGCGTTCTAGTTTTCAACATCCAAAATAGTCTTCTTTTGTAACAGAAGTAAATAGGTTGGGAAATTGCATACATGTTCCCCTCAAATGCAAAACCGCATGTGGTCTTCTCCCTTTGTAAAACACCCTGAAGTAATCCATCACTTTCCCTTTCTCTGCGCCGAAATGGGGGAGTGAAGCAGTTGATATGTAAGGATGCTAGCAATACAAGTTTTTAGAACTCGGGGCTGCCGAAAATCAAACAGTCTTCATGCCCCGATATGGTTCGGGGCAAACGAAAAAGGAAGGTATTTTAGCGACGATTTATCTCGGGGCGAACGGTTAACAGGATCTTCACGAATATACGTGTTATGCTTACACAAACGCACACAAATGTTGAATAGGACCTACATAGTCATTTACTACAGTGGCAGACCATTTTTAGCATTTTATGTTACTTGGGTGATCAAAAATATTATTTTATTATTAAAATTATTATTGCCCGCCCCCCCCCCTAATTATCCTCGTGACAAAATCTTCACTGAAAAAAATGATGTCAAACATGATCTTCACAGTTCAAGGGCATTCCGGGCATTTCCTCACAAGTTTCAGTAAGATATTCGACGAAACGTCTGAAATTGGTCACTGCCCATTAATTATGGACAATTAGAGCTGGACTGGGCAGTGTATATATGTAATTGAACAATTTCAATTTTTACACATCCGAATAGGAGTATATACTTTCAAATATAATTTGTCTGTAAATTGTATATTATTTTATTGAATGTTTATGCGATTTTTAAAATAAATTTTCAAGCGTGAACTATTTTAAAATCAATCTTTATCGCGTGCAGCGCGATTACGAACGATTAGTCCGTTTGCACTTAAAACAATATAAATTTGTTGGCTAATAGTTCAAAACAAAATTAAAAGTTCAACAAAAACAAAAATAATCACATACTATAGATAAAACTCAAATTAAAAAGACATGTTATCGAACTACACGCTGAAATCGCTGAAATAATCGGGGGACAAGGGCTGCAGTAAGAAGCGAAATCTTTGGTGATTTCTTCACATGTTTACACTTGGCATGCGGCTAATACGAAAGCATCGTTTTTAATAAGTTTCAAAATTGCACTTCAATACATTATTTATTTTATTGATTAAAAAAGGGGCTTTTTCGTGTTGTCACTGGGGAATCTAAAAAAAAAATATATCAAAATATATATCAAATATCCTATATGTTCTGCACCTAGGAAACTCGGGCTGGACCCCCTATTTTAAATAACAAAGTAAGTGTTAGACATCTGTACAGTTCGGTTTATGTTAAATCCGAACCCAACAATTCTATATCAAGTCAACCCGAAAACCGTTCCTAACCAGACAAACAAAATTAGTTGACCCGTGACCAGACTCGAATGCTTCAAAATAATGTTCCTGAACCCGAAATGAAAGAAATTTATCCCATGTTTTAATGCAATGATGGAAAAGTAGTCTTTAATTATATCTCTAGTATCACTATTATCTTTTAAGTAGAAAAATCAATTACTACATTCAAACATATAGTTTTCCACCTGAAAAAATTATTTGGAGATTCTTTTGAGTAATTGGATTAACACGAACACGGACTGCAAGTGTCAATATCCAAGCCGAATATGAAACAATGAAAGTGAGCCTTACCTGAACCCAGGGCCGTAGCTAGGGGGTGCCAGGGACTGCTCAGCACCCCCTGAAAATTTTTGAGCCCCCCTGGGAAAGTTGCCAAGGCCGCCAAATGAAATTCTGTTTCAAAAATCCAAATGAAACTCTGTACAAAAATTGAACTTAGTTTTGGGGGCTCTTTACAGTTTTGCATAAATGCTAAACTGTAGTATTTGTTTAAAAACTGCAAATAAGTGCTTCAACAGTCACGCATCCTATCTGCACATACTCAGAATTAGCAACCTGTTGCTGATGCAAACATTTACTTTTGCATTAGTTATATACTTAAAATTTTCATTTTGCAGCGTTTTCCATTATTAGCATAAAACAAAGTTATTCTAATGAGTTATAGCCAATTTAAATACAAGTGATTTTAGCTTTTGACTGGACACAAAAATAATTTTGAAATGCAAAATACACCCTTGATTATTCTAATGTCTTTTATCATATAATAACATAACTTTAGAATCCTGAAGGCCAGGAAATATTCAGAAAAAAATTAAAGGTTGCAACTCTTTTGAAACAGGTGAAACAGCTTTTTATTTACTTTTTGACATCTTCACTTATTATTTCACTAGTATACACTGAAAATTTTCATTCTGCAGCCAATGATGTAGTAGTAAAAAAAACAGAGGGTATACCTTAAAAAGTATATGCTGTAGTGATTTTGAGAAGAGGGTATACGGTATTCCTTAAGATAATCCAGAAGGTATCTGCAGCTTTTAATTTTCTTAGCATCAAATACAGCTATTATAACCATAGTGAAGAGAAACATAAGAACCAAGAAACATAGTGCCTACACTATGAATATGCACTAATTTACTTTTCTATATAATACTTTGATCATATATATATATCTGTGTGCGTGCGTGCATGTGTCAGAGAGAGAGAAATAGTATGAGCCCCCCTCTACATTTTCTTGAGCACCCCCTATTGTTTACTTCTAGCTACAGCCCTGCCTGAACCCGACCCGAAGTAAAAAAAATAGAAGTCAACCCGACCGAGCCCGAACACAGTGTTGGGTAAAATCTTGTTATCTATGTTCATTTTTCCAATTAAAAACTAAAATGAAATTTAGCTATACAACTGTATACTAATTTTACATACTTGCATTAAAATATGGAGTACTTTTCCTTACTTCGGGTTCGGGTTGTTTTTGGGTGAATGTATGTCGGGTTCAGATCGGGTTGTGGGTTGATGAAAATGTTTTGGGTTGAAAAATAATTATCGGATATAATCCGACGAATTCTAATATCCATATATATGTATATTTATATATATCCATATGTATGTATATTACCAGTTTGCCCCCCCCCCCCCCCTCCAATTCTCCTATTTTGCATGCTTAAAGACAAAATCCGTAATAGAATATAGATACACAAGTTTAATTTCGCTATTTAAAAAGGCTAGAAGAACATCATTATTTATGTTTAGCGACGATAATTGAAAAGTGCATATGTACGTAAAATTGAGAATAATAGCGAAAGCGTAGAAATTTGGAGTATCTTATAATTGGGTGGCGAAAAAATGGCATCCAGAATAAAGGATTCCTGTAAAATAGGGCAATTGCCACAAAACTAGTTAAACTATACTTATTTAGGAAGCATAAAATAAAACAATGAGGTAAGTGTGATCGAAGATCGCTCAAAGGGTTTCGTTTAATATTCCTTTCAAAACACTTTATCCTTTCTTTAATAAATTCAAACAAATTTCATTTAGCAACAACAAAAAAAAGTCATGTTTTTTATAAAGTAAAAATTTACCGGTCTATTTTTTCGAATATCTAAACTAGCCAGATAGCGGTCCAAGCCCGCTATTATATTCTGTCATAATAATATCCGTCATACGGACTAAATGCAATATTTAAAACAAGAACGAAAAATCATGCGTCAAGCATAGATTATGTAACACTTTCCAACGCTTCCAAAATAATTTTACAAATCATACCGTTTAATAAGCTGAAAGATAACATCTAAGTAATCCGAATACTTTTATTCAGCCCTGTATAGGATCTATAGATTTGTATAGATACTACATAGGATGTTAAATTTTAGTTCAGTTAGGAAACGCGTAGCACAGTTTAAAATTCTCCGTCTGGAGTTAAATAATGTGTTCGCGAACTTTTGTGCTTCCCTGTATAGGATATACAGAATTTATACACACCACATAATAGACAAAAAGCGAGTTAAAATTAAAATCGCGATCAGTAACTTAAAACGCACTTCCAGGAATTATTGTTAACTTACAGTAGAGAATTCTTTTGTGTGTCCCTGTAAATGAACGATGACTGCTGTACACACACTATTCTGTAGTAAGCCTCTTGAAATACACCTTAGTGATATATATAAATTTCAATGCGTTTAAAATAGGGAAACATTATTTAAATAAACCGCAGACGATTTTTCTCCATAGACGTAATGTAACAGAATTCTTTTGACTGTCCCTGTAAAGTAACTATAAGTGCTATGCACACCCTATTCCATATTAAGCTTCTTCTAATGCACCTTAGTGATATATATAAATTTCAATGCGTTTAAAATAGTGAAACATTATTTAAATAAACCGTCAATGATTTTTCCCCATAGACCGCAATGTAAACGGAATTCTTTTGAGTGTCTCTGTAAAAAAACTATAAGTGCCACACACTTCCGTTGAAATAGGGAACATGCTATAGATAACGACTATAACATATAAAAATTGCAGAGCAATCCGAGCATATTTACGGGAGTTAGAGCACGGCCAGACGGCAGACGGCCAGACAAACCGAAGTCATAAACACTTTTCAACTACGTTGGAAAATGTTAAAAATAATTTCAAAATTAAACAAATTGTATACCTTCAAAATGTTAAAATATGCGAATATTTCCATAATCGGATTTTTATCACGATTCAATATGTTTCTCAAACTCATATATTTACTATTTATTCTCTATTATTTATATTGTTACTCGCTTTGTATTATTCTCAAACATCTGAAAAATTACATAAAAAACACACATAAACAACGCCTGCATTCAGCAATTAAAGATACACAAATATTATAATACAGACATACATACAATAAATACAATAATCCAACATGGAGTGAAAAATTAGCCAGAGCCAGGAATCGAACCTGGGTCCACAGCGTTCCGGGCTGTCGCTCGGGAGTGGCTCAGTGGTCAGAGCGACAGCCCGGAACGCTGTGGACCCAGGTTCGATTCCTGGCTCTGGCTAATTTTTCACTCCATGTTGGATTATTGTATTTATTGTATGTATGTCTGTACTATAATATTTGTGTATCTTTATCTGAAAAATTAGTTAAACTTCCCATATGACGTCAGATTTTCTTTTTAATTCTCTAATAACGTGATATAAATCTGCTTTGTTTACTTACTCATACTCATACTCCTTGTATTATTGGGAAATCTTAGACATTTTCCGTTTTATTACGACTATGGCGTCAATCAATTTTATTTCATATTTATCTTTTTTTTTTTTTTCAATTGGTGAAACTTTTTATTTCATTTTCCTTTTTCACGTGGAAAACGTCTGATAGAAAATTAATTATTGTAGAAAGAATTTCATTGTGGATTTTAAATCTTTGGCATCTGCTATAACGAAATTGTTTCAATTTAATAGGAAAAGGCTGTTAGAATTTTGGTTTTTTATCTCTATTTATTAAAATAATACGAATTTTTCAAATTTTAATATTTTGAGCTCTTTACAGCTGGTATTCATCTATATACACGAAGTTTCAACTCTGTAAGTTATATAGTTTTTGAGAATGGCTCTGTGATAGACAGACAACGCAGCGGGAGTAATAGGGTTTCGTGAGATGAACGAAACCCCCCCAAAAAAGGCCTCAAAATTCAAATATCATGTATTTCTTACGTCGTTGGAAAAAATCCCACTTTTACACGTATAGAATATAGAAAAAAAGGTATAGGGTATAGTTATACAATTTGCTTTGCTGAACAATAATGGAGTTCGATCTTATGACACTTGTACATTGGACTGAAAGAAGATGGATTCAATTTTTAAAAAAAACATTCTGTTGTTTATCCCGAACGAAAATGTGCCCTTTTCCGAATGGTAATGGTTACTTAAAGTTCCAATTACATTTTAAATAGCACTCACTGTAGCCTTGGGCATAGGGTGAAAGAAGAGGAGTTTTCTCTTCCGCAATTCCGAGAAAACGTCATTATATGTTGTGAGCCATATATTGAAAGACCCTCTGCGGTGCTCTTTATACACTGACCCTGCCAAGGTTATAGAAACAGATAATATTCTCCTTTAAACTAATTTTATTTATGAGGAGTTGCAAAACGCTAAAGATTATGGCTTGATTTTCGCAAAAGCAAACTGTGTATGGCCCTAAGCGTCAGCCCCAACATTTAACCCTAAAACATCAGTGCTAAAGCCGAATTTAATTTTCATTTTCATTTTATTTTTGTTTTCTACTTTTAAATGAGTACAGAATGAGAATGAGGTTGCAAAATCATGGGCGCGCCGACCAAGTGTGCCGCGAACACAGGCGCCAGAGCAGTAAATGCGCCAAAATTTTACTGCAATGCGAAAATATTCGAAAAAATATATATATTAAAATTAATTATTCTAAAATTATAGTTTTTTCAAACATTAGCTTAAACAAATTACTTATCAGATATATATTTTTTTAATTTATTTTAATCTGATCGTCTAGTAAGTGTTAGAGTAAGTAGTTTAGATTTTTTTAAAAGTCAAAACTAGAACTTTGCTTTTTTATTTAGACTACCTGCAATAATGAGACAGACATCAACTGTGGGGCAACTGGTGATTAGCTAATTATTGGAATGCCCGGCACAATTTCTGCAGAAACTTACGTTATAATCATCCATTATCCAACAATCAAAATTATTTTTAAAAGGATGTTGAAACATTTTTATAAAAAAATTCTAAAGTATAGTATTTCTTTTTATTTCTTATGTCTACAATTGCTGAATATAAAATAACAATATTAATTATAACTTGCACAGTTATATGACAATAAAGAATTCAAGACACTTAAAAAATAATATTAATGTAATTAAAATGAGAGAAAAGAAGATGGTTAAATAAAAGTATTGATTGAATTTCGACAAAGAAAAATAAATCCGATTTTTTTAAAATATCGCTTTGCAATTTAATGAAATAAAATAACTTTCAATTCATTAAATATGCAACTTCTTGATTCCGTTTAAGAAATGAACAATAAATAATACAAATTTTTAACTGCTTAAAAAGAAAAAATATATATATACTGCTAGCCTGACCTGGCTAGAAAAATCCGTGCAGCCCTCTAGTTTCCAATAGATCCCAACGTTGCATTTGATCTAACCAAGAAACAGAAAAAAATCCAGATACATAAAATGTTTTTACATGTCATCTATAGCTCCAATACTACATTAATACTTTAATAATAATTAAAGTATTTAATATAGTATTTAATATATATATTTTATTACAATTCTAACTGTTATATAATAATAACAAATAGAAAAATATTGAAATGTAAATTTTAAGAAAGACAACAGGAATAAGAAAAGCCAAATTTCTGATAGCAGTTTAACATTAAAGTAATTTTTGAAGGGACAAATTACTATTCTAAAATCTCCAGCCTTCTTTTTGTAAGAATGAGAAACATTTGCAGAGAATTTGAAGTGAAAGTGACTTTCAGTTTATTATCTTTCTTAACCGGAATGAGAACGCGATTAAAAAAAAATATAGAAAAGAAAAGAAATAAAATAATCAGATTTGTTGATAGAACTTGTTTAACGTATTTGGATTTCAAAGGTATTATATATATTATATATAAACGTATTACATATACATTTATATATTATGTTTTAGAATAGCTGATATTGGAGTTGAAATCTTTATCAGGTCTAGTCTATGAGGAATGCTGGGAGGAAGAGGTGGGGGGGGGGGATATTTTTACAAAGAATTCAAGAGCGTTATACATGTATAAAAATAAAATAAATACTGAAACTTTACGTGAAACTGATAATTCTCAAAACAACACCTTAACAAAAACAAACTTGTCGATTTTTCTTAAAAAACAAACTAAATTCTTCATTTGAAAATTAACTTTGTATATATTTGCCACCGCATGGGCTTTTCAGTCGTTGTACAGCTTAATTCATTTAAATTGAATAGTAATTATTTGTCAAATTATTGAAACAAAGTGGACGTGGGTATATTAAGGTCAGAGTCCCCTCCCCCCCCCCTTTCTGATCGTGTAGTAAATTTTTTAGCGTTTTTGGTTTTTATAGTGTGCTTAAAAAGGCAATTCCTTTGTATTGACTATTGAGGTTTATTAATTGTGCATATTAGTGATTACATTTTTAAATCTTGTTAAGAATGTTTCTCAGTTTTAAATAATAGATTAAGAGGCTATTTCACTCACGCGAAAACACCCGCTGGCTAATGTTAATCCTATTGAACAGTTATTTTATAATATCTCGTTTTCATTTAAATATTTTTAAATGATTTTTTTTTTTTTTTTTTTTTTTTTTTTTTTTTACATTAAATAGCTAAGGTTAACCGCTACGCATGCCCTTTTTTACTTTTCCGATTTTGTTTTCAGATTATTTTAATGACTGTACTTTCACTTTCGAAACCGGTTCCGAAAGTAAAAGTATGCTAATAAAAAAATCCCTGACGGCTCGGCCTACAGGCACAGGTAGATTTCGAAGACGCAGACCGTAGGGCGCCTGTTCGTTGGAAATTGCAGAAGAAATGACCTTTCTGCCATGATGCCGCAGTTGGGTTGCATACGGGACCGCCCACTTTGAAATCTAACTTGTTCGCAGGCAGAGCCGGCAGGGATTTTTTTGTTTTTATTATTATTATTATTATTATTATTGTTATTTTGCTATAAGGGTTGGTCCTATAAAAAACTTATCAGTATAAAAGTTTTAGATAATAGTAAGAGGATTTATAATACATCTAAGCGGATTTGATATCTTGGGAATTATGAATTTTTTTCTTCTAAAATCCCCCCCTTTTCCCCTCCTTGGGGCCATTTTTAATGATATCAAAAATCTGTCATACATAAATTTTAGGCTCTTTTCCTAGAAGTAATATTAACTTTAAACGGATTCGATACGTATTATAATTAAGACGTTATGGGATTTTTTCTGTTTTCACAAAAAGCCCCTCCCATTCCCCCCCCCCCCCTTGGTTCGATTTTGCCCATTAACGAACTTGACCGAGATTTTATGCCCCTTGATTTTATGTATCAGTTTGGAAGAGATTTGTGAAGAATTATTCGACTTATCGTGTCCATAAAAAAGTGACATATATATATATATATATATATATATATATATATATATATATAAAGTTTTTGAACTGAGGGTGGTTTTGGGTTCTGGGAGTCATGATCGGCGTAGATCTGCAAAAATTTTTCAAAAATTCCAACTTAGGAGAGAATGTAATAGGTAGTATTTCTTACGAAATCTACCTAAAAAACCTGAATAAAAAATTGAAAGAGTAAAAAACAAAAATATGGAAATGCAAACGAGATAATATAAAATAACTGTTTCATAGGATTAACATTAGCGAGCGGGTGTTTTCGCATGAGTGAAGTAGCCTTTTAAGTGAAACTCTTGAAACATTAATATTACATTGATCTTTTATTTTACTTATAATAAAGATTTCTCAAACGATGTTTAAAAGAATTATTAGGCTTCTTTGAGTCGACTAAAAATATTTTCTGTTCTGGTTGACTTCGAATATAATTTTCGAGTTCGGGCGCATACAATGCGACCCATGCAGGAATCTAACCATGGGAGTTTCGGGCAAATGAATTTTGAAATAAAAAGTTGCATTGTGTCATTCACATCTTACCTGTATAAAAATATTTAAACGAGGTTTGATATATTTTAGTATTTAAATTAGTAGTGAGCTATAGGGGGCTCATTAACCCTTTATAAAAACCTGTCTATAATTTCTGATCTCTTTGTTCATGCACAGTTATTTGTACAGTAATATGAAAACGGAACCAGTGTATAACGTATCCCTCCCTTATACAGAAAAATTTCATTGTCTCGTAGAAAAATAATACATTTATAATTGCTAACATGAACACTTGTCTAAAACGGATTTTTAATCGATCTCCTGCAGTTCAGTCTTAACAAATGTAACTGTATTTTCCCTTTTTGTAAAAAGTAAACTTTCACTTGGGATTAGTTAATAACGCATGAAAACAGAACCTATTTGTAACGGAATTCTCCTTAAAGGGAAAAAATCATGGTTTTGAGAAAAGGAATTCTCTTTAATTATACCTGCTAAGACGCAAACCTGACAAAAACGGAATTTTCTGCCGGTGCTGATGCTTTTGTGTTAGCTTTTTTTTTTTTTTTTTTTTTTTTTTTACTATACTGTGTTTTTACAAGATTAAGTTAAAATTTGTTAAAATTTTTATAACTTACAACTAAATTATATCGATAAAAAAATTAGCTGTACAAAAATCTAGGAGGGATAAGGGGAGTGGGGTCAAGACTCAATTTTCCCTCCCTTTATCGGTGCCCTTGTCCGAAACTTAAATTATTTATGATTGTAATGAAAAGAGTACGTTGCATAGATACTTCCAAATATTTTACTTATTTGCATTTTAGTTATTTTTCCAGATATTGATTGAGATAAGAGAAAATACAACCGCATCAGAAGAAGAATTCGATAAAATTGTATATTTCAATGGATAATTTTATGATAATAATATATAACGATATAAAATGTGTGTGTCCAAGATTGGGTCTTCTATCTTCATTTGTGCGGCAACTGTCATCTAAAGTTAAAAAATAAATAAAATTGCTATTTCATGCACTCTCTATATATACGAACAAATATTCGAAAATATGGGTTTAGAATCGGATCCGATTTTATTAGACCCCGATTCGACCAGTGGTTCAAGTCGGGTTGGTTTTCACATGGAAAGCGTTTTTACAAATTAAAAGAGGCGGTAGCACCTATAATTATGAAAAAAATTCATACAGAACACTAGGGTTGGAATCTGCTTATTTAGTAAAAAATACAGCGTGTCTCACTCCAAGTGGATCTTGTATTTCGGTCGATAAATGTAAAACAAATTAACATATTTTAGCGAAATATTCTAAATGCTAATTTTTCTTTATGTGAAATGTGATGTCATCAACAGAAGTGCTGTAAGTAACTACAATTTGCTTTTAAATAATATTCAAATAGATGCTCCATAATTCAGAATTTAACTGCACGTACGTTGTCACTGGCTGAATTATAATACACTTTTAAACTTCTAGAGATGTCATTACATTTCGTATAAAAAAACGTTAGTCATTCAAAAATTTCGCTAAAATATCTTCCTTTTTGTTAAAGTTACGTATGAAAATTCTGTTCAGTTTCTTGTGTTTCTTGTCTTCTGTTGTCATTTTTCTGTTTGTAAATATAACAAAATAACTGCAATAATACTCAATATATTAGTATTTATATTATTAATAAATATATTAATTATTAAATTAATAATATTAATCGAATCCAGTTATTTATTTATATATTTATTATTAATTGTCATAAATAACCACAGTTTATTAATTAATGGACAAAATTCCGATATCCAGAGGATCGTAATAAGTAAATTCAAACTTTACCTCTCGAGGTTCTTTTTATCCTATTTTCTCTGAAAATGCAATCAAGCATAAAACTTTCAGATAGTGAAGACATAATTCTTGAAATTGTTTTTTAAAAAAAATTAATACGACTAGAATCTTGCCTATTCTAAAATGTACACACATTATCCAAACATTTAAAAAATTTTCATACTAATTTTGTGACTGATTCATGGAATTTATTTTTATTCTTACTATTTGGGAAAAAAACTGGCTGAAATTTTTTTTTTCTTTTCTTACTCTGCAACCGAGAGAAATAAAATATTTTCACCCATAGAAATTATCGCGAAACTTCCCTCACATTATTATCCAGACAAAGGAAAAGAGGGGAGAGTTCCAACTGATTCCAATACTGCCCGCGAGCCGCGACCATCAGTAATAACTGACCTTGAACAAGATGACCCCGTTGCCCGTTGTACCAAAGAAACTATCTTCTTTGGTTGTACTATGTCCTCCTACTGTCCACTTCCAAGTTTCCAATTGCAGGCTGTTTCTCGGAAGTCATTCATACGGAGTTGACGGTGACGACTTTCACGTCTTCAGGTGTTGCTTTGCTTCAACGGTATTATTGAGACACTGAGCTGAGCAGAGACTGTCTTAATGGAAGAAAGTATACAACAGTCTTAAAAGTAAGCATTATTGTAATTGCATAAATGTAAAAAAAATAGCTGTTTGTTACTATTCAAATTTCCACGAAAAAACTATGAGTAACTACTTTTTTAATTTTTTATAGATATATTAATAGGAAAACCAATAACAATTTAGAAATCAATGAAAATCTTTTTTTTTTTTTTTTTTTTTTTTTTTTAAATTAACGTGCAAGGAGATTTTTTTATATTAAATATTCTATAATAATAGATCATTTAAAAAATTATTTTTCAAATAAATCATTTGCAATACTAAATTTACATTAAATCATTTGTAAATATTTATATAACTAGCTATAGTACGAACGCACCTCGTATGTCACGTTTGACGTACAATTTCCAACTTGTTTATTTTATTTTTTCATGTAAAATTGTTTAACTGCATACGTTTAAAAAAATCCCAATGTTTATTTTTTTGTTGAATTTGCGCCATAACAATAATAATAATAATAATAAAATAGATATGAATTTTAATAATGAAAACTCTATGGACACAAGTGGAATAAAATCTATTTATCTAGACAGAAATGTTGCAAATAAGTTTATTGAAGATCCAATCTTAACAAATGAGCTGTTTTAGCGGAAGCAATCAGAATAGTTTTGTTTGTAGTTTCCTGTTAGAAAACATGAATCACTGAATCCCGAAAATTTGTTAGTTACCTAGTATTACATATATATAGTTACCTAGTTTATATATATATATATATATATATATATATATATATATATATATATATATATATATATATATATATATATATATATATATATATAATATTTATGTCAATAATAGACATCCACCAAAGTTAGCTAATAGAAAAATGACCAATGAAAATTCAGCTCTCATTATTTTTTTCACCCATCAGGAAGCAGAAAATAATAATATTTCACAGTTACGCTGTCTTTCAGCAAAAATTTTACAGAGCAAACCAAGAGCTGATTTTACTTAATTTAAAAATTTATTTTTTATTTTCTTGCAAAAATTGCATGTTTTTGTTTTGATATTAATATAGAACTTTAAATTTTATATACTAAGGGTAATACAAAATTTTATCTCTTGTAAAGGTTTTAAGATCAGTGTCCATTACTGGAGCACGCTTTATTAGTCAATATTCAATAATGGAAATTATTGCCATATATGCATACAGTCATTATTAAACGCATCATTTCAAAAATGGTGATAGTGCATAAAATCTTCTTTTCTGATTTAACTGTATACCTATGTAATCAAATGTAATTTAAAAATTGCACTTACCAGAATGTAATAAGAACACAGTTTTTATAAATAGCTGCTTTTAATAATTCATGTGATCAATATTTTTTAAAGTTAAGTTTGATTTTTTTCTCATAACTCTCACTAGTATATTTTTTAATCCGGCTATCAATCAAACCAATCATAAAGCACAGCATAATGTTAAAGAGCTTAGGTGAAAAGTGGCTCATGGGGATCAAACCAACACACCCTGATTTCCTGATTATAGTGAGTGTTGATCAAACCCTATTCATTCAAATAAAAGCAGTTTTCTAAGCCACAGGAGTTGTTAAAAATTTACTACTTCATTTCTTCAATGACTGATTATTAATCTCTGATGAACAAAATACTATAAATATTAAGTATAAATAGTAAATGTGAAAATCAGGTATCACAAATGTCATTTCTGCAGTTCTATTTCGAAATCATTTTAAGCAATATTCAAAACACCTTTCTTTCATACTTTAATTATTAATTGCTACAAGTAGTTTTGCGAAACTTAACACTTAAAGAATTGTACCAGGAAATACGACTCATCTGATACTCCAAGATATTTTTCTGTGACCCCCCCCCCCCTATTATTTCAATATTTTGATAAATGTAACTATCTGGGATTCAGTATATTAAATCTTTTATATAAATTAAAATATTTAGTCGTGTGTTAATGACATTAATAATTAACTTGAACAATTAATTATTCTCATAAATATTTTATTTATTACTGATTTCTAATCCTTAAAATTACCTGAAAATTACTATATTCTTTCATTAGTATGCTTTCATAAAGTTCTGGTTCTAAATACAATTATAAAAACATTTATCTGTGACTTTTTGTAGAGTGTCCATTATATGCATGTTGGATATCCATTACTGAAATTTTGGGGGTTTTGATTTATTTCTGTTATTGCATATATTTTGGATTCACTATGGGAAACATGACTGTGAGATTTCGGTTAAATATTGTTGATAGAGTAATGTAATAATAATAATAATAATAATAAACTGGAATGCAACATTTATAACTATTAATGAAAATATATTTTTTAAAGAGTGTTTGTTAAGAGAGTTTATTGCCTCAGACCTGAGAACCCAATTTTCCCAATAATTTTGATTTTTCCAATAACTTTAAAACGGCTCTAAACATAAATTAATTGCAATCATATTGTATTACACACGACGCCAGTATTGGATGATATATATAATAATTTTTTTTCGTTAAATTATTTTTTGTCATGCTTTATATTTATTTTTATTTCCTTTCATTCCATATATACCTAATGGAGATGCACCCGACTTCATAAATTCGTGATATCTGCTAAAGATTTCTGGAACTATTCTTTTCAGAATTTTCAACTAATTGACTTTATATTTAAGGTGAGTACAGCATAAAATAATATAGAAATGTATTTTCTACTAGGAATAATTTCAAAAGTTTAAAGCCAAAATATTCATTGTTATTTTTCACATTTAAAAAATACAATTTAAGGAATACATTTTTTTTCTTTGGTACTAATCAGCAGTAATTGAATACTTATTTGTTTCCTTACAAATTATTTATATTATTTTAATATTACTATTATTATTTCAGTCATATTGATGTTTCAATTATTTATTTAACATTTAAAAATGTATATTTTAAGGGATGCAAATTTTGTTTTAGTAGTAATCAGCAATTCAATGTTTATTTCTTAAAATTTAAAACTTAATTATTTAAGTTAGGGGAAGTCTAAAGTTACATTATGTAAGTTAATTGAATCGTTAATTGAAAAAATGTAATATGAAAGATACCTACTTTTCATGAAGATAAATATTCCATCCGCTAATTTTAATATGTTGCACCATTTAAATAAAAATTTTACTGACAATTTTTTTTTTCAAGAAAAGCTTTCAACACTATTTTCATAATATTCTAGTAGTATAACTGAAACCAAATCACATTGGATTAAAAAAAAAAAAAAAAAAAAAAAAAAACTACAATCAACAGTTGATTGCAAATTTTTTATTATTATAGCATTATTATTATTTAAACTGTATTCATATGTTTTCATTCACACGTTTCATGTGATTTTCACTTTTACAATATTAGAAAAGATAAATTATATGTGTTTCTTTTACATAATTTGTCATATTTAGTAAACTGAAAAATTTAAAGATTAAATCAGAATAAATCAAAAGTTTAAATCCGAAATATTCATTGTTGTTTAACATTTAAAAAATACATTTTAAGGGATACTTTTCTTTCTTTCTTTTCTTTTCTTTTATTTATTTATTTATTTATTGTAGTAATCAGCAGTAATTCAAACTTTTATTTGTTTAAATAAAAACCTAATTATTTAAAT
This sequence comes from Maratus michaelseni, assembly GCA_963931845.1. Taxonomy (NCBI): domain Eukaryota; kingdom Metazoa; phylum Arthropoda; class Arachnida; order Araneae; family Salticidae; genus Maratus; species Maratus michaelseni. Next base: position 96,282,851 of record OZ007600.1, read on the forward strand.
TAATTGAAAATGCATATTAATTATTATTATCATTTCGGCTATATTGATGTTTCAATTATTTTGATTATTTATTTAAGATTTTTAAATGTTCATTTTAAAGGATGCGATTTTTTTGGGGGGTGGGGGGGGGGGTAATCAACAGCAATTCTGTGTCTGTTTGTTTGTTTAAACACTTAATTATTTAAGTTAATTGTATCGTTAATTGATTGATAATGTGCTAATCCACATACAAATGATAAAGAAATAATTACATCAAAATTTAATAGAAAAGAACACACTTTTAATGCAGATAAATATACAATTCACTATTTTAATTTGTTGCCATCATTTCCATACAAAATTTACAGACAATTTTTTTTTTCAAGAAAAGTTTTCAACACCTTTTTCATAAATTTCTCGTATAACTGAAATCAAATCATTTTGGATGAAAAAAACTACAAGTACATTCAATTTTCCGGCTTCAACGAGTTCTGTTTCAACAGTAGATTACAAATTTAATTTATTATTATTATTATTATTATTTAAGCAATATTAATATGTTTTCATACACATGTTTCATATGAATTTAACTTTTATATTAGAAGAGCTAAATTATATGTGGCTCTTTTACATAACTTGTCGTATTTAGTAAAAAACAACATTTAAAGAATAAATCAGAATAATGTCAAAAATTAAACAATTATTTAAATTAATTGAAGATTAGTATTATCCAGCTATTTCAGCTTCTTTGATGTTTCAATTATTTATTTAACATTTCAAATTGTATATTTTAAGGGATGCGATTTTCGGGGGGTGATAATAAACAGCAGTTCATTATTTCTTTGTTTGATTAGAAACTTATTAAGTTAAAGACTACAATTACATTATTTAAGTTAATTGAATTGTAAATTGAGTGATAAATGTGCTAATAAATGTATAAATAATAAAGAAATTAATTTCATCACAAATTATAGGAACTAGCATACTTTTCATGATTGTAAATTTATTATAATTAATAATAATAATACTATTATTTAGGCTGTATAGCTATGTTTTCATTACCATGTTTCATTTGAGTTTCATTTTACATTATTAGAAGAACTAAATTAGATATGTTTCTCTTACATAATGTTTCTTTTACATAATTTGTCTTATTTAGAAAATTGCAACTTTTAAAGATTAAATTAGAATAATTTTAAAACTTTAAACCAAAAATGTTCATTCTGATTTCACATTTAAAAAATACATTGTAAGGGAGACTACCTTTTTTTCTTTTAGTAACCAGCAGTAATTCAATATTTATATGTTTGATTACAAACTTAAATTTAAATTAATTGATTATTATTATTATTATTATTATTTCAGCTACTTTGATGTTTCAATTATTTATTTAACATTAAAAAATGTATATTTTAAGTGTTGCAATTTTTTGGGAATGGTAATCAACAGACAGTCAATGTTTGTTTGTTTGATTAAACACTTAATTGTTTAAGTTAATTGAAGATTGAAGACTAAAGTTAGATTATTTAAGTTAATTGAATAGTTAATTCATTGATAAACGTGCTAATCAACATATAAATTATAAAGAAATAATTACATTGCAATTTAATAAGAAAGAACATACTTTTCATGCAGATAAATATTCCATTCACTAATTTGAATTTGTTGCATCATTTCTATAAAAAATTTACAGACTATTTTTTTCATAAAAAGTTTTCAATACCTTTCTCATAAAATTCTAGTATATAACATAAACTAAATCATTGTGGATTGAAGAAACTGCTGAGCATTTAATTTACCAGTCGCACTGAGTTTTGTTTGAACAATTGATTGTAAATTTATTATTATTATTATTATTTATTAACAGTAATATTTAAGAAATATTGATATGCTTTCATTCAAAAGTTTCATTTGATTTTCATTTTTACATTATTAGAAGAGCTAAATTATCCGTGTTTCTTTTGTATAATTTGTCATATTTATTATACTGTATAATTTAAAGATTAAAGAAGAATTATTTCAAAAGTTTACATCGAAAATATTCATAGTTATTTAACATTAAAAAATACATTTTAAGGAATACCTTTTCTTATGAATCAGCAGTAATTCAACATTTATTTGTTTTATTACAAACTTAATTAGTTAAATTAATAGAATATTGTTCTTATTATTATTTTTGCTATATTGATGTTTCAATTATTTATTTAACGTTTAAAAATGTTTATTTTTGGCATGCATTTTTTTTAAATTATTTATTTATTTATTTTTTTGTGGTAACCAACAGCAATTAAATGTTTATTTTTTTAATGAAAAACTTATTTAGTTGAAGACTAAAGTTACATTATTTAATTTAATTTAATTGTTAATAGACTGATAAATGTGTTATCAACATATAAATCATGAAGGCATTAATTACATCGTAATTTATAAGAAAGAACATACTTTTCATAGAGATTATTCCATTCACTACTTTTAATTTGTTGCTTCATTTCTACAAAAACTTTGAACACCGTTTTATTTTAATAAAATTCTAAAATTACTAAAACTAAATCATAGTGGACTGATCGAACTGCAAAAGTATTTAATTTTCGTTCTCGACGGACTCTGTTTCAACAGGTGATTGTAAATTTATCATAGTTAACAATAATATTATTTAAGCTGTATAGTTATGTTTTCATTAATATGTTTTATTTGATCGTCTGTCATCAGATTTCACTTTTACGTTATTAGAAGAGCAGAATTACATGTGTTTCTTTTGCATAATTTGTCATATTTAGAAAATTGCAACCTTTAAAGATTAAATCAGAATATTTAAAAAGTTTAAACAGACATTGTTATTTAATATTTAAAAAATATATTTTAAGGGCTACTTTTTTTTTCGTAGTAATCAACAGTAATTTAATATTTATTTGATTAATTACATAATTAATTATTTAAAATAATTAATAATAATAATAATTATTTATTATTATCATTATTATTTCAACTATTTTGATGTTTCAATTATTTATTTAAATTTTAAAAATGTATATTTTAGGTATGCAATTTTTTTTTAAATAACATATTTTGTATAGAGATAAATATTTCATTCACTCATTTTAATTTGTTGCATCATGCAAATTTTAGACTTTTTTTTTTTTCAAGAAAAGCTTTGATCACCTTTTTCATAAAATTCTATTATAACTGAAACCAAATTATAGTGGATTGAAGAAAATACTGAGCATTTAATTTTCCTGTTACACTGAGTTCTGTTTCAATGGTTGAATATTTATTATTATTATAACATTATTATTATTTAAGCTGTATTGATAAGTTTTCATTCACATGTTTCATTTGATTTTTTACTTTTACAGTATTATAAAAGCTAAATTATTATATGTATTTCTTTTACATAATTTTTCATATTTAGTAAACTGCAAAATGTAAAGATTGAATGAGATTAAATAAAAAGTTTAAATCGAAAATATTCATTGTTTTTTAACATTTAAAAAATACATTTTAAAGGATACTTTATTTATTTATTTATTTATTTATTTTTGTAGTAATCAGCAGTAATTTAAACTTTATTTTGTTTGAATACAAACTTAATTATTTAAATTAATTGAAGATGCATAATAATTTTTATTATCATTTTAACTATATTGATGTTTCGATTATTTTAATTATTTAGTTAAGATTTTAAAATGTTTATTTGAAAGGATGCAATTTCTTTTGGGGTGGTAATCAACAGCAATTTAATTGCCTGTTTGTTTAAATACATAATTATTAAGTTAATTGAATCGTTAATTGATTGATAAATCTGCTAATCAGCATAGGAATGATAAAGAAATAATTACATTAGAATTCAATAGAAAAGAACATACTTTTCATACAGAAAAATATTCCATTCACTAATTTTAATTTGTTGCATCATTCCTATAAAAAATTTACAGATTTTTTTTTTTTTTTTTTTCCCAGAAAAGTTTTAACACCTTTTCCATAAATTTCTTGTATAACTGAAATCAAATCATAGTGGATTGGAGAAACTACAAGAGCATTTAATTTCCTTGCTCCAATGAGTTCTGTTTCAACAGTTGTTTGCAAATTTTTTTTAATATTAATATTATTATTATTATTATTATTTAAGCAGTATTGGTATGTTTTCATACACATGTTTCATTTGAGTTTAACGTTTATATTAGAAGAGCTAAATTATATGTGATTCTTTTACATAATTTGTCATATTTAGTTAATTATAACAGTTAAATATTAAATCTGAATAATGTCAAAAATTTAAACAATTATTTAAATTAATTGACTATTATTATTACTACTATTTCAGCAATTTTGATGTTTCAATTATTTGTTTAACAGTCAAAAATATATATTTTAAGGGATGCAATTTTTGGAGGGTAAAATATATAAATAATAAAGAAATTAATTACATCGCAAATTATAGGAAATAGCATACTTTTTATGGAGATAATTATTCCATTAAGTAATTTTAGTTTCTTGCTTCATTTCTATAAATGTGTTACAGAATTTTTTTTTAAAGAAACATTTTCAATACCTTTTTCATAAAATTCTAGTAGTACTGAAACCAAATCATAGTGGATTGAAGGAACTACAAAATCATTTAATTTTCGTACTACACAGTGTTCTGTTTCAATAATTGATTGTAAATTTGTTATAATTAATAATAATAATACTATTATTTAAGCTGTATTGGTATGTTTTCATTAACATGTTTCATTATTTTCATTATTAGAACTAAATTACATGTTTTTATTTTACATAATTTGTCATTTAGAAAATTGAAACTTAAGATTAAATTAGAATCATTTTAAAAGTTTAAACCGAAAATGTTCATTCTTATTTCATATTTAAAAGTTTAAACTGAAAATGTTTATTGTTATTTCACATTTAAAAATTACATTGCGAGAAATACTTTTTTCCCCCTTGTAGCAATCAGCAGTATCTCAATATTTATGCGTTTGATTACAAACTTAATTATTTAAATTATTTGATTATTTTGATTATTTCAGCTATTTTGATGTTTCAATTATTTATTTAACATTTAAAAATGTATAATTTAAGGGTGGAAATTTTTTGGGGATGGTAATCAACAGCAATTCAACGTTTATTTATTTTTTATTAAACACTTAATTGTTTAAGTTAATTGAAGATTGAAGACTAAAGTTAGATTATTTAAGTTCACTGAATTGTTTTTGATTGATAAATGTGCTAATCAACATATAAATTATAAAGAAATAATTATATCACAGTTTAATATGAAAGAACATACTTTTCATTCAGATAAATATTCCATTCACTAATTTTAATTTGTTGCATCATTTCTATAAAAAAATTACTGTGGCAACTAAGTATCTTCAAAATAATAAAATTAAACTGTATTATATTGTGAATTTTGTTTTATAGCTTCAAATTACTATAATTGTTATCAATACATACTAGCTGACCCCCCCCCCCCCCCCCGGCGTTGCCAGGTCCCATGATAATAATAATAATAATAATAAAAACAAGTTTTTATTATTTTATATCTTTAACCCGATTTTGTATGAAATTATATTTTAAAATGAAAAGTTCGTGAAAAAATATTCATATTTAGTGATAAAAGTGCTCATTTTCTTGTTTTTTACTTAGGGCAGTTTCGTAGTTTTAAAATAAAAAGTTCTTTTTGTCCGAACTCTTTGAAATATTTATTGGTGATAAATAAAAGGGTTTTACAGCACGTGAAAAATTTCGTGAAAAAATATTGTCATCTAGTTGTAAAATAAATGTTTTCGTCTCGCTTTTTTGCTTGTTTGTTAGTTTTCGCGTCGACTCCTTGATTATAGCAATAAAAAAATGGTCTCATCTTCCGAACTCTCTGAAATTTGAATCAATTATAAATATAACTGTATTCAAGCTCTCTTTAAAAGTTTTCAAAAAATATGCATATTTAATAGTGAAAACATGAGTTATTTTTTTTAAAAAAAAAGCTTTAGCTTTCAACCTCAGAGCAATAATATATTAGAAAGTGAGCTTTCAATGCATTGGTACGGCTTCATCCGTTTTCAATCAACTCTTTTCATTCCCCCTGGGCTAAACAAGTGAGGGTTAATCAATCAAGTTTCCCGTTTCTGAGAGTAGAAGCCTTCAAAAAAGTTGAAGCATGCGCAAAGAGACGACTTTCGTGTGGAAAAGACAGTTTGGATTTGATAGAATGCGCTTTTCGTTTTAAATATATATATATATATATATATATATATATATATATATATTAAATCCTACATATATTTTTATAGAATATTTATGTAAGTTTTTCTAGCGTTTTTTCTTACCTTTTTCTAAAATTTTCTTAATTTTTGACATTAAGTATGCAAAAGTATTAACAATGAGAAAGCAGTATACCACAGAAATAGGTGAAAGATGAACAAGTAAGTAAAATATTATACTATTTACTACATGGAATAGTACACATAAAAGTATTTTTTATGGAAAGCAGCAGTCAGTTGTTTATTGCATCTTGGAAATATATGTTGATGAAAGAGTACTTTTTTTCTTTGTACTTTTTGTGTCTTTCTTTCCCAGAAAATGGCATATATTTTTTAATAATAATATTAAATGTGAAAAATCAATTCTTTTGTAAAGAAACACAATTATACATAACAGATTCTTAATATATTCATAACAGTTATTCGTAACAGATAACTACTTCCATAAATCACATGTTAATTTATGGGAAAATTAAAACAAGATTTTTGGTTACCTAATCAGTTATTTAAATGTTGTTTTCATCATCAGATATCCCTTTTAGCGCCTGAGGATTTTCATGCATTTTCATATAAACAGTTATAATATCCATGATTATTAAATTTCATTTCCCAGTTTAATGCAAAATTATCTTTTCATATCACTTCATCAGAGTTTTCCCCAGTCTGTTTCAGAAGGGTGCTGCACCCTGCCTGCCCCTTGGTTTACAAAATAGCACCCTTCTTGCTCCTCATAAAACAATCAGCACCCTTCTTGCCCTCTCCAGTAAAATAATTAGCAGCCTTTTTGCCCTCAGTAAAAAAAGTGCCCTTTCTCCTTTTTGCATTAAAAAAAATTGTTTTCATGTGTCTTTCAATGTTGTCTTAAAAAGAGTGTTTTGACTTTGAAATATCAAAAGTGGCATTAAAAATCAAAAGAATACATGTAACAATTAAAAAAATTGCGCTTAAAAATCTTAAAAGTGCCCTCAAAAATCCAAAAAGTGCCCTTAAGAATAAAAAAAGTGCCCTTTTCGCACCAGCAGCAACCTGCCCCTTTTTCAACGTGGGGGAAACCCTGACTTCATCCTATACACCTTTAAAACATGTTTCTTCTAAAAATATTTTTATCTACCGCTGATTAAACTTGTTTGGGGGAAATAAGAAATTACTTTACAGCTGCATAAAGGGTTGATGTCTAATAATTTTAGTTCTACTTGTTGAAAAATTATTATCCCAATTTTGCTATGCACTAATAAAATCGGGAATCTCAATTGAATATTTCCCAAATTTTCTTTAAAAAATAATTCTCCATCATTTTCAAAATGTATTGTATTTTTAAAAATTATTTAAATTATAAGCACACAATTTAAAAAAAAAATGCATTGCATTTGAAATCAGTGTCTACACCGGATGGTGAAAAAGCAATTTTAATAATTTTATTAATAAATGTGCAAATTAATACATTTCCCAGAAGGTTAGCATTTGTATTTTCATTAAAATTTTCCAAAATGATAATTATATATATATGTATGTATATTTTTAACAGGAGCTGTATTAAAGAGAGTTCCAGAAACCTCTCAAGTGGATATTGAAAAGAGAATAGGAATCTTCTTGGTCACTGCAGCCGATAGAAAGGGAGGAAGAAAAAGAATAAATTAATTATTGAGATAAAATATTGTCTAAAAATAAAAATATCATTGGAATAAATTGTCAATGAGACTGATAGCTTAAAAATTTTCAACTTTGATTGTACATAACAAAAGTTGAACAATAAATTAAATATGTAAAAAGCTGCAATAAAAAGCATTCCTTTTAAAATTTAAAATAAATTCTGTTGAATATCTATATGTTTTAAATAAAATATTCTACTTAAAAATATTTTTAAGTAGCATAATTAGCATTTTAATATATTTTTTCAATAAATATGCATACTTATGTAATATTTTCTTTTACTATATATAAAGGAAATTTCAATAGGTGCAAAATAAGTTTACACAAATAATTGCCAGGGTCAAAACTAGGGGGGGGGGGCATGTGCCCCGTGTGCCAGAACATAAAACAAAGGGCAAGCAAAATGAAGATTTGGTTTGTCATTTCATACAGGGAATTTATGAAATTTGGGTAAAAATATTTTGCAGCTTGAAAATCTAAAAAATAAAAGTGAGCCAAGTACATTAAAATTGACAAATAAAAAGATTGTGGTAACTACCTTGGACACTAAAAACTAAGGAGGGGAAAATATGCAATTTAAAAATATTTTGTTTAATTCAACAATTACTTTTTTTACATCCAGATCCAGGGGGCAAGTTCTGTCAGCTGTCTGGGACACACACTAAGAGGTGGAATACTCACACAATAAAATACATAATAAACTTCAGTTTTTTTTTTTTATCACTATTATAATTTTGAAAATTATAAAGAGGAAATGTTAGGTTCAGGAAAGTATAGTAGGACAATCAGTTTATTAATAGGAAATGTGGTAGAAGTGATAGTTTCATGAAACTTGTTGCATGAGAGATTGGACCCAAAACCCAAGTATACCTACCGTGAGAAAAAAAAGGGTAGTTTTGACAATGATAATTGCCACTTTCTAATTGACAGTAACATATTTCTCAATATGTTCACATTGTTTCTCAAACTATTATCTGCACACTTTTTCTTTTTGGGTACAATCAATTTTTCAATAAAAAACAACCATTGTGTGTCACACACTATAACTGAAAACCTCAGAGTGAAGAATTATGCATGTTCAATCCGTAAGTGGTTCCCACTTAAAAAGATTGAGAAATTCTGGCCTAATGAAGACTTAGCAATTTATAATCTACTTATAATAAAACCCAAGAATTGCAAAGTGTTGGTAACAATTTTGGGCAAAAACACTCCATCTAACCAACATTGTATATTTGTTAAACATAGGACATTAATACATTGTTAGTTAGATGGCTGTGTTTAACTGTGATTAATTCATTTTTGAGATTCATTGATTTAAAAAAATCTTCCATTGTTGCAGACAAAAGAAAAAATGAAACGTATTTAGATACATTTTGCAAGATAAATTTATCCACATTTGCTTCATATTTATTGTGACATTACGAGAACATTATCCAATGGGTTCATATTATCCTTATGCTTATTGATGCTATTTTTTCACTAATATTAGATATAAAATATATTTTTATTTGAATACATGTTGGTTAAGCATCCTCAATTAAGGAAAAGAGACAGCCATTCTGAATATGGAAATAGAAAAAAGAAACCAAACAAAGAAATGATCAGTTCAAAACTTTAAAAATCTGTCTCATCTGTCCCCATTTTTACATAAAATTTGATTTACAAATGTGGTGTTAAAAACCGCAGTGGCTCTTGCATTAATCGGGTTTTGAGCTGCAGATCATGACCCGTTTCAGGTCAGTTGAAATATTTGTAACAGTTATTTCAAATTTTAAGTGAAAACCACAATTTCTATATACCGTGCTAGGACGGGCATTTACACTAATTATGTAATAAAAATGAAAATTTATACAATTTAATTACAATCAACTGATTGGTAAATAATTCATACAAGTTGTATTTTTTTCCATCTAAATGAAAATGTCTCCAAGGACTTGAAGTCAGAATCTTTTAGCATCAATTTTCAATGTTCAAATTCAGTTGTTTGGACATCCATACTCCTCCATAGTTCGATAGAGTTCCTGCAATGTTTATATTTTGCCTTTACTTAGATAATATTCCACCAATGTTGGTAGGAGATATTGACCCAATATTGGGGAGTTTACATTCTGCCCTTATTTCGCCAATATTTGTAGACAATATTGCACCACTGTTGGGAAGAAATATTGCCCCAATATTGGGGTGTTTACATTTTGCCCTTATTTAGCCATTATTTGTTGCCTATATTGTGCCAATGTTGGTAAGAAATATTGCCCCAATATTGGGGTGTTTACATTCTGCCATTATTTAGCCAATATAAGTAAGAAATATTGCACCAATGTTGGTAAGAAATATTGCCCCAATATTGGGGTGTTTGCATTCTGCCCTTATTTAGCCAATATTGCAACAATGTTGGTAAGAAATATTGCCCCAATATTGGGGTGTTTACATTCTGCTATTATTTAGCCAATATTGCGACAATGTTGGTAAGAAATATTGCCCCAATATTGGGGTGTTTACATTCTGCCCTTATTTAGCCAATATTGCCTCAATGTTGGTAGGAAATATTGCCCCAATATTGGGGTGTTTACATTTTGCCATTATTTAGCCAATATAAGTAAGAAATATTGCGCCAATGTTGGTAAGGAATATTGCCCTAATATTGGGGTATTTACATTCTGCCCTTATTTAGCCAATATTGCCTCAATGTTGGTAGGAAATATTGCCCCAATATTGGGGTGTTTACATTCTGCCATTATTTAGCCAATATAAGAAAGAAATATTGCGCCAATGTTGGTAAGAAATATTGCCCAATATTGGGGTGTTTACATTCTGCCCTTATTTAGCCAATATTGCGACAATGTTGGTAAGAAATATTGCCCCAATATTGGGGTGTTTACATTCTGCCATTATTTAGCCAATATTGCGACAATGTTGGTAAGAAATATTGCCCCAATATTGGGGTGTTTACATTCTGCCCTTATTTAGCCAATATTGCCTCAATGTTGGTAGGAAATATTGCCCCAATATTGGGGTGTTTACATTCTGCCATTATTTAGCCAATATAAGTAAGAAATATTGCGCCAATGTTGGTAAGAAATATTGCCCTTATATTGGGGTATTTACATTCTGCCCTTATTTAGCCAATATTGGGGTGTTTACATTCTGCCCTTATTTAGCCAATATTGCGACAATGTTGGTAATAAATATTGCCCCAATATTGGGGTGTTTACATTCTGCCATTATTTAGCCAATATTGCGACAATGTTGGTAAGAAATATTGCCCCAATATTGGGGTGTTTACATTCTGCCCTTATTTAGCCAATATTGCCTCAATGTTGGTAGGAAATATTACCCCAATATTGGGGTGTTTACATTCTGCCCTTATTTAGCCAATATTGCCTCAATGTTGGTAGGAAATATTACCCCAATATTGGGGTGTTTACATTCTGCCATTATTTAGCCAATATAAGTAAGAAATATTGCGCCAATGTTGGTAATAAATATTGCCCCAATATTGGGGTGTTTACATTCTGCCAATATTGCGACAATGTTGGTAAGAAATATTGCCCCAATATTGGGGTGTTTACATTCTGCCCTTATTTAGCCAATATTGCCTCAATGTTGGTAGGAAATATTACCCCAATATTGGGGTGTTTACATTCTGCCCTTATTTAGCCAATATTGCCTCAATGTTGGTAGGAAATATTACCCAATATTGGGGTGTTTACATTCTGCCATTATTTAGCCAATATAAGTAAGAAATATTGCGCCAATGTTGGTAAGAAATATTGCCCTAATATTGGGGTACTTACATTCTGCCCTTATTTAGCCAATATTGGGGTGTTTACATTCTGCCCTCATTTAGCCAATATTGCCTCAATGTTGGTAGGAAATATTGCCCCAATATTGGTGTGTTTAAACTCTGCCATTATTTAGCCAATATAAGTAAGAAATAGTGCGCCAATGTTGGTAAGAAATATTGCCCCAATATTGGGGTGTTTACATTCTGCCCTTATTTAGCCAATATTGCGACAATGTTGGTAGGAAATATTGCCCCAATATTGGGGTGTTTACATTCTGCCATTATTTAGCCAATATAGGTAAGAAATATTGCGACAATGTTGGTAAGAAATATTGTCCCAATATTGGAGTGTTTACATTCTGCCCTTATTTAGCCAATATTGCGCCAGTGTTGGGAAGACATATTGCTCCAATATTGGAGTGTTTACATTCTGCCCTTATTCAGCCAATATTGCACAAATACTGGTAGGAAATATTGCCCCAATGTTGGTAGAAAATATTGCCCCAATATTGGGGTGTTTACATTCTGTCCTTATTTAGCCAATATTGCACAAATGCTGATAGGAAATATTGCCCCAATATTGGGGTGTTTACATTCTGCCCTTAATTAGCCAATATTTGTAGCCAATATTGCCGCAATGTTGGTAGGAAATATCGCACCAATGTTGGGGTGTTTACATTCTGCCTTTATTTAGCCAATATTGTACACATGCTGGTAGGAAATATTGCCCCAATATTGGGGTGTTTACATTCTACCCTTATTTAGCCAATATTAGGAAATATTGCCCCAATATTGGGGGGGTTTACATTATGCCCTTATTTAGCCAATATTGTACAAATGGTGGTAGGAAATATTGCCCCAATATTGGGGTGTTTACATTCTGTCCTTATTTAGCCAATATTACACCAAATTTTGCTCTTATTTAGCAAATATTTTTAGCTACTATCGATGTAACGGCAATGTTGGTAGGAAATATTGCCAGAAATGGATTAATACAAAATATGAAGACCACAATATTGGTATATTGGCTATAAATATTCGCTAAATAAGTGCAAAATATAAACATCCCAATTTTGGGACACTCTTTCATGCCAATATTGTACCAATATTTAGCCAATTTATAACCAATATTGGCGGCTACAAATATTGGCTAAATGTTTTCAAAATGTAAACACCCCAATATTGGAGCAATATTTCATGCCAATATTTAACCAATATGCCAATATTGCCCCAAGATATAGCCAATATAGGCCCAATATTGGTTGGCTACTAGGGGGGCGTTTCACCCTATAGATATTATTTTCAAATCTGAATCCGTGTTTCGTGCATTTACCCATATATATATATATATATATATATATATATATATATATATATATATATATATATATATATATATATATATATATATCTGTGTGTGTATAGTTAATTGTAATTTCAAAAGCTTGAAATTGCTGATATATTATTAACGATATATTATTGCTGATGATTATTTACATTAATGATACATTAATGATATATATATATCTACAAGTTGAAAAAAAAGTTGACTACATTATACATTTTTTCACTCTATAGTTTATACAATTTTACTTATATATAAGATACAAAATTTTACTTACATATAAAAAGTATTTTTCAGCCTCTTCTTCATAGGGAATATCATTAGATCTCGGGAAACTTACAATATCGCTAAAAAATAAAATTATTTATGGCTTAAATTCAAATGAAATCATACAAGTAAATACGTACACAAAATACGGCACACATGAATACATACACAAATTTCTTCTATAGTTTCATACTAAAATAAATCTTAAAAACACATTAATAGAGCAAAATTACTGCATGTTTAAGGAAAACCACATGGTGTTATTTTAGATGACATCCCGAACATACAGAGGATTCAGTCAGTGTTGTTACACTAAGTCGAAATAAATCTAAATGATGGCCATAATGTCTGTTGCAATGTATGCAAGAAAAGAAAAACAAATGCAGTTTTGATTCATGTAATTTTTTTAAAATTGTATGTGGTTTATTTTGTCAGAAGGTATAATCTACGTAATAAATTAGAACAAGCATTAAAAAGAATAATAACAACACCATAATTATTTGCATTATGAAAAAAAATGTGGATATAAAATTGGTATTTTTTCTGAATAATAAATTAATGAAATACGGCTAATTGAAAAATGAAACTGTCAATGTTAAATATTATAAGTCCGTTATTTAAGAATGTATCGAACAGAAATTTATGCCTTTAAATATTGGTGATTTTATGCAATATTTTATACTAGTCCAATTATATACATATAAATATGTTTTAACAACCACGGTAATTTCTAATTTAGCGGATATTTTTTATTTAGAATTCTACCAGAATCTATGAGTTGTAAAAATCTGCTTATTTAATCTGAAAGTTTTTTTTTTTTTTTGGAAGTTTTAGCAGATTTTTGAACAAAAACAATTCTGCTCAGTTGGCAACTCTGAATACAACAAATAAACGAAACACTCACAGATTTTATGATGAATTTGTTAAAAAATACTATTGTTACATAATTATCTTGAGATCTTTCTACAAGATGCGCACGCAATTTTTAAAATACGTTTCAGGATACAGGAACAATCCTCTATCACACCTTTGTACTTCTAAATTGGGAGCAATGCGAATTCGTATTCAAGACGAATAAGGCATGATAAATAAAGTACGTCTTCGTGTTGAAAATTTCAAAAGTCGTATAAAAAAAAGTTTGTACGGAAAGTTTCTACGGCGTCCTAAAGAAAATTTCGCCCTAACCTGAATGTAAAAATTACAAATAAGGAACTTTGCTGAATATTGTATTCTGTAGTACGGCTGTATTCTGAGAATTTTAAAATTAGAGTTACGACTATCGTTCGGGGGGGGGGGGGGGTTATTTTTTGACTTTCTGTAGCATTATTGTGCTGTGGATGAGAATCTGTTACAGATTATGACTGCATGCTATTCTTCAAAAATAAAAATTAAACGTGTCCAGCTTTTGCATCAACTTGTTTGATTTATTAAATTTTACTTCATTCAGGATTATGGATGATTCCTATTTTTTCCCTTTTCAATGGTTGTTAAATTGACTGTATACATTAAATGTTGCATCGTGTGTAACATCTTATGTGAGTAACTAAGATATATGTAAGTATGTCAATGTATGTAACTAAGATATATGTAAGTAAGTAGCTCTCGCCACATCAGCAAAGAAAGTTAAAAATGTAGGAATGGCGAAGTTAGATTTAAGAATGTCTTGTTGAGCACGATGGTAATTTCACAATCTTTATAGAGCATCAACGTCTGCCAATTTATGCGTTTTATATATATTTTTATTTTTAAATAACAATACTTTACATTTATTTTTCAGACTCAAGCTAATATTTAAACATAAGAATGTAACGCATTATTGTGGTGTGTACCGATTATTTAAGTAACACTTTATAGGATTCTATCACCAGGAAAAAAAAACCTGTAACTCCAAAAATGTTTGCCAGCATTTTATTGGCTGTTTTTACAATTTTTATACCTGAAAGGTAACACCAAATGTATAAGGAGCATGGATATATTTTAGAGAAACTGTTAGCAATTTACTCTTAGTATTTTAAACATTATAGGGACTTTGGAGGTTTTATGGCATTATTTTCAATATTATATTGAACTGACATAACTTTAGAAATGCAGATTAATATTAATTTTCAAAGTCATAATTGATTACAACAGAAAACTAGCTGAATATTAAGATAAAAAAAGAGCGACATGTTTTCTTGATTTGGGTATTGATTTTTTGTTAAACGTAGCTCATACAGTTTAATAACAAATCGGAAGACTTATAACAGTAAATGAACTTCATTAAAATTAGTACAAAAAATCCGTAACTACAATTAATATTTAAGCTTTTAAAGACAAGGAAACAATTGCTTGAAATACTTACTCGAAGTAATACTTTTTCAGGTCGAAAGCTTTCTTTCTTTCTCTCTCTTCTGGGATGGTAAGCAAGAACGGATCCCATCCACATTTCAAATTCTTCAATATTTTTTTCCTGGAATATTAAACAAACACATTACATAAGTATTTAAAGAACATTTAAAAATAATATAATTAGTGTAATTCTCTGTTTTCTTGACGTGATATTACGTGATTTTATGAGCGTTTGACAGTTTCCTTTCGGGCGTCTGTCAATGATGTGAATAGTAATAATTGAGGGAAATTGAATTATTACAAGATTTTCAAATGGAACCAGTGTTTAAAATATGACATATAACTTAAATCTGTAAAAATAAAAATAACACTTGTGCTTCTCTCATACACTGATTATATATTATTACATAGGGTAGTACAAAGTAGAAACATACTGATATGTAAGAGTATGACTAATTGCAGTTGTGTTCGGAGAGCTGTCGGGACTGGGTAGTGCTTCAGAAAAATAATCGTGATTGCAGTCAAAACAGACACAGAAGAAGGCATTCAAAGTTTGTTACCATTTTTCATTTTATTTTCATTCATTTAAATTTGTCACTGCTTTAAATTTTATTTATATCTAATGATGCGGTGGTTATTTGCAGTGATAAAATCTGGAAGATGTTTGGAAGAAACGTAAAAAATTCCTGATCTATTAATTAGAGGATGCGTTTATTTTCACTTATTTCTGTTAACGATTCAGCTGTACAATAGTAACTCTTCTGTTGTCAATTGTCCCGATTGGCGCGGAATGGAGAATTCCAAAATTCGTCCCGCAGAATCAGTGCTGCTGTCCTGCCAACAGTCCCGATTTATCACATTCATTTAAATGAACCATGCTATTCGTTAGTGCGAATCAAGTAGAACTGTAAGCAATAAACCTGTCAATAATTAAAAAGTCTGTAATGAATCAACTTGCTCAGAAAAATATATTCTGGTTCGTAACGATTTTTTACAGGTTTTGTAGATTACTAAACCCTGTTTTATCGAAACTTATGTAAAGCAGAATCCTGTCATAAACGTAAAAAAATTCATGGTCTTTTACGGAAGGAATACCATACAGTTATCAATGGAAAACCTCTGGAATGCGGAATTTTGTTTGAATATGTTATCCGCTAATCCGTATTCAATGATTTAACTGTCTATTATTATTATTTTCATACAATACATTCTGTTATTTCGAAATAAAAAGGGAACAATTCTGCTTTAGACAAGTTTCCGTCATGGCATGTACATTTCTATGGTACTTTTCCTGTCGAAAGAATGGATTTTTCCCGTTTAAGACATGTTTCCATTATAGACAGGTTTCGTTTCCATAGGATATATTGTATTTTTATGGCACGATTCCGAGCCTTTATTCTCCTCCCCCCCCCCTTTTTTTTTTTTTTTTTTTTTTTTTTTTTTAAACTCTCTGTCCCGCTTTTTTGTGACAGGTGTGACTTCAATGTGTAGTTGACGTCACCTTTTTTTCGTGACGCTATTTCAGATGACTTCGCACGAAATCAATACATAATATACGCTACAACCGACAACTGGTCGTTGTTTCTTTCACCTGTGACTGGAGAAACAGTTTGAATGTTACGTGACTGCACATTTTTAACACGGTGCTTAAATTAAAAAAAAAAAAGATTCCTTTTTTTTTTTCTCTCTATTTGATGGTCAATAGAATTCGATATACATCCACAGTAATATATTTTTCACACTAATGTAAAATTGATTTTTATTTAATGTAATCTGTTACCTAAATCATAAATGTAAATTTTCTTTAGGACACATTTAAAAATATTTGGAGTATTTTAAACAAAAATGAAAGAATTTCATATTACATGCTATTTAAAGGGCTTGTGCCATTTTTAATTTAATGAATATAATAAAGAATATTTTTACATACTTTTTCTCATACCCTTTTAAAACATCAGTATACAAGCTGAATTTCTTATAGAAGTAATGTCTTTCCATGTCAGATTTTACTTCTTGAATAGTAAGAGAAGACAACTTTTCCTAAAAAGGAAATGAAAATTAAACACAATCACATACTATGCGAATAATCGTAGTTACTGTTTGAAAAGCAAATGCTATCAGTCTAAATACTTATCATATATTCTAATACGAGCAAATCTTGTGTGTGGTTATATATATATATATATATATATATATATATATATATATATATATATGCAAAATTTATCTTAAAAACGGCTCTAACGATTTTGACGAAATTTCGTATCCTACCGTTTTGGGGCACCAGAAAACCATTGGGCTAGGTCACATGCTCGAGAAAAGTCGATTAGTGGGTCATTTTGGGTCATTTTGGGTCATGGTCTAGCTAATTGTATCTAAAAAACGGTTCAAACGATTTTGACGAAATTTTGCATCCGACCATTTTCGGGCACGAGAAGACTATTGGGCTGCGTCACATGTTCGAGAATTTTAAATTAGTGGGTCATTTTTGGGTCAACGCGGGTAAAATTAATTTTATCTAAAAAACGGCTTTAACGATTTTCATTAAATTTTGTGTCCCACGAGTTTCGAGCACGATAAAATCATTGGGCTAGGTCACATGTCCGAGAAAATTCGATTAGTGGATCATTTCTGGGTCATTGCGGGTCAAGATCTAAAAAGCGGCTCAATTTACACTAAATTTTGCGTCCAATGGTTTTCGGGCACGAGATGACTGTTGGGCTAGGTCACATGTTCGAGAAAATTCAATTAGTGGGTCATTTTGGGTCATTTTGGGTCATGGTCAAGCTAATTGTATCTAAAAAACGGTTCAAATGATTTTGACGAAATTTTGTATCCGACTATTTTCGGGCACGAGAAGACTATTGGGCTGGGTCACATGTTCGAGAACTTTTGATTAGTGGGTCATTTTTGGGTCAAAGCGGGTCAAATTAATTTTATCTAAAAAACGGCTCTAACGATTTTAATTAAATTTTGTATCCTACGAGTTTCGGGCACGCGAAAATCATTGGGCTAGGTCACATGT
Source organism: Maratus michaelseni (assembly GCA_963931845.1). Taxonomy (NCBI): domain Eukaryota; kingdom Metazoa; phylum Arthropoda; class Arachnida; order Araneae; family Salticidae; genus Maratus; species Maratus michaelseni. The sequence continues at coordinate 96,301,486 of OZ007600.1, forward strand.
TCGAGAAAATTCGATTAGTGGGTCATTTCTGGGTCATTGTGGGTCAAGATCTAAAAAGCGCTCAATTTACACTAAATTTTGCATCCAATGGTTTTCGAGCACAAGACTGTTGGGCTAGGTCACATGTTCGAGAAAATTCAATTAGTGGGTCATTTTGGTCATGGGTCATTATGGTTCAAGCTATTTTATCTTAAAAATCGTTCAGAGGATTTGAAATAAATTTAGCACCCTACAGGTTTAGTGAACAAGAAGACTATTAGGCTAGGTAACATGTTCGAGAAATTTCGATTAGTGGGTCATTTCGGTCATGTTTCATTATGGGTCAAGCTATTTTATCTTAAAAACGGATTAGACTATTTACACTAAATTTTGCATCCTATGGTTTTCGAGCACGAGAAGACTGTTGGGCTAAGTCACATGTTCGAGAAAATTCAATTAGTGGGTCATTTCGGTCATGGGTCATGATATTTGAACTCAAGTTTAATTTTGACCGAGCATAGCTCGGTCTTCCCAGCTCGAATGGTTTTTGGTTGAGGCATGTTATAACTTTTTTCTTTAAAAAAATCGAAAAATTTGTTTTGCATATTTTCATTCCTTAAACCCTTAAAAACTTTGTGGTAAAGCAGTTGTTTCGAAAATGGTATTGGTTCAAAAGTTATCCGCCTTTTGGTGTTGCAGTGAACAAGCTCATTTTTAACGTATTGTATGTGACGCGCACGTAGAAACAAAAGATGTGAGAAAGAGGAAATCCGGGAAAGTTTATTATATTGTCTTGGTATACATAATTTTATGTAAGCTGAAGATCGTCACTGTTATCTATGTGTGTTTAAAAATGTTGCAAAACTTTAAACCTGTTTTTCTCGACCTGTTTTACTTATCGGTGCCAGGTAGAACTCAAGATCAGATCAACCGAATTGGTTGAAATGTTATGCTTTTATAGTATATACTGTATTTTAGTCCCTCTTGGATGAATTTTTCAACATTCGAATTGTAAGTATTTTTTTGCGCGATTTAAATCTGAACATTTTTGTAATTTAAATTTGAACAGCCGCCATTTTCTTCAGGATCGAAAAATGGATAAACTCATTCGAGAAGGACTACAAAATATCGTAAATTTTAAGGTTTTTATTTGGTTTTTTATTACAGATAAGCAGATTCCGAGATTATCGGGTACCGCGGAACGCTTCACTTTTTGCACACCCGCGTATCAAAGGCCATCAGAACACAATTTTTTAACCCATTTCCAAATAAAATATTGTTTTTAAAACTCCAAGATATTCTCTTTATTTTACAAAAAACCATTATTATTACTGTATAATTGCAGTAAAAACAAATATAAAAAATGTGTAGAAATTTTAGCTTTTTTTTTAAGTTATAAAATGCCTTAAATTCACTACCTTTCAGTGAATGAAATGATTTTATAAAGACGGTTATAAACTCAAATCAGATAATTGAGAGCTCAGATATTTTTTTCACAAGTCATTTTCGGAAAACAGTACGTTGGTGTCATTTGAAAAATTTTTGACCGAAAAAAATCAATCTAATTTACTTTGATTTTTTAATCGTGTTTCTTTTTGTTTTAAATTTTTATTAGATGAAAAGTACTATTGCGTTAGACAGATCCAATTACAGGCAAAAATCTATATAAAACAAAATTGTACTTTATATTAATGAAGACAATTTAATTAAAAATCTGTAATTTTAAATTCTTAGACGTGTTAAATGTAAGGAAAAATCTTTTAAAAAAAGAAATGTTTAAATGTCTTTATCAAATGTTTGCATGACCGCCCAATTTACATTACTGTTGAGAGTATACATGCTTGAACACATAATAAAAGTTAAAAGGAATTTTTCGAGCATTTTCGCACGAATATATTTTTTTTTCAAATGGCTGTTATTTCTGAAATTTTAATCCGCTAGACCTTTAAATTAATATATTTTCTAAATTTTTGAAAATAATTTTTATTTGCTTACATCATACTATTTTTTTCTCGATAATTTATCTAGATTCGAACAAATTTTATAACTGAAAAAGTTTTGGTCTTACATATAAGCAGTTTGGATCTTCATCTTCTTCAAAAAGTGCCGGTTCACTCCTAGACAATACAGGATCGTCATCATGTTGATCCGCAGCTTCTCCTCTATCACCACTAACACAAACCGAATCATTTTCGACCCTTGTGTCGCAAGAATTACTGAAAAAGAAAATTATTCGTCGTTGAAATAAAAGTGGATGAGAACACGCCGTTTATTATGATATCTCACATAACAAAAATAATATTAAAAATACATTCAGTTAAAGGAAAATCTTTCTGCACGATTTACAAGTAGAGTTATTTACAAATTGCTTTCAATTGCCAGAAAAATATCATGCGATTTAGGGTAAAAGAAGCTTGATCACAAATAAACATTGTTATTGTACAATTGTTGTGTTTTGAAGGAGAATCTGTTACTATCGGATAGTTTCTATATGCGATTAATGTTAAATAATTATTAAATGCCAGCATCTTATCCAGCAACCTTTCAGATCTGATTCAGGAATCTGGATGAATTTGTATGAGTTGCTATTAATTTCGTTTTTTGAAAAGAGGGATGTGATGTTTATTGTATGCAACGAAAGTTATTGCTTGTAAATAGGTGCGTATTTTATAGGATGGATTTGAGCATAAGAGGTGAATGTAAGTACATAGGATGTGTGTGTATAACGATAAAAGTAAGGAAATGGTGAGTGTATGAATGAAGATAATAGAATATTTAGCATAGAGTTTTCAACATGAAGTTTTTTTTTATTAAAAAAATATATATATTAAATTTAACCACTATGGAGCAAAATAAAATCTGTCATTAAAGTCAATTTCTACTTTTTTTTGCCTTTTTAAATTTTTTTTTATCTCTGTTTTATATATTTAAGACCTTAAAGAAATATTGATGAACGTTTCGATTCTTTTAATAACAATATAGATTGTCTTATCTACAAGAGCACACCTCCAGCGCCAAAAAAATAGTGCACCAACATTTTATTCACTGCTTTTACAATTACGATACGAAAAACGTAAAACCAATACAGTAGAAGCAAAGCTACTTTTCTAAAACAGTTTTTAATTAAACCTAGTGTTACAAATATTTATTAAACCTAGTAGTAAAGAACTATTATAAAAGTTTTTCTCTAATCACATTATTTGCAATGTATGTAGCAATATTGAAGAATGGACAAAGTAATTGAATTTCAGATAAGAGAACCATAACCCTTGAGGCAAAACTGCATTCGACTTGTTCAAATTCCAAAAGTTAAAAAATCAAAATGCGCTCAAAATATATAAAACGAGAGTAAATTGTTTTGTCGGAACTTTAAGCGAATATTATTCAGCAGTTCATTTGTCCGTATTTGTGTATTGCTTGATTTTACCCTTTCTGATTTTAAAGAAAGGATATGAATCAATATATAAATTGTAGTTTGTGATAGCCGTGGCTTAGAATATTTAAAAAATTACAAAGATTTTTATCTTACTGCATTATTTGCAGTATTATGTCATACATTCATTATTTTGTTAAATACTGTTATATAATAAAATTAATTGAAACTGTCCTCAACTGCTAACAGCTTTTAAGCAGGTAAAACTAAGGATGAAAAAGGTAAAAATGTTTGCTGAAATTTTGCCGCTGATCTTAAATTGAACATACCTGTTATCGCTGATAACAAAAAAGCCAGAGAAGTATTAGCACTTTATGGAACTAATCTGCCATTTTAAACTAATTGTTGAAGATTTCACTGTTTCATTTGAAATATTTTTAGAAATATGATGACATATCTTGACTATTCCATAAATAATTCCGGATAATATTGTTTTAGTAAATAAGTATTTGCATATCAACCCAAAGTTGTACATTTTTGTATGTTATTTTAGATATCGGGATTTATCTTAATAGTATATGTTGCGACCAATTTGATTAATTGGTAATTATTAATAATAAACGGTGTTATTATTGATAATTACCAAATATCCAAATAAACATGTTAAAATGATTGATGTATGAGAATTTATCAAATTAACCGGTTATTATTAATAATTATCAATTAAATTCGGTCAATATAATAAATTTCAACTCGTTTAGCTTCAGATTTTTATTATGCTTGCGTATTCTTCGATGGCTGGCTAATAGGGTACTACTGGATGGATGAGAGACATATAATAACCTACCTCTTTTTCATCTTTTTTTATTCTATTAGATTGGAGTAAGAATTGTCTCATTCCGACAATAATTTTTCTTAATATATTTACTATATGTTAAAATTAATTTAATAGGAGTCGAAATTTAAAACTTTCTACTTATGTTACATTTTTTTAAAGATTCATTAATTGTAAAAATAATTATCTTTAACTCCTTCGGCCCAGCGTCCTATTAGTAGGACACGTCTTTTCATTGAGTATTATCGTCTCCTAAAATTATTTTCGTTATTAGCTTCATACAGTAATGATACTACATGTTCCAGTAAGGGACACATGCATTACTATGCTTAATTAATCATATTGACCAAAATGCATTGATTAAAGATATCATTTCTACAACTGGGTGCATTTCAATACATTTCATTTCACGAGAAAAAATCCTTTTCTTTAACATAGTCACACTAGTCATGAGTCTTTAACATAGTCATACCGATGATTTTTCTTAATCTTTAGTTTAACTTGTGCTTGCAAGCATTTTATGCGTAATAAAAAGTTGTACAAAGGAAAATCAATAAATGTCTCATTTAATATGAAAAGTATACAAGCAGTTGAAAATAATCTAAATTCATTCTGACACCCTACCGTTTCGGCTGTAACAGATGTTTTTTGAAACTTTAAAATTCTTTAGGTTTTGCTTCACAACTGCTCATATAATGTTAAATATGCAAAAGCCCTTTTTCAGTACTTAAGATTGCAATTAATCACGGGATTACAATTAACGTTTCCTCTTTGCTTGGAACAGTATAGAAAAAACCTGCTTAGATAGAATTTTAAAAAAACTAAAATATGTTTTAGAGGTTTTGGTATTAGAAAGTACACCGTCTGTTATAATTGTTTTGCAGGGACAATGATTTTTATTTCCTTTATAGTTAATTATCGTTACAGACAGGTTAATTTTACACAAGTCTTACAGTATTCCCTTTTCATACGATCATAATTAAAGTACCTGGTTTCCTTCCATAATATCATACTTTCGCTGCTTTCTTCCGTTACAGGAATAATCGCTTAATTTTTTGATACGCCTATGCTTATTATCGAGAACGGTCGAGTTCAAAATGATGTCCATAAATGTGCTGTAGATGATAGATTTGGTTCTTAAGAAAACATCTGTTCTCATAAAACATAATTCTGTTGATTATTAGATTAAAAATAATACAATGATTCCTTACCCGGATTCTGCGGCTTCAGAGGTATTACTCAAATCAACTCCATCAGATGTACTCAAGATTTCTTCAATAAAACACGGCACTGGACAGGGTTCAGGAACGGGTTCCAAGGCAGGATAGTTGTAATTCATTGGGGCATAATAATTCTCATAATATACATGAGGATACCAATAATAAGTTGTACCCTGGTGTAAAACAGAGATGACAGGATACAAGACTCCAAAACTAGAGAAAAAAAAACATATATGTTATAAAATTTGATATATTTTGACATTTTAGCAGATGCCAAAAAACTGACACCCATCGTTGCAATAAAAACAAAAGATTTTAGCAATGCGTCAGAAAATTATATTTCTTAAATGAAAACAACTTCTGGAGAAGAATATGTAAATACCATGTATACATATATGGTGCGTCAGAAAAATGTATACACACTTTGAATGATTATAACTCCAGTTCTTATTTGCATATAATTAATATTTGAATTGCAAAATAATCTACATAAAATGTATAAATTGTGCTCCTACCGCAGACGATCAAAATTATTACCGTTTTGATCTAATGTCTAAAATAGTGTTCTATTGATTCACAAACTTCATCAAGGATTGCATTTGGTGTTGTGACGCATTCTTGATCAACTGATTTCTGTAACGTTGTCTATGAACATCCATTCATATCAAACTTATCATTTAACCGATGAACAAGTCGAATAGGTGAATCTGCCTGAAACTCTCTGCGATATTATTTTTGCATTTTCATACTTACAATAGTATTTTAAAATAAATTTTCTGTTTTCTAAATTTAATCTTGGTCCACTCATTATTACCAATAAGTTACACTTTGAAAATAAAGGAAATTTAGAAGGTTATGACCTGTTAAGCAGTGTATGTATATATTTTCTGACGCACCATGTATATGTGTTTCACGGAAAATAATTCGTTGAATGATAATAAAGCTAGATAAGATTGAATTTCCCTTCTGCCTCTGTAAACTAAAAAGTTACACATATACAAAGCCTTATTTGATCTTTCAAAACAAAGAAATTCATTTTAAGGATAAAAGGTTCGATAAGCAGTAAGAATAAAAAAAGTGAGCCATTTCTAATGGGCGCCGAGTGAAATTGTTTGCAAAAAATTTAATTGTTCATACATTTCAAATAGTCTTTTCTTTTTTAAAAGTTATCTGTGTGTAAAAGGTTTTTTGAATTTTTTGAAAGATTGTTACAAACTCCATGACTGTATTCTTTCATTCCACTAACTCATTTTTTAAAATCCAAAATAAATTTTTACTGTACTATTTTAAATATATGTATAAACTTAGGGCATGTGATTAACAGACGAAGTTAAATAGTGAATGAAGAATTCATATCACCATTAAAATTAAGATATTGAATCAATAATAAAATTAGATGTTGAAATATTTTGAAATAAAGCTACAATATTTTTCTTTCTAAGAGTAACGTTGCTTATATAGAAATTCGTAGATATAAGAGTTTTTCTAATTCGTAAAAAAAGGAGGCGTTTACATCAGCTACGATTCAAACTATACACCTCCTAGTTGAGAACCACTGTGCTAACAATTACACCACTGCGACATTTTTTCCAGCTCTTCATTACCTTCTCTGCCTTGTGGAGGTGAATTCTGGATCCTTAAATTTTGGAATGAGTTTTAACTTTAAATCTAACACATGGTTTGTTAACATTATCGTTTTTAGAGATTTGCTCATAATGCCGCAACGAAAACCACATTGGGCAAATATCTGGCATTGTGTGAGTGTGTGTGTATGGGGTATCATGCCCATCCAAACAGTATATGATTTATTAAATAATTATGTTACTAGTTAATATATCAAAATAAGTTTAAATAAATCTAGGCTTGCGCAATATGTTTGGACTTTTAAAGAAGTTAGAATCGATTATAACACGTGTCCGTTCCACTGCAGAACGTTCCATTTCCATAAAGAAATGGCAAAATAAATTATAAACATTTATAAAAAAAAATTATCTCACGATTTAAAAGTGCATTTCTTTTTCTTTTTTCCCTTTCATTAGAACTAAAGTGCTGATATTTTTTTGTATGGGCATAGATTAGATAGATTTTGTATGGGCTTATAGTGTAGCACTCGTATTTACATAACTACATTTTGGAATCTAATTATTAAAATATAAGCAGCGTGATCAGGTCAGTACACTGTTTTTTGGAATAATTAAAAGTGTTAAACCAAAATCATTTAAATAGTTCTGACCAATTTTTTAAATTAATTAACTACTAGACAATTCGTAGCAAAAATTGTTTGCTTGGTTATGAATATCAGAAATAAGAAAGAATATATATAAAGAACTTTTGTCGAAGATCTATGAAAACTTCAACATTATATTACTTTCCGAGAGTATCTCATAACGTCTTAAAATGCTTGAAACGAAAACATTTCCCGCGTCTTACAGACCCGTTGTCAATGTAGCATTTATGAAACAGTGCCACTGTTTCCTGTGGCTTCACAAAACTTTGGGTCCGTTTCCTTGAAGAGTTTACTGAGCACCAACGAAAGAAACAGGTCACAATACTTCCGATCCTTCATATTTGCCACATGATTAAGCTAGATTGGTTTCCACCCATTGTCGAATTGCCATGGTAACCAAAATAGGCTGACAAATATCTGAGATCGGTGGGGGCCGCTCATTTGTTGGCTGCGTACTTTTATCTATATAAGATGTGTGGATAAACTATGAAATTTTGGAAGTGAACAGTAATTCGAACAGAGATACCGTATAAATCCTCAATGAGAGAGTGACAAAATATGCACAATAAAATTTGATTGGTAGATATGATTTAAAAAAACGAATAGCTGGAATGTGTGTCGGCGTAGTTTAGACAAAGGCGTCAACCTGAGGATGCGACCTGTGCATATGTTTGCACTCTTATGTATGAAGGCATCCTAACAAAATTATGTGTATGTACTGTTATTTTCATACCGAAATATCCAGTATTTACGTACAGTATTCTTCCAACGTTGACAGTACTCGCATCAAGCGCGTCTGGTAATGTAGTGCATTTTACACAAAGCATGATAAATTAGAAGGAATAGTTTGTACATAATTTGACAGGATATATTACCTACGCACGATAACTAGACTGGTGGGTAATGTAAATTTAGTCCATTTATTCGTTTATTGACGGGAAAGGTAACTAACAGACTAACTAACAGAAAATAATGTTTCAATTATTAATGCATTTACTGAGTCATTTGAGGTTTTAGTAAATTGAATTTCCCGTAGCATCGAAAAGTACTTCAAGGACATCGGCGAAGTTATCGTGCATGGGCTGTAGAAGTTTCTTTCAAATGCACTTACCTTGTCTGTGCATAATAATCCGAATTGTAATCAAAATCTGGTAAAAAGCCTCCACTAAATGATGTTGTTTGTGGAGCACTGTAATTATCCTGATAATCAGCGAGGCCAGACACCTAAAATTAAGTAGATAAAGAAAGATTATAAATATTAAAATTATATTTAATAAAAATGTAGATCTAGAAAAATAAAATCATTGAAATTCATTTCAAAAATCGTCTTTTGGAATAGGTTGAATACATTTCGCAAATTATAAATTGTATGACTTTTCTCTTTACAAACTAAATTAGTTAACTATCATTCTTTTTTGATATTAAAAGAAAACACAATCATTAATTTTTTTTAGCCTATCGAAATCACAAACTTACTTGTGAGAGTTAAAAATCAAAAGAGAAAATCATCCTGAGATGTGTAGATTGTTGATATATAAAATTTCACTATAAAAATTATAGTATTTATATGTTACACAGGCCAGGTCAGATATATTGCGTTATATAATGATTATTCTAATTATTACAGTAACTTTTATTTTGTTTTCTAGGTTGTGACTGCATTTTATATCGTGTTTTTGTAGTTCTGACATGTTTTTTAACTTATTTTCATTCTATGTCTTGATAAAGCATTTGATATATTTCGAAACAACTGAAACAGAAGCAATTGTAGGAATGGGGTAGTCTTATAACAGAAATATGTGCATGACTTCTACGAAATGATTTTGCACATTAATAATTATATTATGTGGAGATATGCAACCTAGAAAACTGAAGAAAGCGTATGAAAATGAAAAAGGACATTTCATACGAGAGAAATAGAATTTTATTCGCAAATGCATTATAGTTTATGTATTTCTGGAGCAAAGAAATGATTCAAATTAGCTTGGATTTCCGTCGTGGATGGATCAAGATAACGTTCGCTGTAAGTCCAAATTTCGTTTACTTTACCGTGCTTAGAAAACTTTTTAAACCAATATTTACGAATGGGAATGTTTATTTTTTGTTGTTCAGATACTTTTTTTTAGTCGCATTTCAGTTTTACGATATTTAACAATCATTTTTTAAACTGTTACCCTTGTTTAATCCTTTTTAAAACTCTATTAATAAATAAGCTGTTTACACCCATTTCAATACTGACTAAAAGTTAACACGAAACAATAAGCTGCTCACTGATATTTCTTTATTTTTGACGAGAATTACATAATGCCATAATCATTTAATAAATTTAGTTTTATTATTTGACGGCACTAGTAATTCTCGAGCAGTGTTAAAGGGATTTTAAATCGGAAACAGAAGTCCACACGTAAACATGACTAGCGATTGCGACCATTTTTGGCGGTCTTACCTTCTCAGCATAAACAATATATTATTACAAAATTTCTTTAAAATGCATTTTTTAAATTCATAAATAGAAGGTTATCTTATTCATGTGCTTAGATTTTATTTTTACGATAGCGTCATTTTAGACACACTGTTTTTTTACAATCAGTAGAAAAGCGGTAATATAGATCGACTAATTTAATATAGATAATAAACAAATATGTATTTTTAAAATGAACTACAACTAAGTCAAAATAATTGCATTTAAACATTTTTAAAAAAATTGTAAAAAGAAAAAATCGAAATTTTACATTTTTTAATAATAAAAATGGTAATAACTAAAAATGTTATCGCTGTAAATACTAAAATTAAACATATGTGCTTATTACATATAAGAAATTTCATAAAAGAAACCTGCTTACGTTCTCAAGATGTCATGTATTATATTGCTTTCACTGTTGAAATGATTGTTGATTATTGTAAAATTTTAGCTTGGAATCATTGTTGAAATCAACAGTTGTTTACTCTTACATCATAGTTATATGCTACTATCCATAGTTAAATTAAAAGAACGCCTGTGAAAAATGTACGGGAAACCTCAAAAATGCGATTAAAATAGCAACGCAAATTTAAGGAAAAACCACCCACAACCGTCCATCTCCCAAAAGAATGAATGTTGAGAATATATTTAAATTTAAGACATTATAAGTTAAAAAATACACAGAATGCATATTAAAACAATAAAATACACGTTTCGGATGAAAATACATCTATCATCAATACTATGCAACGAAAAAACACGAAAGATGACATAATAACTTAAAAACTGAAAACAAGCATCAGAACAGTTATCGTTTAATATTCTATTCAGACGTAATGAAAAGGTTTTCTTACTGTTAAAATTGTTAAAATTTTCTGATAGTGAAAATCGTTTTCTTATCTATAAAGAATTATTAAGACTTTACGAGCAACGTACCCTCTGAAAACGATGTTACATAAGAAAACCAATTTGAGTAATAAAATTTACATAAGAACGCTGCAAATAACGTACCTCCGCAACACATCCAGTGTATGAACTAAAAAGTTCGCTTTCAATCATAATTGCAATGAAAACCGCAATAAAAATAGTAAAGATATCTTTGATGCAGTGAAATACAACCTACAACAACGAAAGCCGGTAAAACACGTAAAACACCGAAATAGATCTTCGTTTGGGAATGATTATTATATTGTTTTCATTGTTGAAATGAGTTTGGATTAATGCAAAATTATCGCTTGGAATCATTGTTGAAATCAAAAATTGTTCATTATTACATCATCCTTATAAATCCCTCTCGGAATCAATTGATGATACTACGTTAAAGAACGCCTAAGAAATAAATTTTGGGACTCAAATTCGACATTTAAAGGGATAAAATATAACTGTACTTAAGTTTAATGCATTATAAATTCCAAAAAGCACATAATATATATTAAAACAATTAATTAGATGTTTCGGACAAAAATCCATTCCTCATCAGTACTATACAACATAAAATGACGAAAGATGAGATAAACAACTTACAAACGGGAAACTAGCATCAGAACAGTTATCTTTTAATATTGTATTCAGACGTAATAAAAAATTATTCTTATTGTAAAATCATTAAAAGTTTCTTATAGTAAAAATTCGTTTCTTATCTGTAAAGAGTTACCAAGGCTTAACAAGCAACATACCCTCATAAAAGTATGTTAAAAAAGAAAACCAATTAGAGAAATATAATTTACATAACAATACAGTAAAATATCTTACCTCCTCAACATAACCTGTATACGAACTAAAAACGTCGTTTTCAATCATAATCGCAATGAAAATCGCAATAAAAAATTAGCAAAGAAATCTTTGATGCAGAGAAATACAACCTACATCAACGAAAGCCGGTAAAAGACTTAAATAAGATCTTCGTTAGACAATGCTTATTATATTGTTTTCATTGTTGAAATGATTGTGGATTAATGCGAAATTATCGTTTGGAATCATTGTTGAAATGAACAATTGTTCATTCTTACATCGTCGTTATAAATCCTTCTTAGAATCAATTAATTATACTACGTTAAAGAATGCCTAAGAAATAAATTTTGGGACCCAAATTCAATATTTAAAGGGGTGAAATACAACTAAGTTTAAGTTTATGTTAATATAAATTAAGAAATGCACATAATATATATATTAAAACAATAAATTAGATGTTTTGGGTGAAAATTCATTCCTCATCAGTACTATACAACGTAAAATTTCTAAAGATGAGATAACTTACAAACAAATAAGAAAACCAATTAAGAAGCAATCGGGAATTATTTTCATGTGAATCTTTTATTCTCACAAATTATTACTTACTCAACAAACATATAAAAATATAACATTCTATTAGTAGCAGTCCTGATGCAACTCAAACTAAAACATCGAAAAAAGTCTTCTCATTTTTCAACAGCATTGCAATAAGTGGAACAGTTGAATTTTAAATGATAAAATTTCAAACAGTTCTTATAAGAGGGGAAATTTTATGTGAAATAATAGAAAAGTTACGTAAAAGAGAATGTCTGTTTGTGAAAGAAAAAAGAATCATTAAACATTTTACACTAAATCTATAAAGATCAAGTCTTTAGAAATGAAATGTTTCTACTTATTTTTCTGAAACATTTTAGTATTTTAAAACTCAACAGAGAGTAGGAAATAATATGATTCGTGAGAAAATTTAGAAAAGTTTTTTCTGTCTGAAAAACATTTGGCGTCCAGCGCAATTTTTTCACGGAACTAACACTTCAAAATAGGAAAGTGACCACACTGTTTAGTTGTGTTTCCATTCCAATTTAAAAACGTATTCTGAAACGAATTTTACTCTATAATATTTTTTTAACGTTAATTTTTTTTTACGTTGAGCACCGTAGACTGTGAAGAAGTGACTTTTTTTTTTTTTGGCAAACATTGACAAAGTGGTTTTCAGTGTCTATTCATATTTCCCAATCAGAACACTTTTCGATAACTTTATATCAAGTGGCAGTTTGATACATTTCGTATTAAAAAATGTCAAATTTTAGTTATTTTTACGTGTTGAATGCCAAATTACTAAATATGCCAAAGCACACGAAAAAACGAATCAAATTTTGCATATTTTTTTTAATGTAATTTATATGGAAAATAAGTATCTTTTGGATACAAAACATAATATGTATTCTAAATACGTTGGAACATCCATTGCAAAAGACTCAAAAGCATATTATCATTTAAAACGCACTTTTAGTAATAACCACCTAAAGCTTTATCTGTCAAATAATCCCATGAAGATGTATGTATCTGTTAAATATATACAATTTTAATGGGAAATATAAACATTTGCGCGCTGATAGATCTGAACGCTTAGACTGATACGTACCTATTTCTCACTTTTTAGATTTACATGTTTCTTGCACACTTTTGCAACTTTGATTTCTGAATCGGGATTATACATTAATCATGATTTATTTTTTAATAATTAAACGTTGTGATTAATACTTTAATTTAAAAATTAATTTATTGGGTCAAACTCTGCTATCAGCATTTTGTAGATAATAATGTCATCTGCTTTTCTAATTCGAAGGATTTTTTCACGTCTCAGTTCGTATAAATATAGGGTTGACGAAAAGATTTGACACTGTCATGTCTGGTGACGTCAGGTTTATGGCAACCCTTTTTTTTTCTCTTCTACTACGGAGTAAAAGAGACGAGAGAAGAGTTTGGCGGGAGGCCAAGGTGTTAAGACGATGCGTGCGGCGGGAACGTTATGGAAATAAATATAGTAATTGTGTCGATAGAAGAGTAGTAATGTAACGGCTGCTGCTACTGATTAATCTTTATATATATCTGTGCGTGTCTTCCATGTTGTATTGTGATGTGACGTCCGTAATAAATTTGTTGTGTTTTATACAAATTAGCTGCATTCTTCTGAGCCAATAGAAATATAAGAATAAAATGGTATTCATAAAATTTTGCCTTTGAATTTAAAAAGGTGTGAACGAGAAGAAACCGGAAGAAAAAGGGTTATTTATTAAAGGTGTATGACAGACACATTTAAAAAAGGAACATATATCCTTCGTTAAGGAACAGCAGTCTTTTTATTTCGCCAAGTGCTTGGAAATTATCCGAAATATGTTAGATGTAACCGATCAGCAGCGTTACTTGTAGACGATGCTCACATCACAAGTGTTGCGTGGTGGAAATTCGAATCGCGGCGACATTCACAGTTTTCCTCTTTATGTACGTGGGTCATTATTTCCTACTCAATCGGTGATTCCGAATAACTTTCTTATAGACTTTTTTCCATGTCATAAATAATTTTCGAAATGGATAGAAGGATAGGCACATTTTTAAAAATTGTAACCCTAACAGTAATTGAGAAAATGCCGAACTTTTTTCGATGTCTTTATTTATTTAAAATGGATGAAATAAATTCTTTATTTGTTTTTGAAAACTAAAAGGAGAAATGATATCCGGAAATATAAATTTGAAATGTGAAATAGGTCATCGTCAAGGATTGGACTGCTCGGAGGACTCTTTCATAGCGCATAACCACGTGTGTAAAAGAGTTACATCAAACAAATCTCTGAGAATTTCTGAGTACATTCAAAATAAATTTATTGCATTTCGTCAATTACTTTTGCAGCTATGATTTTTCGAAATGTGTTCAGTCTTTGTTGCTTAAACTGTTCTTTTTATTCCTCTCTGTATGTTCTAAACATAACCAACAGGAATGATACATTAAAATCATATAATAATTGTTGTTAATTTCTTCTTAACTTCTTTATTATATTTACTGCTATTTGTCCTTACGAAACTGTACTGATGTAGATTATATATTATTAAATACCACATTGAATGAGAAAAAGCGTGAAAGCATTTGTAAGTCAAACATACATCATGGTTAGTTTATTTTTCATATATTTGTTTTCTCACATATGTGTCTACTTACTCATCGACGTAGTTTTATCCAGGTCCTGCACATTCAACTCGTATTGATTTGCCTGTAACTTAGACAGAAAAAATAAATCTGATGTAAATTTTTTACAGGGCAGCGTTTCCAATTGTGAATAAGAAGTTGAAAATAAATGTCATGCGAGGTTAACAAGCTTTCTTTCCCTACATGTGTCCACGCATAACTCTTGAACAGATGGTCCAATTTTCACAACCCCGTTTATATGGAAAAAGTTTCGGTTTGTAGATGGAATGAAAATCAATAGGATTTAAAAAAGATATGTTTGTCTGTCAGTCTAATTTTCATCAAAATTGACCAACCGTTATGAACATTTTATAAGGTGTTAAGGTACCCAGCGGTACTTTACGATTTAAAAAAAAAGTCGTCCTATAATTTAAAGTTCTTTTACTTTACAGGGACACCTAAAAAAGTTTATTATACGATCGTCTACCGCGTTTCACAATAAAAGATTATGATTACATTGAGAAGTCCTACAAGTCCTTTGGTTAAGTATAAAGGGAAGAGGGAATGGGACTAATACCCCCTTAATTTAGATAAATGGGTTTTTCATGCAGAAGAATTCTATTTGCTTCAAATTTCGTATATAGGTTCATTGTGATAAATCTCTTCCCTGATTAGTTTTGGAAGTTCATTGGTTAAATATAAAGGGGGAAAGGGGAGCTGAACCCCCTTAACTTATTGTCGATTTCTTTATTTTACGAGGGCATTATTCTTTGAAATAAGAGTATAATGTACAATTAGTGTTAATAAACTGTGAGCTCAATGCTATCAGTTTAACTGGGCACTTTTTTTTTAGTTTAAATTATGTCCATAACATTATTTAAGATAAAAAACAATATATATATATATATATGAATATACATGGGCATATGTCTGTTTATTTTTCTACATAAAAATAAAATTAGTATTAGAAATATAATTACAGAGTACGTTTTCTTATACACATTAAAATATGAATTAACGAGTTTAGGTCGAATTTCAAACCGATTTTTTCAATTTCCAGTCTATACAACACACGCAGTACTTCAGTGTGGCTAACTGTACGGGATTGGTATTGTTTCATACGGAGGTAAGAAGCAATCCGTTGAAGACGGCAATACTTTTTGTTAAAAATTATCTGTCTCTAAAATAAAAATAATTGTAAAATCATCATTTGGATAATCGTTGGAATCAATATATATAACTTTTGTCAATATTGTTACTTTTTCTTTACTATTCAGTGTTGAAACACCAATTTTTGCAATCTAACCTCATCAATAATGGAATATAAAAATGTCTAAAATTAATTATCTATGATCTTATAATTTCAGGTCAAATTGGCATTTAATTTTCCAAGAGGAATATAGTTGCTGAAATTAGAATATATATAATTTTTTTTTTCAATTAAATATGTTTGGACCTAAGTTCGACGTGTAAATACATCATAAGATTTACCAAACAAGATCACTTCTACGAACAATTTAAAATAACAGAATCAACCTAAATACAGCCATAAAATTTAAATAAAAATTACCTGGTCAGCACAGCCTCCATAAAAACTAAAATCATATGTTTTTTCCATTATCGCAATGAAATTCGCAATTAAAATACAGATGTAGTAAATACACAGCGTACTTTAATCAAAGCCGGTGAAAGACTTAAAATAATATTTCACATTAATACCGATTATTATTATTTCCATTGTTAAAACCATTGTTGGCGAAAAATAATTTATCTCGCAACAGGACAAATAACCATTTGTTTAAAATAAGCATGTTTAACTATAATAAAAGTGCTATATTGTTGCTGTCATTCTTGATGAAGTATCAATATTAAATCAATTTTCTTGTAGATGCTCCTTTAAAAAATGTTTACAAGCAGGTTTCGTTTCATGCGCAAAAGGAACTCTCTGAACCGTTGTATGTAGTTAAAAAAATCATTCTCAATCTCTCGCAAACAAATAGAAGTATGCGACAAATAATCCACTTGATACATTTCCCAAGTCATTACACTAACACAACAGCAACAACAACAATTAGAAAGCTTTAAATCTTGAAGGAGGCGCGGTGTAAAAAAAATATTTTGTTACGACAAACACAAATGCAAAACGTCCCATGTGCAGCACGTGAAAAAAAGTTCAAATTCTGACAGTTACTCCAATTCCAAAAGACGCAGATTAAATATTTTCGTAACAAAGCTCCTTGTTTATTATTTTCTACAAACATGTCACACTGAAATTTTTTTGAGGGATCGTTTAAGTATTGAAATTGCAGAAAATCTTAACATTTTCAAAATGAACGCTTAGTTTTGAAAGAATATTTCCATTCATTAGTTTTACTTTCGGTTACTAAAAGAGAAGTAATTCGGACAAATAGATTGCGGATTATGCATATTTAAGACTTGGAACTCATAGTGTTAAATTAATTTTTAATCTTTTAAACGATATTCTAATTCAGACGTTTTCTTAAGCATAACTCAACTGTAATTTCAGATTAGCATATTGGAAGTTCCTAGAAACCATTTCATTTGAAATATTTGGTATTTCTCCATTATCCCGTCGACTACTTTACATAAAAAAAACTCGCCAAAATATAGGATTTAACACCAAAAATGTATGATCGTGGCATCACATTCACTTGACGTCAGAAGCATTACATGTGTTTGGTATGTCAACAAGTGGTTTTTAATTTGACATTTACCTGTATTTTTCATTATGTTTTACTCATTTATTAGTTATTTCGTTAATTCAAATAACAATTGCCTCCTTAAATGTCGGCGCCATGATATCGAAAGAGAAAAACCTTTGAAACCTGTTTCAACTGACGTCATAAACATTTATTCACCAGTCGAGAGTGCTGATTAAGAAAAATGATGTAAATAAATATTCAAGATTATTTTTCTCAGTTTTCATTAATATATTGTAAATTTTATTGTTTAAGCTTTCTAATTTGACACATTGGTGCGTGGGACTTTTCCGAATTTCTTGTACATTTTTTGAAATTTCAATGTCAACATTCTTCCATTTGTTTATTTGGCGGTACAGTTTGGCGATAGTTTCTTGTTATGAAAAGTGGTCGACGGGATAATGGAGAATTACCAAATATTCTTGGGTACAAATCACATTTCTTATCGAATATTAATTTAAAATATAATAAATACTTTTAAATTAATATTCGAACACAAATGAATTATATATATATAACCCTTTTTTTTTCTTTTGTACAGAAATCGAATTTTAGAAGCTTTAAATATTTCATACATATAAAATGACAGCCCATAACGCCAAGCATATTTTTAGTTATGCTTAAAAAACTACCTGCATTTAAATCTGTCTCGTAACGGTTAAAAATTAATTTTACGTTAAGAATTCCAATTCATGATTTCTGAACTACTTGGCCGATTGACTTCCCGCTCTGTATTCGAAGGTACAATTCCAAATATAGTTCAAAAATTAGGTGTTAGAATTGAGACATTTAATGTTTAATTACAATTTCAGTATGCAGACGTCATACGAGAGAAAAAAAAATAGTAAATAAGGAGATTTGGTGGAAACATGCATTCTGTGACTTTTAGATATTATTTGTTTACTACTGTTCATCTTGTTAAAGCACCCATATTGAACTTCATAGTTTCCTTTTAAATCCAACTAGATTCTTCTGTGGAACAATCAAAGTTTGCTGCGCTCAATACTTATTCGTAAAATAAATGAATGATATTCTAAAATTCAATTTACATTGTATTTTTCATTGAGTTTTCATTCAATTTACATTGTTTTTTTAAGAGGCATTGAAGAGGCATAAACATGTGTTTGAGTTTAGAAGATTCTACTGCATAAGATTTTAAGATATATATATATATATATATTATATATATTATATAGGAAGTTCCATAATACAAGTAACACAGAATAGAAAGGTGTAAATAATGCAGATAGTTTAGTTTCATTGGTTAGCCTAAAGTTAAAAATGAATGTTTCCATTCATTTAGTTAGTTTTAAGAACGGAATGAAGACAAAAATGGTAAAATTACTCGCATGTACGAAATGGTAAAATTACCATTTATATAAAGGCCTAACTGAATCTGAAGTGTTATTAAATTCCGTGCATTAGTTCTTGAGACAGAGCGCCCACACAATTTTTGTCACATACAGACAGACAGACATATTCTAAAAACAATCCAATCGTGTTCAGGACCTTCTAAAACGTATATATCTGTCGAAAATCGAATCGTAACCGTCGAAAACGGGAAGTCGAAAATTTTCACGAATCCCATGCTTTCTTCTCGTAAAGATGGAAGAAAGTAAAAAGATAAATAATCCGTAATCAAATAAAATGTAATATAACCACAAACGAAAATATACAATAACCTACTCCGAGTTATCCACGGTTCCAAAATGAGCTCTTTAATTTTTAGAAACACCAAAACCAATACATTTCCGAAAATTTTATAAAAAAGAAAGTATTTTTGCTGAAATTAAACGTTTCCAAATAGTTTTTAGAGTGTATTACTTAGTTTCTCAAACCGGAATATCGATTTTTAGGAAGAAATCGTTCCTCAATTAAGTATTTAAGCTGCGTCATTGAATTTATACATTCAAGCGTAACAAAATTATATTAATTTTAATGTTGATGTTAAGGCTGTTAATTTATCATGTTTGTCTGAACAAAATCTCCCTTGAACAGGAAAAGATTTACTTGAGGATGAATAGCATCTGAAAAACCTATATTACTGAATTGTTAGAACGGAATGCAACACAATACAAACCAGTCGAAAATGTTTGCGAAAATCAGTGGCAGCAAAAGAAACCTTGTTTTTTAAAAGCTATTTTTTTTAAATATGGAAAATATACTATTGGTATCTGTGGTTTTTCAAGATAAAGAACGCCTTTCGGAATAGTGGGTCATTCGCAATAGATTATTGTATATTTTCGTTCTTGGTTCTATTATATTTCATTATATTAATTTTTTTTAGAACTTTTTTCCCATTTTTCGAAATGTATTCACTCGTATCCAATAAGCACCATATGAATGCAGGCAAATCGCTATGTAAAAAAATTTGTTCATAAACCAAAACGTTTCTTCAAAACTTTTAAAATTCTCTCTAAAAAATAGGAAGTAAAAGGCAAGCGTGTTAACTTGACATCTGGGTCACACTAGCTATAAATTGTTCAGGGTGCGTACGTTTTTACTACAATTGTTTTAATATAATTTTTCGCCTTATTTAAATACAGAAAAGTATTACAAAGACTGCAATTAAACAGGGCGTCTACAATTTTTTGCTATTTAAATAATAAATAGAAAAATTCTATTAAGGAATATATGTAAAAGTTTACGAAACCTGTTTTTTATTTTTTTTTTAATTTTCAATATAAAATATTGCTTTTATCTTACCTATAAAAAAAGAAGCAAACCATCGGACTGGACTGTGTTTAATGAATTACCCGTCATTTTTTACTATTTTTAGCAAGTCTGCATTATCTTCGAACGTGCTTATTGTTTTGTGATCTGTGCGATGTTACATAGGGTTATCCAATAATAATTTAATGAAGTCATATTAAAATATATGTATAGAGAGAGTTTCTTAAAGTTTTTATAAGTAGTATATTCGGTTTTATTTTTAGTATGTATATTAGTAGCTATTAAAAGATGTACAACCGTGTTAGACTACGATGCTCATTAAGTCATAACCCTTATTGAACGTTATTGAAACATGCTGATTTTGAACTTTTTATTCTTGAACTAGATTAAATTGAGATTTCAGACGTCTTTTTTTTAAATGCTGTTACCCAGTATGTGAAAAATTTGCTTCATCGTGTTCCGTTTTTGATCGACGTGTCCAATCAGGATGGTGGTGATCTATTAAATGGCCTTCAACGTGATGGGAATGAACAACCTTAAGATTGTATCAATTTTTCGCCAAGATCAAACTGGATATTCATCACATTCACTTCCGAGTTACTTTGTCCCCAACATTTATGCAACACATAGACATACTGACAGACGGAAAAATAAACATCCTTAGAAGAATAGTCGAATCGTATCAGGACAACCTTAAATGTGTAAAATTAACAAAACCGCAAGTCAAAATTTCCACGAGTTCAATATATTCATTTTATGAACATAGAAGAAATTGAAAACTTTACTCTCAAACTCGGAACATATTTTTAAAAGATGTGTGTCTACGCATATAAGATGGAAAATTTAAAGCTTCTTTCAAAACAAATTTCTAGTCTTTTAAAGGGTAAATTGTATTTCATCATATCTTTGAAAAATAAATAAATAAATCTGAATTGTAATTTATAAATAAAAATAAAAGCTAAAAATCAATTTCAATTTAGAATTTATTCTTTGAATATGCCTAATATATCATCGTAATTCGTAAATCAACTTACAGTCATCTTTCATCTATTTACAATTTATTTGTTACAGTTTATACCTGACGGAGAATTAAATGTTACAGCCTAGTTCCAATTACTTTATCCAATAAATCTTTTATGCCTGTAATTGTATCAGACTTCGTTTCTAATTTCCTTTTGCTATTCGAAAAAAATGCATGCTTTATACTATTAGCTCCCATTCCATTAAGTACAGACAGCATGGTTTTTAATTAGATTGTTTTGTATATTAGATACATCTTATGATATAACACAACACGCCTTACATATTTTTAAGACGTAGAATTTCTGGTGATGCTTTAACTTTCTAGCTCGGGTTAAATAGCTAATAATACACTGGCGAGAAAAAATAAAGGAACAAATATAGAAACTCATCTAACTTGAATAGTTTTGCAGATAAGAACATGAAACTTGAACATTATCTTTATTTTGTCATGCCTGACATGTAATCAAAATGCAGAACTGCCTATTTCTGCAAAAAAATATATTTACATAAAAACATAGGAATGTGTGATATAAATGTATCTTTCTAAGCTGTGTGAGAAAGATGTTTTGTTTTTGTAGATGTAAATTTCTAAGCTGTGGGAGAATTTGTTTTGTTTTTGTAGATGTAATTTTCTAAGATGTGTGAGAAAGATGTTTTTTGTTTTTTGTAACTGTATCTTTGCCAAGCTGTGTGAAAAATATGTTGTTGTCGAAAAAAAAATGGTTTTGTAGAATGTTTTTGTCGGCGCGGAAGTGAGAGAATAAAGATATTCGTTATGTTTTTTAAGAGGACTGTTTTTCACGTATTAAAGTATTATTTTCTTTTGTTTTAGAAATGACGAAAGTATTAAAACGGGTAGTTTTAATGTTTCGAAAATCGCTATGTATGTATTTGCGATAAATTGGCGCCCGAACAGAAGGACATAGGAAGTAATACTTTTTAAGTGGAAAACTGTTCAAGTATGGATGCATTAAAAATAAAAACAACGCCGCTTAGAAGCGCATTTACGAAGACTTTAAATGCTTTAAACGAAGCTCTTAACCAGTCAAGCCCAGATGTTAATCTAATAGAAGAGCTATTAGATCAATTAGTAGACAAAGCATCGGGATTACGTTCCACAGATGACGAAACATTAAATTTTATGTTGTCGAATGGGTCTGCGGAAAAAGATTATGTAAAAGATTATGTATGTAAAAGATTATGAATTCGAAGCATGTGATGAATACCATGAAAAATTAATAAAAGTGAAGCAAAATGTAAGACATATTTTCGTTCAGCCTGCCGTCGAACATCAACCTCTTTTACCTAATTCCATGGAAATCGAAAGAATGGGATCCCGCACACTCAGATTGCCTGAAATTAGTTTGCAGCCGTTTGATGGGGACTCAAGATCGTGGCTAACGTTTTGGAATACCTTCAAGAAAATTCACGAAGACACTGTGTTAGACGATCACTCGAAGTTCGTATATCTGATGCAAGCAATTACTCCGAAATCGAAAGCGTCCCAAATTGTGAACAGTTAACCTATATCGTCTGAAAATTATCCTAAAGTAATTCAACATCTAAAAGAAAGATTTGGAAGAGAAGACACTTTAATTCAAATTTACGTTCGCGATCTGCTGCAGCTGGTATTATGCAATAATAATACATCCAGAAGAGAGTGCAACTTGTCATCGTAATATGACAACCTAGAAACCAAACTTAGATCGTTGGAATCTCTTGGGGTTACAGAAGATAAATACGCGAGCATTTTATTCCCGTTGGTGGAATCGTGTTTACCTCAAGATGTTCTCCGAATTTGGGAACGGGATCGTGAGAAGTCTGCTCAAGGTAAGAGTGAATTAAATTCTATACTTAATTTCTTTAAAAAATGAAGTGCTGTCTGAAGAACGTATTTTATTGGCGCGTACTAGTTTTGGTTTTGATAAATCTAAGAATTTTACTAGATTTTAAAATGTTGAATATAATTCTATGCCAACTGCTACTGATTTATTTGTAGGTGATAAATCTAAAGATAAACATTTAATTAAGAAATATGTTGAAGCATGTATATTTTGTGACAAGTGTCACTTATCAGAAAAATGTTTTAAAGCTAATCCGCTTTCTTTTGAAGATAAACGAAGTATAATTTTGAAAAAGGGGGCTTGTTTTGTCTGTCTTAAGAAAAATCATATTTCACGTCACTGTAAATCGAAGATTAAATGTTTAAATTGTGATAAAAGGCATTTTGCTGTAATGTGTCAAAATGTTTGTAATGAAGAAAGTAATATGACGTTAGAAAGTCGTAAACATGAACATGAGTCAGGGAGTAGTGATACTGTTTTGATTACTCAAGGTTCCGACCCAACTGTGTTATTACAAACTTTGCATGTACGTGTAAAGCACGATGGTAAAGAAAAAATTGTACGGGAAGTCATAGATACGGGCTCTGAGCGTTCATATTTATCAGAAAATGTAATTAAGTATTTGAATTATAAAAGTATTGATGAAGTTAAATTAATTCATAAATTATTTGGTGGTGTTGAAACGAGTGAAACAAACCACAACAAATATAGAATTCATTTAAGTAGTATTGATAATAGTTATAAATGTGATATGCATGTTTTAGATGTTCCTGTTATTTGTTCTAATATAAAAAAGGTGTCAAATGGACCTTGGTTAAAAGAATTAAGTAAATATGGTATTAAGATTTCGGATGTTGAAAACAATGTATGTAAAACCGAAAATGAAATTAAATTGTTAATTGGTTCCGATGTGGCGGGAAAATTATTCACCGGAAATATTAAAGTTTTAAAAAGTGGTCCGGTTGCTGTAAAGACCCATTTGGGGTGGACTCTCATGGGGAAAATACCAGCCATTAAATCTGAAACAAATGATTCTCTTATGGTTATTTCGTCTCTTTGGAACGAAAGTTCCGTTGCTAATTTATGGAAGCTAGATATTCTTGGTATAACTGATCCGGTTGAATCTAAAACTAAAAATGAAATTCATGAAGAAACTATGCAACATTTTAAAAGAAACATAAGAATAGATTCAGATGGGAGGTATGAAGTAGCATTGCCTTGGGTACTAGATAATGCCCGCTTACCTAGTAATAGAGAATTGGCCGAAAAACGGCTTGCTGCAACGAAGAAAAGGTTATCAAATTTGAATAAAACTGAAGTTTATAATGAAGTATTTGATACATGGTTAAATGCAGGAATAATTGAAAGGGTGGTCGATAATAAAAAATCCAAAATACATTATTTGCCACACAGGCCTGTATTTAAAGAATCGAATGAAACTACTAAAGTAAGGCCGGTTTTTGATGCTTCGGCTCATGTGAAAGGTTTTATTCTGATAATGGTAAAAATTTTATCGGTGCAGATAGAGCTTTTTCAGACATCGATTGGGAACAGATCTCAACTGCAGCAGCTGTACAAAAGATTCGTTGGAAATTCAATCCACCTACTGCTGCCTGGTGGGGTGGTTGGTGGGAGCGGTTGATACAAATGGTGAAACGCATCTTGAGGAAAGTACTAGGTAGAGCCTCATTATCCTATGAAGAGCTTATCACAATTCTTTGTGACTGCGAACAAGTTGTAAATGCTAAACCACTTACGTATGTCTCAGAAGATGTGGATGATCTAGCACCTTTAACACCATCAATGTTTCTTCAAAAAATAAGATCTTCAGATGTGATAGATTTTGATGCAATTGACGAACAAGAATTAAACAGAAGAGCAAAGTATAGACAACAAGTTCGAGAACATCTTAGAAGACTTGTATTGAGTATTTAGGTATGTGTATTGACTCCGTATTGAGTATTTAGGGCAGTTACGCCAACAAAATTCCCTGCAAAAGAATGTCAAGCAACTGACCGTTAGTGATTTCGTTCTCGTAGAGTCTGATAAGAAACGTACGTATTGGACTTTAGCTCGGGTGCAAGAACTAATTTCTGGAAAAGATGGTCACCCGAGAGTTGCTCGGATAAAAACTGAAAATGGTGAACTTTTAAGACCAATACAAAAAACTGTACAATCTAGAGATTCCAAAAGAACAATCTTTAGAGCCAGTATTACGAACGAGAAGAGGTAGAAGAGTGACTGTTCCAAAACGTTATCAGTCATAAGACTATTTTTTGAACATTGAACATTATAAACTTTTTCCCCTTATTTTTAGCACATCTCATTTCCTAGTGTTAATTTGAATTTGTAATAATATGTTGAATTTTTGTTTGAATTTTTGCAGGAAATTGTATAATTGTGTCGTCTAGTTGCAAAACTGGCCAACTCCTCAAAATCTGAAAATCTGTTTTTTTCAGCTTTTTAAGCTCTAAGTAAACGTTTCTACCATCTGGAAACAATAAACAAGCCTAAGCTGGTCAAATCCCTGTGTTATATGCGTTTGAAACTCACGATGTGCTGCAAAACCGGCCAAATCCATAAACTAGGGGGGTTCAAAAGCGGCCATCTCCATATCCGCTAGATGCCACTTCTGCTTCTCCCCACAGTAACCTCTCACTTGTTGATTAGATTAATGATATAGTGTTTTCTCTCGCTTGTGACTGCTCCTCCTTGGTGCATACAAAGTTTCTAATAATTTAGTTTCGTGTTTTCTCTGACTATGGAAAAGTTTGTGGAGGAAGTATCTCCTAATCAATCAAGGAAGAAGAAAAGTGATCCTACGACGTGGAAAAGGAAAAAAGCCAAAGTTCACCTTGTGATAACCAGGGGCGGATTAACATGTTTGTATGCTCTGGGCAAAATATTTTTCTGCGCCCTCTCCCTTCGCTTTCATAAAACTGTAAGTTAATTTTCTCTGATAATTTAAGAATTTTTTAATCTATTTAATTTTTTAATAAAATATTCTTCCATTTAAATTTTTTTTTATAAATTTTAATATTTTGAAGATTGTAGATGCGGAATGAACGGGCTTATGCTACAGTTAAAATCTGAGAGAATACATTTGTGATTACATTTTTATAATTTCTGGCAGTATTTTTTTTAGGTACTGCCCTAGTGGTAAACCAATAAATCCAAGCTGTGGGCACTTTTCAAAAGCTTACTCAACGCATCCTCAAACATTTTTGTGTGTTTTCTACCCCTAAAAACCCAATGTCACATTAACTTTAGCAAAAATTAATTTCTGGTTTGTTGCAAAACCGGCCAACTCCAAAGTAAGTTGCAAAGGTGGCCAAATCCAAAACAAAGACTTAAATAACCCCCTCATTTCATGTGCCCCTGCCACCTTATTTTGTGTTTTCAAAAATACTGTATTAATGACTGTATAACTAAAGAGTTTTACTTTTAATCTTATTTTGGCTAAGTGTGGCAAAAAATCAACTTTTTCTCAAAATTTTACTTTTTGGAGATGGCCGGTTTTGCAACTAGACGACACAATTTGTCTTTGAAAATTAGTATTAAGAATATCTATGCTTTGGCCATGTAATGTAATTATAATGTTACACATATTTTGTGTTATTTTGAATTTTGTTGTGCCTATTGTTGAGTTTTCCTGTTGAAAACTCAAGGTGGGAGATTGTCGCGAATCCAATTGAATTAAACGTATTCTTGGCTCCTACTAACAGGAGATGTTTTCATAAATGTATCTTTCTAAGCTGTGTGAGAAAGATGTTTTGTTTTTGTAGATGTAAATTTCTAAGCTGTTTGAGAAAGATGTTTTGTTTTTGTAGATGTAAATTTCAAGCTTTGTGAGAAAGATGTTTTTTGTTTTTTGTAACTGTATCTTTGCCAAGCTGTGTGAAAAATATGTTGTAGTCGAAAAAAAATGGTTTTGTAGAATGTTTTTGTTGGCGCGAAAGTGAGAGGATAAAGATATTCGTTATGTTTTTTAGGAGGACTGTTTTTCACGTATTAAAATATTATTTTCTTTTGTTTTAGAAGTGACGAAAGTATTAAAACGGGTAGTTTTAATGTTTCAAAAATCGCTATGTATGTATTTGCGATAAACGAAATTGTACTGCTACAATATTTTAGAGACACACAGAAAAAATCAATAAGATATGTGGTCACTAATGACCAAAATGCAAGTTTAACAGCAATTTTCAAT
This sequence comes from Maratus michaelseni, assembly GCA_963931845.1. Lineage (NCBI taxonomy): Eukaryota > Metazoa > Arthropoda > Arachnida > Araneae > Salticidae > Maratus > Maratus michaelseni. The sequence continues at coordinate 96,328,960 of OZ007600.1, forward strand.
AATGTGGATTAGATTAACCAGAGGTGCTTGCGGTAACAAAGTGTATTTAAGATGAACAGTGCTCCGAAGCTCCTGGAGAGTGCTCTTTCGGGGTTGCCGAGATGCAAGTCGGCGTTCTGGTGCGTCCCACACATGTTCTATCTGATTTAAATCCGCAGAATATGCTAGCCAGCCCATTCACTGGATTCCTTCTCCCTCAAGATAATCAGTCACTAGTGCAGTAAAATTAAATATTTATGCAGAGATGCATTTATTTCTGGAGAAAAGTAAATGTCTCTCCGTTGAAATTAACAAGATTCGTCTTTAAATAATACGACAGACATTAGACAGAAGAAAAAATAAAATATTTATGCGGAGATGCATTTATTTCTGGAGAAAAGTAAATGTCTCTCCGTTGAAATAAAAAGATTCGTCTCCAAATATTACGAAAGATTTTGGACAGAAGAATAAATTAATTATTTTTGCGGCGATGAATTTATTTCTAGGGAAAAATAAATGTCTCTCCGCTGAAATAATCAAGATACGTCACTACATAATATGACAGACATCCGACAGAAGAAGAAATTTAATATTTAAGCGGAGATTGAAATCCGGATAATATGCTAGCCAGCCCATTCACTGGATTCCTTCTCCCTCAAGATAATCAGTCACTAGTGCAGTAAAATTAAATATTTATGCACAGATGCATTTATTTCTGATGAAAAGTAAATGTCTGTCCGTTGAAATAAACAAGATTCCACTCTACATAATGAGACAGACATCGGACAGAAGAAGAAATTAAATATTTATCGCTACTAAATAATATGACAGACATCCGACAGAAGGAGAAATATTAAATATTTATGCGGAGATGCATTTATTTCTGTTGAAATATAAATGTATCTCCGTTGAAATAAACAAGTTTCCACTCTACATAATACGACACACATCCGACAGAAGAAGAAACTAAATATTTATACGGAGATGCATTTATTTCTGGAGAAAAGTAAATGTCTAAATGTCTCTCCGTTGGAATAATCAAGATTCGTCACTACGTAATACGACAGACATCCGACAGAAGAAGAAAATAAATATTTATGTGGAGATGCATTTATTTCTGGAGAAAAGTAAATGTCTCTCCGTTGAAATATAAAAGATTAGTCTCCAAATATTACGACAGATTTTGGACAGAAGAATAAATTAATTATTCATGCGGCGATGCATTTTTTTCTGGGGAAAAATAAATGTGTCTCCGTTGAAATACTCAGGATAGGTCACTACATAATATGACAGACATCCGACAGAAGAAGAAATTTAATATTTAAGCGGAGATGCAATTATTTCTGGGGAAAAGTAAATGTCTGTCCGTTGAAATAAACAAGATTCGACTCCAGATAATACGACAGACATCTGACAGAAGAAGAAATATTATATATTTATGCGGAGATGCATTTATTTCTGAAGAAAAGTAAATACCTCTCCGTTGAAATAAACAAGATTCCACTCCAAATATTACGACAGATTTTGGACAGAAGAATAAATTAATTATTTATGCGGAGATGCATTTATTTCTTTGGAAAAGTAAATGTCTCTCCGTTGAAATAATCAAGATACGTCACTAAATAATATGTCCGACATCCGACAGAAGAATAAATTTAATATTTAAGCTGAAATGCATTTATTTCTGGTGAAAAGTAAATGTCTCTCCGTTGAAATAAACAAGATTCCACTCTACATAATGCGACAGACATCCGACAGAAGAAGAAATTAAATATTTATGCGGAGATGCATTTATTTCTGGAGAAAAGTAAATACCTCTCCGTTGAAATAAACAAGATTCGACTCCAGATAATACGACAGACGTCCGACAGAAGAAGAAATATTAAATATTTATGCGGAGAAATATTTATTTCTGGAGAAAGGTAAATGTCTCTCCGTTGAAATAAACAGGATCCGCCACTAAATAATATGACAGATATCCGACAGTAGAAGAAATATTAAATATTTATGCGGAGATGCATTTATTTCTGGAGAAATGTAAATGTCTCTCCGTTGAAATCAACAAGATTCAACTCCAGATAATACGACATGCATCCGACAGAAGAAGAAATATTAAATATTTATGCGGAGATGCATTTATTTCTGGAGAAAAGTAAATGTCTCTCCGTTGAAATCAACAAGATTCAACTCCAGATAATACGACATACATCCGACAAAAGAAGAAATATTAAATATTTATGCGGAGATGCATTTATTTCTGGTGTAAAGTAAATGTCTCTCCGTTGAAATGAACAAGATTCCACTCTACATAATGCGACAGACATCCGACAGAAGAAGAAATTAAATATTTATGCGGAGATGCATTTATTTCTGGAGAAAAGTAAATGTCTCTCCGTTGAATTATAAAAGATTAGTCTCCAAATATTACGACAGATTTTGGACAGAAGAATAATTAATTATTTATGCGGAGATGCATTTATTTCTGGAGAAAAGTAAATGTCTCTCCGTTGAAATCAACAAGATTCAACTCCAGATAATACGACATACATCCGACAGAAGAAGAAATATTAAATATTTATGCGGAGATACATTTATTTCTGGTGTAAAGTAAATGTCTCTCCGTTGAATATCAACAAGATTCAACTCCAGATAATACGACATACATCCGACAAAAGAAGAAATATTAAATATTTATGCGGAGATGCATTTATTTCTGGTGTAAAGTAAATGTCTCTCCGTTGAAATGAACAAGATTCCACTCTACATAATGCGACAGACATCCGACAGAAGAAGAAATTAAATATTTATGCGGAGATGCATTTATTTCTGGAGAAAAGTAAATGTCTCTCCGTTGAAATATAAAAGATTAGTCTCCAAATATTACGACAGATTTTGGACAGAAGAATAATTAATTATTTATGCGGAGATGCATTTATTTCTGGAGAAAAGTAAATGTCTCTCCGTTGAAATCAACAAGATTCAACTCCAGATAATACGACATACATCCGACAGAAGAAGAAATATTAAATATTTATGCGGAGATACATTTATTTCTGGTGTAAAGTAAATGTCTCTCCGTTGAAATAAACAAGATTCCACTCTACATAATGTGACAGACGTCCGACAGAAAAAGAAATTTAATATTCAAGCGGAGATGCATTTATTTCTGGTGAAAAGTAAATGTCTGTCCGTTGAAATAAACAATATTCCACTCTACATAATGAGACAGACATCGGACAGAAGAAGAAATTAAATATTTATCGCTACTAAATAATATGACAGACATTCGACAGAAAGAGAAATATTAAATATTTATGCGGAGATGCATTTATTTCTGATGAAATGTAAATGTCCCTCCGTTGAAATAAACAAGTTTCCACTCTACATAATGCGACAGACATCCGACAGAAGAAGAAATTAAATATTTATGCGGAGTTGCATTGTTTTCTGTAGAAAAGAAAATACCTCTCCGTTGAAATAAACAAGATTAGACTCCAGATAATACCACAGACATACGACAGACGAAGAAATATTAAATATTTATGCGGAGATGCATTTATTTCTGGAGAAAAGTAAATGTCTCTCCGTTGATATCAACAAGATCAGCCGCTAAAAAATATGACAGACATCCGAAAGAAGAAGAAATATTAAATATTTATGCGGAGATACATGAATTTTTTAAAAAAAGTAAATGTGTCTCCGTTGAAATCAACAAGATTCGACTTCAGATAATACGAGAGACATCCGGCCGAAGAAGAAATATTAAATATTTATGCGGAGATTTATTTATTTCTGGTGAAAAGTAAATGTCTCTCCGTTGAAATCAACAAGATTCCACTCTACATAATGTGACAGACATCCGACAGAAGAAGAAAATAAATATTTATGAGGAGATGCATTTATTTCTGGAGAAAAGTAAATGTCTCTCCGTTGAAATATAAAAGATTAGTCTCCAAATATTACGACAGATTTTGGACAGAAGAATAAATTAATTATTCATGCGGCGATGCATTTTTTTCTGGGGAAAAATAAATGTGTCTCCGTTGAAATACTCAGGATAGGTCACTACATAATATGAGAGACATCCGACAGAAGAAGAAATTTAATATTTAAGCGGAGATGCAATTATTTCTGGGGAAAAGTAAATGTCTGTCCGTTGAAATAAACAAGATTCGACTCCAGATAATACGACAGACATCTGACAGAAGAAGAAATATTATATATTTATGCGGAGATGCATTTATTTCTGAAGAAAAGTAAATACCTCTCCGTTGAAATAAACAAGATTCCACTCCAAATATTACGACAGATTTTGGACAGAAGAATAAATTAATTATTTATGCGGAGATGCATTTATTTCTTTGGAAAAGTAAATGTCTCTCCGTTGAAATAATCAAGATACGTCACTAAATAATATGTCCGACATCCGACAGAAGAATAAATTTAATATTTAAGCTGAAATGCATTTATTTCTGGTGAAAAGTAAATGTCTCTCCGTTGAAATAAACAAGATTCCACTCTACATAATGCGACAGACATCCGACAGAAGAAGAAATTAAATATTTATGCGGAGAAGCATTTATTTCTGGAGAAAAGTAAATACCTCTCCGTTGAAATAAACAAGATTCGACTCCAGATAATACGACAGACGTCCGACAGAAGAAGAAATATTAAATATTTATGCGGAGAAATATTTATTTCTGGAGAAAGGTAAATGTCTCTCCGTTGAAATAAACAGGATCCGCCACTAAATAATATGACAGATATCCGACAGTAGAAGAAATATTAAATATTTATGCGGAGATGCATTTATTTCTGGAGAAAAGTAAATGTCTCTCCGTTGAAATCAACAAGATTCAACTCCAGATAATACGACATACATCCGACAACAGAAGAAATATTATATATTTATGCGGAGATGCATTTATTTCTGGTGTAAAGTAAATGTCTCTCCGTTGAAATGAACAAGATTCCACTCTACATAATGCGACAGACATCCGACAGAAGAAGAAATTAAATATTTATGCGGAGATGCATTTATTTCTGGAGAAAAGTAAATGTCTCTGCGTTGAAATATAAAAGATTAGTCTGCAAATATTACGACAGATTTTGGACAGAAGAATAATTAATTATTTATGCGGAGATGCATTTATTTCTGGAGAAAAGTAAATGTCTCTCCGTTGAAATCAACAAGATTCAACTCCAGATAATACGACATACATCCGACAGAAAAAGAAATATTAAATATTTATGCGGAGATGCATTTATTTCTGGTGTAAAGTAAATGTCTCTCCGTTGAAATAAACAAGATTCCACTCTACATAATGTGACAGACGTCCGACAGAAAAAGAAATTTAATATTCAAGCGGAGATGCATTTATTTCTGGTGAAAAGTAAATGTCTGTCCGTTGAAATAAACAATATTCCACTCTACATAATGAGACAGACATCGGACAGAAGAAGAAATTAAATATTTATGCGGAGATTCATTTATTTCTGGAGAAAAGTAAATGTCTCTCCGTTGAAATCAACAAGATTCAACTCCAGATAATACGACATACATCCGACAACAGAAGAAATATTATATATTTATGCGGAGATGCATTTATTTCTGGTGTAAAGTAAATGTCTCTCCATTGAAATGAACAAGATTCCACTCTACATAATGCGACAGACATCCGACAGAAGAAGAAATTAAATATTTATGCGGAGATGCATTTATTTCTGGAGAAAAGTAAATGTCTCTGCGTTGAAATATAAAAGATTAGTCTGCAAATATTACGACAGATTTTGGACAGAAGAATAATTAATTATTTATGCGGAGATGCATTTATTTCTGGAGAAAAGTAAATGTCTCTCCGTTGAAATAAACAAGATTCGACTCAAGATAATACGACAGACATACGACAGACGAAGAAATATTAAATATTTATGCAGAGATGCATTTATTTCTGAAGAAAAGAAAATACTTCTCCGTTGAAATAATCAAGATTCGTCACTACATAATACGACAGACATCCGACAGAAGAAGAAATATAATATTTATGCAGAGATGCATTTATTTCTGGAGAAAAGTAAATGTCTCTCCGTTGAAATAAACAAGATTCCACTCTACATAATACGACAGATTTTGAACAGATTAAATTATTTATGCGGAGATGCATTTATTTCTGAAGAAAAGTAAATACCTCTCCGTTGAAATAAACAAGATTCGTCACTACATACAGACATCCGACAGAAGAAGAAATTGAATATTTATGCGGAGATGCATTTATTTCTGGTGAAAAGTACGGAATGTCTCTCCGTTGAAATAAACAAGATTCGTATCCAAATATTACGACAGATTTTGGACAGTAGAATAAATTAATTATTTATGCGGAGATGCATTTATTCCATAGGAAAAGTAAATGTCTCTCCGTTGAAATAATCAAGATACGTCACTAAATAATATGACATACATCCGACAGAAGAAGAAATTTAATATTTAAGCGGAAATGCATTTATTTCTGGTGAAAAGTAAATACTTCTCCGTTGAAATAAGCAAGATTCGACTCCAGATAATACGACAGACATCCGACAGAAGAAAAAATATTAAATATTTATGCGGAGATGCATTTATTTCTGGAGAAAAGTAAATGTCTCTCCGTTGAAATAAACAGGATTCGCCACTAAATAATATGACAGACATCCGACAGAAGAAGAAATATTAAATATTTATGCGGAGAAGCATTTATTTCTGGTGAAAAGTAAATTTATCTTCATTGAAATAAACAAGATTCGACTCCAGATAATACGACAGACATCTGACAGAAGAAGAAATATTAAATATTTATGCGGAGATGCATTTATTTCTGGTGAAAAGTAAATGTCTCTCCCTTGAAATAAAAAAGATTGGACTCCAGATAATACGACGGACAACCGACAGAAGAAGAAATATTGAATATTTATGCGGAGATGCATTTATTTCTGAAGAAAATTAAATACCTCTCCGTTGAAATAAACAAGATTCGTAACTACGCAATACGACAGACATCCGACAGAAGAATAAATTTAATATTTATTCGGAGATGCATTTTTTCCGGGGAAAAGTAAATGTCTCTCCGTTGGAATAATCAAGATTCATCACTACATAATACGACAGACATCCGACAGAAGAAGAAATGAAATATTTATGCGGAGATGCATTTATTTCTGGAGAAAAGTAAATTTCTCTCCGTTGATATAAACAAGATTCCACTCTACCTAATGCGACAGACATACGACACAAGAAGAAATTAAATATTTATGCGGAGATGCATTTATTTCTGGAGAAAAGTAAATACCTCTCCGTTGAAATAAACAAGATTCGTCACTACATAATACGACAGACGTCCGACAGAAGAAGAAATATTAAATATTTATGCGGAGAAATATTTATTTCTGGAGAAAGGTAAATGTCTCTCCGTTGAAATAAACAGGATCCGCCACTAAATAATATGACAGATATCCGACAGTAGAAGAAATATTAAATATTTATGCGGAGATGCATTTATTTCTGGAGAAATGTAAATGTCTCTCCGTTGAAATCAACAAGATTCAACTCCAGATAATACGACATGCATCCGACAGAAGAAGAAATATTAAATATTTATGCGGAGATGCATTTATTTCTGGAGAAAAGTAAATGTCTCTCCGTTGAAATCAACAAGATTCAACTCCAGATAATACGACATACATCCGACAAAAGAAGAAATATTAAATATTTATGCGGAGATGCATTTATTTCTGGTGTAAAGTAAATGTCTCTCCGTTGAAATGAACAAGATTCCACTCTACATAATGCGACAGACATCCGACAGAAGAAGAAATTAAATATTTATGCGGAGATGCATTTATTTCTGGAGAAAAGTAAATGTCTCTCCGTTGAAATATAAAAGATTAGTCTCCAAATATTACGACAGATTTTGGACAGAAGAATAATTAATTATTTATGCGGAGATGCATTTATTTCTGGAGAAAAGTAAATGTCTCTCCGTTGAAATCAACAAGATTCAACTCCAGATAATACGACATACATCCGACAGAAGAAGAAATATTAAATATTTATGCGGAGATACATTTATTTCTGGTGTAAAGTAAATGTCTCTCCGTTGAAATCAACAAGATTCAACTCCAGATAATACGACATACATCCGACAAAAGAAGAAATATTAAATATTTATGCGGAGATGCATTTATTTCTGGTGTAAAGTAAATGTCTCTCCGTTGAAATGAACAAGATTCCACTCTACATAATGCGACAGACATCCGACAGAAGAAGAAATTAAATATTTATGCGGAGATGCATTTATTTCTGGAGAAAAGTAAATGTCTCTCCGTTGAAATATAAAAGATTAGTCTCCAAATATTACGACAGATTTTGGACAGAAGAATAATTAATTATTTATGCGGAGATGCATTTATTTCTGGAGAAAAGTAAATGTCTCTCCGTTGAAATCAACAAGATTCAACTCCAGATAATACGACATACATCCGACAGAAGAAGAAATATTAAATATTTATGCGGAGATACATTTATTTCTGGTGTAAAGTAAATGTCTCTCCGTTGAAATAAACAAGATTCCACTCTACATAATGTGACAGACGTCCGACAGAAAAAGAAATTTAATATTCAAGCGGAGATGCATTTATTTCTGGTGAAAAGTAAATGTCTGTCCGTTGAAATAAACAATATTCCACTCTACATAATGAGACAGACATCGGACAGAAGAAGAAATTAAATATTTATCGCTACTAAATAATATGACAGACATTCGACAGAAAGAGAAATATTAAATATTTATGCGGAGATGCATTTATTTCTGATGAAATGTAAATGTCCCTCCGTTGAAATAAACAAGTTTCCACTCTACATAATGCGACAGACATCCGACAGAAGAAGAAATTAAATATTTATGCGGAGTTGCATTGTTTTCTGTAGAAAAGAAAATACCTCTCCGTTGAAATAAACAAGATTAGACTCCAGATAATACCACAGACATACGACAGACGAAGAAATATTAAATATTTATGCGGAGATGCATTTATTTCTGGAGAAAAGTAAATGTCTCTCCGTTGATATCAACAAGATCAGCCGCTAAAAAATATGACAGACATCCGAAAGAAGAAGAAATATTAAATATTTATGCGGAGATACATGAATTTTTTAAAAAAAGTAAATGTGTCTCCGTTGAAATCAACAAGATTCGACTTCAGATAATACGAGAGACATCCGGCCGAAGAAGAAATATTAAATATTTATGCGGAGATTTATTTATTTCTGGTGAAAAGTAAATGTCTCTCCGTTGAAATCAACAAGATTCCACTCTACATAATGTGACAGACATCCGACAGAAGAAGAAAATAAATATTTATGAGGAGATGCATTTATTTCTGGAGAAAAGTAAATGTCTCTCCGTTGAAATATAAAAGATTAGTCTCCAAATATTACGACAGATTTTGGACAGAAGAATAAATTAATTATTCATGCGGCGATGCATTTTTTTCTGGGGAAAAATAAATGTGTCTCCGTTGAAATACTCAGGATAGGTCACTACATAATATGAGAGACATCCGACAGAAGAAGAAATTTAATATTTAAGCGGAGATGCAATTATTTCTGGGGAAAAGTAAATGTCTGTCCGTTGAAATAAACAAGATTCGACTCCAGATAATACGACAGACATCTGACAGAAGAAGAAATATTATATATTTATGCGGAGATGCATTTATTTCTGAAGAAAAGTAAATACCTCTCCGTTGAAATAAACAAGATTCCACTCCAAATATTACGACAGATTTTGGACAGAAGAATAAATTAATTATTTATGCGGAGATGCATTTATTTCTTTGGAAAAGTAAATGTCTCTCCGTTGAAATAATCAAGATACGTCACTAAATAATATGTCCGACATCCGACAGAAGAATAAATTTAATATTTAAGCTGAAATGCATTTATTTCTGGTGAAAAGTAAATGTCTCTCCGTTGAAATAAACAAGATTCCACTCTACATAATGCGACAGACATCCGACAGAAGAAGAAATTAAATATTTATGCGGAGAAGCATTTATTTCTGGAGAAAAGTAAATACCTCTCCGTTGAAATAAACAAGATTCGACTCCAGATAATACGACAGACGTCCGACAGAAGAAGAAATATTAAATATTTATGCGGAGAAATATTTATTTCTGGAGAAAGGTAAATGTCTCTCCGTTGAAATAAACAGGATCCGCCACTAAATAATATGACAGATATCCGACAGTAGAAGAAATATTAAATATTTATGCGGAGATGCATTTATTTCTGGAGAAAAGTAAATGTCTCTCCGTTGAAATCAACAAGATTCAACTCCAGATAATACGACATACATCCGACAAAAGAAGAAATATTAAATATTTATGCGGAGATGCATTTATTTCTGGTGTAAAGTAAATGTCTCTCCGTTGAAATGAACAAGATTCCACTCTACATAATGCGACAGACATCCGACAGAAGAAGAAATTAAATATTTATGCGGAGATGCATTTATTTCTGGAGAAAAGTAAATGTCTCTCCGTTGAAATATAAAAGATTAGTCTCCAAATATTACGACAGATTTTGGACAGAAGAATAATTAATTATTTATGCGGAGATGCATTTATTTCTGGAGAAAAGTAAATGTCTCTCCGTTGAAATCAACAAGATTCAACTCCAGATAATACGACATACATCCGACAGAAGAAGAAATATTAAATATTTATGCGGAGATACATTTATTTCTGGTGTAAAGTAAATGTCTCTCCGTTGAAATAAACAAGATTCCACTCTACATAATGTGACAGACGTCCGACAGAAAAAGAAATTTAATATTCAAGCGGAGATGCATTTATTTCTGGTGAAAAGTAAATGTCTGTCCGTTGAAATAAACAATATTCCACTCTACATAATGAGACAGACATCGGACAGAAGAAGAAATTAAATATTTATCGCTACTAAATAATATGACAGACATTCGACAGAAAGAGAAATATTAAATATTTATGCGGAGATGCATTTATTTCTGATGAAATGTAAATGTCCCTCCGTTGAAATAAACAAGTTTCCACTCTACATAATGCGACAGACATCCGACAGAAGAAGAAATTAAATATTTATGCGGAGTTGCATTGTTTTCTGTAGAAAAGAAAATACCTCTCCGTTGAAATAAACAAGATTAGACTCCAGATAATACCACAGACATACGACAGACGAAGAAATATTAAATATTTATGCGGAGATGCATTTATTTCTGGAGAAAAGTAAATGTCTCTCCGTTGATATCAACAAGATCAGCCGCTAAAAAATATGACAGACATCCGAAAGAAGAAGAAATATTAAATATTTATGCGGAGATACATGAATTTTTTAAAAAAAGTAAATGTGTCTCCGTTGAAATCAACAAGATTCGACTTCAGATAATACGAGAGACATCCGGCCGAAGAAGAAATATTAAATATTTATGCGGAGATTTATTTATTTCTGGTGAAAAGTAAATGTCTCTCCGTTGAAATCAACAAGATTCCACTCTACATAATGTGACAGACATCCGACAGAAGAAGAAAATAAATATTTATGAGGAGATGCATTTATTTCTGGAGAAAAGTAAATGTCTCTCCGTTGAAATATAAAAGATTAGTCTCCAAATATTACGACAGATTTTGGACAGAAGAATAAATTAATTATTCATGCGGCGATGCATTTTTTTCTGGGGAAAAATAAATGTGTCTCCGTTGAAATACTCAGGATAGGTCACTACATAATATGAGAGACATCCGACAGAAGAAGAAATTTAATATTTAAGCGGAGATGCAATTATTTCTGGGGAAAAGTAAATGTCTGTCCGTTGAAATAAACAAGATTCGACTCCAGATAATACGACAGACATCTGACAGAAGAAGAAATATTATATATTTATGCGGAGATGCATTTATTTCTGAAGAAAAGTAAATACCTCTCCGTTGAAATAAACAAGATTCCACTCCAAATATTACGACAGATTTTGGACAGAAGAATAAATTAATTATTTATGCGGAGATGCATTTATTTCTTTGGAAAAGTAAATGTCTCTCCGTTGAAATAATCAAGATACGTCACTAAATAATATGTCCGACATCCGACAGAAGAATAAATTTAATATTTAAGCTGAAATGCATTTATTTCTGGTGAAAAGTAAATGTCTCTCCGTTGAAATAAACAAGATTCCACTCTACATAATGCGACAGACATCCGACAGAAGAAGAAATTAAATATTTATGCGGAGAAGCATTTATTTCTGGAGAAAAGTAAATACCTCTCCGTTGAAATAAACAAGATTCGACTCCAGATAATACGACAGACGTCCGACAGAAGAAGAAATATTAAATATTTATGCGGAGAAATATTTATTTCTGGAGAAAGGTAAATGTCTCTCCGTTGAAATAAACAGGATCCGCCACTAAATAATATGACAGATATCCGACAGTAGAAGAAATATTAAATATTTATGCGGAGATGCATTTATTTCTGGAGAAAAGTAAATGTCTCTCCGTTGAAATCAACAAGATTCAACTCCAGATAATACGACATACATCCGACAACAGAAGAAATATTATATATTTATGCGGAGATGCATTTATTTCTGGTGTAAAGTAAATGTCTCTCCGTTGAAATGAACAAGATTCCACTCTACATAATGCGACAGACATCCGACAGAAGAAGAAATTAAATATTTATGCGGAGATGCATTTATTTCTGGAGAAAAGTAAATGTCTCTGCGTTGAAATATAAAAGATTAGTCTGCAAATATTACGACAGATTTTGGACAGAAGAATAATTAATTATTTATGCGGAGATGCATTTATTTCTGGAGAAAAGTAAATGTCTCTCCGTTGAAATCAACAAGATTCAACTCCAGATAATACGACATACATCCGACAGAAAAAGAAATATTAAATATTTATGCGGAGATGCAATTATTTCTGGTGTAAAGTAAATGTCTCTCCGTTGAAATAAACAAGATTCCACTCTACATAATGTGACAGACGTCCGACAGAAAAAGAAATTTAATATTCAAGCGGAGATGCATTTATTTCTGGTGAAAAGTAAATGTCTGTCCGTTGAAATAAACAATATTCCACTCTACATAATGAGACAGACATCGGACAGAAGAAGAAATTAAATATTTATGCGGAGATTCATTTATTTCTGGAGAAAAGTAAATGTCTCTCCGTTGAAATCAACAAGATTCAACTCCAGATAATACGACATACATCCGACAACAGAAGAAATATTATATATTTATGCGGAGATGCATTTATTTCTGGTGTAAAGTAAATGTCTCTCCATTGAAATGAACAAGATTCCACTCTACATAATGCGACAGACATCCGACAGAAGAAGAAATTAAATATTTATGCGGAGATGCATTTATTTCTGGAGAAAAGTAAATGTCTCTGCGTTGAAATATAAAAGATTAGTCTGCAAATATTACGACAGATTTTGGACAGAAGAATAATTAATTATTTATGCGGAGATGCATTTATTTCTGGAGAAAAGTAAATGTCTCTCCGTTGAAATAAACAAGATTCGACTCAAGATAATACGACAGACATACGACAGACGAAGAAATATTAAATATTTATGCAGAGATGCATTTATTTCTGAAGAAAAGAAAATACTTCTCCGTTGAAATAATCAAGATTCGTCACTACATAATACGACAGACATCCGACAGAAGAAGAAATATAATATTTATGCAGAGATGCATTTATTTCTGGAGAAAAGTAAATGTCTCTCCGTTGAAATAAACAAGATTCCACTCTACATAATACGACAGATTTTGAACAGATTAAATTATTTATGCAGAGATGCATTTATTTCTGAAGAAAAGTAAATACCTCTCCGTTGAAATAAACAAGATTCGTCACTACATACAGACATCCGACAGAAGAAGAAATTGAATATTTATGCGGAGATGCATTTATTTCTGGTGAAAAGTACGGAATGTCTCTCCGTTGAAATAAACAAGATTCGTATCCAAATATTACGACAGATTTTGGACAGTAGAATAAATTAATTATTTATGCGGAGATGCATTTATTCCATAGGAAAAGTAAATGTCTCTCCGTTGAAATAATCAAGATACGTCACTAAATAATATGACATACATCCGACAGAAGAAGAAATTTAATATTTAAGCGGAAATGCATTTATTTCTGGTGAAAAGTAAATACTTCTCCGTTGAAATAAGCAAGATTCGACTCCAGATAATACGACAGACATCCGACAGAAGAAAAAATATTAAATATTTATGCGGAGATGCATTTATTTCTGGAGAAAAGTAAATGTCTCTCCGTTGAAATAAACAGGATTCGCCACTAAATAATATGACAGACATCCGACAGAAGAAGAAATATTAAATATTTATGCGGAGAAGCATTTATTTCTGGTGAAAAGTAAATTTATCTTCATTGAAATAAACAAGATTCGACTCCAGATAATACGACAGACAACCGACAGAAGAAGAAATATTGAATATTTATGCGGAGATGCATTTATTTCTGAAGAAAATTAAATACCTCTCCGTTGAAATAAACAAGATTCGTAACTACGCAATACGACAGACATCCGACAGAAGAATAAATTTAATATTTATTCGGAGATGCATTTTTTCCGGGGAAAAGTAAATGTCTCTCCGTTGGAATAATCAAGATTCATCACTACATAATACGACAGACATCCGACAGAAGAAGAAATGAAATATTTATGCGGAGATGCATTTATTTCTGGAGAAAAGTAAATTTCTCTCCGTTGATATAAACAAGATTCCACTCTACCTAATGCGACAGACATACGACAGAAGAAGAAATTAAATATTTATGCGGAGATGCATTTATTTCTGGAGAAAAGTAAATACCTCTCCGTTGAAATAAACAAGATTCGTCACTACATAATACGACAGACGTCCGACAGAAGAAGAAATATTAAATATTTATGCGGAGAAATATTTATTTCTGGAGAAAGGTAAATGTCTCTCCGTTGAAATAAACAGGATCCGCCACTAAATAATATGAGAAATATCCCACAGTAGAAGAAATATTAAATATTTATACAGAGATGCATTTATTTCTGGAAAAAAGTAAATGTCTCTCCGTTGAAATAAACAAGATTCGACCCCAGATTATACGACAGACATCCGACAGAAGAAGAAGTATTAAGTATTTATGCGAAGATGCTTTTATTTCTGGAGCAAAGTAAATGTATCTCCGTTGAAATAAACAAGATTCGACTCCAGATAAAACGACAGACATCCGACAGAAGAAGAAATATTAAATATTTATCCGGAGATGCATTTATTTCTGGAGAAAGGTAAACGTCTCTCCGTTGAAATAAGTAATATTCGCCACTAAATAATATGTCAGACATCCGACACAAGAATAACTTTAATATTTATTCGGAGATGCATTTATTTCTGGTGAAAAGTAAATGTCTCTCCGTTGAAATAAGTAAGATTCGCCACTAAATAATATGTCAGACATCCGACAGAATATGAAATTAAATATTTATGCGGAAATGCATTTATTTATGGAGAAAAGTAAATATCTCTCCGTTGAAATAAACAAGATTCGCCACTAAATAATATGACAGACATCCGACAGAAGAAGAAATTTAATATTTATGCGGAGATGCATTTATTTCTGGAGAAAAGTAAATACCTCTCCGTTCAAATAAACAAGATTCGTCACTACATAATACGACAGACATCCGACAGAAGAATAAGTTTAATATTTATTCGGAGATGCATTTATTTCTGGGGAAAAGTAAATGTCTCCCCGTTGGAATAATCAAGATTCGTCACTACATAATGCGACAGACATCCGACAGAAGAAGACATTAAATATTTATGCGGAGATGCATTTATTTCTGGAGAAAAGTAAATACCTCTCCGTTGAAATAAACAAGATTCGACTCCAGATAATACGACAGACGTCCGACAGAAGAAGAAATATTTATTTCTGGAGAAAGGTAAATGTCTCTCCATTGAATTAAACAGGATCCGCCACTAAATAATATGACAGATATCCGACAGTAGAAGAAATATTAAATATTTATGCGGAGATGCATTTATTTCTGGAGAAAAGTAAATGTGTCTCCGTTGAAATAAACAACATTCGACCCCAGATTATACGACAGACATCCGACAGAAGAAGAAATATTAAATATTTATGCGAAGTTGCTTTTATTTCTGGAGCAAAGTAAATGTATCTCCGTTGAAATAAACAAGATTTGACTCCAGATAAAACGACAGACATCCAACAGAAGAAGAAATATTAAATATTTATGCGGAGATGCATTTATTTCTGGAGAAAAGTAAACGTCTCTCCGTTGAAATAAGTAATATTCGCCACTAAATAATATATCAGACATCCGACAGAAGAATAACTTTAATATTTATTCGGAGATGCATTTATTTCTGGGGAAAAGTAAATGTCTCTCCGTTGAAATAAACAAGATTCGTCACTACATAATACGACAGACATCCGACAGAAGAAGAAATTAAATATTTATGCGGAGATGCATTTATTTCTGGAGAAAAGTAAATGTCTCTGCGTTGAAATATAAAAGATTAGTCTCCAAATATTACGACAGATTTTGGACAGAAGAATAATTAATTATTTATGCGGAGATGCATTTATTTCTGGAGAAAAAATAAATGTCTCTCCGTTGAAATCAACAAGATTCAACTCCAGATAATACGACATACATCCGACAGAAAAAGAAATATTAAATATTTATGCGGAGATGCATTTATTTCTGGTGTAAAGTAAATGTCTCTCCGTTGAAATAAACAAGATTCCACTCTACATAATGTGACAGACGTCCGACAGAAAAAGAAATTTAATATTCAAGCGGAGATGCATTTATTTCTGGTGAAAAGTAAATGTCTGTCCGTTGAAATAAACAATATTCCACTCTACATAATGAGACAGACATCGGACAGAAGAAGAAATTAAATATTTATGCGGAGATTCATTTATTTCTGGAGAAAAGTAAATACCTCTCCGTTGAAATAAACAAGATTCGACTCAAGATAATACGACAGACATACGACAGACGAAGAAATATTAAATATTTATGCAGAGATGCATTTATTTCTGAAGAAAAGAAAATACTTCTCCGTTGAAATAATCAAGATTCGTCACTACATAATACGACAGACATCCGACAGAAGAAGAAATATAATATTTATGCAGAGATGCATTTATTTCTGGAGAAAAGTAAATGTCTCTCCGTTGAAATAAACAAGATTCCACTCTACATAATACGACAGATTTTGAACAGATTAAATTAATTATTTATGCGGAGATGCATTTATTTCTGAAGAAAAGTAAATACCTCTCCGTTGAAATAAACAAGATTCGTCACTACATACAGACATCCGACAGAAGAAAAAATTGAATATTTATGCGGAGATGCATTTATTTCTGGTGAAAAGTACGGAATGTCTCTCCGTTGAAATAAACAAGATTCGTATCCAAATATTACGACAGATTTTGGACAGTAGAATAAATTAATTATTTATGCGGAGATGCATTTATTCCTTAGGAAAAGTAAATGTCTCTCCGTTGAAATAATCAAGATACGTCACTAAATAATATGACATACATCCGACAGAAGAAGAAATTTAATATTTAAGCGGAAATGCATTTATTTCTGATGAAAAGTAAATACTTCTCCGTTGAAATAAGCAAGATTCGACTCCAGATAATACGACAGACATCCGACAGAAGAAGAAATATTAAATATTTATGCGGAGATGCATTTATTTCTGGAGAAAAGTAAATGTCTCTCCGTTGAAATAAACAGGATTCGCCACTAAATAATATGACAGACATCCGACAGAAGAAGAAATATTAAATATTTATGCGGAGAAGCATTTATTTCTGGTGAAAAGTAAATTTATCTTCATTGAAATAAACAAGATTCGACTCCAGATAATACGACAGACATCTGACAGAAGAAGAAATATTAAATATTTTTGCGGAGATGCATTTATTTCTGGTGAAAAGTAAATGTCTCTCCCTTGAAATAAAAAAGATTGGACTCCAGATAATACGACGGACAACCGACAGAAGAAGAAATATTGAATATTTATGCGGAGATGCATTTATTTCTGAAGAAAATTAAATACCTCTCCGTTGAAATAAACAAGATTCGTAACTACGCAATACGACAGACATCCGACAGAAGAATAAATTTAATATTTATTCGGAGATGCATTTTTTCCGGGGAAAAGTAAATGTCTCTCCGTTGGAATAATCAAGATTCATCACTACATAATACGACAGACATCCGACAGAAGAAGAAATGAAATATTTATGCGGAGATGCATTTATTTCTGGAGAAAAGTAAATTTCTCTCCGTTAATATAAACAAGATTCCACTCTACCTAATGGACAGACATACGACAGAAGAAGAAATTAAATATTTATGCGGAGATGCATTTATTTCTGGAGAAAAGTAAATACCTCTCCGTTGAAATAAACAAGATTCGTCACTACATAATACGACAGACGTCCGACAGAAGAAGAAATATTAAATATTTATGCGGAGAAATATTTATTTCTGGAGAAAGGTAAATGTCTCTCCGTTGAAATAAACAGGATCCGCCATTAAATAATATGAGAAATATCCCACAGTAGAAGAAATATTAAATATTTATACAGAGATGCATTTATTTCTGGAGAAAAGTAAATGTCTCTCCGTTGAAATAAACAAGATTCGACCCCAGATTATACGACAGACATCCGACAGAAGAAGAAGTATTAAGTATTTATGCGAAGATGCTTTTATTTCTGGAGCAAAGTAAATGTATCTCCGTTGAAATAAACAAGATTCGACTCCAGATAAAACGACAGACATCCGACAGAAGAAGAAATATTAAATATTTATCCTGAGATGCATTTATTTCTGGAGAATGGTAAACGTCTCTCCGTTGAAATAAGTAATATTCGCCACTAAATAATATGTCAGACATCCGACACAAGAATAACTTTAATATTTATTCGGAGATGCATTTATTTCTGGTTAAAAGTAAATGTCTCTCCGTTGAAATAAGTAAGATTCGCCACTAAATAATATGTCAGACATCCGACAGAATATGAAATTAAATATTTATGCGGAAATGTATTTATTTATGGAGAAAAGTAAATATCTCTCCGTTGAAATAAACAAGATTCGCCACTAAATAATATGACAGACATCCGACAGAAGAAGAAATTTAATATTTATGCGGAGATGCATTTATTTCTGGAGAAAAGTAAATACCTCTCCGTTCAAATAAAGAAGATTCGTCACTACATAATACGACAGACATCCGACAGAAGAATAAGTTTAATATTTATTCGGAGATGCATTTATTTCTGGGGAAAAGTAAATGTCTCCCCGTCGGAATAATCAAGATTCGTCACTACATAATGCGACAGACATCCGACAGAAGAAGACATTAAATATTTATGCGGAGATGCATTTATTTCTGGAGAAAAGTAAATGTCTCTCCGTTGAAATCAACAAGATTCAACTCCAGATAATACGACATACATCCGACAGAAGAAGAAATATTAAATATTTATGCGGAGATGCATTTATTTCTGGAGAAAAGTAAATGTCTCTCCGTTGAAATAAACAACATTCGACACCAGATTATACGACAGACATCCGACAGAAGAAGAAATATTAAATATTTATGCGGAGTTGCTTTTATTTCTGGAGCAAAGTAAATGTATCTCCGTTGAAATAAACAAGTTTCGACTCCAGATAAAACGACAGACATCCAACAGAAGAAGAAATATTAAATATTTATGCGGAGATGCATTTATTTCTGGAGAAAAGTAAACGTCTCTCCGTTGAAATAAGTAATATTCGCCACTAAATAATATGTCAGACATCCGACAGAAGAATAACTTTAATATTTATTCGGAGATGCATTTATTTCTGGGGAAAAGTAAATGTCTCTCCGTTGAAATAAACAAGATTCGTCACTACATAATACGACAGACATCCGACAGAAGATGAAATTAAATATTTATGCGGAAATGCATTTATTTCTGGAGAAAAGTAAATATCTCTCCGTTGAAATAAACAAGATTCGCCACTAAATAATATGACAGACATCCGACAGAAGAAGAAATTTAATATTTATGCGGAGATGCATTTATTTCTGGTGAAAAGTAAATGTCTCTCCCTTGAAATAAAAAAGATTGGACTCCAGATAATACGACGGACAACCGACAGAAGAAGAAATATTGAATATTAAGCGGAGATGCATTTATTTCTGAAGAAAATTAAATACATCTCCGTTGAAATAAACAAGATTAGTAACTACGCAATACGACAGACATCCGACAGAAGAATAAATTTAATATTTATTCGGAGATGCATTTTTTTCCTAGGAAAAGTAAAATTCAAGTACAGTTCTACAATTTATCGCATGTTACAACGTTATCGGGAACTAAAAATGTAGTAAAAAACTCTTAACAGAAAGATTGTAAATTAACAAACTCATATATATAAGATATAACTTTAAACTGATATGCCTCATCAACTGTTGACGAAATCAATGTAATGTAAATATTTCTTAAGTATTATGATTTTGTTTAAGAATTGGAAACATTCAGTGAAGTGTAGATTGTATTTTTTCATCAAAACAATTTGATTTGTAAGTATGAGGTAAAAAAAAGTCACCGTTTTCTCACATGATGAGTTTCATCACAAAGTAAAACAATAAATAAATATGAATGATTTGCGGAGCTGTTTCAAAATAATTATAAAGAATAAGTCTTTAAAAATGTAAAATCAATGTTATTTCTGGCCGAGTTTTTTAAAAAATAATTATAAACCATTTTAATTTGTAAGCATGTTGTAAAAAAATCACCATTTAGTGACAAATTTTGTGTTTTATAAGAATCGCCCAAGAACGGACATGCTATGTGATATAAAATTTATGTTGTCATCGCACTGTTTATAATTATTTTTGTTGGGGATTTTTGGGTGATGTTATTGAATTAGTGATAGAAACAGCTCCGCAAATCATTCATATTTACTTATTGTTTAACTTCCTGATAAAACTCATAATATGTGAGAAAACGGTGATATATATATATATATATTATATTACGATGATTTGCCGTCATATGTTGTAGTTGCAGTAACGTGGATTATAGAAGGAACACACATGGTCGCACAACGAAGTTAAGAACGTTGGTTGTTATGGATGATATAAGTATTTAGAAGCAGTCGTACATTTTAGTTGCAGTTTCGTCGTGGCCATAGCGGCAGTAGAATTTAAAAATCCAGAGGCGTTTCTCCATAAATTCAATACGAACAAGGCTTTCCATTTCAATCCTTTATTAAATGTTTCTCTTGGGCAGTTTCCACTATAACCATAATAGCCTTGTATCACTACATCATTAAGGTATAGAGGGTAAGTATCAGAACATCTCAAATTGTCAAAACGAGCAGCCAGGGAGTTGTTTACAAGTGAAAATACGACTTAATTCTGAGGGAGCGCCGCAGGTAGCTGCTTTTTGTTACCCCGCGCAAT
Organism: Maratus michaelseni; assembly: GCA_963931845.1. Classification (NCBI taxonomy): domain Eukaryota; kingdom Metazoa; phylum Arthropoda; class Arachnida; order Araneae; family Salticidae; genus Maratus; species Maratus michaelseni. Next base: position 96,350,556 of record OZ007600.1, read on the forward strand.
AACACAAATTATGACGTAGAACGCGCACTGAACCAATGAAGAATTAAAGAAGACGCGTCATGCTACGTCACGACCAATGAAAGATAATTCGTAAAAGAGTTCGGACAGAGAGGAGTGGATTAATTTCGTAGTAAAGTGACTTTAGAGCGGGAAATTAATATTCGGAATAAAAATGAAAATGGCTCTCAAAAAACATTCTAAAACCCAGAAATGATCGGGAATCATGATAGAAATTAAGAATAACTAAAAGCTTTATATTTAAGTAAATTTGGACAATTTAGAATTAAATAAAAGGGAATTTAATAGAGTTAACGATAGAGCTAAATTAAGAATAAGGATTTAATGAATATAGAGTAGTAAATTGGAATAAAACAGGGGGGAAAAAATTAGAATTGTAAGAATTTGGAATAATTTAACTAAGGAAAAATGGCGAACTTTTTTTATTATTACATATCCCCCCTCCCAAAAAATGTATGAACCGGTAAGTTCAATTGACTTACATGTTCATTGGGAGAAAGCAGATACTTGAGTTACAAAACAGTTCCCTCGTTGCAATACAGTTACCTGGTCGCTGCATCGCGATGCTCAAATTTCTGAATTCTGTTAAGTAAAATTTTTAATAATTAAATTTAAAGAAACACGGTTAAGTGGAAAAGTGCTGTAAATAATTACATTTTTCAATAATAATTAGTATAACAGTATAGTATAGTTTGTATCAAGAAAATGTAACAACATATAAATCATCTCTCTTTGTACCAATAATTTAACAATAATCAGCATTATTCACTTATTTATAGTCCTTAAGTGATTTTTTAAGTCCTACTGACTTGTAGTAGTCCAATTATTGAATATTATAAGAGTCCTTAGTGTTGCAATGGCAGTATGAAGTTGCAATAAATAAAATAATACAATAATAATAATAATAGCAAGAACAATATCAACAATAAATTTTTAAAATAATAATACTTAATAATAACAATAATAATAGTATCATCAATAGAAAGAATAAACAACAACAATAACATCAAAATTTTATTTACATAACATCAGAAACTTTTTTGAATGTAGCTTACCTAAAACTTTCAATTCCACTTTTTAAATACTTTTTATCCATTATAATCTTCATATTCTATTCAAAATCAACTTATAAATAGTGTAACTAATAATAATAATTCTCAACAATAAGTTCAGCAATAACAAGCAGTATAATTCAAAATATCACACACTTTCTTTAATTCTTTCTTAAGTATATCATTAATATCTCATCCATATAGTAGTGAATGAGGCATGAGAATATACTCAAATAAAATACATAATACAAAATAAGGAATAAATAAGAAATATTCGTGAAAACAATCATTATTGTGTAGATGATGGTTATGTAACTATCTTGCTTTCAGTCAAACAAGAAAACAAGTTGTGAAATGAAAAAATAGGACCTTGTAGCATATTAAGAAAGGTTGGACAATTCTCAATTAGTATTAAGATATCATATTTGATTAGTTTAATATAGAATTTAATCCAGTTTATTTTATTAATTTCGTTAATACTGTTTAAATTATTATTCTAATCTAATTCAATTCAGTATCAGAATTTACTAACTTAAATCAACCAGTTTATGCCCGCACAAACAGTTAACTCAAGTGAAACTCAACAGTGATGCTCTTGTGAGCTCAATTCAAGAACTCACTGGTATACAGAAGAGAATTGATAATTAATTTTTTATTTAGTAAATTTATTAAATTTAAGTTAGTTTATTTTATGAATATTATAAATTTAAGCTGAAACTATAGATTTAACATTAGTTTTATGGCTATTATAAATTTTTAATTAAGCTATTAAATTGATATCTATTACATGATTATTGAGAAAATTCTATAAGAGAAAGAGTCTAAAGAATAAGTTTAAATTATATAACTAAAACCCTAGGAACAAGTTTTAATTTATATTTTATCAATAATATCTGGCAAAGCAATTCATAATTCTTTGTCTTTCCTTACTGAATCAAAATGTTATAAGAAATGTTGATAAGAACCAAAGTTTTTACCTCAACCAGAAATCTTATCTAATAAAATACATAAGAATCTATTAAATTGTATTTACTATCTTAAAAATTAGTATTTTGCACTGATTATCTTATAACTTTTTCAACATAGTAACAAATACAACAACAATAATATTTAAATTTGTGAAAATAAGTAATTAAATTTCTGTTATATTTATTGTAAAGCTCATTATTCCATACTCCATTTTCTGTAAATTCATAGTAAAAGCCATCCTTTAGTCACTATCCCTACTGAATTCTATGATTATAAGTATTTGGAACAAAAATAGACTTACACCAGAATTTTCATTCAATAAAATATAGACTTCCAAGTTAATTTAGTGTTATAAACTTCAGATTGAATATACTGGCTTAAGTTTTATCAGAATTATTGGAATTTTTAACAACTTTACCCATTTACCATTAGTTTATTAGTAAACACCATATTACTTTCTCAGAATACTGATAGACATCTCTGAAAAGCTTCCCTACTGAATTCAATTAATTATATAGTAAATGAGTCAGCAAAACATAATATTCACTTATAATATTGAGAGTAATTTAAGTTTAATATAACCTTTTTTTTTTTTTGTAATCTATTCTTAATAATATTTAATATCAATTCGTACTACATTAATCTTTAACTTAACAACAACTGTAAAAATATCTAACTCTTAATAATTTAACTAACAACTAATTTTTAACAGTAAAAATGTCAAATTCATTCCACTTAAATAGTAAATGTACTGTTACTCTATCTTTCTATAAATAAATTTGCTGTATATGAAAAAAATATCACAAAAGAAAATAGAATGAATAAATAAATAAACACTTTTTAAAATAAGTAGCTTGATTTGTACTCTCTGAACATAGCATCAAAAAACAAAAGTAATGAAATAAAACAATAATTTACTGCACACAATAATTTTACCTTTTCAATGTTACACAACTTCAGTGCAACTTTCTTTTGAGATCATCATTATTATTTTTTTTTTTACTCTTCAAGTAAGAAACTCCAAAAGCTATTTTTGCGATATTATGCAATCAATGATGTAAGCCAGTGGTTCCCAACGGGGGGCGTACGCCCCACAGGGGGGCAATTTGACTTTTCAGGGGGGCAATTCCAGTTTTTTCCGAACTCATACCCTCTGAATTATTTTTGTAATAGTAGTGCTGTTGACTTAAAATAAAAGTTACACATTCAAATTTAAAAAAAAAAAATGAAAAAAACATGTTTTTATTCACTTTTTAAAAAGTCTCCATTCAAAAGTTTTAAATGCAGCTGCACCAGAATAATTGTAGAAAAAATTATTTTAGATATTTAGATACTTTTATATATTTAAAAATTCGTTATAATTTTTCTAATTTATAAGTATTTTAGAATTTTAAACAACTTTTTCGATTACTTATTGAATGAGTCACACTGCAATATGTCACATGGAAGTCAGTTTTACACATGAAACTATTCAAGTGTATATTTAACAATTACTTAACAACCTTCCTTTACAGAATCTTTTATCACGTTTTATTCTGATTAGAAATTGTTGTGTAATTTAATCGCAGAAATTCTGCAATTAAATAAGACAAAAATATTTTATTCAAAATTATTGATTGGTCTAATCAAGGATTCTCAGCACTCTATACATCACGCATACGTGGCGACCCTTGCGAAGAGATTAAAAGTGACCTTTTATGTGCCAACGATACTTTAAACTACGAGTAGTATCAGATGATCATAAAAAATATTTGATTCATCCATTACGTTCGGTATGTTTCAGGATCATTGTTAAATGTTTTTTACTCTATCAGTTCATTCATTTAAATTTTTATAAGAATTATATTTTTTAGGGGGAGCATCATCATTTTAGAGATGCTTTGGTGGGGCACGGCCAAAAAATGTTGGAAATCACTGATATAAGCTGTAGTTTCAGAGACTCTAATAAATTTTTATGCATTTATAAAATGGCATAGAATATGTTCCGATACATTTTATTTAGTAAATAATGAAAAGAGATTACTCATATATTTTTTCAATAAATAGAAATTATTTCCTATGAATAAATATCACCGAATGAAAAGGGACTAAATTAAATGATATAATAAGAACATAAAATTAAATTACTCTTGTAAAATGAAGTAATATGGGAAATAATAAATATCAGAACAGTTCAAAAACTTCCCTAATATTAAGCGCGGTAAACGTCTGTGTGTGTGTGTGTGTGTGCGTGTGTGTGTGTGTGTGTGTGTGTGTACTGTCCTACCCTCCATTGTCAGTAACTTGAATGGTTTAAACACCAACGTACGGAGTAACCAATTTCAACCCGAGTAACTTTTGCTGGTTACTCGCTGTGTTTAAGCATGCCACGACGTTCCTGAAGTATATTTCTATGCGTTCCACCACTTTTCTCGAAGTTACTCAGACAAGCGTTATTTTGCAGTTATTCATACACACCGTGTGTTATAAAAAGTCTTAAATCTGTTTAACGCCATCTGGCGGTGTGTAAAAATGCAGCCTCGAACACAGAGAGTTTTCCCAGCGGTTACTCGATAAAGCGGCAATATTCCAATAATGACAACCCTTGAGTGTTTCGCTTTGGCAGTTAATCAGGTTTGCTATGTAAGTGTTTCCTCCCTATTTAACTACTTTTTTAGTAAAAAAATACCTGTCTATGCAGCTTTTAAAATGTAACAATAAAATTAAGTATAAAATTCACGATTTTATTTAACGATTTTATTTTTATTTAGTTTCTCAGCGTAAATTTTCCACGGAATAAAATCTGAAATAGTCGAATATATTTAATTTATCAAAATTAAATGTTTATAGACCTAATATTAATGGTAAGAATTACTAATATTTCATTTATAGAAAAATTTATTTTGTTTTAAACATCCGCTTCTGGCTCAATCTGACAATAGGTTATTTCTTCCTTTTTTTATACTTTAAAAGATACAATGAATCAGTTTTATTAAAAATAAAACACACTGGCCTTATTTCTTCAAGTTCATTATTTTGATAAGAAAGGTAATTCGTAGAGAAAACATAACATTTTTTTTATGTTATTGTGATGACACAAGACTATAATATTTGGTACTTAGAATACGCAAATGAGATTTGAAACCAATCATTTAAAGGGTGCCCACGAAATTATTTTTGTATGTCTGGCATCAAAATAAACAACTTCCAATGATTTTAATGAAATCTAAAAAGTTTACTACGCATTTCTAAAACTATTAAATTACTAGTATATAACCCCGTCAAAAATGACAGATTGGTTGATCTGCGTTCCTTTTTATAAGACTTCATACAAACAAACAGCACGAAGATTTTATTATTGAAAGGTTTGTACTGTAAAAAAGTACATTTTAAAAATGACAAATGATTTCTACAAATAAAAATGATGAGTATATATATATATATATATTTTTTTTTTTACTCAGTATTAAATTTCGGAAGTAGTTCAACGATTGGACAAAACAAAACATTCAAATTAAATATTAACAAATAATCCATGTGCGAAAGTTTTTGTAAAAAAGTGTTATCAATGAGTTTCTAAGCAGATTGACTCACCACATAACTCATTGTTTGATTACATAAGCAAAATTAAATGCAAATTACGCTGTACTATGTATTCCTTATATTTTAATTACGTTTGATAAGAAAGAATCATTTTACAGTATATGACCCCTTATCCGGAATTCCAAAATCCGGAAAACCTCGAAGTCAGCAAAAAAAATTCGAAAATTTTCTAAATTTGTAAATTTTTACTAAAATTTTAGAATTTTTGGAAATTTTTCAAAAATTTCACCGATTTCTAATTTTTTTTTTTAGTCCATTGTGTTTCAGTGTGTAATCATTAAAATATTGTTACTTCGGTAGCGGGTGAACACGTCCCCCCCCCCTTATTTCCGAAATTAGAAACAAATCATTTTTCTCTCAAATTTTAGTTTAAAATTAATTTATATTACGATACGTTCGAAACAAAAAATAGTTATATATTTATTTCATCAAGGGTTCCGAATTTTCCTAAAAATTTAAGGCATTCGGTTTCGAAAATTTTAGTCTTCAGTCCAAAGATTCGAACATAACAAAATCTCGAATTTTGAACGATCGTCGCCGAAAAAAACAATTATGTCTATCGTTCGAAGAAAAAGTAGACAATTTCTTTAAATGATTGCGGAAACAACTTGAATTTTGTCAAAGGATTGAAAAAAAAAAATGCAAATTTCGTGGCAGAATTGCGAAAAAACGCTAATTTTCTTAACAAATCGCAGAAAATACGCGATTTCCGACAAAGGCTTGTGAAGAAAACGCAAATTTCTTCCAAGGACTCCGAAAAAATGTAAAAATTCTTCAAAGGATCACAAAAAAGCACAAATTTGGTTTAAGGATCGGAAAAAAAAAAAAAAAAAAGTAACGCGAATGTCGTCAAATAATCGTGGAAAAACATGAATTTCTCCAAAGGATCGCGAAAAAAAAAACGCAAATTTCTTCAAAGCACTGCAAAAAAATTTCTAATTTCGTTAAGGGATCGCGATAAAAGTGGAATTTCGTCAAAGGAACAAAGGAAAAAAAAACACAAATTTTGTCAAAAGATCACAGAAAAAATGCGAATTCCGACAAAGGATCGCGGAAAAAAAAACCCGCTAATTTCGTCAAAGAATCTCAGAAAAAACTCGAATTTTGTCAAAGGATCGTAAATAAAAGGTAAATTTCGTCAAAGAATAGCAAAAAACGGAAATTTCCCCAAAGAATCGCAGAAAAATGCAAATTCCTTCAAAGGATCGCAAAAAGAAAACGCAAATTTCTTCAAAGGACCACGAAAAAATTATATTTCGTCAAAGGATCATAGATGAAAAACGCAAATTTTGTCAAAGAATAGCAGAAAAAAATGCAAATTTTGTCAAATAATCTCGAAAAAAAAAACATTAATTTTGTCAAATAATCATGAACTTCGGGAGGACCCAAAATCCGGAAAATTCCAAAACTCGGAAAGCCTTTGGTCCAGAGGATTTCACATAATAGGTCCTGTACTGTATTTAAGATGGAAGAGATTTCAAAATACGCCAGTAGATGGCGCCAATGTACTGGATTGATCACTCCAATCCTCCGTACGAAAGAATTCACCGCTATTTCTGAAAAGAAAAGTGCTCACAGAAAAAAATGTATACAGAGATGTTGATTTACATGTTTTATATGAAATAGTTTTTGAAGGTTTTAAACAAAATTAAAGTATTTAAAAGTTCTAATGTGCTTTTACAAATATTTTAACAGCAGAATCGGATGTAGCATAGAGCTTTTTCATCAAGCCTAACATGGCGTTTAACTATGGTCGATTCGCAGATCAGAGTGGTCGAACCCGGAGCCGTTACAGACACTTTCTTGCCTTCGGATTTTATTATAAGTAAGATAGAAGTGTTTTTAACCCTTAACCAGAAACGTACCGTCTGTCAGACGGTTGCGTCTACATATCTACCCTTTATGCAAAAATGAACGTGTCCTCAACCTTATCACGCCATCTAATCGTTACACTATTGGTCCTCTCCACCCCGACCCATTTGCAACACCTGCGCTTTTTTAGTTGTTGAAAGAAAAAATATTTTCTTTTCGACGCAGTCTGTCAGACGGCATGTTTCCGTTTATGTAATTTTTTTCTTTGGGATATCAAGATGGCGGGGCCGTCAATACTGGTACGCTATGGTGATAAAGACTTTGAAGAGACTATTTTGCGATGGTTTGATGAAGTAGGAATTGACATAAGCGATGTTGAAAGTATTTCAGATGATGAATATATAAATTCTGAACACCAAAGTGATTCAACATCGTCAGAAAATTCTAATGAAAGCAAAAATGAAGAAATAAGAAATGATGAAACAGTAGCAGACGCAGATACGAAATATATATATGAAAAAAATCGGTATTGATGGTCTGTTTAAAAAGTTCGCTCCGCGTCAAGAACAAGAAAACACAATATTATAAAAGTGCCAGTTTTAAGAGGGAAAGCTAGTGATCTCGGAGAAAAGGCAGATCTATTCTCTCTTTGGCAGTTGTTATTTACAAATGATATGTTACTGCATATAGTGAAATGGACAAACCATAAAATAATTCAAATTCGAATGAAATATTATATTCTGGCCAATAATATGAAAGAGAGTAATATGGAGAGACGACTAGAAAATCCCCAGCAACCCCGGGAATTGCGCCTTATAATAGCTCGCATTCTGCAAAAACCTGTTGAAAATGTGCCCCAGGTAGATGATGACTTAATACTTTTCAAAGGCAAAGCATGTTTTTTGTGTCATAGCACCAACCATAGATTGACAAAATATCTGTGTGTACAGTGCCGGAAGCTTGTATGCATGCAATGCTCCAAACCTAAATGCAATGATTGCATAAAAAAACGCTGATATTTAGAACATGCTTCAATATTTACTATTAAATGTTTTGTCAATTTTACTGTATAATATTTTTTTAAATTCATATTCTACTAATATATATAAAAATATTTGCATTTATTTCATTATTTTGTCGCAAATGTAAATATTTGAATAATAGTGTGTAATTTTGAAATATTTCCTGTCTCCGAGATTCAAAACTTATTTCTATGCTGTTATATTAAAAATTTGTTCCTGTTATTGCATTACTACTAAAGAATAAACGTTTAAATTTAACGTTTAACGTTAAAATTGTCATACTGTGTATAATTATTAAAAAATGTTAAGGATTAATTAATCATTTCGTGCATTTTCTATCTTTATTTTTTAACATTTTTCCCATTCCCGTTCCCACTCTTATCTCACATAACTTCAGTAAAGCTACCTCAGCATAGCCAAGGCTGATCTAAAATCCAAACTTGTTACTTTCAAACATATTTTTAAATTCATTTATGTTCGTAAAAATTGAAAAGTGTTCTTTATAATATGAATTAACGTAATAAAACTCTTTATTCTATCTTTCGGAAAAATAGAAGATTTTTCATGAAATGTTATCAAAATTGGACAGTTTTTTGGACAACGCAGGAAAGGAAAAAACTGACGTCCTGAGAAAACAATCGTTTGTAACACAAGATATAATTCATCACTCGGAAAATGAGAACTCTTTGATTACACACCACTTCTCTTATAAGGTCTACAATTATAATATTTCTATGTTTAAAATATGTCAAAAAAATGTCGCATTATTAATGCGATTTTTTTTTTTTTTTTTTTTTTTTTTTTTTTTTTTTTAAGGATTGGTTTAAATGTTTAGAAATCATTGTTTTACATGATATATAAAAATAAAAATCGACGTAGAGCAAAGCACAAATGGCTAAAAGAAATTTAGCCTACAGAGGCTACCCGTTCATTGTGAAGTTTTAAATGGTTTTCGTTTCGTTTTATATTTATTTATTTTTTCGTCTCATGTATTTATCATAATGCATTATATGTAGCATGAATAAGCAGCATGGCAGTGGTTGAATAGTTGGATAATATGCAAAAATCACTAAAATAATTTATTTAATTTTTTTCATTGTCGATGTTTGTTTTATAAAATCCATTTAAAAGAAAAGAAAAGAAAGAAAAAGAGCTTTCACGTTCAAATTTGTTTGAGTTTATCTTCAATGTTTAATTACTAATGCATAGAACAAGGGGATTTAATAGTTTAAAAATTCTTGTAGATCACTTAAAAAAAGATGCGCGAAAAAATCATGGCGTTATGATAAATACATGAGACGAAAAAATAAAGAAATATAAAATGAAACGAAAACCATTTAAACTTCACAATGAACGGCCTGAGAAACAATAGAAGAAAATTCAGTATGTTACATGGTCAGCCGTTCTCACTCCCATTCTTTCAATTTGGTATGAACATTGATGGAAGGTTCCATTTATGAAGTCTTGTAGGCTCTGTAGGCTGAATTTCTTTTAGCCATTTGTTCTTTGCTCTACGCTGATTTTTACATATCATGTAGAACAATGTTTTCTAAACATTTAAACCAAGCCTTTAAAAAAAATCGCATTAATAATAATGCGACATTTTTTTTATAGTTTTTGTTAATAGTTTTTAAACATAGAAGTATTATAATTGTAAACCTTATAAGAGAAGTGATGTGTAATCAAAGAGTTCTCATTTTCCGAGTAATGAATTATATGTTGAGTTACCAACGATTATTTTCTCAGGACGTCAGTTTGTTCCTTTCCTGCGTTGTCCAAAAAACTGCCCAATTTTGATAACATTTCATGAAAAATCTATTTTTCCGAAAGATATAATAAAGAGTTTTATTACGTAAATTATTTTTATAAAGAACACTTTTCAATTTTTACGAACATAAATGAATTTAAAAATATGTTTGAAAGTAACAAGTTTGGATTTTAGATCAGCCTTGGCTATGCTGAGGTAGCTTTAGTAAAGTTATGTGAGATAGGAGTGGGAACGGGAATGGGAAAAATGTTAAAAAATAAAGATAGAAAATGCACGAAATGATTAATTCCCAGTATCTAAGTTTAAACATTCGCGCAAACAAATATCTGTAATGCCAAGAAGTGTTGTCGGTAATCCATACTATATTCTGAGTAAGTTGTTAAACTTACTATATTATGAGTAAGTAGTTAAACTCACGCAGAACTGAGTAACAATCTTTTAATTCGGAGAGTTTCTACCGGTAAACTACAATTCCTTCCGAGTATGTAAAGGTATAGATAAAACACACATTGTTCTATAATAGTGCATTCGATCAAAAAATTGGGTAAGTAGCAAAAGTTTTTAACAAAATTCAATTTTTTATCTTTAAAAATCACGTTTTACCTTGATTAATAAAAATCCCTACTCTTTTTACGCTTCATAGAGAGTGCGAAAGAGTGACTTAATTAAATATATCAAAAATCATATCAAATCCAAATCAGGGGATCCAAAGGCTCGCCCCAGTTTAAAAATGCTTTAATCAGGTCATGTTCCCAGCATCTAAGTTTAAACATTCGCGCAACCAAACATCTGTAATGCCAAGAAGTGTTGTCGGTAATCCATACTATATTCTGAGTAAGTTGTTAAACTTACTATATTCTGAGTAAGTAGTTAAACTCACGCACAACTGAGTAACAATCTTTTAATTCGGAGAGTTTCTACCGGTAAACTACAATTCCTTCCGAGTATTTAAAGGTATAGATAAAACACATATTCTTCTATAATAGTGCATTCGGTCAGAAAATTTGGTAAGTAGCAAAAGTTTTTAACAAAATTCAATTTTTTATCTTTAAAAATCACGCCTTGCCTTGATTAATAAAAATTACCACTCTTTTTACGCTTCATAGACAGTGCGAAAGAGTGACTTTATTAAATATATATATAATATTTTGTTTCGCTTAGATGATACGGTCACATGAATGAAAACAATTGGGTAAGTGTGATCGAAGATTCCACAAAGTGTTTAGTTTAATATTACTTTCAAAACACCTTATCCTTTTTTTTTATAAAATCCAAATAAATTTCATAAAAAAGGGTCATGTTTTTTACAAAGTAAAAATTTACCGGTCTATTTTTCTGGTTTTTTAAAAAATCTGAACCCGTTCGAAAGCGGGCTAAGCCCGCTATTATACTCTGTCATAATAATATCTGTCATCTGGACTAAATGTGATATTAAAAATAATCAATTTCAAAATTAAACATGTTGTATAGAGACCTTCAAAATGTTAGACGTCAGATTATTTTTTTTTTAATTCTATAATGACGTCCTATTAAGCTGCTTTCTATATTTATACATACTCAAACTCCTTATATTATTGAGAAATGTTTGAAATTTCCCGTTATAATTACCAATATGACATCATATTAATCTTTTTTTCAATTGGTGAAACTTTTTATTTCATTTTCATTTTTCACGTGAAAATTTTTCAATAGAAAATTGATTATTGTATAAAGCATTTTATTGTGGATTTTTAGTTGTTCGCAACTGCTATAACGAAAATGTTTAAATTAAATATTAAAATGCTGTTAGATTTTTGGATTTTTATCTCTATATTTTAAAATAATACGATTTTTTTTTTTAGCTTCATATTAGGTATTCAGCTATAAGTACACAAAATTTCATGACTATAAGTTATATAGTTTCTGAAAAATGAGACTAACAGACTCTGTGACAAACAGACAACGAAGTGGGATAAATGGGGTTTCGTAAGATGAACGAAACGCTGAAAAGCACTGTTTAAACTATCTATAGTGGAACTCCATATCATATATTCTAATACGAGCAAATCTTGTGTGTGGTTATATATATATATATATATATATGCAAATTTTATCTTAAAAACGGCTCTAACGATTTTGACGAAATTTTGTATCTTACCGTTTTGGGGCACCAGAAAACCATTGGGCTAGGTCATGTGTTCGAGAAAATTTGATTAGTGGGTCATTTTGGGTCATCAAGGGTCAGGGTCAAGATAAGTCTATCTATAAAACGGTTCAACCGATTTTGACTAAAATTTGTATCTTACCATTTTCGGGGACGAGAAGACTATTGGGCTGGGTCACATGTTCGAGAACTTCCGATTAGTGGGTCATTTTTGGGTCAACCCGGGTCACATTAATTTTGTGACCTTTGACGAGTTTCGGGCATGACAAAATCATTGGGATAGGTCACATGTCCGAGACAATTCGATTAGGGGGTCGTGTTTGGGTCCCTATGGGTCAAGCTAATTTTATCTAAAAAACGGCTCAGACTATTTACACAAAATTTTGCATCCTATGGTTTTCGGGCACGAGAAGACTGTTGAACTAGGTCCCGTGTTCGAGAAAATTCGATTAGTGGGTCATTTTGGTCATGGGTCATTATGGGTCAAGTTATTTTATCTTAAAAACGGCTCAGACTATTTACACTAAATTTTGCATTTTATGGTTTTCGGGCACGAGAAGACTGTTGGGGTAGGTCACATGTTCTATAAAATTCAATTAGTGAGACATTTTGGTCATGGGTCATTATGGGTCAAGCTATTTTATCTTAAAAACGGCTCAGACTATTTAGAATAAATTTTGCCTCCTATGGTTTTTGAGCACGAGAAGACTGTTGGGCTAGGTCTCATTTTCGAGAAAATTCAATTAGTGGGTCATTTTGGTCATGGGTCATTATTGGTCAAGCTATTTTATCTTAAAAACGGCTCAGGCTATTTAGACTAAATTTTGCTTCCTATGGTTTTTGGGCACGAAAAGACTGTTGGGCTAGATCACATGTTTGAGAAAATTTAATTAGTGGGTCATTTTGGTCATGCGTCAGGATATTTGAACTCAAAGCTAATTTTGACCGAGCATAGCTCGGTCTTCCCTGCTCGTATATGTTACCTGAGTTGTACATTTCCCTCAGTTATACGTTACGTTTTTGCGTCCCCGGCCGAAATTTTGTCTCATTTATGCATTTTCTTAAAGAAATCCCTAACGACATATCGGATGAGTCTGATTTGAAAGATCTCACTCAAACTTCGGGGCTGTTCTGGGGACTTTTGACGTAGACATAGTAAAGCGGTTCGTTAGTAGTAAAAACATCGATAAGACGGTTGCATTATTAACAGAAATGCAAAGTTTGCTGTTCAATGTCGGTATTGCCCAAAAGAAACAATCGAATATTACTGTTTACATATCAAAGCGATTCCAATCATTTGATATGATTCTTCAAATTCTAAATTTAAAATAATAATAATGATAGTTTTAGTTTCATACTAATTATATACATTCATACTAAGTTTATGAGTACGACAAATTTTAAACAAACACACTCATACGACACATTTATATAATCATGTACATATCATAACTGCCAACTTTTACGGTTTTTTATTACCACTAAAAATTAATAGAAATTTTTGTCGTATTGAATCACATGATTTCGGCGATTCAATAAGTAAAAATTTACTATAAAATTTTAGTTGTAGGAAAGAAGCATAAAAATTTAAGAGATTTATTTATAAATTGGCTAAATGCTGAAAACTTTCCTAAAAATGTCTTGTTTTATTAAGTATGAATGCAATGGTTCGTATTCTAAATATATGCTACATAATATATATACATAAAATATTTTTTAATGGCCAGAAATATATTTTATTTCATTTCTACATTCTATTTCTTCAATTCTTCATATTGAAAACTTGCTAAAAGACCAGGCAATAAAAAATCTTAACATTTAAAAAAATTCCTTGCAGCGGAGTTAATTCTATAAAGTGAATATAATTTTTTAACTCATCCCATGCCCCCTCTTTTTACAAAAATAGAGCATTTAAATAAATTTCCAGTAAATTGTTTAAATTTGGTGTTCAAAATTGGAAAATTGAACCTTATTTTTTTCAGTTATTGCCTTACCTCTGCCCCATTAATATGAAAGACCAGTCAAAATTGGGTGTCCTCGGGAAAAAATCTGAAATTTTTAACTTTTTTTTTTCTTTTCTGTTACCTCTATATCTGTACTCTTGTCACATTACTTCGAAAATGCCAGGAAACTCTTCACATTATTTGTTTACACAAGTATTATTATTTCATTCTAATAAGTTTTTAAGATTCCTAACCCTTCAAGTAACCCTCCCCCCCCCCTTCCCCCCCACACACACCTCGGGGAAGAAAAATATCATTATATAATGGTCAAATCTGTGCCTATACATGACTATGATTTTGCCACTCTATTACTTTGTGCAAATTGAAAACGATGGAATCTTTATAATTTGAAATGAAGAGATGTCTGGAGCTTTACATAAAAATTTAGAAGATATTTTATTGAAGGTTTACACAGAAAATATGAAATTTAGTAAATCTTAGATCTTAGTAATTTAGACGATCTTAGTAAATCTTAGATCTTAGTAAATTAGAAGATCTTAGTAATTTAGTAAATCTTAGTAGAATAATTAATTATTCTTAAAATTTAATTAAGTTTTATAGAGGATTTACTTCAAATAAATTAATCCCTTACACATTATTATTTTAGTGAATCTGATGGATTAATCAATTTTAATTCTGAACACAAACATTTTTTTGCATTCATTGTATCCAATTTTAGATGCCACAGAGGCTGGATTGACAGTATTTCTTACAGTTTTATTGGAACTTACACGCACATTCTAATCACGCGACATGCTAAATGTCTAGTGCGGAAAAGAAAACCGTTTCATGTGCGTGAGAGGGAAAATACCTTTTAAATTTGGTTCTTCCATTAAAAGTACGAAAGAAGAGGAAGATCACTGCTTGTCGCGCACTATAGTAGCATTTTAAAGAGAAAAATGCCAATTGTGCTCATTTTTTACGTCAATTTTTGCACCTAAAGCAAACTACCGGATTAAAAAACTTGGTCGCCAGTGGCGACCTGGTAACCGCATTTGTCAAGCCGTGCTCGTTACAGTAAAACCTGATAATACAGAATCGCTAGAAATCAGAATTTTTTTCCGTTTTAGGTAGTACTCTTTTCCATCTTAAAAGGCTTATTTGTTTAGTATTCCTTATGCCATGACCATATTTTTTCCCCTATTGTATGTTTCTTATGCATATTTGACTAGTAATTTGATAAAATTCTGCCACCTTCAAAATTAATCTGAATTAGTACTTAGCGTGTAAGTGATTATTTAAAATATTTATTTTAAGTTGTTAGAAATATAAGACATAAAGAAAGTATAAACAGACCAAGTTTTCAGAATATACTGTTGAAGGGAACAATAAAAATAAGTTTGCTCATGATTTACGAAAAAAGTATAGCTTAGTGTAAAAATCTCAAGAGTTATTCAATAATTTAGAATTTTAAGTTTACAATTTAATTTGCATGTCAATTTGAAAGGTAAAATGTGGCCTTTCTCATCGAAGGATAGATTTTATCTTCATTATTCATTATGTCAATTAACAGAAATAATATACAGCAGTACAGCTTTTCATTGCACTATTGTGATACTCTATGAAGCAACACCAAACTAAAGTATAATACTTTCAGCCTTTCAGAATACCAACGACGTATTTTGTACGCCACTCTGTAAAAAAAAGGTGCGAATTCCAGAATAATCATATAATTAAAACCTGTGTCAGCCTCTACTCAGAAACCCTTCAGTGTTCAACGTGGACCAGTATTTCAAGTTGTCACATTTTTTTTAGTTCTGTTTCAATATTATTTTTTTTTTCTGAAAAATGACCACTGGAGTAAATGGAATACGCCACATGTGTTTGCGATTTTACATACAAACACATATAAAAACAAGTTGGAAATTGTACGTCAAACGTGACAAATGAGGTGCGTTCGTGCTATAGCTAGCTATATAAATATTCAGATCTTCTTGATTTTTAATTCTGTGAAATGAATGATATCGTCTGCAGATTAATTTCTGTCATAAAATAAATATCTCGTTCGCTTGACGATTAAACCTCGGAAGCTCCTATAACAAAAAAGCACCGATTTTTTAAAAAATAATTCACATTTCTTAATAAATATTTTTATTAATATCTCCTAAAGTTTTGATTCGATTTTCATAAAATTTGAAATGTCTCGACAAATTTCTGCAAAGATAATATATCTAAAATTTCAAACCATTTGGTTGGGTAGTTTTTGCGTTGTTATATGCGGACAGACAGACGGACAGACAGACAGACGGACAGACAGACAGATGGACGGACCAAGCGACGACTATAGGTGCTACGTATTTATATAATTACGAACGCACCTAATAAGTAAGTACATATGAAAGAGATAACATAATCACTCAGTATTTTGTTCGAAAGAAGAAGTTTATTTAATTATTTATTTATATATATGTATAGTATATACTTTGTTCATTTTTAGGGTTTCGTTCATCTCACAAAACCCCATTCTCTTAAAACGAAAGAGCCAAAATCACTCAAGTTGAGCCGAAATCCACTCATCTCATGATTTGAAAGTCAGCTTCTCATGAAGAGTTGAAACAACTCGAGTGAACGAGTTGTTTTTAAGCAACTCATGATTGAGTTATCTCTATTTTACTCATACTTGAGTGAAATCAAATCAATGAAGGTTAAATTCAGTAGCACTTGAGTGATTTATAACTAACTCATACTTGAGGAGGGGAAGGAGAATTAAAATTCATGGTAAAATGTAATAATTCATTGTAAAATAATAAATTTCATGAACAGCTAGATTATTATTTTAGAAAAAAAAAGTAATTTGCATATTGAATGTATACATATTTATGTTTACATATATGTATATATTCGACAATTAAGTGAAAAGTATCTTTTTTTTTTTTTTTTTTTTTTTTTTTTTTTGTTGTTGTTTCTGAGCTGCTTGAAATATATACCCCCCCCCCCCTCCCGATCCAAAAAGAGAATTTTAAAAGGAATATTTGAAAAGATAAGAATTTCTGCTGATTTAAATATTTTAATCTTTTTTTTTTATTTTGTTATAATGATTATGTTTTCTATGCAATATTATTCGATACATTGCATGATATTTTTCAGTTTATATCAATATTATCATTAAATATGTTTTAATCCTAATACTATTTAGGAATATTCACACCGTGAATATCCGGGAATGTTGATATTTACCTCATTTTTAACAACATACGATAAAAAATATGGGATTTATACAGTTTCATAAATCAAGTATATTTTAAAATATTAGAATTCAGACTGAGAATAAAATAAGAAATATAATTTGTTTACTTTAAAACAATCAGACAAGTCAATTTTCAATTTATAGTATTATAAAAGTTAGAGTTCTGAAACATCGCTAAAAATATATACTATCAGGGCTCGATCCAGACAAAATTTTGGGCCTATTTAGGAGCCCTTCACAAAAATAAATTTAATAAAAAGGTAACCCCTTCACAAAAATCAATTTGATAAAATGGGCCCCTTCACAAAATTCCTTTTACTAAAATTGATCCTTTCACAAAATTCTATTCCATAAAAACTTATTCTTCATTATTTTATGATGTTTTAAAATGTGTAATTTGTAAACAAACAAGTTCAAAAAAGAGAAAAACTTCAGCAAAAGGATTTTAAAAACTTTTTGTTTATAAATGCTTGGTTCGAATTTGATTAGCTGGATTTCGTTACAAAATGTTATTTTTCACAAAAATATAATAAATTTCACAAAAATAACCTTTACTTTTCACAAAATGGGCCCCAAGATAAAAAACTTGCATCGACCCCTGACTATATAAACAAACGTACCGCCAAGATATTTTCTTTAAAAGTTTAAATTGCTACTAAATGCTATTTATATAAATCATATTTATTGAAACAACATTAAAAAAAAGCATAAAGGAGAGGCAAAGGATTTATTTCATTATATTTTAGAGTATTTTTTAATATTTATCCTTCCAACTTAAAATATCTCTAAATGTCCGCTCGTATAAATAGTCCTAAATGTTAGGGTTAAGACATATTTAATAAAAATATTGATATAAACTGAAAAATATCACGCCATATATAAAATAACAATTAATATAAAACAGAATCATTATAAAAAACATAATTAGAGTATGTAAATCAGCAGAAATTCTCACCTTTTCAAGTATTCTTTCTTTAAAATTTTAACAACGTGGTGTTAGCCGCGTACTACACACCACACGTCTGTCGTCTGCTCAGCGGATATGGGGACAGTGAGGTCACGTCAACTGCGTCAGCTTACTGGATTTCCGCTCGCCAATGAGTGCTTTTT
Organism: Maratus michaelseni; assembly: GCA_963931845.1. Lineage (NCBI taxonomy): Eukaryota > Metazoa > Arthropoda > Arachnida > Araneae > Salticidae > Maratus > Maratus michaelseni. Next base: position 96,369,222 of record OZ007600.1, read on the forward strand.
TATCGAGATGAGTTGTTTAGTATTCGCCCTTCTGGAGTGCATTAGGAAAATAAAAATTCAAATCATGATGAGTGAAACATTTAAAAATCAACTCATTCACGATCCAATAAATTAGAGCTCTTTTCTGAGAAGCAAAATCCACTCATTCGTTTTAAGAGAGTATTACTCCCGCTCCGTTGTCTGTCCGTCACAGAGCCGGTCTCAGAAACTACATAACTTACAGGCATGAAAATTTGTGTACTTATAGCTAAATACCTACTATGAAGCTCAAAATATTAAAAATTGAAAAAATCGTATTATTTTAATAAATAGAGATAAAAAAAAATAACCAACTTTCTAACAGCCTTTTCCTATTAAATTAACAAATTTTTCGTTATATCAGTTGCCAACAATTAAAAAACCACAATAAATTTCTTTCTACAATAATTAATTTTCTATTGAAAGATTTCTACGTGAAAAATGAAAATTAAATAAAAAGTTTCTCCAATTGAAAAAAAAAAGATTAATATTGACGTCATATTGGTAATTAGACGGAAATTTTCAAAGATTTCTCAATAATACAAGGAGTATGAGTATGTACATGTACAGAAATCAGATTAATATCACGTCATTAGAGAATTAAAAAGAAAAATAACCTGACGTTGTATTGGATGTTTAGCGGATTTTTCAAATGTTTGAGAATAATACAAAGCGAGTATCAATATGAGTAATAGAGAATAGTAACTATATGAGTTTGAGGAACGTATTGAATTGTGATAAAAACCCGATTATGAAAATATTCGCATATTTTAACATTTTGAAGGTGTACAACATGTTTAGTTTTCAAATTAATTTTTTTTAAATATCGCATTTAGTCCACATGACACATATTATTATGACAGAGTATAATAGCAGGCTTCGCCCGCTATCGGGCCTGCTCCGATATTCGAAAAAACGGAGTTTGTTATAAAAAGAGGTACATATGTTTTTAATTATCGGGGGTGAAACGTTTTCCTTAATTAATGCATTTATTTTTCTTTTAATGTTACGTGAACGAAGTCACGGGTAACAGCTAGTAAAATATAAAATAACTAATCTTCCGTAATCTGTGGGCAAGGTTAGCTCCAAACATGGGCGTTTGCTAGCAACAATATAGTTTAAAATCAATGTTGATACTTTTAAAGAACTGTCACAAAAACTCTCACTTTCTAAAATATGCAATTTGGCAGTAGGACCTGGATTACAGAGGATTGCTCAATAGGTTTAAATATCTATTTTTTATAAACTTTTTTTTTTTTTAATATCACATTTAGTCCACATGACAGATAGTATTATGACAGACTATAATAGCTGTATACTGAAAGAGTATAATGAAATTTATTTGGATTTATTAAAGAATGGATAAAGTGTTTTGAAAGAAATATTAAGCGAAACCCTTTGTGCGATCTTCGATCACACTTACCCACTTGTAATTTTTTTTTTTTTTTTTTTTTATGCTGCAAAATAATTGTAAACAATACTTTTCTAGTAGTTGGTTATGTTAATTTTGATCAAATATATATTTTTTAGTTTCGCATTTATTCCTTTTACTTAATCTTTTATATAAACAAGGGCATCATTGAAACTCTATATTTTGGCTTCAAGGTTTTTCTCAAATGACCTACTCAGCAACGCAAAATTTCCTGACACATTTTCTGACTCATTTTTAAACGCAAAGGCAGAAAATTGGCAGGCCTGAGTATTGAAGCGATTGGAATCGAAATGAGTTTTCCACTTTTCGATAAATAAATTACTTTTTAGAGTTATAAACGATTCATGTCACGTGATGACATGTTTTTCCTCGTTCTTGTGCTCCGGCATCAGAAATTAGGTTCAAAACGCCAACATTAACAGTATTTTCTGAAAGATCTTCTGCTTTTACCAAGAAATGGAAAACGTGTTTCAATTACAAAGCTTATAAATCAGAACATCTGCCAATTTCATGCGTTTACGAACAAAAATGAATTAAAAAATAAGTCATAAAGTAGACTAGTTGGATTTCAGTGAAACTCCATATTTTGGCTTCAAGGTGTTTCTCAAATGACCTACTCAGCAACGCAAAATTTCCTGACACATTTTCTGACTCAATTTTAAACGCAAAGGCAGAAAATTGGCGGATCGAATGTTGAAGCGATTTGGAATCGAAATGGATTTTCCATTTTCTTTTTAATAAATAGTTACTTATCCAGTTATAGGCAATTTGTGTTACTTGACAACATGTTTTCTTCTTTCTCATGTTGCGGCGTCGGAAACTGAGTTCAAAGCGCCGATTTTGACAGTATTTTCTGAAATATCTTCTGTCAATACGAAAAAACGGTAAATGTCTTTCGATTACAAAGTTTATAAATCAGAACATCTGCCAATTTCATGCGTTTACGAACAAAAATGAATTAAAAAATAAGTCATAAAGTAGACTAGTTGGATTTCAGAACAGCCTTAAATGGCGTTGGCATAAAGAGGACGCCGGTCGCGTTCTTATCATATATTCTAATACGAGCAAATCTTGTGTGTGGTTATATATATATATATATATATATATATATGCAAATTTTATCTTAAAAACGGCTCTAACGATTTTCACGAAATTTCGTATCCTACCGTTTTGGGGCACCAGAAAACCATTGGGCTAGGTCACATGTTCGAGAAAATTCGATTAGTGGGTCATTTTGGGTCATGGTCTAGCTAATTGTATCTAAAAAACGGTTCAAACGATTTTGACGAAATTTTGTATCCGACCATTTTCGGGCACGAGAAGACTATTGGGCTGGGTCACATGTTCGAGAACTTTCGATTAGTGGGTCATTTTTGGGTCAACGCGGGTCAAATTAATTTTATCTAAAAAACGGCTCTAACGATTTTGATTAAATTTTGTGTCCTACGAGTTTCGAACACGATAAAATAACTGGGCTAGGTCACCTGTCCGAGAAAATTCGATTAGTGGGCCATTTCTGGGTCATTGTGGGTCAAGATCTAAAAAGCGGCTCAATTTACACTAAATTTTGCATCCAATGGTTTTCGACACGAGAAGACTGTTGGACTAGGTCACATGTTCGAGAAAATTCAATTAGTGGGTCATTTTGGGTCATTTTGGGTCATGGTCAAGCTAATTGTATCTAAAAAACGGTTCAAACGATTTTGACGAAATTTTGTATCCGACTATTTTCGGGCACGATAAAATCATTGGGCTAGGTCACATGTCCGAGAAAATTCGATTAGTGGGTCATTTCTGGGTCATTGTGGGTCAAGATCTAAAAAGCGGCTCAATTTACACTAAATTTTGCATCCAATGGTTTTCGGGCACGAGAAGACTATTGGGCTGGGTCACATGTTCGAGAACTTTCGATTAGTGGGTCATTTTTGGGTCAACGCGGGTCAAATTAATTTTATCTAAAAAACGGCTCTAACGATTTTGATTAAATTTTGTGTCCTACGAGTTTCGAGCACGATAAAATCACTGGGCTAGGTCACATGTCCGAGAAAATTCGATTAGTGGGTCATTTCTGGGTCATTGTGGGTCAAGATCTAAAAAGCGGCTCAATTTACACTAAATTTTGCATCCAATGGTTTTCGGGCACGAGAAGACTGTTGGGCTAGGTCAGATGTTCGAGAAAATTCAATTAGTGGGTCATTTTGGGTCATTTTGGGTCATGGTCAAGCTAATTGTATCTGAAAAACGGTTCAAACGATTTTGACGAAATTTTATATCCGACTATTTTCGGGCATGAGAAGACTATTGGGCTGGGCCACATGTTCGAGAACGTTCGATTAGTGGGTCGTTTTTGGGTCAAAGCGGGTCAAATTAATTTTATCTAAAAAACGGCTCTAACGTTTTTTGATTAAATTTTGTATCCTACGAGTTTCGGGTACGCGAAAAGCGGCTTCGAGAAAATTCGATTAGTGGGTCAATTCTGCGTCATTGTGGGTCAAGATCTAAAACGGCTCAATTTACACTAATTTCTGCATCCAATGGTTTTCGGGCACGAGAAGACTGTTGGGCTAAGTCACATGTTCGAGAAAATTAAATTAGTGGGTCATTTTGGTCATGGGTCATGATATTTGAAGTCAAATTTAATTTTGACCCGGAATGTTTTTGAATAACAGCCCGTGCTTTTAAAGGTTCTGTACTAAGATGAAAAAGTCAATATAGTCTTAACGCTGTGCGCGATTTTATTTAGCTATTTTCTTCCGGTGTCTTTTTTTTTCCCTTAGCACTTTTTCCTAGTACCCACACACCGCCCCGATTTCTCCTATAAAACAGCATTGATTTAAAAATTTAAACTTTTTATATTTTTAAATAAATAATTAAAAAAAATTAAACAATGATTTTGCAGTCAGTATCATATTTATTACCTAATGAAAACAGTTAGTTTGACTGTGAATTTGAATATTTGAAGTATTTATATATAAAACAACCTATAATTTAACATATTAAAATTATTTTGTTACTGTAGCACAATGGTTACATAAAAATACGATAATGAATGCGAGTGATTTAAGACCAAATAAAAATACAATATTGGTTATAAAAATTTGTCACTGCGAATCTTTACATTTTTCGAAGCTATATTAATTTTGCACTTTCGAAACTATTTTTTATATTAAACTCTATTTTTATGCGGAAAAACATATAAAAGTGTATTTTTTCAAACGCATCTTGCTGCGCATTTTAGCACAGTAAGAATGCAAGATGTTACTAAAACAAGTTTGAAACAAATGATCTTTGCATACGTGAGCTCTAAAGTCAAAAATTAAAACAAGTATTCTATCTTTCTCCAGAAAAAAATATTCCCCCAGTGCCGTTTTCTAACTTTACCACAGAGTAAAAAGTTAGTCAAAGACTAGCCCTTTTCATATTGACTATTATAGAAGCGAGAAGGACAAAAAGAATGTTTTCAAATGCCATGCTATTGACCAACGACTTTTCACATCTGTGGACAATTACTGCTCACTCCCTCTGTAATGAATTAGAAAAGAAAAAGAAAAATATGCCTGAAGCTAAGAAGAGATAGTTTAAATATTTGGAGTACTATCTGCCATACCATGCATATGTAGAAAAACAACATTGAATTCTGAACTTTCAGTCAGTTTTATTCCTTTAATTGTTTTTCTTTTCTTTTCTTGCTTTTTTTTAGTGTACAGTGTTATATTATAATCATCGACATCCAATATTTTATTTGAATCAAAGTATTTACAAATTAAGTTAGAATACGTAAGAAATAAAAGTAAAAGAAGGCAAGTATATTAAAAAGTCGATATTAATAGATTAAGTGTCCCAGTAAAAGTTATTATATAAATACAGAAATTCAAAATTCTGCTTCTTTTTATTACATATATTTAAATAATTTCTGTCATGACTCTTATTATGGAGAAGCATACATAATCTGCATTCCTATGAATATGCAGCATCAAACTAGAAATTTTATTACAGTTTTTGAATTTGTGTACTATGAGATATGCATTGCTGTACATCTATTTCAATGAATATTATCATGTCAATGCTACACAATAGTGATGCATTTCCCTTCACTTATGTTTATGCAGCAAAATTAAAAGAAGATGATATCTAACTTGCGAAAAATATAATTAAAGGAATATATTTCAATTAAAATAAAATTAAAACACATTCCACTTTTTTGATATAACATATTTATTTAATATCGAAAGCACAATATAGATTCTATCAGTATGGTTCTTTTTAACTAACTCTGGTTGAAGATGCATGCAAGGGCGGATAAAACCATCTTAGAGGCTATATATATATATATATATATATATATATATATATATATATATATATATATATAACAGTGCGTCAATTTAATTGAGAACCATTTTAAAGGGTATGTTTCAGTAAAGATTGAAAATATTACAACATATAAATCCTTATCATATAAAGTACTATAAAGATTACTGAAAGTTATCGATTAAACAGTAATATCCATTCATCGAAGCAAATATTAGCGTAATGCTGTGTTCAAAATTATTACTTCTACTAATAATGATATGTTAATGAGAAAACTTTTTCAGAAATAAGATATGTTTGAAAGTCTTTGACCATGGACATCTAAGCAATTAATTGCCAACTCTAGCAATTTGGTCATCCGACCCTGATTACACGACAGCAAAGGATTCCACATACTTTAACAATATCTTCAGTTTATCGTATACATAAATCAATAGACAAAACAAGGTAACTATTTACAGTCTTATTGTAATATGCAATTTAAATTTTAACTATAGATACTGAGATAAAAAGGCTGTTTATTTGGGGAAATATTTTAATTTTAATTGCTAATAAACTTTCACGAAAGATATATTCACTTTATTTTTGTTTCCAATTCGAATTCCACTAAGTAGGCTTTACGGATAAGAGACACTAAGTAGGCTTTACGGATAAGAGAAAGAGAGATAATTTCTGACTTTAGGTGGATTGAACAAGGGAACTGAATGGAGAACAATTTCTAGTCCTGATTCCTTTGTTAGGTAGCAGCCTTGCAGCTGGAAGAAAAATTCTGGTGGTTGGATGAATCGAATACATTTTCTTAATGATTTTCGAATATTTAATAATCGCATGAAATAGTACGAAAAAAAACGCACACAAAATCTAGGAAAATTCCAGACTTCTATTAGCTATTTGTAAAAATTTGCAGATAAATCCAGTTTTGTAGAATAATTTATAGATATATAAAACCGTACAATTTCGTTATATGCGGAAAATCACTAAAAAAACCACAAACACTTTTTATTATTACTAGTTGATAGAATCCAGACTTCGCGGTTACAGAACATTGGTAAAACCCATTTTTTTTTAAATCCCTAATTGATTTCATACAGTTAATATATATTTTTATATTGTCCACTAACAACACCAAAAGCTTTTTTATATAAACTGTACAATAATGTATTCCAATAAAGTTTTTAAATTTATTAAAAGTGATGCTTTTTTTCATATTTGCGACATCTTACCTGGAGTTAATAGCCGAAGAAGATTTCGCTACTTATAGCAGCCTTTTTGATTCTGATAATTTCAGTTTTTAAAGGCGTAGTTCGATTACATGTCTGTAAAATTTGTGTTTCATTTATATTATTTATATAACGTTTTATTTATTTTTTGTTAAAGTTTTAATTTCGTTATTTAATATGAGTTTGAAACAAATGCTGAACTATTTATATTGTGTTATGTGCAAATGGGTTAACCTTTCGTAATCAAGAATAAAAGCGTAATTCTTTTGTGTGAATTTTCTATCAATATAATAATATAATATACATACACTTCTCTCAATCCTTTTTTATTAAAATAAATCTGTTTAAACAATTTTACAAACAGAAAAGCTTTCGAAATTTTTAAAATACCCGGTATATAATCTATATATTGATTAAGGCTGTTCTCAAATCCAAAAGAGCTACTTTCTGACACATCTCTGAATTAATTTTTGTTAGGAAACGCTTGAAATTGGCAGATGATTCATAATCGAAAAACGTTTTCCATTTTTTGGTAAAAGCAGAAAGAAGATCGTTCAAAAAATACTATCAAAGTAGGAGGTTTTTTACCGAATTCCAGTATCGGCAGCACGGAAAAGGCAAAATGTTGTAGCTGCGTGACTAGAATAACTTATAAATCGACAAGTAATTTATTTATTTTAAAAAATGGAAAACACCATTCGATTCCAAATCGCTCCAATAGTCAGTTCTACGATATGCCTTTACGTTTAACTATGAGTTAGAAAATGTGTCGGGAAATTTTGACCAACAAGTTAACTACATATTTCTACCAACAGTCAAGCATGAAACATGCTTATGAAAAATATATTTTTTTTCTTTTTTCAGAATTTAACAAATTGACAGAATTATTAAAAAAAATATTAAGAATGTTTAATCCGTATTTTTACTTTGTATTTTTTCCCTTTTACCAAAATAAGTAAATGAATTACATTGCAATATTGTCGGGATTTTGAAATTGAAAATATTAATTTAACCTCCTGACCCCCGCGAACTGATATATCAGGTCACCGAAATCCATTTCTAAAACGCCATCGTCTGATAATTGTCTGAGACAAAATCCCTTCGAAAATACCACGAACTGAATATAATACAAAAATAACTATTAGTACTAAATACTGGCTAGTACTTTCAGCCAAAAATGTTTCCGATCCGAGAACGGATTTTTGCACATTTCTTTTTTCCCTGATTTACCAACAGTAAGCAGGAGGTCAGCTTTAGGTGTTAGCTGCGAATTCCCAGAACCCAGAGGGGGGGGGGGGGGAGAACGCGGCTAGAGATAAAGATATCCGGTCTAATGTGAATAAGTAGGTTTTTACAATTGCTTCTTCGAAAAGGAAGATAGTGTACATGCATGCTTTTACTATGTGGGAAGAATTCGTCAACAGAAGAAAAATAGCTGAAAGCAAATCTATGCTCTATTTTTGTGTATATACTGCTAAAGTATTTTTTAGACTTTCAATTTCGTTACTTTTTTTCTTTTCTTTGATTGAGTGTGCAGGGGGATTTAAAAAAAATATATATATATATATATATATATATATATATTATTAAATTGTTGCTTTGCTTTATAGTAAGAATGCATGCTATTAACGAAATTACATAATTTCACTTGACAGATTTTTTTAAATTTTCATATCTTCTAGAGAAAGTTTTGCGTTAAGAAACATGAATAAAATAACCTGTCGATTCTTAACAAACTTTATCTGTAGGTATTAATATATATATATATATATATATATATGCACTACGACTATTTCAAATTAATATCGGAAAAATAGCATTTTTTCATTAATTTCCTTTTTAACCCTCTGAGCGTTTTGAAAAAGTGTAAAATTGTAATGTTGTTTTCACTGCATTTTGTTTTAAATGCTAAAAAAATATGATTTTTTCAGCATTATAAATAAAATTTAATTACAAATATGAATGTAACCCTTGAGAGTATTAATCATTCTTCAATGTTTTGAAAATTCATTAAATCTATAGAGTTATATTATCTTAAACATTGCATATATTGCAGTGAAACCTGGAGCTTAGTGAACGGAATATTACGTTCTACACGCTTAGAGGGTTAATTAGATATATTTACACGAATTTTACAAATATTTTATTAAATAACGAATATAAAGTTATTTATTCTCACGCAGTTATACAGAATTTTAATTAATTAATTAATTATAGATCTGTAACCTCTCAATCAAACCATTTTTTTTTTTTTTTTTACTGCTAATCGATCTGCGTGTGGATTTATATGTCTGTCTCTCTCTCTCGGCCTGGTCCCACATTAAAACTATTTCTCTGGTTTTAAATCTATCTAATGCAATTAATTAGAGAAAAGTTATAAAGTTTATCCAAAAGGATGAGCGGAAGGGTGCCATATTCTATATTTTAAGAACTATTTGGAGTTCAAATTGCAAAGAGATTACCTCTCAACAATTAAAATGCTTTCTTTTTGCACCAGAACACTGTCTTATTATAAAAGGACACAAAACCCTTTTCCGTTAAGTTAAAGCAATCTTGCCTCAAAGAGGATTTTTTTCTATGGGCAATTGAAAAAAAAAAAAAAAAACTGGTTATCCCTTTCATTTTCCTTATTATTATTATTATTATTATTACTGGCATTGCCATGTAGTTACCATTTTTATCGACTTTTTATTTCAACTTGCCCAAAAATACCAGAAAACAAAAATTGCCAGAAAACAAAAATTTGCAAATGCTAATGAGATAAATGTTAAGAAAAATTAAAACTGAATGTTCTAATTCTACTCATTCCAAAATACGGTATGAAATTGTATGAATGATTTGATTCGTCAACTGTTTTAAAGTCACAAACGCATGTTTAAAAGAAAAAAAAATACTTCCGTGGTTGTTCAAAATATAATGTAAAATTTCACATTAACTCACAATTCCGAAAAACATTCCTTTGTCTTCCAAATCCATAAGCAAAGAAACAATCAGAAACCAACAGATTTACGAGTTATACGAAAATATTTCTGAAATATACTATTATAAGTTAGTATTGTGTTTGCACAACTGTCAAAATAGATGCGTTTGAAATGTTGATTACCTAACAACCAATATTTTAGAATAAAACAAATGCCTTATTTAATGACAGAAACTTGCGTTTATATAAATAGAATATAACCTTTCAAAATTTGTGGCAAATGATCTTCAGCAAGTGGTTGAAGTTATAATTTTGTGAGTTAATGCGATAAAACGTCCTTATTTATTCACTCATAATTTTAGAAAATGTTTGAAAAGTAAGACAAAAATTATAGAAAAGTATTATTTACAGTCTATCCATTATATAATGAATAAATAGAGCAATTTCAAATTTTTATCCGGAAAAATTGCGTCTGTTCTCAAATCGAAACTGACTATTTTTTGACACGTTCCTGAATTTATTTATTTATTTATTTGTAAACGCATGAAATTGACAGTTATTCAGAAAATGGGAAATCGAATAATGTATTTTTTTATTTTCTGATAAAGAGGAAGAATTTTCAGAAGGATTTAACAGAAATACTATTAAGGGTGTAATTATGACGTCGGATTATCTGCACAAGGGGTACAGGCCCGATGGGGCAGTGCCTTTCGTGGTGGTTTTTATAAGGAAACCTAACACGTATATCTAAGCAAGAAAATACTATCAAAGTTCCCGTTTTGAAATTTTAAATAACTTCAACAGTCATGTATGTAGTTTCATGCTTTTACATTTAAAAATGTTTCCCCAAGTGTATCAAAAAGTTTTACGTTGTTGAAAAGTTACGCAATATAATTGAACTTGTCAGAGAACATATTACTTAGCTTTTTTATACTTATAAAAGCTCCTGTGTAAAGGATAGATACACAGAAGCCTGAATGTAACAAGCGATAATTGCAAATTCACAAATATAAAAACATTTCTCACAATTTCACAATTCTCTTGAGAGAATTCCATTAAAAATTACTATGCGGTTGCTCAGATTTATAAGGCTTGGTTCCTATCTTTTTTCCTCCCTTCCTTCTTTCCTTTCTTTTCTTTCTTTTTTTTTTTCCAAGTTTAATTTAGACATGAGAAAAAAGATTATTATTTTGTAAAATAAGTTTAAAAGACTTTTCAGAACACTTGATAAAAATTTTAATTACTAAATTGGACTTATTATTTTTCTTATTATTTCGCCCCATTGTGAGAATCAGCTGTACTTTCGGGCTGTGTTGAAGCAAACAGGTGTCTGTGTGGGAGGGGGGGGGGAATTATTGTTATGAAATTGTTCCTATGAGTATCAAAACAGCTTTATATTTAATATTGTATTTTAGACTTCATACTAACAACACCAAAAGCATTTATATATAAAAAATATCAATTATGCATTCAAATAAAGCTTTGAAATTTATTAAACGGAAACTTTCATACTAGCCGTAACCCCGGGGTTAATAAACGAAGAAATCGCAAAAATCGCTACTTTTTGATTATGATAATTTCAATGGTTTAAGCGCGTAAGTTCGATTACATGTCTTGGCGTTAAATTTGTGTTTTATTATATTATTTTATTTATTGATTGATGAAGTTTTAATTTAGTTATGGAATTTTAGCTGGAAACAAATGGTGAACTATTTATATTGTTTTAAGTGCAAACGTGTTAACCTTTCGTCATATAAAAATAGATTTTTTTAGAAAATCATTTTTAAAATCATTTTTAAACTACAAAAAACCCGTTGATTGATAGTTTTCAAACAAACTACCCTTGAAATAACTTTATTTCTCCTGTTCGATGGGGTAAAAATTAAAATTGTAAAGTTAAAAATATTTATTAAAAGCAAAATTTCTTAGTCTTGTTTTGGCACCGTCAGTATGACGCCATAGCGTTACTCTGCTTTATCATATAGATTAATCCTTTTCTCTGTTACTTTTTATCTTTATATTATTCTTCTATTTATTTATTTATTTCTGTGACATGAGGCAAAAACCTGAATGTGCTTGTGGAATTAATTGTTATTTTGTTAGTTTTTGCTTAGATAAATATAACCTTTTTAATAATGGTTACAAAAATTTTCATTAAACATTGTGAACTTTGTAAAGATTATTGAGGAGGCTGAATCTGAGAAAATTAATTTCAACAATAAATTAGTCTTAAGATTATATAATGCAGGCCTGTCCAACTTTTAAGTATGCACCTCAGTCAGTGGAAAACAATGAAGATCTCCATTATTCACATGATTAAAAACATACAACAATTGTCTCACTATAGTAGTGGTAGCGATTCACACACGCCTTATCAATCTTATGAATTTATCTAATTTATTTTTAATTCAAAATATCTACCACTATTTTCGAATAGCAATATTTGACTTATATAATCACCTAATGTCTACAAATTAAACAAATCTAAGATTTTTATACGGAAATGAAATGAAATCACCCTCTGCTGGAGATCCAACCGTTAAGCATAGGAACTTTTCTCCACGAGGGGAAATGTTTATTCAAAATTCATAGTTTAGAATACAAATGATGAGTATGACATTAGAGATTAAAATAAAATTAATACAAAGTTGTAAACTGCTGGATCTCCACGAGAGGGGGATTTCATTTCATTTCCGTATAGCAATCTTAGTTAATCAATTGCTATACGGAAATGATGGTAGATATTTTGAGTAAAAAATAATCTAAATTGGTTACATCGTGTCTTACTAGATGCACATACATTTCATAGAGATAGCCATTAAACCCCTACGATTCAAGAATTCCACGTAAAAAATATTTACAGAAAAAAAATTTATCGTAGTAAATATATAAGTATACCTTTTTCTGAGAGCGGTCCTACCGCAAATTTTTTTGTAAGGAAAAGAAACCTGAAACCTTAATATTCAGCCTACAATAATGAAAAGAAAAAAATATATATATATTAATTAAAAAAAAAAAAAAAAAAAAAAAAAAAAAAAAAAAATCTTTAAAAAAAGAAAAAAAAACTGATTTCGCTACACAAAAAACACAAGAAAATACTGTTCGAATACGATTCACTTAAAAAAACATGCCTACAAGCGTCATGCACATGCATTTAAAAATGAGTAAAAATATATGTAAAAAAGTTTCCGGTTGTTCATCTGGAATTTTTTTTTCACCTTAAGGCTGTTCTCAAATTTAAGCTGGCTATTTTCTGACACATTCCTGAACTCATTTTTGTTTGCAAACTCATGAAATTATCAGGTACTATTAGTCAAAAATTTTTTACTTCATTCTACAGTGAATTTGGAATTTAAGTATTATATATGCTTGGGTGAACTTTTGGTGCTGTTAAATGACATTTTCAGGCGAACTTTTGACTTTTTAATTGTTAATTTTACAATATTGAACTTTGAAAGATAGCTACATATTCGTAGTAATTTAACAGGACTTTATTTAATGTTCAGTTTTCATTAGTTTGTTTATTATCTTCATATAATATGTAATATAGTGACAAAGATTGTTTGCCATGGAATGTTGGTTTTGTTATTTATGAATTTTATATAGTTTTATTTTAGATTTAGTTAGATGGTCTTGTAACCATAAAGACCGTTCTGTTGTTAATGGTAGTTTATAGTTTTTATTTTTAGTTGTTAAGATTATTTATAGCACAATTGTATATATGTGTTTATTTTTGGCGACTGGCTAATTTTGCTGGTTGGGTGCTTACCAGCTTTTTGTAAAATTTTCTTTGTTATTAATGCCGCTGTTTTTTTTTGTTTTTGTTTTTTTTTGGCTCGACCTTGGTTGAGGCTTCGAGGGTAGGTTGGTAGGGGTTTTTCCGCCGGAGATTTGTAGCCATCAGCCACTTCGTGGTTGGCTCTCCGGTTTGGGTGTTTCCTAATCAAAAATTGTTTAATCAAAAAGTTTTTCTTTTTTCGGTAAATACAGAAGATTTTTCAGAAAATGCTGTCAAAGTTGTATGTTTGAACCGAATTTCCGGACGCAACAGCTCAGAAAAGGAAGAAAACTGATTTCGTGATACAATAATTGTTTATAATTAATTTATGGAAAACTGGAAAAAACTGTTCGATTGCAATTCACTTCAATAATCTTGACTGCAAGCATATAGTTTTTGCATTTAAAAATGATTCAGAAAATATGTCAAGAAGTTACACGTTGTTAATTGGGGGAATTTTTTTTTTTAGAATTTTATTTTGCCTTAAGGATATCATCAAATCTAAACTGGCTATTTTCTGGCACATTCCTGAACTAATTTTTGTTCTCAAATGCATAAAACTGGCAGGTGTTCTTAGTCAGAAAAATTTAAATCAAACAGTTTTTTTCATTTTTCGGTAAATGCAGACCATCTTTCAGAAAATGCTGAATAGAACGTAGAACCTACACATTTTATACATTTACCAGGGTTTCCATGGCTCAGGGAATTTTCAGGAAAAATAGTAGTATTTTCTTATGGAAATAATAGCCTAACGTAATCGCACAATCATATAAGGCGACTTTTATTATAAGAAAATACTGATATTTCCCCTAAAAAATGCCATGATACATAGCAATCCTGACTTAAGAATATACTGCAAATTTCATGCATTTACGAATGAAAATGAATTCATGTATAGGTCAGAAAATAAGCAATTTGGTTTTAAACAATGAAGATATGTGAGTTTCCTCCATTTCCCAAAAATATACATACACTCCCACCTCCCTCTAAATGAGGGACTGTTTTTTATCCGTTTCTGCAAAATGGTGAAAAGAAACAACTGTTTTTTTGTTTACGCTAGCGAAAGTGAAACGACAGACTATTTCCAATGAAAGGAGCGGCCAAAAAGTAAAAAGTTTATTCTCTGGGCTCCAGAACGCAGGAAAACATATATCCCCGGGCAAAATTTCCTCCTTCATTCGTATAGTTCATGTCCAACTATCCGTGAGTAATTACTATAAAACTGGGGATAGCAAAAGACGCTTGTCATTGTTCAAGGTCAATTTTTTTTTTTGTTTAATTGTGATTATTTATAATTTGAAATTTAATTTGTTTACTTTTAAATATTGTTATTTATTTGGCCTACTTCATAGACCCCTGACTGTCATATGTGGCTCCTAACTAAAATGATAAAACGCAATGTTCCAGAAAATGCCTTCGACTAAATTTTATTTTGAGTGATGTCTTTTTAAGCTTTCGAATTGCGAGTACACTATGTCAGAAACCGGTTCAAAAAGCTTTCGAATGATACTTTGAATGTTGTGCGTTTTGTAAATACATAGCAAAAGTTAACGAAGCAACATATTCATGTAACCGGGCCTGGCGAAGCTTTCTGTCGCATTTTAGGACTCATTTTTAATGTTGTTTGTTCTCAAATCCGAACTTGCTACTTTATGAGATTTTTTTTTTTTTATTATAGTTTTGTTTAGAATCGCATGATATTGGCAAACGTACGTTTTCAGAAACTTTGAAATCGAAACACGTTTTCCATTTTTTGGTAAAAGCAGAAGATCTTTCAGAAAATTCTGTCAAAGACGGAGTTTTGAACCGAATTTCCGATGTCGCAGCATAAGAACGGGGTGTGATAAACGTGTCGTCACTTTGGACGAATCGCTTATCACTCGATAAGTAACTTATTTATCGAGAAATTGAAAACTCATTTTGATTCCAAATGGCTTTAATAGTCAGACCTGTCAATTTTATGCCTTTGCGTTTAAGGTAGTTCTCAAATGACTTGCTGAACAACGCGAAAATTTCTTACACATTTTCTGACTCATTTTTAAACGCAAAGGCATAAATTTGGCAGGCCTGAGTATTAAAGTGATTGGAATCGAAATGAGTTTTCCACTTTTCGATAAATAAATTACTTTTTAGAGTTATAAGCGATTCCTGTCACGTGATGACACGTTTTTCCTCGTTCTTGTGCTCCGACATCAGAAATTAGGTTCAAAACGTCGACTTTGACGACTTTTACCAACAAGAAATGGAAAACGTGTTTCAATTACAAAGTTTCTAAAAAAGTACATTTGCCAATTTCATGCGATTTTTAACAAAACTATAATAAAAAATATCTCATAAAGTAGCAAGTTCGGATTTGAGAACAGCATTAAAAATGAGTCCTAAAATGTGGCAGAAAGTTTCGCCAGGCCCGGTTACATGAATATGTTGCTTCGTTACTGGCAGTTTAAAATGCATTGGAAATTGGAAGTGCTCTATTTATAGGTGTAGGCGATTAGCACATCTGGTTGATATTTCAGAATCTGGTTTCGCTACTTGGTTAATCCTCTCCCTCTCGCCCTCGAATTTCATCGGAAGGAACCTATGCTACTGTTCGGAAATGATGAACTTTTTTATCTTTTCAAAGTGTCGAAGAAAACTTGAGAAATATTCAGATTGTATTTTATCTTGCAATCTTGCAAACTATTTGAGGGTAGTAAAATCAAGATTCGATGCAGGTTTCTTTTTCTTTTTTTTTTTTTTTTTTTTCTTGGGGCCCATTTTGGGAAAAGTAAAGGTTATTTTTGTGAAATTTATTATATTTTGTGAAAAATAACATTTTGTAACAAAAGTTGAAATCCATGTTACTCAAATTCGAAGCAAGCATTTATAAACAAAAACTTTTTAAATTATTTTGCTAAAGTTTTCCTCTCTGGTGAATTTGTTTGTTTACAAATGTTGTGGGTTTAGGGGTTCTTTCTAAAACACAACTTACTTAAACTTAAAAAGCTCATTTATTACTCAATCTTCACTTGACAATTAAATATTTAGAAAAAAAATAAGTATACCCTGATTAGCTCCACTGAAATCTGTTGCCATGGAAAAGGTAGCAAATTATATTAAACTAATCAAAATATCAAAACTTAAGAATCCGAATAGGTTAATACAACAATGATAATTTTGAACTCATCATTTTAAGACAATATTAAATGTAGTAAGGGGCAACAGATTTCTAAATCAAGTAGCATACTGAATTGCATAAAGAACACCCAACTCCACTCCAACCCGATCAAGCTCAAATCTCCATACACATTAAATTAACAAAAGTGTAATCATCATATAACTTGGAAAAATGCAGACAACCTGAAATTCCTCCAATATGAGGACCAAAAGGAGAAAGAGTTAAATCCGTTAATAGAATAGGGATATGATGATGTACTAAAATTTTAGAACAACAATGGAGATTCTGAACAAGATCAGATCGGTTAGCCAAGAATCGTATAGTGGTATAAAATAACTGAAAACCCTTTTTTTTTTTTTGTTAAAAAACAACCATTTTGTTGTTTGTTTTGAATAATACTTCAAAGAAAGGATAATTAAAAATTAAATTAATCAATTATAAAATTAGACTTAATTTTACTTTAGCAACAATTATCAGTATATTCAATACTGAGATAGGAACAATAATTACATCTAATAACCTTACGTAAACCCCAATTAATGTTCATTTAAACTATTGCTATGAATTTTAGATTTAAGAAATTTAAAAGTATTAATTTAGCAAAATTATAGCTTTCATATTTTTAATCACACTTACTGAGAGGTTAATTCCTTCTTATAGGTATGTTGTAATTATAAAAATATTAATTATTTAAAAATTATATATAAAGAAAAACATACCATATTTGAGAATAAACAAAAACTTTCTTTATTTGAATAATTAAAAATTATAAAAGTAAGGTAGTTCTCAAACAAAATATAATAATAACATAATAACAAAGTTGATCAAAAAAAAAAAAAATACTGAAATTACTTATTATAACACTTTACATTAAGCAGCAAAGTCCCTAAAATTACCACAATACCATGATTTAAAGATGGATCAACTTTTCAAAATTTAGTTATTGATTAATTTTCAATTAAATATCATAAATCTTAAACTATTAACAAACCAGCAATTCAAATGTCGTTCAATCATAAAAAAAACAGGTTACATGTTAATCATCTTAAAATACCAATAATTATATTTTTTTGTTTCTCCAGGTATTTATAAATATTACAACAGTAGACAACATGTAATAAAGAAGAAATATGGGTTACTTACAATATACTTTGATATTTACTACCGTCAATGTGGGCACACTTCTTTGCATACATGTTAGTCTGCCATAATCTCTTTTTTTTTTTATCAACCTATTCTTTTCAGCTGCCTCTACGAGTCAACACCGTTACTCCATACATCACTCGGAGATTTTGATTTATTCCCGATTCAAAACGTCGTCACATCACCGATACCTTGTAAAGCGGGCAAGTCTACTCAGCTAGTCACACCAGCCTTCTTAGTCTAGGATTAATAATGCCCCATCTCCAGAAATGATGCTCGTCTAATCATTAATTCATTTTTCGTCAAGGCATCAATAACAACCGCCGCTTAAGAAGTCAACACAAGACAACACTTTTTCTAGGAACGCCGCTACTACATGATGGGTCAAACATATTTTCTTTTCATTCGCCCTCTATCAGATACAGATCCTTACTTCGAAAATGCCCTTATAGCCTCTTTTCATCATAACCTCATGATTTAGGATAATTAATGTAGGGCCATCAATGCCCCACTCTCAAAAAAAATCTTCCAGAAACCTGTCCGCCTTCAACAACTTCGCGATCCAGCCCACAGGCCAGTCTTCGAGCCCCGTAATAAGTCGAATTTTTTTTACGAGTCAAACGACAGGTCCCTTGGCCAAGCAACAAGTGTCGTAAACATTCATTCTCCCGCGCTGCTTGAAAAACGGGACCGATCCACTCTGCCAGGGGTACGGGAATGGAAACAAAAGGGAAAATGGACTCTCCTTGAAGGCACCAGCCTGTCGTTCCACCCTGCCAGCCGCTTCATGGAGGAAGGCAGCCATGTTTCACCCCCATGGCGTGTGCTGAAGGGGGTCCTGTGAGCCTCTGTTGACCTGGGCGCCAGCTATCCGCCTGATAGCAGAGCCCATTGAAGCCTGTCGTAAGCTTACAAAGCCTAATTGCGTATATAGTACACTCATAAGATAACGTAATTCCTATACAGGGCGGACGGTCTTTCTTTTAACCAAAACTAGACTAGGTGACTACAACACATGATTCAAGGGTATGGGAGAAAACGTACACGACTGCCCAATACACTATGTGTGGTCTTTTACTGAGAAACCTCCCTCCCTGCTATTTATCTTTCGTATTTGAAAACAGGAAGCAAAGCTAGACTATAAACGTTGAATTTACTTTGCAAAAAGAAAAAGAAAGAAGAAAAAATAAAAACTGATTTTATTATTATTATTACAATTACTTTTATTTATTTAAATTTTTATTAGAAACAGAAGAAAAAAGAGTGCTTTTAAATAAATGTAGAGAAAGTGATTTAAATAATTAATGTAGATTAAAAAAAAATTGGTTGAAACCAACCGTAACAAGATTGCTCCCCCCGGCTAATTAAAAAAAAATTTTTTTGAGAAAACAAATTATTTTTTTTTTTTTTTTGAAAGGTAACTGGGTACCACATGGCATGCTGGGACCTCAACACTGAAAAAACTGACCCACAAACACAGATCATACATCGATCCGGGACGGGATCCAGAGAGTTCACCGCTGAAATACCACCCTGACAATATATTCCGGATATATACAACCAGAGCTCGCACATCCGTAGAAACCATTACCTAAAATATTACCTGAAACATGACCATAAAGGAGTACTACCAGAGGAGGGACCACAAGGCTGATTTTACCACTAGAATGACCAAGATATTTTCTGCACCTGTAAAAGAACACATGTTCCACCTGACTGTGAAACCTCACTTCCCTACTACTGTCATTCCTACGCATAACTGCATCCTACCTGAAATTTCTGGTAACAATACTGTAAACAATACATAAATTGAATTTTGAAAAAAAAATTAGCCGAAAAAGAAGAGAAGTGCCCACTGATTAATTTTCGTTACACTGCTTATATACATAACTTCAATAATTGGCATCACAGTATATTACAACACTATCTATTAATGTAAATAAGTACTAGTAATATCATAGTTACAACACTGTAAATGTCGATGAAATTTGTAAAACACATATTAATTCTATTATACAAAAATACACAAGAGCAACTGGTGACACACAAAAAAAAATATATACATATACATCTGTAAGACACAAATTATGGTATCACAGACCATGTTAGAGAATTACGCACACAATTATAACATTTTTCTACAAGAAGCCATGTTGTTTTTGAGAAAAGTCCAATGATTCGGTTCACTGTGCAGATTTTACAAATGCACTTACAAGTAATGTGCATGGGAAAGAGTATCTCTGCCTCTGTGCTACTTATAGCAAAAGCAGTTTCGGGCCTCTTGGGCACTACAGGGAAAACATTCCACAAAATAAAATAAAAAACAGGGGTGGTGACATATATCACCAGGAAGGAAAACACACATTCCACAAAAATAGGAAGTAGAATAAATAAAATAGTTAATTTTAGCACTTTTAGCCACACACAACAACATATAGGCATGTACATGAGACAGTATGTACAAGAAAAAGAAAAAGGGTCCACACTTCTTAAAGTTTAAGCTCAAATAAAACCACAAACTGTATAGTAAATAATAAATGTATCTAGTTAAAATGTAGAAATTAAAGTAAACACATACTTAAAAAGTTATATACAAAACACTGATGCATTAAAAAAAACTGAACTAAACAGATCTACGTCGGCAAAAGGGCATACAAAACACAACATCCTAAAAAAATTTTAAAGTAACCAAAATTACATTCGTTTTTTTTTTTTTTTTTTTTTTTTTTTGCAAAAAAAAAATACACCCAAAATCTACGAAAACGGGGTGCGGACGGGTATATACCACATAATCTACCATAAAACAGACACAAACCTTAAGTATAGGCATAAAAAGGGTTAAAAATGCCTACATGAGAGTATCAACACACAACCAAAACAAACCTTTAATACGCTAGAAAAACTAAGTTCCGTTTTAAAAATGTCAAAAAAAATAATTAAATATACATACACATTAACTAAACTATAAATAAATACAAATAAACAAGGTAAAATTGATAAAAATGCCTGAATAACGAAAAAAAAATAGTTAGTATTTATAACTCGGACGGTCTCTTCTATCCCGTAGCGAATAGTCGGTTCTAGAAATCGATATTGAACGACTACTTCTATTCGATTTAGCAGCTGGACGAATCGATGAACGAGACCTGCGCGAATCGCTGTGCTCAGCAGTTGAACTGCTTTCTGTCGTGGCTGAATTTTTACCTACGCGCATTTCACTGCCTTCTGCCGTTGCTAAATTTTTATTTACGCACATCTCGTTATTCTCTGCCGCTGCAATCTCCGGAGAAATGGGAGGTGAGGGAGAGGGATTTATGATTTCAGTCGCGTCGCTGTCTGTTTCCTCCACTTCCGGCGCTACCGGAGTTTCGTTATTGTTGACGTTCACTGCTGCTGGTGCGCGGTTACTATCATATGGTGCCCAGGGAATGAATCGGTTACGCTTACACCTGCGTACAGGAGGAGAATCGCGCGGTTGGTGTGGTGAATCAATGGTCACGTTTTCAGTCGATCCCAGGCCAATTGTTTGTTTTGGTTTACTGGACCAGATGGGGAGTCTGTCTTTGAAAGAAGACAACCTGTCCACATGGACAACCTGACAATTTTTGGGATTAGCAACTAGCGCTATTTTAAAATTAACCTCATTTAGCTTCTCAATTATAGTAAAAGGACCATTATTTTGCTTGCTTAATTTTTTTGTATTACCAGGGGCGACTGTGGGTGTAAATAACCACACAAGATCTCCTATTTTAAAATTTTTATCAACAGCTGTCTTTTCACGGTATTTTTCCTGCTGCTCAGAAACTTTAATTAAATTACTATGTACTTCAGTGTATACTTTTTGAAGAGCTGGGATTAAGAGTTCGCAAAAAGAGGGTGCATCATTATAATTAAAAGAAGGTGGTTGAGAAAAGAGATTATATGGTAGATTCATATTTCTGCCATACATAACTGCAGCTGGGCTAAGTTTAGTTGATGAGTGGACAGCTGAACGCATAGCTAGTAGCGCAAATTTTAGTTTAGTGTCCCAGTCAGATTGATTTTGGTTGACTATGTGACAAAGTGCATTTTTAAGAGTACGATTCTGTCTCTCCACTTGCGAGTTGCCAGCCGGGTGATAAGATGAGGTCTTAATATGTTTAATACCAAACATTTTATATACGTGCTCTATCGCATCTGAAATTAGATTCTTCGCATTGTCCGTCGTAATAAAACAGGGTGCTCCGTAGCGTGAGATGAAGTCAGCTAAAGTGTCCGCAATGACATCTGAAGTGGTTGAACTAACCGCATATGCTTCTGGCCACTTAGTAAATGAATCTATATATGCGACAATATACTTATTTCCCGAAAAAGTTTGTGGTAAGGGTCCAATGAGATCCAAATGAACCTTGTTCATGGGAAACTGGGGGGTCGGCATACGTTGCAGAGGGGCGAGCCGGTTCGCTCTATAAGCTCTCTTCTGCTGGCAACTAATACATGACTCCACTAGATGCTTGACATCTGACGACATTCCTGGCCAATAGAAGTGCTCACGAATGCGATCAATGGTCTTTTGAAAGGCTTGATGACAAGCCGCTAGGGACTCATGTGTTAGTGCAAAAACTTGAGTAACCAATTCTTTTGGCACGACTAACTTTACAGGTTTATTCAAAATAGCTGACTCCCTTGTATCCTCACAAACTAAAATGTCATCTCTAAAAAAAAATTTCATGTATTTAGGAGCAATTTCTACACCTTGGTCTAGTTTTCTTGCAATCTCGCAGCATTTCTTGTCTGATTTTTGTAATTCACCAATTTTTTCAAGTAGATTGGAATGAGGCATAAAAGTAACTTCCCTTTCGACTTGTATACAAAAATTACAATTAACAGTATCATTGGAGTTATCATTGTTGACATACCTCGAAAGGAAATCTGCGACACTGTTACACTTACCTTTAACAAACTTGATTGTAAAATTAAAGTCTGAGAGAGTGCAGATCCATTTAGCCATGCGAGATGTAGGGTCGTGAATTTTTAACATAAATGTTAGAGGCGCATGGTCTGTATAGATGAAAAAATGGGTATTAGCAATGTAACATTTGAAGTGGGCAGTAGCCCAAACTAAAGCTAGTAATTCCCTTTCAGTGGTGGAGTAGCGGGTCTCAGCATCTTTCAATTTTCTGCTGGCAAAGGCAACAGGATGGAGCATGTTATTTTCATCTAATTGTGATAACACTGCCCCTAATGCTTCGCCACTGGCATCCGTATATAAATGGAATTCTTTCTCAAAATCAGGGAGTGCAAGACATGGTTTTGAAATAAGAGCCATTTTAAGGTCTTCAAATTCTTTCTGTGCATCTTCATTCCACGAAAATTTTCCTGTCTCTTTCGTTAAGTTGATTAGATTTTTAGCTCTCTTAGTAAAATCTGGTATAAATCTCCTATAGAAAGATAGAGTTCCAATAAATGACCTAACAGCTTTTCGGGTAGTTGGAGGTTTAAAATTTTCTATTACGGCAATATTTTTATTGATAGGTGATACTTGGCCACTACAAATCTCAAAACCTAGATATTGTATTTTATTCGAAAGGAAAGTGCATTTACTGGGCTTAAGTTTAAGTTTATGCAGTCTTAACCTTTCAAAGACCATGCTAAGCTTCTCAAAATGAGAATTAACATCACTGGAGGCAATTACAATGTCGTCGATATAAACAAGAATTCCAAGATTGCCTAAATCACCGAAAATAGCATTCATAAGTCTTTGGAAACTGTTACCTGAATTTGAGAGCCCAAAACAGTTACGGGTCCACTCAAAAAGTCCTTTGTGGGTGATTATAGCAGTTTTATGCCTATCCTCTGGGCGAATAACCTGTTGAAAAAACCCACTAGTTAAATCTAGCGTTGAAAAAAATTTAGCCCCACTTAAAGCATCAACAGAGTCGGTAATGTTAGGTATTGGGTAAGCATCTTTAACAAGATTTTTATTTAATCTTCTGTAGTCAACAGCAAGTCGATAGGAACCATCTGATTTCCGAACCAGAATAACCGGAGAAGCAAATTCAGACATGGAAGGGGAAATTATGTCCGCCTGTAACAAAGTATTAAGTTGGTCTTCCATTTCTTGACGTAGTTTGTAGGGGACTCTATAAGCTTTGCCTTTAACTGGTTTATTTGAAGTTAAGTTAATTTCATGCGGGATTGTATCACAGCCGGGTAAATCTAAGACCGATGCTGCAAATACATCTTTGTTCTTGTCTAGAAAATTTTGCATTTTAAGTTTTAATGGGGGTTCTAAATGATCTAAATTAATTTCTGAGCTCCAAGTGAGATCAGCGTGATCAAAGTCACCAATTGGAGGGGCCAAATTTACATTGCAAGTAAGGTTATTTTTAGTTACGGGTATATTTGACTGGTCTACACATTTTTGAATTTTGGCAACAAAGGTTCCCTTATTTAAATGAATACTATTGTCTGAAAAATTTGCAAATGAGATATATAGGCCATGTTCTTTAGTGCAAATGGCTCTGGAGGTAAGGAGACCTTGATTTAAATTTTTCGCCAAAGGTTCTAACATAACAATATCATTTTCCTTAATAAAATTTTCCTTATAACTTTTAACCTGGGCTAACATTTTTGACTGCGGGGGAATTGAAATTTTGCTACATAACACAGCGAAACTTATATTTTTATTTTTATTGGTTTTATCACTACTGCTATCTTCATTGCTCTCCTCCTCGACTTCAGGTACCTTATCCTCTATACTTACCAAATCTTCACTTTCATCAATATTACAAATTTCAGTAGTCTCTTCAGCTAAATTACCCTGAGTTACCTGACTCGCTGCTGAAAGAATGTTGTCGACACTTTGAATACTTGAAAAATTTTCAGTGTTATTACCCTCAGAGCTACCGCCTGATGTTGTTTGCATGCAAAAGTTCTGCGCAACACTTTCAACTTCCTTATCTGACTCAGTTTGAATGACTATCTCAACATCTTTCCTCATATTACTCAACTGCGGGTCCTGAACTACCATATTTTCACTACTATGATTCCCATTTTCAATATTAACTGAGTCATGAACTTTCTCACATGCACAATTTTCAGGAGGGCTATTTGCATTACTACTTTTTGAATTCTCCCCTACTTTGTTGACACATTTTATATTTACAGAATTATTTTTAACACAATCATTATTTATACAATTATTATTAGAATTTACACTATATACAGAGTTAGAAATATTTACAGAATTAGTAGCAAGACAAGTATTACACCCTGAAGTATTACTTGGGGTTTCTACGCTTTGTTTACATTGGCCTGAAACTGGCACTTTAAGAGCGACAGCATTTGTATCACAATTTATACTTGCCCGGTACTCTTTCAAAAATGGCATTCCCAAAATCATATTAAATTCCTCTGCTAATTTACCTTCCACTACATAGAATTCAGCTTGACATTGAACATTATCAAAAACAAATTTTAAAAATACCTTCTTATTTAGGTGAACTTTCTCACCGGTGACAGTCATAATGGGGATATTGCAATTCTCCGTTTCAAAATTCTCTAAATAGTTACAATCAGTACCACTCAGGAGATTAATTGCAGAACCCGTGTCACATAATGCATTTAGGCAAACTTTATTTATGTAAATTCTTGCAGTTGGTAATGTATATGATTGGGGCTGAAACATACTATACACAGTTGGGGGGTCCAGGGGCCTGTTGGGGATCGACTTGACCACATCTGATCCGGCCACTAATAGTTTAAAGCCTCACTTTCATTGTTAGCTACTGGGGTGTTATTTACCGCCTGCTCTTCATTTCTGTTCGCAGCTGTGCTCCTATTGTTTTGGTAATAACCACCTCTTCTTCCCCTATATCCGCCTCGCTGATTGTGGTTCCCTCTAGGATTTTCACCTCTGTTTCTATAATTTTGCCCACGGCTCCTGAAATTTTGACCACCTCCCCTTCTAAAATTATAATCGACAAAATTTAGTGGACAATCTCTGGCATAGTGGCCTTGTACGGAACACCTATAGCAGGTTACGGGTCTTACTTCCTGGTTATTTTCCTGCATATCCCTAGCCCTAAGATCAACTAAACTGTCTATCTTAGCTGCTAAAACATCAATTTGAGATTTTAGTTGGTCTATCTCCTTCTTTTGTGAGCTATCTTGCTGAAAAACTGCAGCACAGGGTAGGTTTTGGGTCAAATTAGGGTTGAGAATTTCCTCGCGGTGGTTGTAGAAAGGGTTAATGCTCCTATAAGCCTTTTCCTCAAGAAGCGCAATTTTGAGGACCTCTTCTGGGGATTGTGGATTTCTCGCAATTACCCCCTTTCGCACTTCTGGTGTAAGATTGCTCAACAGCATGGAGTGTAGTAGAGCCGTTCGGCTTTTATCGACTACTTCACCCTGGATACCTTCAATTACAAGGGCTCTTAATGACATATCATATGCCTTGTCATAAAACTCCTGAACACTCATATTGGGTGGCTGTTTAAAATTTAGAAAGTGACTGAGTGCAACATCTGGTGTGGTCTGTGAAGTATAACTCTCTTTTAAGATTTTTAATAGCTCATCAGATGTTTTTGCTTTGTGAATTTTTATTCGCCTAGAAGCAGCTCCTGAAAGTCTAGCAAGTAAAACAAACTTCTTTTCCTCCTCAGTCCAGTCGAATAATTTTGAAAAACTCTCAAATTTCTCAGAAAAATCTGAGAAGCAGACTGAGCTGGCCTCTCCATTGAATGGGGGAATATTAGACAAATTATCCACTAAAGCATTTTTTCGCTGAATAGTGGCAATTGCTTCCGAGTGCTTATCAGCCATAGTTAGAGTTAGAAAATGACAAACAAACCAAAAAAAATGAAAAAAGGGGGGGGGGGACAACTTAAAAATGAGAAAAAGGGAGGGGAAAGGAAAACCTTATAAATACATAAAACTTAAGTACAGGACTATGCTTTTTGTAAATAAGAAAAGGTTATGCTCACAAGACATAATTTTGACTGGGAATTGTCGCTTACTAGCACAGAGAGAGAGCCTAGACCTCTTTTACACTTGAACATATAAATAAAATTTTAATTGCAAAAACATCCAGTTGCTCTTTGATACATAAATACATACAAGTAAAAAAAAATCAATAACCCAGAGACCGAATTGTTACGGCTCCATTTGTTGTGGGTTTAGGGGTTCTTTCTAAAACACAACTTACTTAAACTTAAAAAGCTCATTTATTACTCAATCTTCACTTGACAATTAAATATTTAGAAAAAAAATAAGTATACCCTGATTAGCTCCACTGAAATCTGTTGCCATGGAAAAGGTAGCAAATTATATTAAACTAATCAAAATATCAAAACTTAAGAATCCGAATAGGTTAATACAACAATGATAATTTTGAACTCATCATTTTAAGACAATATTAAATGTAGTAAGGGGCAACAGATTTCTAAATCAAGTAGCATACTGAATTGCATAAAGAACACCCAACTCCACTCCAACCCGATCAAGCTCAAATCTCCATACACATTAAATTAACAAAAGTGTAATCATCATATAACTTGGAAAAATGCAGACAACCTGAAATTCCTCCAATATGAGGACCAAAAGGAGAAAGAGTTAAATCCGTTAATAGAATAGGGATATGATGATGTACTAAAATTTTAGAACAACAATGGAGATTCTGAACAAGATCAGATCGGTTAGCCAAGAATCGTATAGTGGTATAAAATAACTGAAAACCCTTTTTTTTTTTTTGTTAAAAAACAACCATTTTGTTGTTTGTTTTGAATAATACTTCAAAGAAAGGATAATTAAAAATTAAATTAATCAATTATAAAATTAGACTTAATTTTACTTTAGCAACAATTATCAGTATATTCAATACTGAGATAGGAACAATAATTACATCTAATAACCTTACGTAAACCCCAATTAATGTTCATTTAAACTATTGCTATGAATTTTAGATTTAAGAAATTTAAAAGTATTAATTTAGCAAAATTATAGCTTTCATATTTTTAATCACACTTACTGAGAGGTTAATTCCTTCTTATAGGTATGTTGTAATTATAAAAATATTAATTATTTAAAAATTATATATAAAGAAAAACATACCATATTTGAGAATAAACAAAAACTTTCTTTATTTGAATAATTAAAAATTATAAAAGTAAGGTAGTTCTCAAACAAAATATAATAATAACATAATAACAAAGTTGATCAAAAAAAAAAAAATACTGAAATTACTTATTATAACACTTTACATTAAGCAGCAAAGTCCCTAAAATTACCACAATACCATGATTTAAAGATGGATCAACTTTTCAAAATTTAGTTATTGATTAATTTTCAATTAAATATCATAAATCTTAAACTATTAACAAACCAGCAATTCAAATGTCGTTCAATCATAAAAAAAACAGGTTACATGTTAATCATCTTAAAATACCAATAATTATATTTTTTTGTTTCTCCAGGTATTTATAAATATTACAACAGTAGACAACATGTAATAAAGAAGAAATATGGGTTACTTACAATATACTTTGATATTTACTACCGTCAATGTGGGCACACTTCTTTGCATACATGTTAGTCTGCCATAATCTCTTTTTTTTTTTATCAACCTATTCTTTTCAGCTGCCTCTACGAGTCAACACCGTTACTCCATACATCACTCGGAGATTTTGATTTATTCCCGATTCAAAACGTCGTCACATCACCGATACCTTGTAAAGCGGGCAAGTCTACTCAGCTAGTCACACCAGCCTTCTTAGTCTAGGATTAATAATGCCCCATCTCCAGAAATGATGCTCGTCTAATCATTAATTCATTTTTCGTCAAGGCATCAATAACAACCGCCGCTTAAGAAGTCAACACAAGACAACACTTTTTCTAGGAACGCCGCTACTACATGATGGGTCAAACATATTTTCTTTTCATTCGCCCTCTATCAGATACAGATCCTTACTTCGAAAATGCCCTTATAGCCTCTTTTCATCATAACCTCATGATTTAGGATAATTAATGTAGGGCCATCAATGCCCCACTCTCAAAAAAAATCTTCCAGAAACCTGTCCGCCTTCAACACAAATAACACATTTTAAAACATAACAAAATAATAAATAATTAATAAATAGCAAGTTTTTATGGAATGGAATTTTGCGAAAGGGCCAATATTAGTAAAAGGAATTTTGTAAAGGGGCCTGTTTTATTATAAAGAATTTTGTGAAGGCGCCATTTTATCAAATTGATTATTGTGAAGGATCCCTAAATAGGCACCAAATTTTGCCTGGATTGACTCTTAGAAATAGAAACTTTCATCAAAGTATCTAATTGTTTTTTTATCTATATTAAATGAAATAAAACTTTTAACTGAAACTTCTAAATCAGGAAATGAGGGTAATAAAAATTACTTTTTTTTATTGGCATGTTATTTTAAATTTAGGAATTTAATTATTTAAGTAAGAAACTGTGCAGTACAAGCATTGAATTCCACTACAATTTGTTTAAAGCATTTAGGAATGTAATAGTTTTATATGTACTTTTTATACGTATAATTTTTAAAATTGAATTTTTAAATATCAATTTTATTGCAATACTTTTTTATTGTGTGAGTGCACACACATAGAAATAATGTATAAGAAATAATTTTAAAAGTATTTTTGCTCTGATTATAAATTTATAACACGGCAAACAGGGATTTCGGTGCCGCCCCACACCCACCCTTTCTCTTCCGCAAAATAAATTAACAAAGCAAATATTACTAACTTTCTAAGAGCCAACTTGTTTTAAAATTAAAAATATGTAATCATAACATACGAATATTGAGCTATGTAATCAGCTTTGTCAAATATTTATTCAATTGTGAAACGGTAATCGAAAGGAACAGGAAAAGATCCCGCTTTAATAGATTTCCGTCTTAGCATGCATAATTGTTAATATTCTTTCTGCTGGTGCCATGTAAGATATCCATTTAAGACACAATTCCGTTATAGACAGATTTCATTTTCATATATTTTACTGTTGTTGTAGTATTACGTTACAATTGAGCAGGCGTTTTAAGTCATAGTGATATGAGTCACAATGTCTTAAGAACTGAAAAACCATATTCTGCAGGTATATTCTGTAAATTTCTTTTAAGTATAACAATGAATTCCAATATCGTAAAATATTTTTGTGTGCTAGCCGGTTTCATGGAATTATCACTTATACCGTTCTTCCTATTAACCCTTTGAAGGGCGGTGGGATATTATATCTCTAAATATTAAAAAAAAAAAAAGGTTTTTTTTTTTTTTTTTTTTTTTTTTTTTGGGCCACAGAAAATTTTTTCGGAGGACATTTTGTTGGATAATTCGATTTTTCTATGCTGGGCTCATTATATACCAGTTGGAAAAACAAATCTTATACCCGACCTCTTGCAAGGTAATAAAAACATGTACATTTCCCCAGGACTAAAGAAAAAATAAAGACCGTATATTTTTCACAAGACGGGAGTACAAATACGACTGTATATACCGTTTTCCATGAAAACGGACAATGACAGCGGAAATTTGTCCCCCAACAAACATGTGCTTGTAGCTCAATAGTATCCTATCTGCAAGGGAGTAATTACCGATACAGTATATAAGCTTGTGAATTCTTTTGGGTTGAAACTGAAACGTACATAAATGGATTTTTCGAATCCAAGGAACAAAGTAAAATAAAATAAAAATTCATATTTTAAAGAAACATTTTATTAAAAAAAATACAAGTTTAGAAAGATTATAATGTTAAATTTAGAATTAGAATAAGCAAAAATGAATTTGATGTCTAATTAATTTATATATTGATATTACCATACATAATTTATTAAAAGATATATTTCTATATTTGTAAAACACTTTTCAGAGTTTATGCATGCTTAAGGCTGTTCTTAAATCCAAATTAACTTCTTTATGAAATATTATGTAGTTAACTTTTGTTCGGAAACGCGTGAAATCGGCAGGTGTTCTTATTTATAAACTTTGCAGTCAAAAGACCTTTTGCATTTTTGAGTAAAAACAGAATATCTCTCAGAAAATACGCTCAAAGTCGGTGTTTTGAACCGAATTTTCAGGCCCGCAACACGAGAAAGGAGAAAAAAGTGTCGTCACGTAACATGAATAGCATATAACTCGATAAGTAATTTATTTATTAAAAAATGGCAAACTCATTTCCATTCCAAATCTCTTAAATAGTCAGGCCTGCCAATTTTCTGCTTTTACGTGTAAAATGAATCAAAGTTTGGCGTTGTTGAATAGCTCATTTTAGAACTACCTTAAAATCCAAATATGAATTTTTAATGCTGCCCTTGTGATGATTGTGTAAATGATTAAGTAAAAGGAAACAATACCAAATTAAAAAAAAATAATTTAATCAGAATAAATAATATAACACCAAATACTAGAAAAATATTCTTTACGATTATTTTACAGCGTTACGTATTTGTAAAAAAAAAAAAAAAAAAAAAAAAAAAAAAAAAAAAAAAAAAAAGCTAGCTAATATTTACTATACATAAATAAATAATTAAATAAACTTCCGTCATTTGGAAAAATTATTGAATAATTATGTCATCTTCACTTGGTTAGTTTTGTATGTAAAATTGTAAACAAGTGGTTATTTTTCAGAAAAAAAATTGTAATGAAACACAGCTGAAAAAAAAAAAGGGACAACTTCAAATACTGGTTCACGTTCAACACTGAATGATTTTTGGGTAGAGGGTGACGCAGATTTTAATTATATGATTATTCTGCAATTCGCACAAAATATGTCGTCGGTATTCTAAAAGTCTGAAATAATTATACTTTGGTTTTGCTTCTTAGAATATCACAATAGTGCAATGAAAAGCTGTACTGCTGTATATTATTTCTGTTAATTAACATAATGAATAATTAAGATAAAATCTATTTTTCGATGAGAAAGGACACATTTTATCTTCCAAATTGACATGAAAAATTAAATTAATTGTAAATTTAAAATTCCAAATTATTGAATATTTTAAACTACTAGTGTCAATTGAAAGAAAAATTAACTTTTGAGATTTTTACACTAAACTACTGTTTTTCATAAATAATGATCAATATTATTTTTATTGTTCATTTCAACAGTATAAGTAAACGAGAATCTGGGAAACAGGGAAAAAGTGCTCCGATAAAAAGACACTGTCTGTATTTCAAATAAATTGCACTTTCATATCAATTTCTTAATAAAACTCATATCTATAAAATATGTAATTATAAACCAAATAAATAAAAAAATTACATATGCCGATATTTAAAAATGTATATTCATAAAATGTTCTTAAAACCTTGTCTGTTTTTACTTTGTTTATGTCTTATATTTCTAACAACTTAAAATAAATATTTAAAATAATCACTTACACACTAAGTCATAATTCAGACTAACGTTGAAGATGGCAGAATTTTATTAAATTACTAGTCAAATATGCATAAGACACATACAATAGGAAATTTGTGTATGGTCCTAATGATGGACATAAAGAATACCAAAGAAATAAGCCTTTTAAGATGGAAAATAGTTCTACCTAAAACGGAAATAATCCTGGTTTCTAGCGATTCTGTATTATCTGGTTTTACTTTTACGAGCAGAGCTTAACAAATGCGGTCACTAGGTCGCCACTGGTGACCACATTTTTTTGCCTGGCGACCAAGTTCTTTACTCTGGCATGTCGCTTTTGGTACAAAAATCGGCTTAAGAAATGAACGCAAATGGCATTTTCCTCTTCCCCAATCCCAGGGAAGCAGTGAGATACCTCTTCTTTCGTACTTTTAATGCAAGAACCAAATTTAAAAGGTATTTTCCCTCTCACGCACATGAAACACTTTTCTTTTCCGCACTAGACATTTAGCATGTCGCGTGATTAGAATGTGGGGGTAGGTTCCAATGAAACTGTAAGAAATACTGTCAATCCAGCGTCTGTGGCATCAAAAATTAGATACAATGAATGCTAAAAAAAAATCGAGTTTTTTTGTAAATTTCAAATCAGATTTTTGTGTTCAGAATTAAAATTGATTAATCTATCATATTCACTATAATAATAATGTGTAAGTGATTATAAGTAATTCATTTGAAGTAAATCCTCTATAAAACTTAATTAAAATTTCACGAGTAAATAATTATTCTTGAATAATTAATAAGGTGCGAGGGGGATATATATATATATATATATTTTTTTTTTTTTTTTTGGCTATTAGATTTTATCAAATTTCTAGCCCTGGTAACGAGATTTACTAAATTTCATATTTTCTGTGTAAACCTTGAATAAAATATCTTTTTAATTTTAATGTAAAACTCCAGTCATCTCTTACTTACAAATTATAAAGATCCCATCGTTTGCAATTTGCACAAAGTTGTTTTAATTCATCCCCCTCCCATTCTCCGAGGAAGAAGTATACAATCTATCATACCCTTTCAGGCGCAATTTTAGAAGATGCTGATTTTTAGTAAATAACATCATATAAGGATTATTTTGATGGTTTTTGTCCTTGGAGATTTTGTCCGGTGGGATTTTTTGTCCGGTGGGGTTTTTGTCAGTGGAGTTTTTGTCCTGGACTCATTGCATACATCTATATAATAAAACCGTATGTCATGTGACTGTCCTCAACAGTTCCGGGATGCCGCTTCACTTTTTCATATGCCAGGCAGCCATTTTTATTCAAAATTATTTTTTCTAATAAAACTGCATAAAAGTTACATTTTTAGAAAGATCGTTCAAAATAAATTAATATTTGAGAGATGACTTACGTTCAATTATGTATACATTCTGCAATAACTTCAGTTTCAATTAGGTTCGCTGTTCAAATTCTCTATCCATGAAAGTAAACAACAACAAAAAAAAAGATTCATTCGTTGTGAATGTTTAAAATATTAAACCATGAATTTTTGGATCGCTGCCTGGCGTAAAAAAAAATAATCCGCACCAGTGAGACAGTCAAAGTTTACCTTAATTCTGTTCCATACAACTCAACTTCCGGATCTTTTTTGACGTAAGTTGAACTCATGTAATAATATTTAATGGATCAAATTTCGAAAAGAATTGTCAGCTTTTATTTTTTGCGCGTGCAAATTAGAAACGATACTTTAATTTGAAATCAAATGTTTTGATTTATGATAATTATTATTTTTCTATTTTCTATTTTAAACGAAAAATGTGAACGTCATGTATTTTAAATTGAAACAGCTGTCACGGACGCACCGGGGTTGGCGCGATTTTTGTTTTGCGCCAAATATGTTTAAGAATCTCCGCATTAGCGAACATATTGCAAGTGATAAGCAAACGGACATGAAGCATAAATTCTTAAGTGGGTTAAGCGGTTTTTGTCAAGAAAGATGAAATACATAACAACAAAAAATATGCGAAATGCTACCGCGATCGCAAAAGTTCTTGATTTGTCTATTAGATTTTTCCAGTTATGCGAGGAATTAAGGAAAAAAATAAATTATGAATAAAAATAATTTGTTATAATTCTTAACATACATTTAAGGGCGACCAAACTGGTCGCCAGTGGCGGCTAGTACTTAATAATAAAACAAGACATTTTTAGGCAAGTTTTCAGCATTTAGCCAATTTATAAATAAATCTCTTATTTTAAATGTGTCGTATGAGTGTGTTTGTTTAAAATTTCTCGTATTCATAAACTTTAGCATAAAATTAAAATTATCATTATTATTATTTTAAATTTAGAATTAAAATAATCCTAAATGAATTTGATTGCAAATTGAAGAAGGTTTTAAAGAAGAAATGGATTAAAAAGCATGTCATGATATTTCAAAATATTTCACATATATCATTACTTTTAGCATACATAACCATTACATGCGTATATCTATACTAATTCACGATGAATACGAAAATCTACCGTACTTATAGATTAAATAAACTGTAGGTTCGTTTGGATAGATTTTTATTTAAATATATAAAATGTTACAAATTCGTTCGA
This sequence comes from Maratus michaelseni, assembly GCA_963931845.1. Taxonomy (NCBI): domain Eukaryota; kingdom Metazoa; phylum Arthropoda; class Arachnida; order Araneae; family Salticidae; genus Maratus; species Maratus michaelseni. Next base: position 96,404,159 of record OZ007600.1, read on the forward strand.
AATAGAGGATAGTGATTCCAAGAAATATTATCGGTCAAAGAAAGAATGTTTCTTAAATACCTCCTGCAGCATTTTAGTGATTGAAAACCAGTTTTCCACTCCCTTTCTCGTCTACATATGCTGGAAAATTTAGCGGAAATAGTCTGGTCTCTACAAGTTAATAGGCACCAAACGGAATTTATCAAACAGATGCTTTACCCTAGAGCATGGGGAACAAATATCTACAATTGAGTAATTAGTAAAATAGCTTAAAGACAACGACGATGGCAAATCAAAATAGGAAATTTTATCAAAATAATATAAGATTTTGATATATATTCGTATGCAAAATATGAATATGCATCAAAATATGATGTATTCATATGTTTAAATTTCATAAATCGAAATTTTTACCCGTTTCTTTTCTTTCCTTTTCTGTTTGTATCTCAAACTTTATATATAAAAAAAAGATGCATCAATTATTGAATGCATGTTTAAATGTATGTTATAGATAAAACGAAACATTATGATAAAGGAACATAATATTTTGAATTATAATTAATTCTAATTATACAATTAAATGATATATTATTTTCTTCGGAAAAAAAATATGTAAGAATAGTTTTAGATTTATTGTAGTTGCATTAAAAGAATTGAGAGAATAATATATTATCTGAATGGAACAAAGAAAACAAAAGTCATTAATTCATTTTCCACTTGTTTATGAATGTAGAATGAATCAGATCGGTTATATTAGGAATTAAGTGTCAGAGTTTATCGAAATAATTCATTCAGTTTTCTGCAAATAATATTACCTAAGACTTTTGAAATGTTAAATCTAACACTTTTAGAGTAAAGGTTTAGAAAACATATCAAATAGTTTTGTTATTATTTTCCTGGACCGATATGAAAAAAAATTTCAACCCCTTATAAAAATTCCTGAAAAACGTTTAATCCAGAATTTCTATGCTGGTTTTTAAGGAGATTAATATTGTATTGCATCCTATTTTAGGCTATTCTCGAATCAAAACTGGCTACTTTATGACACATTCTTGAATTTATTCGTAAACGCATAAAATTGGCAGGTGCTCCTATTAAGAAACTATGAAATCTATTAGTCTTTTCCATTTTTCAATACAGCTGTGAACACATAACATATTATATAGTATGTATATTCTAGTGCACTTCAATAATGTATATAAATTTCATTATATATTTTAGATTTAGATTAAAATATATTCACGAGAGGAAAAATACACAGTAGTAACAGTAAGGATTACTTAGAATAAGATATTATAACATTCAAATAAATAGTCATTAAAATAATTAATGCAGCTTAAAATGGAAGAAAAAAAGGGTTAAAATCATATTTTTTGAACATTCAGAGAGAAAAGTAGATTTTTGCAGAAATTCCCATGTAATTTATTAAATCGAAAAAAGTTACTTTCTGACACATTTTTGAATAAATTTTTGTCCAGACACGCATAAAATCGACAGGTCATCTTGTAATGAAACTATGTAATCAAATGTTATTTTCCATTTTTTGATCAAGGTAAAATAATTTTCGGAAAATACTGTCAAAGTTGGCTTATTGGATCAACGCGATAGCACGGAAAAGGAAAAAAAAACTTGTTGAAAGATAATAAGGATAGCTTACAATTGAATAAGTAGTGCATTTATAATTTTAAAAAATGGAAAACGCTATTCGATTTCAAATTGTTTCAATAATCACACCTTTCATTTACTTGCCTTTACATTCAGAAATGAGTCAGAAAATGTGTCATAAAACTTCGTGTTGTTGAGTAGGAAACTTGAAAACCACCTTAAGTGAAAATTTCCAATAATTCCGTTAACACAGATGATTATTATCGCTATTACTAATTTCACAAAACTTTTTTTTTTTTTTTTTTTTTTGCCTGCAGTGACACAGTGTCACTGAAAGAATGATATTTCAATTCCAGAATGTTTTTAAATCGCAGTATGGTTTAAATAAAAAAAAAAAAATCTGAGAAATATATTTTCATTACTTTTACAGTTGTAAAGATATAAGCAAGCAGATCAAAATCCTCATAAAAACACGCAAGATTTTCTTTTCCCGACTTGCAGAGAAGCAAACCTTTCTACAATTAACTCACCGAAATAAACAAGATTTGGTTAAACGATCATTCTATTACAGCAGGTGCTTAGTCCTCTCACCCCCCCCCCCCCCTTACATCGTACGAAACATCCTTTCAGTAACTTTCAAGATGCTTAAAAAATACACCATTCTATAATTAACGCTGAGAATGAAACATGTAATGATGTTCAAAAAAGAAAAAGATAAAGAATCTGCCTGATAGAAAAAGTGACACATATTTCAAAATTTTAAACAAAATTTCTGGAAAAATTTATTAGAAAAAAATAGTTTTTTAATGTGTAGGCGACATTAATTAAATATATAAAGCAATGCTACATAACCGCAGTCAATAAGTCAATTATTTACTATTTTTCAATAATAATCATTAATTACTATTCATCAACTAATAATAGCGAGAATTAATTATTATGTAAATTAACAATAGCAAATGATTAAGCATAAACATATCAAAATCATCACGTTTCAACCCTATTGCTTAAAACATCCTTTCGAATGATTGTCAATGTCCTTCAACCGTTTCAATGACATTATACACTTTGTAATGCAATTTATTGAATTATCGAGTAACCACCCAAAACATCTTAGTTCGAGATTAAGTTACTCGTACTAAGTGTGTGACATTTCAAAACGAGCAACCCCCGAGTTACTCCTAAACATGGTACTGTGCGCACGGATAAGTTTATTAATAAAAAATGCAAATTTTCTTCGAATGAAATTTTTTTGGTGTTCATAAGTATATTTTGCATATCTTAACATTCTGTAATAATATTTAAATGATAGTAATAAAATTTCGATGGGTATTCCAAATGTCGGTAAAAAGAACAGTTACTGACGAGGGCGGGTAGGACAGTATGTGTGTGTGTGTGTGTGTGTGTGTGTGTGTGAAAACTTTCGAGAGCAAAAGCACACTTAATTATTTATATATATAAGAGATTCAAACCCTAAATACTACATTCTTTGCTGGTGAAGGTCAAAGATGAACAAATTTTTCTAACAGAGAAAGTACCTAGGTCAGGATTAAACCTGAGATTTTGGCTTATACACCAATATCTCAGTTTGGGAAATTTTAGTTGTGCTGCACGTACAAAGAATATTATACTTCGGGTTATATATACACTGCTGTCCAAACATTAAGGGGGAGTAACCGGATGCTTTCGCTTTTTACACGGTTTGTCGAATATCTACTCAATATTTTGATAAATTGTTCTTGAAATTCGAGAATGTAAAGCACATGTTTGACTTCAAAAACAGTAGAAACAGTATACTGCAATTAAAAGATTAAAATATTGAATATTTGATTAGATATAGATATTTGTATGATATAATTTATAACTGCGAATGCGCGAACTATACCAATTTTTTTTTTCATGATTTGGTAGTCAATTCTATAGAATAACTCATATAAAAAAGACCAGTCAAATATCGTAAAAACTCAGAAAGATGCCAGCAATACAGTGAGCTAATTGACAAATTCGGGGGGAAATACCATGTAATACAATGGGATTATTAAATCAAATTAATGTACATAAATATAATGATATGCATGGTAAATACAATGCTCTTAATTTAATTTCTTATGTAAAAAAATACGGCGACTATGGGAACTACGGCGTTCTCAATCCAATCTATTTCAATTTTCTCTTTTTAAATTGGCTTCTTCTTCACTTTCAAGCATTCGCCGATATCTTTTACGGCATTTCTAATGATAATTTGAAGCTCCGGAGCGTTTAAATCAGCAATTTGGATTTCAGAAGCAACGCTTTCGTGCATGCGACGGTTATTAAGCCTATTTTGGCGATCGCTTATGCTCTGTGTTTTGACGGCGTTCTCGATCCAATCTATTTCGATTTTCTCTTCTTAATTCGGCTTCTTCTTCACTTTCAAGCATTCGCTGAGCTCTTATGATATTCCGAAGCTCCATAATTGCAGCAAAAGAGCAAAATGTAAATAAAAAAGATTTACCTTTGCCTAAATCCTGCCAAAGGACTTTTACACAATAAACAATGAGATGCGTTTCATTCGGGCGTTGCCACTAAACAATTAACAAATAATCGCGATTTCTGTACGACGTACGATAGCGTAATATATATATAGACTTTAATCTCCCCCTACAAAGAATATACTTAATTATACGTATAGTTATTTAAAGTTTTCTCTAAAAATGGTGTAAGTACTTTTCTGTCTGCATATATAAAATAAAACCTCTAAAAATGAAAACCTGGGTATAATGGACACCTGTCTTGCTCGGAAAATGTCTTAAGTTTATCCCGAAGAAGAAAATAACATACAAATACAATAGATGATATATCTGGTAGGATGGAAACATGTCTAAGACGAATTTTATTTCCTGTCTCTTGCAATTTCCTCTTACAAGAGAAGCTATCGGACCTGTGGGCGAGAATCGTCACGAAATTTTTAGAGATGAACAAGAATGTGACCAGAACTGCAGATGCAATCTAAGAAAGAAAGTAAAGAGAATCTAGAAAAATACTACACAGGGTGCCCCAAAAGTACTTGACGCATTTTAAAATTCAATAAATGATCAAGCAATTGGCGTACGAAAGGTGCGGTTTGGACGAAAATGCTTCTTATGATCTGAAATTTTGTTTAAGCAAATAAAAAAATTTGTTACAAAAAATTATCATAGATGGCGCTGAAATTTCTTCTTACAAGAGAAGCTATCGGACCTGTGGACGAGAATCGTCAAGAAATTTTTAGAAATGAACAAGAATGTGACCAGAACTGAAGATGCAATGTAAGAAAGAAAGTAAAAAAGACAATTTAGAAATATATAACACAGTGTGTCCCAAAAGTACTTGACACATTTTAAAATTCTATAAAAAATCAAGCAATTGACGTACGAGAGTGCGGTTTGGACGAAAATGCTTCCTATGATCTAAAATTTTGTTTAAGCAAATAAAAAAATTAGTTACAAAAATTTTTCATAGATGGCGCTGCAATTTCTTCTTATAAGAGAAGCTATCTGACCTGTGGACGAGAATCGCCACGAAATTTTTAGAAATGAACAAGAATGTGACCAGAACTGGAGATGCAACGTAAGAAAGAAAGTAAAAAAGAAAATCTAGAAAAATGTAACACAGTGTGTCCCAAAAGTACTTGACACATTTTAAAATTCTATAAACGATCAAGAAATGGGCGTACAAGAGTGCGGTTTGGATGAAAATCCTTCTCATGATCTGAAATTTTGTTTAAACAAATAAAAAAATTAGTTACAACAAATTCTCATAGATGACGCTGCTTCTGGAAAGTTATTAAATAAGTAGAATGTCTTTATACAAAACAAAGGCGAAAGGGAAAATGCTCCCTTCAGTTTCCCAAATTTTCCCTCCAGTCTACACTATCCATCCATAATAAGAGAAACCATAGAGATACTCACGCGCAAAAATACAATATGTAACGATGCGGCATCTTTTAATTTACCGAAACTGTGGCTAGAATTACTCCATGCTCAAAGATATGAAAATAAACAATCAAGTAAAAAATAATAGATAACGTGCGTAATTTTTTAAAAAGTACATGTAAATAATAACTTCAAAGCCCGTGCAGCTTTATAGAATATTCTCATTTTGTTTTTGAAAATGACTCAGAAGAGTCGAAACATGTAAAACAATTAATAAAAGTTATTTTAATTTATATTATAGTTGTTAATTTTACACCTTTAGCATTTAAAAGTAATATACTATTACAAGGTGTTATATTTTATTATATTGTGTTTTTAAGCGTTTTTAACGACATTCTGTAACTTTAGAAGATTTTTTTTAACGAAATTCTGTAACTTTAGAAGAATTTTTCTTTGAATAGGCAATAGAAATGCATAAAATCGTTTCAAAAATGTTAAAGTTACAAAAAGGGATAGATGCAAACTATCAGGTGTGCAAAAAGCCGAATTCAAAAATTGACGTCGGATGAAAAATCGCCTTATAAAGCACAAAACGTGGTCTTCAACTTTAATTGTTTCTGTTTTCTTTAACATATTGTAAATTTGGTACTTTCGTGTTACAGCGGCCCCCAAGGATGAATCGCCAAGCGACCAAGATTTATCGCCAAATTATAAAGCATATATGACATTATAATAATATATGATATATATGTCACGATTTCACGTGAATCACCTTATTTTTTGTAAATCAAACTATCAAGGCGAGAGTTTCCACCGAGGAGTTTGCAGTCTTAGCTCTCTGAATCCCAACTCATGGAGTGCGTACTGAAGAAAATAATAAAGCAGTCGATTCCAATCCACAGTTTATTAGAATCCAGAAAAACTTTGAGGCCATGCTTTACTATTTCAAATGATAATTCCATAAATAATGACTTTTAGTACCATGGAGAGACTTGGTGAATTAAATTCAATGCTTGAAGAAGACACCAGATATTAACAGGCAGCGTCGTATTGTCTATGGGCAGCCAAGGAGATTTATTCCACGGTCGCAAAGTACGCGCCGGGGTTACATGTACATCGAGCTCCAGGAACAATCTGATTCCTTCGAAAAAATAAGAAAGAAAAAAAATACGTAGGTTTTACCGAGTGTGGGCAGGATGCCAAGATGAAAGTTTTACATTGAAACTGAGATTAGCTTTTATATCTTGAGAAAGAAATACTTTTTTGCCAGAAAACATAGGGAAATAAAAAGAAAAAGATATAGGTTGTTATTTCAAGAGAATTAAAAATATTTTTAGCTGGGAGATTGATATTTAAAAGAATAAAATTTTAGGATGTGTTTATTTAATGAAATAAAAAGTGTGTAATTTTAACAGAACAGCATTTAGAGCCATTTTTTAAGAGAATGAATTTAGAATAAAGCATTTTTTGTTAGGCGGAATTTTGACAATCTAAATACTAGAACGAGAAAATAATTTAGAATAATGGGATTTACACAGAATTATAGCTTTGATGAGGCCAACGGCGAAAAATTTAAAATTTGTTTCATATATATATATATATAACATTTCTTGACGTATGTGGCCAAGTTATAGTCATATCGGATGCATATATGATGTATATATATGATACGTATATATGATGTATATACGACATATAAGACGTAAATAATATGTGTATAATGACGTATATGGTACATATAGGAATGTTTGGAATTTATATATGCGTATATAGGATGCATATATAAGTTTTGCGATGATCTTGGCGAAATCATAACTGCAACCTTGGCTTGTAATTTGTTAAATTATAATGTTTTGTATGTTTTCGTTCGTGTTTATATGATATTTTCCTAGATTAAAGAACAATTGTCTTTTTTACTTTCTTCTATGTTTACAAGAAGAAAGTATTGGATTCATGAAAATTTTCAACTTCCGGTTTTCGACGGATTTATACGTTTTAGAAGGTCCTGAACACAATTTGTCTATTTTTAGAAAATGTCTGTCTGTGACAATAATTTGTGGGCGCTCTATCTCAAGAACTAATGCTCGGAATTTAATAAAACTTTACATTCAGTTAGTCTCTGATATAAATTGGTGCTGATTAGTTTTTGGTAAAAATCGCCCAGCAGGTGGAACTGCTATGCAGCATTTTTCTTGATTTCCGCAATAGCTCTATCTGAAGAACTAATGCTCGGAACTTAATAAAACTTTATATTCAGTTAGTCCCTGATATAAATTGGTGCTGATTAGGTTTTGGTAAAAATCGGCCAGCAGGTGGCGCTGCTATGTAGCATTTTTAGCGATTTTCGCAATAGCTCTATCTCAAGAACTAATTCTCGGAATTTAATTAAACTTTATATTCAGTTAGTCTCTAATATAAATTGGTGCTGATTAGTTTTTGGTAAAATTCGCCCTGCAGGTGGCGCTGCTATGCAGCATTTTGCAATGATTTTAGCGATAGTCATATCTCAAGAAATAATGCACGGAATTTAATAAAACTTGAGTTTCAGTTAGACCTTGATATAGATCTTGTTCTTGAGATAGAGCGCCCACAAAATTTGTGTCACATACATACAGATAGACAGACAGACAGACAGACAGACTTACAGACTCACAGACAGACATTTTCTAAAAACAGTCAAATCGTGTTCAGGATCTTCTAAAACGTATAAATCCGTCGAAAATCGGAAGTCGAAAATTTTCATGAATCCAATACTTTCCTCTTGAAAAGATAAAAGAAAGTCAAAAAGTATATTACTGTTTGTGACGTGAGGTCTGCAGCTTTATAGATATTCAGTATTGCCGCTACTGGTGTAATAGAATTTTCTCACTCTTACATTATTTTAATGATATAAATATTCATTATTTAAGTAACAATTCTTTGTGTATATCAATATCAAGAGGTTCCACATAGTAAATTTCGCCGATTTTCATACATTTCTCATAACATTGTGTTTGATGATCTTATTTTCACCAAAACATTCGGAGTCGTAAATATTGGCCACAATCCAAAATGAAGCTTTATTATACGTATAAAAATATGAAAGTTTATTCAACAAGGATTTAACTGCTTATTGTATTGTTATGCTTTGAGTTATAACGCTCTCTTTTCAGATCAATTCCAACCACTCTTTCCGAAGTGAGTATCATAAAGTATTTGCTTTTTGATCATTGATATTCAACACAGAATAAATTATTATGAAAAGTTACTCCCAAAATCATATTTATATCATTATTTGAAAAAATGTATTGTAATATCGTTTTATGGATAAAAGTATTTGTCTTCATTTCGAAAGGTAAAAGAATAAAATCCTTATAAAACATAAAGAATAAATTTATAAACATAAATCAGCGCAGTAGTATATTGTAGGAATGTTATTCCATATGAAGGCATGAGTTTGCTGTTCCTCAATCCACATCTTTAAAGCGAAAAGCGCATTCATTCCACATTCCTTTTTCCACACGAAAATGGTCTCATTGCGCATGCTTCAAAGTTTTTTTGAAGGCTTCTCCCCTCAGAAACGAGAAACCTGTTTGGCCTTCACCTGCTTAACCTAGGGGGATTGAAAGGGATTTATTGGAAACGGATGGAGATGTAATATGTCCATTGCGTTGAGAGATAAAGCTTTTTTTGAAAGAACTCATATTTTCACTACTAACTATGCACATTTTTCGCAAAACTTTAAAGAGAGCTTGGATACAGTTCTATTTATAACCAATTGAAATTTCAGAGAGTTCGGAAGATGAGGACTATTTTTGTATTGCTATGTTAAAGGAGCCAACGCGAAAACAAACAAACAAACAAGAAAGCGAGAAGAAAACATTTATTTTACTACCAGATAACGATATTTTTTCACGAAATTTTTACACTTGCTGTAAAACAGTTTTATTTTTAACAAATAAAGATTTCAAAGAGTTCGAACAAAAAGAACTTTTTATTTTAAAACTATGAGACGACTCTCTTTTATCACTAAATATCAATATTTTTTGCGCGAATTTTTCATTTTAAAATATAATTTCATACAAAATCGGGTTAAAGATATAAAATAATAAAAGCTTGATTTTCTTTTAAATTTATTATTGTGGGCCCGGGGCCACATTCTTTTTTCCACACGAAAATGGTCTCATTGCGTGTGCTTCAACAGGCGGGTCAGCTAGTAGTAAATAATAATGAAGATAAGTTTAAAGTTTTACCTCTATGTTCTGTGCCTTATCCAATTTACAAATTTATTTCTTCAAGAGATGAAAATAACGCAGATTGATTATATGGAAGAAATATCAACATGATATTTGCTGGAACAATACAACATCAAAACAGAACTTAAGGCTGTTCTGAAATTGAAAGGGGCTACTTTCAGACATAATTTTTAATTCATTTTTGTTCGGAGATGCATGAAATTGGCAGGTGTTCTTATTCAGAAGCTTTGTAATCGAAAGCCGTTTTCAATTTTTTTGGTAAAGGCAGAAGATTTTTCAGAAAATATTGTCAAAGACGTTTTGAACCGAATTCCAGCCGCGGCGCCACCAGTAAGGCAAAAAAACGTGTCACGTGACCAGAATCGCTTATAACTCGATAAATAATTTCTTTATCAAAAAATGGAAAACTCATTTTGATTCCAAATCGCTTCAATAGTCAGGCTTGTCAATTTTATACATATACGTTTAAAAAAGAGCCAGCCAATGTGTCAGAAAGTTGAACAGGTCATTTGAGAACCACTTTAAAAAGAAGTAATATTTACAAATTTGGATAATCAAATATTTTAGCATTAGATATTGCTTAGTGGTTTTGAAGATAATTATTTTGGAACTTTTTCTTGGAAGATTTTATAGACAATAATTTACTATGTAGCTGAGTCAAAACCATTTTACTAACTGTCAACTGATTAAGTTCTGCCGCACAATGTAAAGTGCATTTTGTGGTGCTGCCATCTGGTGGCAGTTCAGGAAACAAACATTTTCTAACCTATACACATTTTGTTATAATACAGTACATACCGTAATTTCCGGCGTATAATCCGCAGATCAAACAATCATGTTTCGACCCAGAAACTTTATTTGATAAAATCTAACTTTCTAGATCGCTGTAAGTATTTGACTTTAATTATTGAATAAAATTTCTGGGTTGAAACAGAATTGTTTGATCCGCGGATTATACGCCGGAAATTACGGTACTGTAAAATGTTCAGTAGAAATGCGAGAATTACACTAACAGTTTTGTTGCCAGGAATAGGCCAGACCATTTTTCCGAAAAATATTTCTGACTAAAGTAATCTCCTGAATATTTCAGGAAATTCAGACCATTTTTCCGAAAAATATTTCTGATTAAAGTAATCTCCTGAATATTTCAGGAAATTCAGACCATTTTTCCGAAAAATATTTCTGACTAAAGTAATCTCCTGAATATTTCAGGAAATTCAGACCATTTTTCCGAAAAATATTTCTGACTAAAGTAATCTCCTGAATATTTCAGGAAATTCAGACCATTTTTCCGAAAAATATTTCTGACTAAAGTAATCTCCTGAATATTTCAGGAAATTCAGACCATTTTTCCGAAAAATATTTCTGATTAAAGTAATTTCCTAAATATTTCAGAAAGTACAGTATATTGATTTGGGAATTTCGTAAATTTCGTTAAAAAAATGGATTTATTTGGTTATAATACTTTGATAAATACTATATTTTTACGGAATTATCGTAATTCTGTAGAAATACTAAAATTATAGCGGCAACCTATTGTTAGTAAGATGTCGTATTGTTACGGAATTTTTACAGTGATACGTTATGTGTGTGTGAGCCAACATATGGAATTTGCATAAATAATTTTCATATATTTTTCATGAAATACCACAGTAAATGAATGTAAACGAAACGGTCTAAAAGTTTTATCCTTCATTTAATATTCTTTAAAGGTTTGTTATGTTCTTTTAAAAGGTTTCCGATTTCTCAAAATATTAATTTTTAAATATTGGAAAATACAAATTTTGTTTCGATATGTTATTTTAATTACATATTATTTATAAGAGTATTAAAGTAATTTATAATCAAATAATTCGTTCATAGAGTTCAGCTATGTGCGTGTTATCCTGCGCAAAGTGCATTGGTTCTTGAGAAGATATTCGTTTATTTTTTATTTAAAATTTTAAAAATACACGTATTTATTTTTCTGAAAAGCAAAATTGAAAACGATTTTTTTTTTTCTTGAAAGTTTTGTACAAGTTAATGATCACAAAACTTGAACTTTCGTTGGCTTTTATGTAATGACCTTTTAACTTAATAAGCACATCAACATAATGTTTTTTCATTTTATATTAATTTTTTAACTTGAGAGATTATTCTGTATTACTGAATAAATATCTATTGTGTAAAAGGAAAACAAAAACTAGCATACTTATTTTTTTCACCCAAACTATTCTATCAATTTTCTACATTTTTTTATCATTAAGTTTAATACATTTTTATGAATGATAATGCAGATAATGATAATAGTGATAATCACAAGCTATGTGCGTGTTATCCTGCTCACAGTGCATCGGTTCTTGAAAAGACATTCATTTATTTTTTATTTAAAATTAAAAAAAAAAAAAAAATACACGCATTTATTTTTCTGTAAAGCAAAATTGAAATTTGCTAAGATTAATTAGATTTAATTAAGATGAGATGTAATTAAGATTTATTTTTTTCTGTAAAGTTTTGTAAAAGTTGGTCTAATGATAACAAAATTTAAATTTTCGTTGACTTTTATGTAATGACTTCTTAACTTAATAATCACATCAACATATTTTTTTTTCACCTTATATTAACTTTTTAAGTTGAAAGATTATCTATATATTTAAACCGAAAAGCACATTCTGTCAAATTTTCCACACGAATATTGTCTCTTTGCTCATGCGCCAACGTGTTTTGGAGGTTTCTCCCCTCAGAAAGGGGAAACCTGATGGATTAGCCCTCACCTGTTTAGCCCAGGGGGATTAAAAACGGATGGAGTCACCATTGCATTGAAAGCATAGACCTAAAATATTTTTGCTCTGAGACTGAATGCTATAGCATTTTTTTAAGAACTCATGTTTCCATTACTAAATACAACGCAAAAATTTAAAAAGAACTTGGATACAGTTAATACTAGATAACAATATTTTTTCAAGAAATTTTTACACGGGCTGTAAAACAATTTTATTTATCACCAATAAAGATTTCAAAGAGTTCGCACAAAAAGAACTTTTTATTTTAAAACTATGAAACGACCCTAGGCAGGAAAAAAAAAAAAAAAAAAAAAAAAAAAAAAAACAAGAAAATGAGTGCTTTTATCTCTAAATATCAATATTTTTTCTCGAATTTTTCATCTTAAAATATAATTTCATACAAAATCAGGTTAAATATATAAAATAATAAAAACTTCATTTTTTTTCGCCCGAGCGGGAGTCAACTAGTTATTTATTACTGAATAAATATCTATTGTATAAAATGAAAAAAAAAATCATACTTATTTTTTCACCCAAACTATTCTATCGATTTTCTGCATTTTTTTATCATTAACTTTAATACATTTATATCAGTGATAATGCAGATAAGGATAATAGTGATAATCACAATAAAAGACTCTATTATAGATTTAATCCTCTACAATATTTACTTGATGACCGTCAATTCCCTTTTCTCATAAATAATTTAATGAATTATAATGAAAGCTTTTGGCTAATTTCCAGTATTGTAACTACCACAGTTGTTTTGAAATGCATGTAAATATCACTTATCAATATTCCAAATGATTTTGCAGATGACAGTTATTCATATTAGTCTTTTGATATGTTATTTTTTCTAACCACACTAGTTATCAAAAGTGCATAAAAGAATAATTATCTTAAATTAATATGTTCTCCATTAAATGCATTGTTTTATAAAGGAAATTAATCTTTACAGATTTAAATAACTTATATTTATTTGGGAGAAGTTATGCATTAAAAAAAACTATTATTAAAAGATTTTATTTATGTAACAAAGTGATTAAGATTACTATTGGATTAGTGAAACTGTTTATCTGATTTTTTCGACAAAAATTAATGACAACTATTATTTACTAAAAATTACATTTAATAAACATAGTATGCACCGTTCTGTTCTATTACCGTTCTCCATCTTTCTAGAAGCCACATAATCCCGCGCAGCTTAAAATTTCTGGTGTTTCTGATTAAAGAATTGATCCAGCTGTTTTCTCAAGTTCTCTATAGAAGTAAAGGTTTTACCATTTAAAGATGTGCTGAAGATATATTAATAAATTATAATCAGAGGATGCAATATCGTGAGAGTACGATGGATAAACCAAAACATCAAAGCCAAGTTTAAAAAGTTTGTGCAGGGTCATCAAAGACACATGCAGTCTAGTATGTCCTGGTGAAACACAATGCCCTTTCTGCTGGACAATTCAAGTCATATTCTGATCGATTGCTCCTTTTAATTCAGATGGCACCACTTGAACGCTGTGCATTCCTTCTTTCTACTCCAGACCAAGACCTCCTTACCATAGTATCAGACCTCACAATCAGCAAGTTTCCCTTGACCGCTATACACGTGGTTAAAAACCACATGGTTGTCCTGCTACTAGCGCCATCAATCGTCAGTAATAGGAGAATTTACGACACGAAATAACACGAAATTTTTTCACAACTCTATTTGTTCTATGCATTTGCTTATGAACTAGTATCGGTAGTATCCACCAGGCGGCGATACTTTCCGGAGAAAATCAATTAATAAGTTGGCAATTACCGCGGACATTTGCTCCCATAGACTTTCTGCGGATTGTCAAGACTGATCTATGATAAGGGAGTCTTGCTCCAGACATTCTCTGTTTTCCAGTTTCTGTATGTTATTATTATTTTTTTTAAACATTTTCCTTTGCTTTCATGTTACTTAAATGTTCTCATAAACTATCCTATAGCAACAGATAACAATGTTTAAAGTAGCATAACATAACATCATTAAGGTGGTTCTCAAATGGTTTACTCAACAACGCGAAACTATCTGACACAATTTCTAACTCATTTTTAAACGCAAAGGGATAGTAAAATTGACAGGCCTGACTATTGAAGTGATTTGGAACCGAAATGAGTTTTCCATTTTTTGATAAATAAATTACTTATCGAGTTATAAGTGGTTCGCGTCACGTTTTCCCCCTTGCTCGCAGCGCTGCATCGGAGATTACGTTCAAAACCCGGAATTTAACAGTAATTTTCTGAAAGATATTTTGCCTTTACCAAAAAATGGAAAACGTCTTTCGATTACAAAGTTCCGGAATAAAAACCCCCGCCAATTTCACCCGCTTCCGAACAATTATAAATTCAAAATTATGTCAGAAAGTAGCTTCTTTGGCTTCTGTTTTTCCTTTGCCTTAAAAAAAAAAAAACTTTGTTTTTATTCTTTTCTATCATAAAAATTACTTTGCTTCTGTTTTAGTTAAAGATTCTCATAAATTAACCTTAGCGACGCATATCAATGTTTGAAGTAGCATAACATCATTATAATATAAGGTAAAGCCAGGAGAGATGACGCTGTCGGAGAGATTGCGCACATAGAGGTTCGGGGGGAAGGAGTAAAGTGAGCGGGCAGCGACTCCAGGTACTTGTACAACAGCAGTAGTGGAGTGTCTATTTGAAAGTGCACGTTGATTGTTTTGAGCGTCTAAGATAAAACGTTGCTGTTTTGTTTTGTTTTTTCAAAGTAAGTGCTTGAATTTTCATAGCTATTCATCAGAATTTCTATACAATGCCAGTAGTACAAAATATTTTAAACTTAAACGATTTCTCATAAGCTACTAATCTAGACTAACAATGTGAACATCAACGGTTCGATTTAGTAGCGGCCATGTTTAAATAAAAGGCCGCGCAATTTCTCCTACCGAAATTTGAGAGTTTGCGCATCTGCTACTTAAGAGAGATGACGCATTCTTCCCATTAGTTTCCATGCTAGGAGAGATTACGCAGCTTATTGGTAAATTTGCATAAAAAAATGAAAAATGAAAATGGACTAATTTTAAGTTAAACATGTTATCAAGTAACTTAATGTTATTTTGTAATCTTATCTGGACTTACTTTTTCTGATTCTTTAATTTTTTTTCTTTTAATTAAAATTTTTTAATCGTTTTTAAAATTATTTCCTTTTTCTGATTATTTAATCATTAGGTTGAAATATTCACTGCTAATACAATAATATTTTTTCACAAAAACCTTACAACAATGTCATATAAGTGTAATCATTATTGTTAACAATATAATTGTTGTTATTATTAGTAACAATCTCTCCTACCCATGTGAGCAATCACACCAACCCTGTAAGGACAGATTGCGCAAAATAACTTTCTTGGTTTTATTACAACTGTTCTATTAAATTGCAACATAACAACGAAAGAGCAATGGAAATGCATAAAAAAACAAATGAAGTAAAAATTATTCATGGATAGTTTAGCAAAAAAATTCATATTTAGATTTTTTATTGTTATTCTTTTGAATTGTACGCAGACTCTCCTAGCTTTACCTTATTTGAAACAATTTTCATCCATAGTTCATAATGCATTCAAATTCTTTCGAGTATTTCTGAAATCGAACTGTAAATGCACATGAAACACTTCATTTGAATACGGAACATGTTGTAGTAAACTTCAATAACATATATACAGGTGTAGTACTTGTCCTGAAATTCCTGAAAAAAATAAAAACGTCCTGAAATGTCCTGAAATATGGTAGTCTGTCCTAATATTCCTGAAATTTGCAAGTTATGTGCTATATCGGCATTTGAAATCATCAAATAGGGGGTAGGTGTATCTTTTTACTGATACAAAACGATCACGAAAGTCACAATTTTCTTCAATCTATCATTAAAAATAGTGATTTTCATCAATTTGCACAAAAAAAATCTCAATTTTTGGTGATCGGTTACCAAAATTTGCAATTTTTATTGATTAATCATTTAAAAATTAAGCTATTTTTTTTATTAGAAAAAAAAAAAAAAGAAAAACCAATTTTTAACAATCAGTTATAAAAAAAGAAAATCTTTTGCAATTTTCGTCGATCAGTGAAGAAAAAAATCGAGATTTTTTTTCCATCAGTAATGCAAAAATCGCAATTTTTTAGCAGCTTGTCAAAGGGTTCTGGTAAAATTACTTTTCTTTTAACCCTTTCCGGCACAGTGGTCCCACTCCGGGCTCACCTAATTTTAATTCCAAACTTGCAACCGGCACCAAGAATATTTTAATAAAATTTTGTTTCTATAATGAAATCTTAAAATAAGGATTTCTTATTTTCTAAAAAAGTCGTTTGTAAATTCCGGTGTCAGTCAGTAATTTCTCATTTTACGAACAGAATTTGTCTGTGCCGGGAAGGGTTAAATGTATACTTTTACAAAAAAAAAAAAATGTGTATGTAGTGTACTATTTATGATAATAAAATGTATTGAAGAGAGAGTTAAGGGTTTTTTCGGTTAGTATGTCAAGCAAATGTGTCCTGAAATTGTCCTGAAATATCGAAAAAAGTATGTCCTGAAATATCAACTAGGCTAGTACTACCCCTGTATATAGATTAGTGGTAATCAAAGTATATTTACAAAAGTTAGAACGTGAACAGGCATAGACACAAACGAACGAAAGTCTTTTGACTATATTCACTGAGAAAAATGACAATTTCAAATCTGAGTAAATCGATGTTTTTCATTTTGTTATGAAACTTTTTGTTTCAAATATGCCGCTTTCAATGCTTTCAATTCTGAAATATCAGAAATATTGAAACATGGACATACTTAAAACTGCGCACATACAAGTCAGTTCATACTCATTTTTGAAGTATGGACATACTGAAAAATGATTAGAATCAGTTCAAACACATTTTTGAAACATGGACATACTCAAAAATGAGCACATAGAAGTCAGTTCATACTCATTTTTGAAACATGAACATACTCAAATAGGAGCACATGATGTTTTATTCTTGAGTGTGTGCATGTTTTCAGAAATGAGTATATACATGTTTCAAACTTGAGTAATTTTGATTCGGAGTCATTTTAACTATGCGACATACTCATAATTGAGTATTTTTTGCTCAGTTTTGAAAATGTCATTTTTAGAGTATTGGAAACTGGTATGAATACCCGCAGAAGGTCTCTACATTTTTTTTTACAAATTCATAAAAAGAAATTTTATTTACAATACTATTGATTATAATAAATTATGAACAAAAACTTAAAAAATAAAATAAAATAAAACGATAGACAAGCAAATTATTGATATACGTTTAGACATTTAAAATAAATAAACTAAATTTAATTTTTAAAAAAATTATTGATTATAAGTACATATATTTAACACTGAAAAATGACAACATTTTATTGCATGCTGATAAATGGATTTTCAATTCAAGAGTGTTCTCCAATTCTAAGATATATTAGGCTCATATATCAACTTCAAATCTTTCTTATGCAAAATTTAAAGAATGCACATTACATGCTTTTGGGAATAACTCTTCTTGAAAAATGCACTCATAAAATACTTTAGTTAAGAAAAATTTGTAATAGTTTATAAAAATAAGTTTTTAGATAAAACTTATATGGTTAAAAAAATCTTTCAAAGATCATTTTGAAATTTTTTTCGGTGGTGAATTTTTTTTCCATACTTGAATGGTTCTTAAGATTTTTTTTCTGTAAACCAATAATGTGAAAGGAAAATAAGAACAAAAAACCACGCGTCCAGCATAGATTATGAAACACTTTCCTACACATTAAGAAAACTGTAACAAAACTTCACTGTTTATAAAGGTAAAGATGATGTCTAAATAAACAAGGGAGGGGGATGACAAGGGATGACCACCCCGGGAAGCTAGCTTTCGCTTTAGAGTATAAGTGCAATCCCGTGGCGAAGACACAAGCCCACTATTTACTTTATGATGTTAAGTCATTAAGTCATTTCAAAACAAGGTCCTTCAAACAGACTGCTTCACGAAACTTTAAAACAGGTGAAAATGAAGTTTGAGTAAGATATTCAATATGATAAAAGTAATTTATATAAAAGGAACACTCTGTAAATAATATATGCTAACAAGTAATTTAGGTAAGATCACACACAATGTGTTTCAAGTAATTTATGTAATATGTAAATAATATAATCAAATACAAAAAATAAAAACACTAAGCTTTTTCATTCACAAACTGTTTATTTATCGCTTAAAAAGTTACACTAGCGAAGATATTTAAAAAAATTATACAAATTTCAAGCTATGCTGCATTTAGCTATAGACAGTTCTAAATGCAATATTTTTTCCAATGTCCAACCTGATCCCATTTGTGTGTACTTCTCAAATGAGCCAACAATTTTTGAGAAAGCTTTCTCTACATTCGTAGATAAGTTTCCATTCAACAATTCAAATATAGTGTTCGAACGGAAAAAGGGTTTGGCAGTTTCATGAAGACCATCGTGTGTTACACGACCTACGATTACTTGAACAGTTCCATACCATTTCATTGACCTCTTTTCTTCTAATTGAAAATTTAGCTCATTTAATACGTCCAATTTTACACTATTAAAAAATATATTAAAATCTTTATCGTTCTCCTCATTAGAATCGATGATAGTTTTAGTGAATACATTAAGGGCATTTTGTCTTTTAAGATGTTTTACTTTTTCAAATAATGCATCCTTTAAAGCAGAAGATTGAGTTGGGTTACATGAAACTTTATGCGCATCCCTTATATGTTTAATTAAATCGTACTTCCATGAAAATTCTTCAGCACATTGATCACATTTATACTGCTTTGGAGACTTGTGGATCTTCTTATGTTTCAACAAGTCGTACTTTCTTGAAAATACTTGGTCGCACCGATCACAATTATGTTGCTTGATAGGTCTATGAATCTTATTATGATTTAATAGGTCATTCTTGCTTGAGAACTTTTCGTTACATACATCACAAATATATTGCTTGAGAGGTTTATGAATCTTATAATGCTTTAATAGGTCATTCTTGCTTGAGAACTTTTCATTGCATACATCACAAATATAATGCTTGAGAGGTCTATGAATCTTTTTGTGTTGGCGTAACTCGTACTTCCGTGAAAATACTTCAGCACATAATTCACAATTATGCACCAGAGGGATCTTTAAATGAATCTTCCTATGATTTAATAAATCACTCTTTTGAACAAATTGTTTTTCACAGATGTCACACATAAAAGGTTTTTTCTCCAGGTGAAATTTCTTGTGTCTAACTAACACAAACTTTCGGGAAAAAGACTTGCTGCAAACATCACAAACAAAGGGTAACTTCTGTTTCTTCAGTTCTGATGAGGTGGGTTTGACTTCACAATTCGAAACGGGAGCTTCTTTGGTTATGTTCATGTCGTAATCCTTTAATCCAGGTGATAGAGGTTGACTAATAATCTTGGAATCACTTAGTAAAGAAGTATGTATGGTTTGTTCCATAATAACTTTAATGTAAAGTAATAATACTGAACAGTCTAAGGCGTCTTCACACGATGGTGTCAGTGAACAGAATAAGGAAATTATCTCATTCCACGCAAATTTATACCATCATAGGGGCGCTCGTGTGCATATAACAGCATATGCGATTGGTTCATTAATAAACATACGTGATTGGTTCATTAATAAACATACGTGATTGGTTAATCGAGTCATTATAAATTTTACTTTCATATTGTCTTAAAGGGAGAAATAATATAAATCTTTATTCAGTTTCGTCTGTTAAAACGAGTGTTTAATGAATAAGGAAAAAAAGAACTTGCGAAAGTACAGTGAACTCTCGTTAAAACGGATAGTCAAGGGCAAGTGTTTTTTGTCCGTATTAACGAGAGTCCATTATAACAGAAGTTCGCAAATTTGACGTTTTACATTACAGTAAAAAAATACTTATTATGTACATAAATATTGTAATATATCTAAAATTTGATTTCTGTGAGACCATTTTATTCTACTTTACTAAAAATACTAAAAAAAAAAAAAGAGTGTACGAGAACAACTTTCAAATGAATAAAATATATATATATATATATATTTGAAACTTGAGTTTACATTGAAGCATACTTACATTGTTACTTGAAGGCGCAAAATGTTAGTACATGAAAGAAAACGGTAGAGAGTACTTAAAAGGCTATCCAAAATAAGAAGTAATCTTCATTTGTTTTTTCTTGGTAAGTGACCTTCTTTCGATATCATTCTCAAGTTTAGCCAAATATTCAAATGTGCTGTCAGAAACATTTCAGTTGATTGATAAAATTTCCTAATTGTCATCAGCATATCACGGACATCTTGCACCCGAATATCTTGCACTTTTGGAGGAGAGATTTCTCCTTCCTTTTCACTATCGCTAGATGTTCGTGGATTTTCTTTTATTTCATCGATAATTTTTCAACAATTCTGACATCGTTATCAAAATTTGCAAACCCGTCAGCGTCTATTTCTGTCGGAATATCACATCCCACATATGATGCATCATTAAGCAATGTCTGAAGTTCGTCGATATCATGAGTAATCTTATCTAACGATTCCGAAGTTTCAGCTCCGTTCACAAAGGCTGCATGTCTGAAGCAATTTGAAATTGTAGTCGATGAAACCCACTCCATGCATTTTAGCACATTGACATCAGAATCTGTCGATTCAATGGAACTCATCAAATGTGCCAGGAGCATTCGAAGATAGTGCACTTTTAATGATTTTATGACGCCCTGGTCCAGTGGTTGTAACACGCTGGTACACGTGGCAGGGAAAAAATAATTTTTATGGATTTCAGTTCAGGTATTTCTGTAGGAAGAGCCGGGCAGTTATCTATAAATATCAGAACTTGTCTTTTTTCTTTAGAGAAACGCCTGTCTAACTCCCTGAAATACTTTTCAAAGAATTGCATGGTCATCCATGACTTAGAATTGGCTTCATATTTTCTAGGATAACTTTTAAAACCCTTAAAACATCGGGGATTTTTAGAATTTCCGATAACAAGGAGAGGCAGTTTTTCAGACCCATCCATATTAGCTCCTACTAGAACAGTAACGCATAATCTTGAATGTTTTCCACCTGTGCACTTTTCTCGTCTGAAGTGGAAACTTTGAGAAGGCTGACCTTTACAAAAAAGTCCAGTTTCATCAATGTTGAATACATTTTTAGCATCATAGCCCTTGAGAAGGCATGGCAAATTCGCTTTCCACTCTTTTATTTTTTCTTCTGGTACATTTCCAGCTTCACCGCTCACTTTTTAAAAAACTAGACTATGTCAATTCTTGAATTGCGTCAGCCATCCGTCACTTTCACTGAAGGAATCAATATTCAGCAATTTGGCCATTTTCAATTCCTTTGCTTTAAGAAGTGGACCATTAATTGCAATGTTCTCAGAGCGCATTTGTTTAAACCATTCCAACAATGCAGCTTCCAGTTCTGGTTGGCCTGATCCTCGAATTTTCTTTCGAGAACCCATGGCATCTCCCGATTCAAAAGTATCCATTATTGCTTTACGTTTCAGCCATTAAGAGTTCACAGTTGAACGTTTAAGTCCAAGCTCTTTCACCACATCGATTTGTTTAGATCCCTTTTCAAGTCTTTGGATGATTTTTACTTTATCCAATAAAGTTAATGCAGTTTTTTTACTCGAAGCTGCAGTCATTACAGAAACACAAAAAGAAAATGCCGTACTTGTTTAAAGCGAAGAATAAAGTGTGAGACCATAAACGTTTTCTTCCCACATTAGGAATTGAATGGAATAAACCTTCCGGCCGTTGGTAATGTCACATCCTCGAACACGAGATTTAGAACTGCGCGGGTGGGAGAAAACGTGAACAGAAAGCCTTTCATTTGCCCCCTTATTAGCCAATCAGCGCGCGCTATCAGAGAGCAAGCGTCGACCGCACGGCTGCTCCGTGACGCCAGAGGCGAGGTTTCTACTCCTTTCATCTTAAAAATAGAATAGAAAAAATTTGGTATTTCGTTGTCCTGACGAATATTTGTCCATCTTAACGAATGAACTCTTAAACTGACGTATTAAGCGATGTCTGTTACATGGACTTCCTATAGACCTTAACCGGGGATTTTGTTTTTGTACGTAATAACGAGAAATCCATCTTAAGCGGGGCCGTCTTAACGGAAGTTCACTGTATTTCTTTTATGTTATTAGAAAATGTAATATATATTTGAGTAGTTTATATATATTAGTTGAACACTATATAGAAAAATGTATAATTATATTCGCTTTATTCAAACCCTTCACAAAAATTTTCACCTTTAAAACAGGACCCTTCACAAACATTTTCCAAGTGCTAAATCATTTTAATATTATACTTTATGCAAAGAAATGTCTAAAAATGTGATAAAAATATTAAAAGTTGTGTAGAATAAATGAAACATGATAAATTCTCAGTTTAATTTTCTTTCGTAAAATATGAAATGGATATATTTTTAATTCCATGCAGATTTGTAAAATATACTTAATTTTTGAAGAGTCCCTGTATTTTGAACCTATCGATGTGTAAGTTGTACTTTTAGCCTAACTTGAATTGAAAAAAAGGTAAGATGTAAATTATCTGAGTTTAGGAAGGGATCTTATGCATAATTGAATTTTTGTGAAGGGCTCGGTTCACTATTTTAATTCACTATGCACTTGATGGTAAAATTATATTTTGTTCGCATAACATTTCGATAATGTTGGAAAGTGATTCATGAATTATGACGCTACGCACGATTTTTCATTCTTGTTTATTTACACTTTTATATATCGTTAAAATTCTTCTTTTTATATTACTCTATACTTTTGGAAGTGCGTATAGTTAGTCTATCGAAGGACCCCTCTAGGTAAAAAAAAGGGGGGGGGGGCATATGTTTCTATCTTATAACTGTAATTGATTTTACAGGACGCCCTGTATTTATTTTTTAACGTAACTTACTCTAAGGGGCCTACATCTTTCATATACCCTCAATAATTTTACAGTAATTGCTTAATTTAATTCTTTGTTATTATTTTTAAATAACCCTCGCTAAAACTAATACCCATACAAAAATTCTTTTAACCTACCCTAAAATAACCTCATCCATTTTCAAAGGGTTTTAATTTTGTGAATACCATAACGAAATGCGTGAATCGAATACGTTAAATCTCGATCGAACCTGCATTATCAGTTAGCTTATCCCACAGGTGTGAGTCATGCGAATGTTTAGATACACTTGTCTGAAAGGATATGTTTTAAGGTGAACTTGGGTAAAAGGCCTTGCAAGGGAATAAAAAAGGGGGAGGGGGAATCTGATGCTATTAAATTATTCTCTTTATTATGTGTGATGGGGGGGGGGGCTGTTCAATTTAGTGGGGTATAATTCATACGGGACTCTGTATTTTTTACCCTAACCTGTATCGAATTCCTTAACCAATTTAATTAATACCCATCTTTTACCCCAAAAATGTTTAAGTTCTTCAATTAAAATTATTTCTTAATTACAATTTTTAATTAATTATTCATTCACTTCGACTATTCTACTACATACTCTAATATTCAAACTGCATATTCTAGTTGAGAAAAAAAAAATCTCGCAAAAATTTCTTAAGTTCTCCCATTAAAATTAATTAATGACCATTTTTAATTAATTATTCACATGTACTGCATACTATAATATTCAAATTGCATATTCTAGATGAAAAAAAATCTCTCGAAAATTCTTAAGTTCCTTAATTACTATCTTTAATTTATTTCTTAATTACTATTTTTAATTAATTATTCATTCGCTTCTACTGCATACACTCATATTCAAACTGCGTACTCTCGTTGAAAAAAAAAAATCGCAAGCGTTTCTTAAGTTCTCCCATTAAAATTAATGACCCTTTTTAATTCATATTGTTAAATGTAATTCACATCTACTAGATACTCTAATATTCAAAACTGCGTACTCTCGTTGAGAAAAAAAAATCTCGTAAAAATTTCTTAAGTTCTCCAATTAACATATCTCTTAATTAATGACCATTTTTAATTAATATTGTTAAATGTAATTTTCATTCACAAACCACACTTCGAAAAATATTTCCCATCCAAACATCCCACCAAACTATAGTTGAAAAAAATGGCTTTGAAATTTTCTAAGTTCTCCAATTAAAATTAAAATTAATTCAATTTCTAATTTGCTAAAATAAATCCGCTGAAATTCACCTCATACTCTAGTAAACAATTCTCCCCGAAAAAAAATGGCTTCGAAATTTTATAAGTCCCCCAATTAAAATTCATTAAAATAATACTCCTTATCTCTACCAACATCCTTATCGCAACCGCACGCCCCTTATCTTATCTACGCCACCACACTCCGAGATCCACCACGATCAACCCTTCGAGATCCACCCGTGCAATCCACCACCACCTCCGACGCCACCGCGCACAGCTCCACAGTACACCAACATCCACAATCCACCATCCACCTCCGACTCCGACGCGTCCTCATATCGGTGTTACTACCCTACTGAAGGGTTACAGGAGTTGCATGTAAGTTCTGATAAAAAGTGTTTAGAACTTTTGTGAATTTTGTGTTCAAGACAGACTTCTATGACTTCCAGAAGACGAACGGAAGATTCTGAGCTTTGGCATGCCGTCGAACGCATTGACGCAGTACAATCAATCACAGATATTGCTCTTTTCTTCGGCGTTCATCATTCCATCATTTCGAAACAATTCCTAACCAGCCAAATAGTTGTTCGAAGACCTGTGGCCGGTCGAACAAGGTTACAACCCCCGCGGTTGATCGATATATTGCTATTGTAGCCAAGCGGAATCGAAGAGCGACCTCCACACGTGTGATTCTATGGTTGCAGCGTCCATTGGTAAGACGATATCTGCCACTACTGTGTGTCGAAGGCTACATAGGAATAGACTGTACGCCTTGTACCCCGAGTTTATGTTTCTCTATCCGTCCAATCCAGAGGTGCACGATTAAAGTGATCTCGGGAACATATTAATTAACTGTGTCTGATTGGGGCAACGTTATGTTCACGGATGAATCGAGATTTGCCTTGCAACCAGATGACAAGAGTGTAAGGGTGTGTAGAGAACTAGCCACACGCAGTCTGCCACAGAACATCACTGAACATGGCTCATTCTGAGATTGAAGCATCATGGTGTGGGCAGGGATTTCGTTGGGATATCGCACCGAACTGCACATCTTTAGACGAGGTTATATGACGGTTGTCCGGTATCTGGATGAAGTCCTGTGCCTAGCACTGTGAAATTGTACGCTGCAGCAGTTGATCCTGCTTTCGTTTTAATGGGTGATAATGCGAGTCCCCATAGAGCTGTCCTCGTCGAAGACTACTTGGAGAGTGAGGGGATTGCGCGTATGGAGTGGCCGGCAAACTCGCCCGACTTTAATTCCATTGAAAATCTTTTGGATGTCCTCGGCCGTGCTGTATGTATACGTTTATCACTCGTAGCCACTGTCACAGATTTGCAAACTGCTGTGCAGGAGGAATTGCGATTACTTGACTTTTCGTTGGTTGATCCCTCATGTAAACTTTGTATGCAGGTGAGAATTACTCACAGACTCTATTAATGTCTGTTTTGTTTGTTTTGTTTTGGCTTTAAAATGTTTTTGTTAAATAACTTCAATATGGCTATATCTTATAACTTATGAAAATTCAATGTTGTTTTCATCTTTGTATGTAATTCTCTGTTTTGTTTCATGCATAAATATATCAGTACAAAAACACTTAACGGGTTAAAAGCTGTGACGCAGCACTTTCTATTGACTCTAAGAATGTTAAATCTTAAAATTCTTAAA
Organism: Maratus michaelseni; assembly: GCA_963931845.1. NCBI lineage: Eukaryota > Metazoa > Arthropoda > Arachnida > Araneae > Salticidae > Maratus > Maratus michaelseni. Next base: position 96,430,450 of record OZ007600.1, read on the forward strand.
TCTTAAAAGCAATGATATCAAATTTGGCTGACGCTATTTTGATAATTTTTAGAAAAATCATCATTTCCTTTTTTGTTTTATTTATATTCACAGGTGCAATTATTATTTTTAACATGAAAAAATATATAAAATGTATTCACTGATGCTTTTTCATTCACATCTCTCATGTATTCAAAATATGGGTTTTAAAAGAAATGATATCAAAATTCGAGTGACTACTTGACATAAATTTAATAGAATTGTTTTAAAATTCAATTTAAATTAATTTTTGGTTTGCCTTCGAAAGTATACTTACACATACAAACAACACTTTTAATTTTCCAATGCACTATTAAATATATTACTTTCACCGAGCCTATATTATGCATTGAAATGTATTTATTTCAATAAATTGATTTATCTTTTGTGCCACGCTATCCAAATCCATCAGTAAAATTTATGTAAATTATTATTTTGCGTCATATTTTGTGCACTTGAATACATTTTCTTTTGTTTGAATACTATGACGCAAAATAATCATTTACATAAATTTTGCTTTTTTTTATTATAACATTGGATTTCGTGATCAGTGAGATGAAAAGCCGGATCGATGAAGCATCTTCTTAACACTTTTATTAAAAAAAAAAAAAAAAAAAAAAAAAAAAAACTAATGTTAAAAATCATAACCTTAGAATCACAGTTATTCAAAATTATTATGACGCTTAAAATCAGAAGATGCAAAATAACAGCCAATTTATACATGTAACCTTAAAAAAATCCTTATCAAACAAAATGCGTGCTAAATAATATCGTAGGGTAGGTTAACATTGGATTTCGCGATCAGTGAGACGAAATGCCGGATCGATGAAGCATCTCCTTAACAATTTTATCTGAAAAAAAAATCACAACCTTAGAAACGCAGTTATTCAAAATTAATATGACGCTTAAAATCAGAAGATGCAAAATAATAGTCAATTTATACATGTAACCTTAAAAAAGTCCTTATCAAACAAGACATGAAAAAATGCGTGCTAAATAATATCATAAAGGTAGGTTAACATTGGATTTCGCGATCAGTGAGACGAAATGCCGGATCGATGAAGCATCTCCTTAACAATTTTATCTGAAAAAAAAATCACAACCTTAGAAACGCAGTTATTCAAAATTAATATGACGCTTAAAATCAGAAGATGCAAAATAATAGTCAATTTATACATGTAACCTTAAAAAAGTCCTTATCAAACAAGACATGAAAAAATGCGTGCTAAATAATATCATAAAGGTAGGTTAACATTGGATTTCGCGATCAGTGAGACGAAAGGCCGGATCGATGAAGCATCTCCTTAACAATTTTATCTGAAAAAAAAATCACAACCTTAGAAACGCAGTTATTCAAAATTAATATGACGCTTAAAATCAGAAGATGCAAAATAATAGTCAATTTATACATGTAACCTTAAAAAAGTCCTTATCAAACAAGACATGAAAAAATGCGTGCTAAATAATATCATAAAGGTAGGTTAACATTGGATTTCGCGATCAGTGATTACGAAAGGCCGGATCGATGAAGCATCTCCTTAACAATTTTATCTGAAAAAAAAATCCTAGCCTTAGAAACACAGTTATTCAAAATTAATATGACGCTTAAAATCAGAAGATGCAAAATAATAGCCAATTTATACATGTAACCTTAAAAAAGTCCTTATCAAACAAGACATGAAGAAATGCGTGCTAAATAATATCATAAAGGTAGGTTAACATTGGATTTCGCGATCAGTGATTACGAAAGGCCGGATCGATGAAGCATCTCCTTAACAATTTTATCTGAAAAAAAATCCTAGCTTTAGAAACACAGTTATTCAAAATTAATATGACGCTTAAAATCAGAAGATGCAAAATAATAGCCAATTTATACATGTAACCTTAAAAAAGTCCTCATCAAACAAGATATGAAAAAATGCGTGCTAAATAATATCGTAAGGGTAGGTTAACATTGGATTTCGCGATCAGTGAGACGAAAGGCCGGATCGATGAAGCATCTCCTTAACAATTTTATCTGAAAAAAAAATCACAACCTTAGAAACGCAGTTATTCAAAATTAATATGACGCTTAAAATCAGAAGATGCAAAATAATAGACAATTTATATATGTAACCTTAAAAAAGTCCTTATCAAACAAGACATGAAAAAATGCGTGCTAAATAATATCATAAAGGTAGGTTAACATTGGATTTCGCGATCAGTGAGACGAAAAGCCGGATCGATGAAGCATCTCCTTAACAATTTTATCTGAAAAAAAAATCGCAACCTTAGAAACGCAGTTATTCAAAATTAATATGACGCTTAAAATCAGAAGATGCAAAATAATAGACAATTTATATATGTAACCTTAAAAAAGTCCTTATCAAACAAGACATGAAAAAATGCGTGCTAAATAATATCATAAAGGTAGGTTAACATTGGATTTCGCGATCAGTGAGACGAAAAGCCGGATCGATGAAGCATCTCCTTAACAATTTTATCTGAAAAAAAAATCGCAACCTTAGAAACACAGTTATTCAAAATTAATATGACGCTTAAAATCAGAAGATGCAAAATAATAGCCAATTTATACATGTAACCTTAAAAAAGTCCTTATGAAACAAGACATGAAAAATCGCGTGCTAAATAATATCGTAAGGGTAGGTTAACATTGGATTTTGCGATCAGTGAGGCGAAAGGCCGGATCGATGAAGCATCTCCTTAACAATTTTATCTGAAAAAAAAATCACAACCTTAGAAACGCAGTTATTCAAAATTAATATGACGCTTAAAATCAGAAGATGCAAAATAATAGACAATTTATATATGTAACCTTAAAAAAGTCCTTATCAAACAAGACATGAAAAAATGCGTGCTAAATAATATCATAAAGGTAGGTTAACATTGGATTTCGCGATCAGTGAGACGAAAAGCCGGATCGATGAAGCATCTCCTTAACAATTTTATCTGAAAAAAAAATCGCAACCTTAGAAACGCAGTTATTCAAAATTAATATGACGCTTAAAATCAGAAGATGCAAAATAATAGACAATTTATATATGTAACCTTAAAAAAGTCCTTATCAAACAAGACATGAAAAAATGCGTGCTAAATAATATCATAAAGGTAGGTTAACATTGGATTTCGCGATCAGTGAGACGAAAAGCCGGATCGATGAAGCATCTCCTTAACAATTTTATCTGAAAAAAAAATCGCAACCTTAGAAACGCAGTTATTCAAAATTAATATGACGCTTAAAATCAGAAGATGCAAAATAATAGACAATTTATATATGTAACCTTAAAAAAGTCCTTATCAAACAAGACATGAAAAAATGCGTGCTAAATAATATCATAAAGGTAGGTTAACATTGGATTTCGCGATCAGTGAGACGAAAAGCCGGATCGATGAAGCATCTCCTTAACAATTTTATCTGAAAAAAAAATCGCAACCTTAGAAACACAGTTATTCAAAATTAATATGACGCTTAAAATCAGAAGATGCAAAATAATAGCCAATTTATACATGTAACCTTAAAAAAGTCCTTATGAAACAAGACATGAAAAATCGCGTGCTAAATAATATCGTAAGGGTAGGTTAACATTGGATTTTGCGATCAGTGAGGCGAAAGGCCGGATCGATGAAGCATCTCCTTAACAATTTTATCTGTAAAAAAAAGTCATAACCTTAGAAACACAGTTATTCAAAATTAATATGACGCTTAAAATCAGAAGATGCAAAATAACAACCAATTTATACATGTAACCTAATAAAAAAATCCTAATCAAACAAGACATGAAAAAATGAGTGCTGAATAACATCGAAAGCGTATAGCTTTGGAAGAAGTTATTATATATTTTCGTTCTTGGTTATCTTATAATTTCATAGATTAATAATAATTTGACTTTTTTCACTGTGTAGTCTTAAAAATTCCATACCTATGAAATTTAAAAAAGAAAACTTTTGAATATGTAAATAAGGTCTATGATTTATTCGGATATATCCTAATAATATTATAAATCCGATTGTGTGCAAATGTTAGGCTGAAGCGAGACAAAATGGAGGATTTAATGATTCTGTATCTTTGTATATAGGTTGATTATAACCCTCAAATGAACATAGGCTGGTTTTTGTTTATTTTACTGAAATATTTTTCTTAATAATTCAAAATTTCGTTATTTTCATAGAAAATAAATAACCATTTTTTCGTATAATATTTTAAAATGGTTAAATTTACTTTACCGTTGCTAATACTTTATCGCTGCCAAAACTAAATCAAAATCCGGAATAATAATTTTTACTCAACAATTTAGTTTCAATTGAAAATTTTACACGTGAAAAATGAAAATGAAATAAAAAATAAAAAAATTATAAAGAAATTAAATAATATTATTAGAAATAAAACGTACATTTTTTTAATTTTTGATACTAATACAAGGTTTTAATATGCGTAACCATAGGAAACAGGCGAATATCACGTCATACATTAAAAATAAAGCGGATATGCCTTGATGGTGAAATAAAATGATCTTGGGTTTTTTCTTTACTTTTTTTCTTTTGTATGGTAACAATACTTGGCGTTTTACTCTCTGCGCACGGCTAATATAACTATACCGTATTTTTTATTTAAATTTTAAAAAAGTAAGAAGAAGTTTGAAAAGAAAATGGTTAGCAAATATCAATAATATGCTCTTCAAAATTGTCCATGTCAAAAATGATGTCATGGATAGCGAGAAATAGTTATTTTCAATCTTGAAAGTAAAAGAAATAATTCGATTACCTAAAAAGATGACGAATGTTAATAGTTCCATTTTTGTTGATAAAGCCTAAAGATTTAATATTATTTCGTTAAAGTAACATAATTTCCCCTATTCCAGGAAAAGAAAATTAACAAGAATTATGTCACTAAAAAGGGATTTCTCTGGGGGAAAAGAGACGTCATATTTGAAATAAAACGGGAATTTTCCAATATGTTTTAAAATGAGTGTGAATCAATTCCTTACATTAATAATACAAGGATCAGTAAGTATAGAAAGTAGATGGGTTTCACGCCATATTTATATCGAAAAATTTAAATATTTTTTTATCTATACTGATTATTAAGCATGAGTATCCGTTACATACAGATGAGAGTTTTCTGCTAAAAATCACATCATAATTTTAAGAAAAGGAAAAGGAACACGAATCTATTATATTAAAATCTGACCGTGTGTTTGTATTTCGCAACTACTCCTAGACTATCGAACGCAACGCGATTTACTTAATACCGGTTATCATTGATCCGAGGATGTCACGCAAACTCTCAGAATTAAAAAAAAATCAAATTAGATGCCAAGATTTTTTTTTTTTTTTTTTTTTTTTTGTAAATTTTAACGAAGTTTCTCTAAAAATGGAAAGTAAATTACTCCATATTTGTGTATAAAAAAGGAGAATAAAACAGATCAGTATACTTTTTACACCATTTTCTCATTAAAACTGAAAAACAGAATTTATTTTCACATAGATGGTGAAAACAAAATCTTGATTTCAGTAAATTATCCGAAAAATAAAAACATATTTTCACATATTCAAACTTCATGAATCAATTTATTCTGGAGAACAAAAATTGCCTGTCAACATACTGTCATTTAGAAAACAAGATTTGTTTCAGCTATACATTAAACCAAGGAGGCAGAATTGAATTTAAAGAAAAAGCATATACTATTCCAATTAATGTTTTTTCGAAGGATGGCTGTTAAAACGTTTCTCAAAGGCGTTAAAAGTAAAATTGTTTATTAGGTAAAACTGACATTTGTTTTTACTCAATTCGTCTATTTCCACGATTTTATTTGGTCCTTCTTTTTGCATTGGTTGCAATTTCCTTTTCGCGATTATTTGGCACAAAATTTCACTTTTTTAAGACTGAGTTATGTCAAGGTCCCTATAACAAAAAAATACCGTATTATCTCCTATGAAATGTGATAAATAGTTAGTTAATTGAATTGTTATTAACGTTTTTAATTATCGGGAGTGAAATATTTTGCTTAATTAATGTATTTATTCTTCTTTTAATGTTGCGTGAACGGGTAACAGCTAGTATATATATATACATGTATTATTATAATTTTTTTAAAGTAAATTTAGATAAGTGGTTTTTTAATCAATAACAAATAATGATACTTAGACGTACTTTCAGAATTTGAAAAAAATTCAAATATTATAAGGGAAAAAAAACAGGATAAAATTGCTATCAATTTTAAGTATTGCACATTTGAAAAACAAAATATCTCGTTTTAAAAAAATATTTCGATAATATTCTTATCTTGAAAAATTTATAAGAATATAAAGAATGTATTTCATCGATAAATCTTAAATTACTTTCAAGATATGGAAAAGAGTTTTTTTTTTTTTTTCAAGTATCCGTACTCAGTTATTATCCGCAATTCTTCTTTTTGTTTCAATATTTTAACTGGATAAGATTTAAGAGACTTTTAAGAAGGTTTTGAAACAATATACAATTAAATTTTCTAAAAAAGTTGAATCGGATTTCTAAAAAAGCTTAAATAATTTTATGTATGTTTTGTTGTTTAGTATAAGAATGTAAAATATAACTTTCTAATTACATCTTCTGTATTAATATGGATAATCATGATATTTACGTGTTTTGATATTATTATCTGGTGGAAAACAAATTGTTAATTTTTTCATAAAAATATTTTTATTTAAGTTTCTGAAATATTTATTTAAATAAATTTAGCAACAAGAAAAAAATAGTACCATATATTCTAGCGTTATAATTTCCTGAATATTACGATGTTTTAAAGTTGGCATTTAAATTGTCGTTTGAAGAGAATTTCTGGACGCAACAACGCAGAAAAGAAAACAAACTGCCTCCTGGATAAATTATGGATGTCCGTAAATGTGTTTTCGCGTTAAAAATTTCTCGTTGTTGATTGGTGAAAAATATTTTAAAGAAAATTTCTATATTTTAGAAAATATTCTAATGGAAAAAAAAAGAGCCCAACAAATATATCTTTTTAAATGTTAATGTATATTAAACAGAAATATAAATAAATAAGATTATAAGAACTTCAACGTTTTTATAATCTATATATTTAAAAAAAAGCGCATTCTGACAAATTTTCCACACTCGAATATAGTCTCTTTGCGCATGCGTGAACGTTTATTGAAGGCTTCTCCCCTCAAAAAGGGGAAACCTGATGGATTAGCCCTCACCTGTTTAGCATAGGCGGGTTGAAAAGAGTTGATTGAAAATGGATGAAGTCACCATTGCATTGAAAGCATAGACCTTTTAATATATTTTTGCTCTGAGATTGAAAGCTAAAGCTTTTTTTTTAAGAACGTATGTTTCCACTACTAAATATGTATATTTTTTCGCGAAATTTTAAGGAGAGCTTGGATACAGTTGTATTTATAACGGATTAAAATATCAGAGAGTTCGGAAGTTGATTTTTTTTTTTTAATTATTGCTATGTTAAAAGAGCCGACACGAAAACAAACAAACAAAAAAGCGAGAACAACACATTTCTTTTACAACTAGATATCAATATTTTTTTCACGAAATTTTTACATGGGCTGTAAAACCGTTTTATTTATCACCAATAAAGTTTTCAAAGAGTTCGGACAAAAAGAATTTTTTATTTTAAAACTATGAAACGACCCTACGTAAACAAGAAAATAAGCGCTTTTATCATTAAATACCAATATTGTTTTGCGAATTTTTAATTTTAAAGTATAACTCCATGCAAATTTTTAAAGAGAACTTGGATACAGTTATATTTATAACCTATTGAAATGTCAGAGAGTTCGGAAGATGCGAACTACTTTTTTATTGCTATGTTAAAGGAGCCCACGCGAAAACAAACAAACAAACAAACAAGAACGAAAAATCATGCGTCAAGCATAGATTATGTAACACTTTCCAACGTTTCCAAAATAATTTTACTAATCATACCGTTTCATAAGCTAAAAGATAACATCTAAGTAAACAATTTGGAAAACGCATAACATATTTAAAAACTTAATTTCAGGAATTTCCAACATATACAATATTCGAGAAAATATCCGAATACTGTTATTCAGCCCTGTATAGGATCTATAGATTTGTATATATACTACATAGGATGCTAAATTTTAGTTCAGTTAGGAAACGCGTAGCACAGTTTAAAATTCTCGGTCTAGAGTTTCTGTCAATAAACGAAAATGTGTTCGAGAACTTTTATGCTTCCCTGTATAGGATCTACAGAATTTATACACACCACGTAATAGACAAAAAGCGAGTTAAAATTAAAATCGCGTTCAGTAACTTAAAACGCACTTCCAGGAATTATTGTTAACAGACAGTAGATAATTCTTTTGTGTGTCCCTGTAAATGAACGATGAATGGTATACACACAATATTCTGTAGTGAGCCTCTTGTAATGCACCTTAGTGATATATATAAATATCAATGCGTTTAAAATAGTGAAACATTATTTAAATAAACCGCAGACGATTTTTCTCCATAGACGTAATATAACGGAATTCTTTTGACTGTCCCAGTAAACTAACTAAAAGTGCTATGCACACCCTATTCCATATTAAGCTTCTTGTAATGCACCTTAGTGATATGTGTAAATTTCAATGCGTTTAAAATAGTGAAACATTATTTAAATAAACCGCAAATGATTTTTCCCCATACACCGCAATGTAACGGAATTCTTTTGAGTGTCCCTGTAAAAAAACTATAAGTGCTACACACTTCCGTTGAAATAGGGAACATGCTATAGATAACGACAATAACATATAAAAATTGCAGAGCAATCCGAGCCTATTTACGGGAGTTAGAGCACGGACAGACGGCCATATGGCAGACGGCAGACGGCCATACGGCCAGACAAACCGAAGTCATAAACACTTTTCAACTAGGTTGGAAAGTGTTAAAAAGCGAGAAGAAAATATTTCTTTTACAATTAGATAACAATATTTTTTCACGAAATTTTTACACGGGCTGTAAAACCGTTTTATATATCACCAATAAAGATTTTAAAGAGTTCGCACAAAAAGAACTTTTTTTTTTAAAACTAGCTGACCCGCCCGGTGTTGCCCGAGCCCTTGTAATAAACTTAAATCTCTTAAAAAACGGAACTCTGGCCACGGTCTACGATGGCTTCGGAACCGTATACCCGGCATGCTCGTACGCTCTAGAAAATCTTTATTTCCCCCTACCACCGCCAGGGGAGCATTCTGTCCTAAACAAACCTCTTTCCGAACGAACTTCTGAGACAGGTCCCCGCTGCCTACGCTACTGTATCGTAGGCGCAATACAAAATTCAGCTGGTTTCGAGAAGATGGGAACATTATTAGCCCAGTTATTGCAATAAGGCACAGTTAGAGAAAATAACCTTTAGTGAGGTGCCGAAGGGAGGGGATGTTCGAGTGTCCTTCAGAAAATGACTAATTTTTGAGGCCCGCTATGCATGCATAAAAATTCGTTCGTTTTGTTAAGCTAGGAACTTAATTACAAAGTTGGCTTCAACTCTTATTTGTAAATAGTGGTAACCGCTACTCATAAATTTAATTTAATGTTATAAAGGTGACTATTAAGTTAATTATAATGTTTGGAATCACTTGCGTTGAAATCGGAAAGATAGTTGCTGAGATATGGAAACGGAGCACAGCTAGAGAAAAATCCTTGCAAGAGGTAGGGGGGGGGGGGTGTTCAAGTGCCCTTCAGCAAATGACTAATTAGGAGGACCACTATGCATCTTTCAAAATTCGTTCGTTTGCTTAAGCTTTGAACTTAATTACAAATTTGGCTTAAACTATTATTCGTAAATAGTGGTAACCGCTACTCATAAATTTAGTTTAATGTTATAAAGAGTGACAATTAAGTTAATTATAATGTTTGGAATCACTTGTATTGAAATCGGAAAGATAGTTGCTGAGATATGGAAACGGAGCAGAGTTAGAGAAAAAACCTTGAAGGACGGGCCGGGGGGGGAGGGGTTGTTCAAGTGTCCTCCGGCAAATGACTAATTAGAAGGACCACTATGCATCTTTCAAAATTCGTTCGTTTCCTTAAGCTTTGAATTTAATTACAAATTTGACTTAAACTGTTATTCGTAAATAGTGGTAACCGCTACTCATAAATTTAGTTTAATGTTATAAAGGGTGACTATTAAATTAATTATAATGTTTGAAATCACTTGCGTTGAAATCGGAAAGATAGTTGCTGAGATATGCAAACGGAGCAGAGTTAGAGAAAAAACCTTGAAGGACGGGCCGGGAAGGGGGGGGGGTGTTCAAGTGGCCTTCAGCAAATAACTAATTAGGAGGATCACAATACCCCTTTAATGATTGATTCATTTGGTTAAGCTAGGAACTTAATTTGAAATTTGGCTTACACTATTATTCGGAAATTCTGGTAACTGCTTTCTAGAAATACACCTTGAAGCTTAAATGTAATTAGACCCTTGCCCCTCTTCATTCCCGCAAATATAAAAAAGAATCTGTTAAATAAAGTTTTCTGTATTAACAATCTCCATCATAATAATAAATGTCATGTAAAAAAAAAAAAAAAAAAAAAAAAAAAACTTACACCCGACTAATTGTCATGAAGAAAAATGATGTACCTGGAAAATATTTCAATCAGTGGGACGTATGTGTAATTTGTCATGTACAGGTGGCGCTACATTTGCATGGCTCCTCTACGCTGATAACTTCAATCCACATTGACACTATTTAGTTAGAAATCCTTATTTATGCATCGCTACTCTGGTTTATTTAATTACTTGTGTGAAGAATCGATGCAACGAACCAGTGAACCAACCAACCCAAGAGAATAAAAGCGTATTTGTAATGAGAGTTCTTTGTGCATTTTAATTAATATTTCAGAAAGTAATTAAAATATTAAAATTCTGACGCTCTCTGATACCAGGAGAGGGTTTGGACTACCTAAATCTAAATTTACAGACTTCTAGGTGCGCTAAATTTTCCTAGCCATCGCCAACAGACACACACACACACACACACACACACACAGACACACAGAGCGAAACTTTCTTTTATTAGCATAGACTATAAAACGACCTAACATAAAAAAAAGAAGAAAATAAGCGCTTTTATCACTAAATATCAATATTTTTTTCGCGAATTTTTCATTTTAAAATATAATTTTATATAAAATCCGGTTAAAGATATAAAATAATAAAAATCTGATGTTTCTTTTTAAATTTATTTTCACGGGCCCGGGCAACGCCGGGCGGGGGTCAGGTAGTTACGAATTATAATATTTTTGCCTTTCTTTGGCTGTGACGAAGCATTTTTAGTGTTTCGTTCATCTGACGAAATCCTATTCGACTCACTCCTCTGTCTGTCTGCATGCCCCAGAGTTCGTTCTCGAAAACTGTATAAGTTAGAAGCTTGAAATTTTGAAATTTTGCATACTTAGCTGAATACTTTAGATTATACGACAAGTGATAAAATTTTGAAAAAGTCTTATATTATTTGAATTAAATTAATTAATTTAATGACATCCGACCATTTGTTACAAAAAATGACATCCGACCAGATTTTAATACTTCAGCGTTCGCTATGTGGCTCCGTTATATCCGGTTTCCATGCTGTTCGAAAGGTTCCTAGATCGGAGCTGGGCGTCGGTGTTTGAATTTTATTCACCGGAATAGATTTCATTATCAAATAGATTCAATTTTACAGAATTTTTGAAAATGTGTTTGCCAGGCTAGGATTGCTTATACGCCCTCAGATCGAGCGGCCATTTTTTTGGCGATGTTTGGCGGGTTTTTTGGCGATGTATTTGCCAATCTGGCTACCGAGTGGACTTTTGCCTTCTGGCAACCCTGAAGTAATCTCCGATACGATTTTTTTTTCTTCTCATTTATTCTGTGAGCGGACGACTGAGAGGTTGTGTTCATTTTTTCTTGCCTGTTTTATTCCACGTGGTATCTTTGATCAGGTTGTATAATTCCAACTTTTTATTATTATTATTAATATTTGATTATTTTTTTCGATTGATAATGGCTTCTGTTGTTAGTTTACCGCTTGTTGGTGATGTTGTGCTGAAATTTCAGGAAATTTTGAGAGCCAGAAGGTTTCAAGGTTTCTCGAGATAGGCCTATTTTTGGAGTGCAATTGCATTTTGCGCTATTTTAAGTTTTTTTTTTTTGTTTAATTTTGGAATATATACAGATTAAAATATATGCAGATTAAAATATATACAGATTAAAATATATACAGATTAAACATAAAAAAGGTAAATTCAAGAAATTTTCGTAGAAACGTGAAGTATTTTTTGCAATTTATGCACAGAGATTTGATTTTTCAATGGATGTATCCATGTTTGATTTTTCAAATTAATTCTGCAGGTGTTTTTTTTTTTTTTTTTTTTTTTTTTTTTTTTTTTTTTTTTTTTTTTTTGGGCGGGGGGGGGGGGGGGATGTTTGTTTAAAGATGTATTTTTGCAATTTATGTATGGAGGTTTGATTTTTCAATTTCTGGTGTTTTTTTAATTTTAATTGAGGTTTGTTATTAAGATGTATTTTAGAAATTTATGTACAGATTTTTGATTTTTCTATTTGTCGATGTTTCTTTTTTCAAATTTTGTATCGAGGTTTGTTTTTTAAACGATAGGATATACGTTTTAATGCCTTTATTTTTAGAGATATGTTGGTTTAATAATGAATCTTTGCGTTTTTTTTTTAAAGTATCACCGTATTTACGTCTCTGCCGTTTGCTCAGTATTCAGTGAAAAATTCTTGAATTACCCTTTTTTATGTTTAATCTGTATATATTTTAATCTGTATATATTCCAAAATTAAATAAAAAATAAAACCTAAAATAGCCCAAAATGACCACTTGGCGACAAATTCTTGTTGGCGAAAACCCGTTTTTCGCCAACAAAACAAAATGGCGGACCTGAGGCCGTGTAAGCAATCTGTTCCGTTTGCCATTTTAAGGCCAAAAGTTATTGAAAAATATTTTAGTAATTATTTTTTTTCTTCCAAAATTATTTTCTTGTGAAACTGTGAAAGTTTACATTTTGTTTAAACTTCTGCTAAATTTTAAAAATTTTGGAATTTTAAATTTCGTTTAAACCATTTGTTTTGTTTTGAGAAAATTCGAAATTTTAAATTTTGCTTGAACATCCACTAAGTGCTTGAGACATTTCTGCATTTTAAATTTCGTTCAACAATTTTTTTGTTTTAAGAAATTTTAAATTTTAGAATTTTAAACCTCCGCTAAACTTTTGAAATTTTGAATTTTCTTTAAATAATTTTATTTTCTTTATTTTTAAACAGCTCTTATTTTTAAATATTAAATTTCCTTTTTCAATCGTTGATTCTCGTTAATGACTAGTGCTGCCATCTCACTTTTAATTTATTAATAGAAATTCTAGAATATATACTGTCTAAAAAGCAGTTCTCAAATGTTTTTAATTTTATTTCAAAAATAGCTTCCTCTTGTAATCATTTTAATTTTAAATGTAATGGTGTTGCCATCTATGTTTTTATTGATAAAGTGTATTGATAAAGGATAAAGATTTAATAAATATAACATAATGATTTGGATTTATTAATTAAAGGATAAAGTGCTTTGGAAGCAATATTAAACGAAACCCTTTGTGCGATCTCCGATCACAATTTCCCACATTTTTTTTTTCTGTAATAGTATATAAAATAAAAAATGGCATATATTCCTTTCATATACTTTTTTCATCATCATAATTTTAATGTGAATAGATAGTTTAACCATTTGTTTAAGTGAGTCGTGAGGTTAAAAATGTTGAGAGAAAACTGCTGTAGGTAACACTAAAATAAATAAATACTCGTTTTGACCTTTTTCTTGTATAGGATTTTAAAAGATATATTGACAATACCGCAAAAAATAGGAAAAGTGCCTTTTATTTGGATAAAGTAAAGCTTCCTTAAATTTATGTGCATTTGTCTTTAGTTTTTATTTAACAAAAAACAAAAGGTTTTATCTTTTTTCGGAGATTTTGAATTTCTCCTTCTTATTGTAAATAAGATGAATTAAATATTCATTCTCTAATATTTTGTTATACTAATAAAATACGAAAAAATATTACAATAAAGTAGTTTTCCGGTATACCAACACAAAACTGAGCATTTAAAAGATATAAAATTTTAAAATTACAGACTTTGACGAGCTATTTTATTAAATCAATACACGTATATATTTAAAATAAAAGAACAAATACATGTTATACAATAAAATAATAAAGTAAAACACAATTTAAACTGCAGGTATTAAAACTGCAAATGTTTCTTAGCATTGTAATAAACATTTTATTGTTTGGAGAAAAAAAAAGGCCGAAACATATGAACCCTATGAGATAGGAATGACGAACAGTGCCGCACTGTCTTTTATTACGCCATTTTGCGATGCTCCAAGATATCTCTGCAGATTGTACGTCTCTTCTACAGGTATGATATCCAGTATTTGGATCAACAAAATTATATTTGAGATTTACTGTGAAATGGTTCTAGACGGCATCTCACAAAAATCTCTACATCTTTATCTCTACAGGTATGATATCCAGTATTAGGACCAACAAAATTATATTTGAGATTTATTGTGAAATGTTTGTAGACGGCATCTCACAAAATCATCTATATTTATATGTCTACAGGTATGATATCCAGTATTAGGATCAATAAAATTATATTTAAAATTTACTGTAAATTTTTGTATACGGCATCTCACGAAAATCTCTACAACTATGCTTCTACAGGTATGATATACAGTATTAGGATCAACAAAATTATATTTGAGATTTAATGTGAAATGATTGTAGACGGCATCTCACAAAAATTTTGGAATTTATATATCTGCAGGTATGATATACAGTATTAGGATCAACAAATTTGTGTTTGAGATTTACTGTGAAATGGTTATAGACGGCATCTCACAAAAATCTTTGCATCTATATCTCTACAAGTATGATATCCAGTATTAGGATCAACAAAATTATATTTGAGATTTACTGTGAAATGTTTGTAGACTGCATCTTACAAAAAAATTTTCATCTATATCTCTACAGGTTTGATATCCAGTATTAGGATCAACAAAATTATATTTGAGATTTACTGAGAAATGTTTGTAGACGGCATCTCACAAAAATCTTTACATCTATATCTCTACAAGTATGATATCCAGTATTAGGATCAACAAAATTATGTTTGAGATTTACTGTTAAAAGTTTGTAGACGGCAATTCACAAAAAACATTCTTTATGTGTAATTCAATAGCTCTGAAACCAGGGGCGCCATTTCGGAACTTTCTTGGGGGGGGCAAAGTTTTTTTAAGGTAGTGGCATAGCCGAGGGTGGAGTTCGGGGGCCGCACCACCCCCCCCCCGTAACCTCTCCGAACTGAAAACGTTTGCTGAATCATATATACAGACACAGCTATACTTCTAATACGGAATCTTAAGTGACCTCTGAAAAATTCCGTTTTAGACAGGTTTTCGTCTTAGCAAGTAGAATTTTAAAATATTAAGAAAGTTTTCAGTTATAGATAGGTACCGTTTTTTTCAGGTATTCTTTAAGACTGTTAAAACCTCCTTTCTATAAAGCACTTCTGAAGAGCATAGGTGTATTACAGTGAAACGTGTCAAAGCGAAACCTGTCTATAACATAATTCTTTCTCAAACGGGCAAAAAAAAGTCATGTTTCGACGAAAAAAACGTCATACAATTATACTTGCTAAGATGGAGACCTGTCTAAAATGGAACTTTTTTACAGTCCTTTTCAACTCATTTTTGCAGTTTTTACTGCAGGGCGACATTTCATGAGTTTCTTGGGGAGGGGGGGGGGGAGGCAAAGTTTTTTTTAGAGACAGGGGCTGAAATATCGTGCACAAAATAGAAATAGGCCCCCACAATAAAAAATGCAGTGTGAGATTTTGTCTTCTTATCTTAACTTCTTTCACAAACATGTGATTCTTCAGCGAATATATATACTTAATTTTAGTGGTAGTCCGCGAATTTTTCTTCTTCTTTTTTACGCAAAAGCAATTCGTCAACCGATAGCGGTAAACATCGCGAACTTTACGAATTGGAATTAGAAAAGAATAGTTAAATTGGCAAAATTAGTCGCGGAAAAAATCGTTAATTTTTTCAAACAACCGTGAAAAAATATTGCGAATTTCGCCAAAGATCACTGAAACAAAATAGAGATTTTCGTAAATCCGTCGCGGAAAAGAATCGCGAATTTAGTATAACTATTGCGGGAAAATATCGCGAAATTCATCAAATAATTGGACAAACAAAAATCACGAATTTAGTCAAACAATCGCGCAAAAAAGGGAAATTTCGTCAATGATCGCGCAAAAAGATATCTACTTTTGTCAGTTGGTTGCAGAAAGTGACTTCCGAATTTCAACAAACGATCGTAGAAAAGAGTCGCGAATTGCATCAACAGATTGCGAAAACAAATAGCGAATTTCGTCGATCAGTTGCCCAAAAAAAATGTCGGAAATTTCGACAAATGGTGGAAAAAAATTCGTCAGCAATTGGAATTTCGTCAAAGGTTGTACAAGAAAATAGCAATTTTTGTTAGTCGGTTGCGGAAAAAGACTCCCGAAATTTCAACAAACGATCGCAGAAAAGAGTCGCGAATTTCGTCAAAAGATGGCGAAAACAAATAGCGAATTTCGTCGATCGGGTGAAAAAAATATCGCGAATTTAGACAAATGGTCGAAAAAATCAATTCCTTCAATGATTCACAGAAAATAGTGAATTTTGGAAAATTATCACAAAAAAAATGAAACAATCGCGAAAAAAAGTCGTGAAATTCAATCGGTCACGAGATAATCAGCACACAAACACCATCAAGAAGTTATGAAATTTGCAAATGTTGTAATCCATAGGTCCCTTTCCGGCACAGACAAATTCTGTTTGTAAAATGAGAAATTACTGACTGACACCGGAATTTACAAACGACTTTTTTTTATAAAATTAGAACTCCTTATTTTAAGCTTTCATTATAGAAACAAATTTTTATTAAAATATTCTTGGTGCCGAATGCAAGTTTGGAATTAAAATAAGGTGTGCCCGGAGTGGGACCACTGTGCCGGAAAGGGATAAGAAAATTTTCATTAATGATTTTCTTTCAGTAAAAATTTTCCGCAATCATTTTCTGCCTTCCTCTTCAGACTATGATCTAAATTTCATACAATTCAGAAACCTGCAAAACCCTTGGTCTCAGGTCCCTTGCTCCTGCATTGGGTGGGGGAGTCTGTCTGGTTAAAGTCATGATTCGGGTCGGTTACAACCAAATCTGGACAAGACTTTGGCTGTGGAGATTTTTAAGAGCATACTGTATATACAATATCAATTAATAAAGCATATGATTTAACAGCATTATAACGATTGGAGTAAATGTAATGTGACACTAATAAAACTAAATTAACAAATCATATAATTAGGAAATTGAATACACATCCGCCATCCCCCCACCCCCGAAAAAAAATAAAAAAATTCCCCTTAAATTTCTGGGTAAAGAGAGAATTTATCACTAAAATTCTAGCCTTGGGGGTGACGAGTTTTCTTTTAATCATGCTGTACACAGCTCAGAAGCATTTCATAGTGTTTTTCTCACATATATTTCTAAAACTAGCCAACATACTCATTAATGATAAATGTCTCACTTGCAGTATGTTGAATGTTGCAATAGCAAGGCTTTAGCAGAGCCCGATTAAGCTCACCTGGGGCCCAAGGCCCAGCAACTTTTTGGGGCCCCTCAAATTAAAATAGTGGCTAGAGATTTTTTCGAGAATATTAAATATTATGATACAGTTGCCAAGTTAAGCAAAATCTTTTCGTTTTGTTTTTGAGAAATAATTTCAGTAAACTTCATTTTTAAGAAACTATTTTTAATCATTTTTTTTCATTTTTGGGGCCCCATCAACAGTGGGCCCAAGGCCACGGCCTAGTTGGCCTGTGCGTTAATCAGGCCCTGGGTTTTAGAAAACATTTCAATGTTTAAAGTGTTTATTATTTTCTTCTATCTTTACAAGAAAAAAGTATTGGATTTATGAAAATTTGCTGCTTCCGGTTTTCGACGAATTTATACGTTTTAGAAGTTCCTGAACACAATTGGACTATTTTTAGAAAATGTCTGTCTGTGACAAAAATTTTGTGGGCGCTGTATCTCAAGAACTAATGCAGGGAATTTGATAAAACTTTATATTCAGTTAGACATTGATATAAATAGGTGGTGTTTAGTTTTTGGTGTAAATCGCTCAACAGATGGCGATGCTATGCTACATATTTCATGATTTTTGCGATAGCTATATCTCAAGAACTAATGCACAGAATTTCACTAAACTTCAGATTCGGTTAGACCTTGACAAAAATAGATGTTGATTACGATTTGGTATAAATAGCCCAATAGCCACTGGTATGGTACATTTTGTACGATTTTTACGATAGCTATATCTTCAGAACTAACGCACATAATTTAATAAAACTTCAGATTCAGTTAGACCTTAATATAAATTGGTGCTGATTTGTTTTTGGTGTATGTGAAACCTGTATAAGATAGAAGAAAGTTCTGGGATTGGCACATCAGACTAGTTTTTAGGTAGATTTCGTAAGAAATACTACCTATTACATTCTCACCTAAGTTGGAAATTTTGAAAATTTTTTGCAGATCTACGCCGATCATGACTCCCAGAACCCAAAACCACCCCCAGTTCAAAACTTTATATATCTATCTATTATCTATCTATGTCACTTTTTTATGAACACGATAACTGGAAAAATTCTGCATAAATCTCTTCCAAACTCATACATAAAATCATGGGGCATAAAATCTCGGTCAAGTTCGTTAATGGGTAAAATCGAACCAAGCGGGGGGGGGGGGGAATGGCGGGGCTTTTTGTGAAAACAGAAAAACCCCCATAATTTCTTAATTATTATACGTATTGAATCCGTTTAAAGTTATTATTACTTCTAGGAAAAGGGCCGAAAATTTAGGTATGTCAGATTTTTTATGTCATTCAAAATGGCCTCAAGGCGGGGGGGGGGGGGGGAATAGGGGTTTTATAAGAAAAAAATCATAGCTTCGTCCATTCACAAGATATAAAATCCGCGTAAATTTATTATTAATCCTCTTAATATTATCTAAAACTTTTATATTGACATGTTTTTTATAGGACCAACCGTTATAGCTAAAAAAAAAAAATCCCTGCCAGCTCCGCCCTGCAAACAAGTTAGGTTTCGAAGTAGGCGGTTCCAACTGCCGCATCATCGTAAAAAGGTCATTTCTTCCGCAATTCCCGACAAACAGGCGCCCCACGGTCTGCGTCTTCGAAATCTACCTGTAGGCCGAGCCGTCAGGGATTTTTTTTGTATTGTAATCAAATCTGTGAAATCTGACGTTATTTTAGCTTTTGATCTTTTTTTTTTTTTTTTTTTTTTTTTTTTGTCTAACCTGTGATAACTGATAAATTTTCTGAAATTTCAAATTTCTTGGGGGGGGGGCGGTTGCCCCCCCCAGCCCCCCCGGAAATGGCGCCCCTGTCTGAAACAATTTTATTCCAGCTTCCTCATCATCAGGTAACTGCCAAATGATAAAATCCATGTAAACGGCAGCGAAAAATGTAAGTTATAACTTAATAAAAATAATATTGATTAGAAAAATAACAAATTAAGATGTTTTTGCGTGGATACGATTAAATATTGGGGATAAAAATGTTTCACATTCATTAAATACCGAGTTGAAATGTTTGGCACGGTTTGCAATAAAAATCCTATGCACGGTCAGAGTTGAAATAAATAGAGCATTAGCATACATTTTGACATGGTGTTGTTGTAACAGAAAAGTACGAAAAAGAGTATTTTTTTATGTTACCTTAGGTTTATCTTCAATTTATTATTAATTCATTATTTTAATAAAAAATCTTTCTTGTATTTAAATCTTATAATTTTTTATATGAATTATAATTAGATTGAAATTCGTTCTTATAATTAGACTTTTATATGTTAAAATATTGAAGAAGTGGATTTTTACTGATATGAATTCTGTAAATATTCTGATTTGTTACATAAAATATTGTTTTAATCCAATACACGACAAAATTATTAAGTCCTCACATTATTTAAGACCTTAAAAAAAAAGTACTCTCCTTTTGCTGAATGGCGTTTGCCATAACAAATTCCGAAATGTAATGTTCACGTTATTTAATCACAAAGTTTCTGTCATTAAATGAGGCATATTTTTAATACTAAAATAGTGATAGCTAAGTAGTTAATTTCCCATACAGATTTATTTTGATTCCCATACCCATATTCTGATATAGTATTTGTTACATAGAATATTGTTTTAATCCAATACAAGACAAAATTATTAAGTCCTCAAATTATTTAAGTCCTTAAATAAAAAGTCCTCCCCCTTTTGCTGAATGGCGTTTGCCATAACAAATTCCGAAAAGTAATGTTCACGTTATTTAATCACAAAGTTCCTGTCATGAAATGGGGCATATTTTTAATACTAAAATAGTTAATTTCCCATACACATTTATTTTTACTGTTGCGTAACCAGCGAGTAATGGGTTTTTCTGGCAGTGACGTAAATTCACGTCATTTGAATATCTATAACTCCACCTATGTGCGTTTCTTTTGATTTTTATATGTTATATCATTTCTCAAAAATATACATCAAATATCTCTTTATTCAATTAGAGAACTATGCATGTACAATCATCGATTGGAAACAATATCATTATTATATATACCCATTTGAACTATGCAAATGAAAACAGAAAATCTTTTGGTTAATTAAAGCTTCAGTGCAAGAGTATATAGCCATAAGAGTATATGCCCATAGGCGGCACTTACTGATAACAAGTCAAAAACATGCAGTTGAGAAAATGATAATATAGCAAACTTTCACAGTTGAAGATTCGTTTAATGATCGAACTTCATCTATTTACCGTTTATCAGAGCAATATGTTATACACATTTTAAATATTTGTCTGTAATTTTAATTATAATAGCAAGTTATTTGAGAATAATTTAAAACTTTATGAAATTGTATGGTACAAACTGAATATTTTAAACAACAAATATTATAACTTCAGATAGCACTTTAAAAATATATATATGTTTCAAAAATATTATGTAAAGAATATAGGATAATATGTTGCAATGCTGATAAAACAGAAAAGGCATTTTCTTTCAGACAAGTTAAAGCTCCCATAAATTTATCCGGATTTCTTCTGATTTCTGTTTCAAGTATTTAGCAAGAAACGCGCAATACTTTATCCTAGATTAGAAATGCTGAATTCCCATTTCTTTTACGAAACAGCGATTAAATAATTTTTTCTCTTTCTGATCATTTGTTTGCAGATAAGATGGACAACATCTTTCTATCTCTAACAAACATCTTTCAAATAGGGTGAAACCCCTAGTAACTGACACTTTAAGGATTCTTTCTTGTTCAAATCACTATTATAAAAATTTAAATCTATTTTATAGTTACCTTTGTTTTTTGAGAGGATAGTAGAGATATATTAAAAAATTGTTGTTGGCAAAATTTTGAAAAATTATACATTTTATAATTAAAAATTAATTTTTTTCTTTTTCTGATCATTTGTTTGCAGATAAGATATACAACATCTTTCTATCTCTAACAAACATCTTTCAAATAGGGTGAAATCCCTAGTAACTGACACTTTAAGGATTCTTTCTTGTTCAAATCACTATTACAAAAATTTAAATCTATTTTACGCTTACCTTTGTTTTTGAGAGGATAGTAGAGTTATATTAAAAAGTTATTGTTGGCAAAATTTTGAAAAATTATACATTTTATTATTAAAAATTAATTTTATTCTATAATAGGGTCGAAAACTCCAGTAACTGACACCATCCCTACTGTGGCAACTTCGACTGCCTATATTAAAATGCAGTCTAAGATGCCGACATATAAATAATCAATTTTAATGTAATTGATTTCTAATAAAATTAGTAAAAAACAAACTTTCTTACCTCTAAGTTCCAAAGCGGGACATCGGTGCTCCGGCTGTTCATAATTCCTTATATTTCAAAAAACTAAACATTCTTGAGAGACGAAAAGACTTGACTCAAAATAAAATTCAGGATATTAGTAAACACATCACTATTTAATTAACAAATCACATCTCGACGAACAAATCATTATATACAGCTTTTTAACTGTGCGAAAAATGCTCTCAAAACAATCATAATCATAAAAACTAAACTAAAGGTTAGAGTTCAAAAACTAAAGTTCTAATAAAAATGTTCTTGACAGTTACAAAAGAAAAAGAACGAAAAATCATGCGTCAAGCATAGATTATGTAACACTTTCCAACGCTTCCAAAATAATTTTACAAATCATACCGTTTAATAAGCTGAAAGATGACATCTAAGTAAACAATTTGGAAAACGCATAATATATTTAAAAACATAATTTCAGGAATTTCCAACATATACAATATTCAGAAAAATATACGAATACTTTTATTCAGCCCTGTATAGGATCTATAGACCTGTATATATACTACATAGGATGCTAAATTTTAGTTCAGTTAGGAAACGCGTAGCACAGTTTAAAATTCTCCGTCTGGAGTTTCTGTCACTAAACGGAAATGTGTCCGCGAACTTTTGTGCTTCCCTGTATAGGATCTACAGAATTTATACACATCACGTAATAGACAAAAAGCGAGTTAAAATTAAAATCGTGTTCAGTAACTTAAAACGCACTTCCAGGAATTATTGTTAACAGACAATTGAGAATTCTTTTGTGTGTCCCTGTAAATGAACGATGACTGCTATACACACAATATTCTGTTGTAAGCCTCTTGTAATGCACCTTAGTGATATTTATAAATTTCAATGCGTTTAAAATAGTGAAACATTATTTAAATAAACCGCAGACGATTTTTCTCCATAGATGTAATGTAACGGAATTCTTTTGACTGTCCCTGTAAAGTAACTATAAGTTCTATGCACACCCTATTCCATATTAAGCTTCTTCTAATGCACCTTAGTGATATATATAAATTTCAATGCGTTTAAAATTGTGAAACATTATTTAAATAAACCGCAAATGATTTTTCCCCATAGACCGCAATGTAATGGAATTCTTTTGAGTGCCCCTGTAAAAAAAACTATAAGTGCTACACACTTCCGTTGAAATAGAGAACATGCTATAGATAACGACTATAACATATAAAAATTGCAGAGCAATCCGAGCATATTTACGGGAGTTAGAGCACGGACAGACGGCCAGACAAACCGAAGTCATAAACACTTTTCAACTAGGTTGGAAAGTGTTAAAAAGAAAACATAATGTTGCGCGCATGCGCCAGTTTCATTGCTCTTTTCAGCTAATCAGAGCACATTCCTACCTCTACATTGCGTAGATGCTTTTTATGTTTCAAATCTTTGAGAAGAAAAAGGGGGTTTTGGATGATGCAACAGGAAATGAATTCCCAATTACAACACCTATTTTGGAACACCAATAACTCACACAAAGTTAACCAGTGACTGACACTTTATTTTAAAAAATTAAAAGGCTTTAAAAAAAAAGTTTTACTTTATTATAAAATCAAAATACATTAATATTTATTATAAAAAGTGGGATTTAGTAAGCTGTACTGCATTATTAGTAATGCAGAGTATATAGTAAGAGTATATAAGGAGTAATATTTAGTACTGCATTATTAAAAATGCAGATATCCAATAACTGACTTATATGAACCAGTAACTGACATCTTGTATCAGACACCGGTAAAACAACTTAAATTTTAATTGTGTTTTTACTACAAGATAAATTTAATTTATTATTATGCATTTTTAAACAGTTCAAATAATAGATTTCAAATTTCTTTAATATAACCTGTTACTAACATCTGTGTCAGAGACTGGAGAAATGAAATTTTAGGAACCAATAACTGGCTGCCCCCATTAAGCTTAATTAATTAACTATAAACCTTAAATAATGGCCCTAGTATATCATATGCATCTTTAAACTAATTTCTACAAGTATCACTTTAAGAAAAAAGTTTAAGATGGTTGCTTACAAATAGATTAGAAAAACGCTTCCTTAATTTTAGAAATAAGATGGTTACTTGAAAATGGCACTTTTTGTAATCTCAGAAGTTCCTTCCTCATTGAATATGTTCTTGGATTTACTCATTTTTTAATACTTCATTTTTTTCAGTTCACCCTACATATTAAATGAGAAAATCTATTAGAATTTTCAATAAGAAAGTGCTTATCAACTATATTCTGTAACTCAAGAAGCCTAGATTGAACCCCTTAGTCTGTGCAATATAACAAAGATTTTACTCAAGAACATTCGTTAAATGATCGAATTTCGTAGCAAGTCTTTTCATTTTTTTATCAGATCAATTTGCAATCTATGACGTGAATCTTTGTGTATCATCTATAGCATAAAATATTCAGCCTTTACTGAAAAACGGAAAAAAAGAGTTCGATTACATAATTTCTTAGTAAGAACATCTGACAATTTGATAAGTTTGCAAACAAAAATAACTTAAAAAGTGTGTCAAGAAGTAGTCAGTTTGGATTTGAAAAATAAATTTTTAAGTCATTTGCGAATATAGTAGCTTTGTAAAATTGTCTATTAAAAACTGAATGTTTAAGTAACAAATGACATAACTTCAAATAACACTAAAGAAATAATAGCTTTTTAGGTGCGTTCGTAATTATATAAATACGTAGCACCTATAGTCGTCAGTGGCGGATCCAGGGAGGGGTCAAAGGGTCAGCTGACCCCCCTGTGATGAAAAACACCCTTATTAGTGGCGCAGCCAGAACTTTTTAGCAAAATGATTTTTTTTAATTCTTATTATTTTTGTATTTCACACATTTTTTACCGTTCCGAAAAATTAGTATAGGAAATCAATGTTAACCATTTTTTGCTTGGTCCTGTAAGATATTTCTGCTCTGCTCAGGTCATCATAAAAAAGAGCGAGGGTTCGTTCTCTGGACCATTGTTACTTGGCGCTTTGTTCACTCCCAGATGGACACCGAGATGATGGGAACCTGATGGAAGAGGATGGCTGAGGTTCAATAGCAAATGAAGGAAACTTTCGTTCATTATTGAGGTTTCGCATTGACGTAGGTGACACTGTTTTGGAAAATCACATAAACAACACTCCTCGTAACCCTACTTTTATCAGTAAAACAACTCAAAATTAATTAATTGACATTTGTGGGGAGCTGATATCACAGAAAATACTGTACTCTGTGAAAGGAAGTCGGATCTTTAGTATTTTAGCTGACAAAACCAGCGATGCTGGTACTATCGAGCAGATGAGTCTTAGCATTTCATATTGGGATATAACTACGAAGAAAATCAGGGAAGAGTTTTTAGGCTTTGTAGAAGCTAGAGGCTTAAGTGGTGAGTTCCTTGCAGATCTAATTAAAGAAATTGAAAATATGCGAGGACAAGGTTACGACGGTAGTTCAAATATGGCTGGAAAACTCAAAAGGGTGCAAGCACGCATAAAAGAAAAGCAGGCATTTGCTACTTACATGCATTGCGCGTCTCAGAAACTAAATCTTGCCATATCTAAAGCCTGTTCATTACGCAGTATTAGAAACGCTGTTGGTGTCATGAAAGAAGTCATCCATGCAATTAGGGAATCCGCTAAAAAAAGTGAATTGGATGCAAGAGAAAATTCAAGAGCATCATCCTAAAGGAACGCGATTGAAGCTCTCAAAACTATGTGAAACTCTCTGTATTGAACGCCACGACGCAGTATTACAATTTTTACAAGTTTCCGATGCCATTGTGTGCTTTCTAGAATTATTAGATGCAGAAGATTCGTCCTCCAAACCCGCATCTTTAATAGCATCAGTTCTGCGATTTGATTTCCTTATTGCAGTGCAAATCATTTCCTCCATGTTGAGTTTAACTTTTTCTTTATCTCGTAATTTGCAAAGTCCTTCATTAGATTTGAAGCAATGCTATGATATGGTAAAGCATGTTCTCGATACTTTAAATGATTATTGAAATTCATCATCAAGTTACTCGAAAATATACGACGAAGCATCGAAAGTAGCAACTAAACATTCGATTGAAATTACTATGCCCAGTAAAAACACAGCACCACAGATCCAATACTGCAGAGTCAAGTTCTGAAGAATATTACAAATTTAATTTATTTTTGCCGTTTATGGATTTTATCATATTAGAATTGGTAACAAGATTTTCCACTGCTGAACATTCAAATATCGTTGCATTACATGGATTGATCCCGGCATTTTCCAATGAGGATACTGAAGGTTAATTAATGCAGTTGAACCTTACAAGAAAGATATTCCAGGGACATTTTCTGAATTTCAAGGAGAAATATACTTATGACAGCGGCAATGGAAAAACAAACCGGAGAGCGAACTTCCACGCATTGCAAGTGAAAGCATATTACAAGCTTCAGAATTTTTACCCGAATATCAAGACTCTTCTCCATATTTTATGTGTCCTTCCTGTAACAACCTGTACCAGTGAACGGTCTTTCTGAACATTAAGACAGGCAAAAACTTACTTCAGCTCAAATATGAAAGAAGAAAGGCTAAACGGTTAAGTAATACTTAACATTCATCGCGATAAGGAAATTCACCCTGAAGAAGTATTAAATAAATTCGCAATGAAGCATCACGGGAAATTGCAACTTCAGTATTTTAAGGTAGTACAGCAATGTTTTGCCATTATTTTTTTTCATTGCAATAAAAAGTCTTCTCCACATCTTACATATGAAAACGTTTAATTTTATTTAATTGAGGAATTTTAACATTTCTGTATTAACTACATATTATAGAATTAATAAATTGTATATTTATATATTTCATACAAAATGATAACAAACTGGTTACTAAAAGTTAATTTAATAATATTATTATAATTTGTAATTTGTATATTAATTTAATATTAATATAATTTTTAATAGATAATTTAATATTATTTCATGAAAATTTATATATTACTGTGTAATATATTATATTTTGAAGCAGGAAATGATGCTTCGTTTTTCTTCCAGTTCACTGATAATTTTATAAGTAGAAAGTATAATGCTGGCCACTGAAACTTGACCCCCCTGTGAAAATTTTCTGGATCCGCCCCTGATAGTCGTCTTCTGGTCCTTCCGTCTGTCCGTCTGTTGGCATATAACAGCGCAAAAACTACCCAACTGAATGGTTTGAAATTTAATATATATAATCGTTGCAGAATTTTGTCGAGTCATTTTAAATTTTATGAAAATCGAATCAAAACTGAAAAAGATATTAATAAAAGTTTTCTTTATTCTATTAAATCCTATCATACGTAATCTATATAATAAAAGCGGAAGTCATGTGACTGAGGAAAACAAATACGGGTTAACCACATCTTTTCCCATATGCCAAGCGGCCATTTTTATTAAAATTATTTTTTCGAATAAAACTGCATAAAAGTTACATTTTTATAAAGACCGTTCAAAAATATTGTTTGCTTCAGGGATGAGTTACATTAAAAAATCTATAGATTCTGAGATAACTTCCGTGAAAATTAGGTTAACAGCCGAATGTCTCAATCCATTAAATGAAATAAACAAATATTGATTCATCGTGAGTCATAGAAATATTAACCATGGAGGTAATCATTTGCAAAGCAAGATCTCCATGGTGAATTTTACAGCGCTGTCTGGTGTCTAAAAAAAATTTGCATCTGTAAACATGGCATACGTAATAAGAAAAAAATAAGGCATCCTTATTTCGTTCATAGCAGACGATATAATTTATTTCACTGAAATAATAACGATGATTTTTTACATTATAAAATTAGTTATAGGTCAAAACGAACGCACTTCATTTGTCACGTTTAACGTACAGTTTCCAACTTTTTTTTTTCTTTACCGTTTCTGTTATAGGACATAGAAAGACACATTGCAATGCCACTAAAACAGAAAATTCACTTTTCCTTTGGATAAGTTAAAGTTCCTTTTATCAGAGAACTTTGTAATAAAAATGTAAAACCACAATAAAAATGTATGTGGTATGTTTCATTACCGTGTTAGAAGTATATAAAACATATTATTTAAAGTTAATTGATTATTTCAAAACTTTGTAACAATGTATAATATGAAATGAATATTTTAAGCATCAAAATGTTACAATTTCAGTTACATTTCAAATGTTTCAATTTACACTAAAGTAAATAAAATCTTTTCTCCTGTATAGGATAGAGGAAGATGTATTACTATGCTGCTAAGATAGAAAGAGCATTGTTTCCTCAGACAAGTTAAAGCTCCCTGAAATTTATGTGCATTTTACTTGATTATTTGTAGAGATATTTATAAAAACACATTGTTTTATCCCCTATTGTCGCAATTTTGAAATTCTGTTTCTTTTTAACTTGAACAAAGGTAGTTATATAATACGTTTGTATATGTATATATATGTAGAATTTGAAATTAAACATACTTCATTTCCTTTATGACGTGCGTGATCATCAAATTAACTGACGCTCTGGTATTTTTATTACCCATGATTTCAAAGCACGAGTAATAAAAATTACTGTTTTTTAAACTAAATATGAATATTTTAGCATTAAATTATATACATGGTTCCAAAACATTATGTTTGACTGTGTATTTATTATTCAGAAAAATTTCAAATAATTTAGATGACAAGAAATTTATTTTTTAAAACGTTAAATAAAAAATTAGAACAATGGTTACTGGAATTTTGTTATCCCAAATTGACCTGAATATTGAAGAACGGCAGGCTGTATATGATTTCACTGACAATTTCTCGGAGAAGTCTCCTTCAATTGAAGCAGTAAGTAGTAGTCCACAGGTGATTTCCTTAGTAAAAAAAACTTGCCAGGGAACTACTCCGTGTGAAGCAAATTGTGCCAACTACTGCACTATGGGTGCAGTACATTGAGATGTTGGAACAGTCCACCACCTGTTGAGGAGGATGTTCTAATGGAAATGGAACACCTTTTGAAATTTCCCATTGAACCTGGGTAATCAAAATGATCAAGGATTTGAGTATATTGTTTATGCCTATATCATATTATTTTATGCATTTTTCATTTTTGTATGTTTTTGTTAACAAAAAAATGTCATTTGATAAAGTTATTGTTCAGGCTTCCATTCTTCTGATTACAACATTTATTAATGTTCGTTTAGGTTTAGGTTAAGTAGATGTAATGTAAATGCCGTGGACCCGCTCTCTGGCGCTGGTGTGACTTTTGACAATTTTTTTCATTTTTTAATTCGATTATCTCGTTACCTAGGGACTCTAGAGAAAAATGTATAAAACCTATTTTGTCGAGAATTTAATTGTCTGTATTTTTTGTATTAACAATTTTTACCTAGGACTTATAGCTTACGAGATATTAACAAAAAAAACGAAAAATGATACCTTCTTTTACCTCCCCCCTCTCGCGCTCACCTCTACCCATCAGGACTTTTAGTATGTTCATTAGTAGACCCTCCCAAACAATATTACCAAGTTTAAAAAATTTCGCAATTATGTCCCAAAATGACCCAAAATCTGCCTAATTTGACTGGACTAGAGAGAGCGTGGGGGAAATTGTCAAACATTTTTACACTGAGATGAAAAATTTAGTTGACGAAATTATTTAAATGAAATTAGTGATTTAATGTACATTATCAAACATAGCTTATTTTCACTTAGAATTACAATTAGTATACATTTTATGTTTAAAGTGTGGGAAATGCAATTATTGAGGAAAAATGTATAAGGCAAACACTTCACAGTGCATTTATTCAATTATAAAACGGTCAGGGTAAAACACCCTCTTGCGACAAATCTCTTCCTACTGAGCTATGTCCAACAAATAAGAGTGAATTATGCCAGCTAGGATATCGTTGGGATATCTCAATAGGAAGAGCGTTGGCACGGCAAGCCAAAGTACCCAGGTTTCAGTCCTGGTCCCAGCATTTTTTGCTCTGTTGGAATAAATCTCAACTATGGTACTCCAACCATTGAATACAACATGATTTGTTTAATTTTGTATTGTTATTTAATAAACAACGTTTTCTTGTTGTGCCTGAACTTTTGACACAGACCGTATACATATTAAATATTTGTGTGCATGTTTTCATGTATTAGCAAAAGCATATAAAGCAGAGTTGCCAAGTCTCCGGCTTTTTGGACACCAGTATTTTAGTACAGAGAATGTTGTTTTAAGTAATCGGAACATTCTAAGATTTAAAAGAACAACATTATCTATAAAATAATAATGGTGTGCAAAAAGCCGGATACTTGGCAAGTGTGATATAAAGTATTTTTTTAAAGTTAAAACAGCATTTTAAAACTTTGTAAAATTGTACTGTAGAAATTTAATATTTTAAGCAACAAATGTTATAACTTCAGATAACACTTAAATAAACAAAAATCTCTTTCGAACAAACTCATGTATTGGATACAGGAAGATATATTACATATCTTCTAAAATAGAAAAGGCATTTTTCGTTCAGACAAGTTAAAGCTTGCTTAAATTTATGTGCATTTTTCTCGATTGTTTTTCAAAGTATTTATCAAGAAACCCAATGTTTT
Source organism: Maratus michaelseni (assembly GCA_963931845.1). Lineage (NCBI taxonomy): Eukaryota > Metazoa > Arthropoda > Arachnida > Araneae > Salticidae > Maratus > Maratus michaelseni. The sequence goes on from OZ007600.1 coordinate 96,461,032, forward strand.
ATCCTCTGTTTGAGATGTTAAAGTTTCGTTTCTTTCTGTAAAATAAATGAAATATAAAAGCTCACTTTCTAATCTTTTACTTAGAACTAGGATCAGGAAAACGAGTTTCGTTTTGTTATTATTTCTCTAATAACAAATATTAGGAGATCTTGTTAATTTTTTTAGTGTACATGCTAAAAATATTACTTAAAACGGGTTTTCCGTAATATTTTATATACTACCTTAAACGAAGATAGTTAATAAAGGAAACAAATACAGGTTTCCTGCGATTACACTATATGTAATTTCAATTGACTTTTGAAAGTCAGTTTTCCTGTCCTTATCTTAGATCAGTAACTATGGTAACACCGCGTTTGGCTGACTATAACCACTCTTCTTTTCCCACCCTACTTGAGATTAGTAGAAAGCTTCGTCCTTTCTTCGATTACTAGCTGACCCGCACGGCATTACCCGGACAGACTGTCATTGAAAAATATAACAGTAGAGTGGACTTGAAATGAAAAAAAGACTGAATAATATTTATTTATACTAAAAGCTTGTAGAAAATTTAAATAAGAGCTAAAATTTCAAAAGTATAACAGTTACGTTTGAAAAATGAAACGTTCAGGATAAATTATTACACTTACTTTTGCCTTTTCACTAAAAATCCCTTTTTAAAAAAATCATTGCTTTATTTACATTTTAAATTTCATATTGCTAATTGTATTTTTTAAACTAGGACTTCCCTCAAAGGGATTAGTCTGAGTGATATTGCTGAGAACATAAAGTTAACAATTACGATATAAAGAAGATATCAACAAGAATCTAAGTGAATATACAGCATGTGATAGACAAGACATAGATAAAGATACAACAAATGAAAAATGGCAAATTAAATGATATAATTACAAAATATCATATATAAATTCATATACTGTTATGTTTTCATATGCATTTTTTTATAACATTTGGCAAATAATCTCATTTTCTTAAGCGGGAATTGCTCAAAACTTAAAAAAAAAAAACCGCCGGATCTTTTAAAACGATATTTTTAAAGTCACATAATCAGATTTGCAGCCAATAGCGTATTTTAGCAAGCGTAGTTTAACGCAAATTTAATTTAATTTTTGCAACATTTTCTTTGTGACAAATATCTAAATAAAATATTAAAAAATAAAATATTAAATATTGAAATATTAAATCAAATATTTAATATTTGAATTAAAAAAATTTCCTTTGTTTATTTGTATAACTATTTATAGAAACTCGTATACTTCAAACCACATTGATAACATGCTTTGCTACAAACGTGTCTACCAGTCTAACTACTCGTATGTCTTAGCTGTGTCTCTCTCCGAACTCATCTGTCTACTGTCTCTCTACTCTTCTGTATACCCGTCTCAGTATCCGTCTGTCTTTCTACCCGACTCTTTAATCGTGTCTCTACCTGTCTCGCTTCCCGTTACACTACATCCACTGCAAGAGGGAACGTGACAACCTTTGTAGGTTGCTCACACCCCTCGAGCTGTGGTAAAGCAAGAGCCGTCGTGGTAGCTCGACATATGACCTAGCGACCGTCTCCCCCTATGGGGTTTCGCGAACGAAGTCGTCGGGGGTTCCATGGCGGTTCATCAAGGTTTCGTCTCTGCGGAAGTTTCCTCCGAGACGTGGGGTTACTACCGTGACGACCTATGTCACCAACCTTGGTAAAATGACCTGGGGGTCCACAGTGGGGAGCGGCCTCAGGCCGATCGCAGCGCCGTGCGAAACAAAGCCCTGGTGCGGTATAAGCCCTTCAGAGGCTTGGGTGCGATGGTCGTTTACGCGCGTCGGCGACCCCCGTGGACGTCTGACGGCGCAGGATAGTTTTCCCGTTACACTACTCGTCTATCAACACGTCTGTCTGTCTATATACCCCTCTCTCTACCCGTCTGTCAAGTCGTTTCTGTACTCGTCTCTCTATCCACCACGCTACCCGTCTCCCTACCCATCTCACTACCCCTCTGTCAACCCTTTTTTGCACCTGCCTCGCTACCCGTCTGTCTATTCGTTTCGCTACCCGTTAGCTTATCTCTGTCGCTATCCGTCTCTCTACCCGTCTGTCTACCCGTTTGTTTACACGTCTATCTATCTCTCGCCAACTCTTCCCAATATTTAAACAATTTAGTAAACGGAAGCCGTTTATCTGTTATTAAATGCAAACAGGAGTAATTTATCTAAAGAGTGTAATCAGATGAAATTTTTTTAAATACATACATAAACCAGCATAGTAATTCACCAGTTTTATTTTCATAGTAGTTTATGTCATTTGACAGTAAATCTCAACTTCTTCAACCCGAACTGCGTCAAGCTTTTTAAAAAAGCCCCAAGGTCCGTATAACTGGGAAGGGGAATTGTCCTCAGGGCTATTAGATACATGTTATTAAGTTAAGTGAAAGTTTCGTAATCGGGTTCGCAGCCAATTTCTTATGTCAGAAAGGGTGGCTTCACGCCATTTTAAATTCATTTCTGTAACTTTCTTTTTCTTTTTTTGGTGGGTGGTTGGGGGGGGGGGGAGGGTTAAAAATATATACACTTAAATTCAAACTTTTGCCCCCATGTTAATATTAGTGTTGTTTGTATTATCAATTAATACTTTGTTGATCAAGCTTCATTCGAAACAAATGTAAAAGACTTCTACAGTTTTTTTTTCTAGGAGAAAGTTCCGTAATCGGGCCCTAAGCTAATCGGGAAATTTAATATCATTATTGTTTCTAACTCTTATAGAGTTAAAACAATATTGTTGCTAGCATTACTCTTGTTTGTGACCAACCTCTTCTGTGTATCTGAATAGGGAAAAGTTCCGTATCATGTACTGGTTGGTGCCAAAGGCAGTTGTAGAATCTTACAAATTTTTCTAGAGAGCGGAAAAACATGTTTTTTAAAATATTTACAAATATACGTTTATTAAACCATGTTTTTGAGCCATTTTAAAAAATTAAATACGGTGCTAAAAAAAAAAATGTATTGCCATTTTCGATATTTTAATAAGAAATGAAAATACATAACAAAAAAATTTAACAAAACTAAGCCATTTTTGGGTACTTCTCTATTATCCCGTCGACCACTTTTCATAACAAAAAACTATCGCCAAACTAAGATTAAACGCCAAAAATACAGTCCCATTTACTTGATGCCAGAAGCATTATACGTATTTGTTATGCCATCAAGTGGTTTTTAATTCGACATTTGCGTGTATTTTTCATTATGTTTTACTGATTTATTAGTTATTTCATTCATTAAAGTAACAATTGTGTCCTTAAATTCTTATATTTTATTTATTTTGATATTTCAATGGCAACGTTCTCCCGTTTATTTAGCGTTACAGTTTGGCGATAGTTTTTTGTTATGAAAAGTGGTCGACGGGATAATAGAGAAGTACCCATTTTTTGTGATAAATAATTGTTATTGCCAGGGGGGCAAATTGTAAACAATTAATAAGCGAACTAAAAAAATTACCGGAAAAAACTTGTGGGAAGCTCAAGAAAGAAATATCTGATATAAATAGCATTTAAAATCTTAAAATGGAGAAGTGGTCCGTATGAAAATGCAAAACATTATACACCTGATATAAGAATTTTTGGTACTTTTCGGTTAGCCGGGCGCCAGTGATATATCCAAATATATAAATATATATGTATATATATATTCATATATATTCATACATATATGTGTATATAATATGTATGTACATATATGTGTATGTGTAGATATATATGTATATATATATATTTGTGTATATATACATGTATATATATCATTGGCGCCCGGCTAACCGAAAAGTACCGAATTTTTTAATTTTTTTATATTTCCGAAAGCACAGATAAAAGGGTAAAAATCCCGGCACAGATGCCATATACTCACCACGTTGGCGCGATTTTTACCCCGCCCCTTTGGCGAAAACTGTTTGTTGTGTTTGTTTACTTTTATTTTTTATTTTAATTCTATAGATTATTTTTATATGTATATCAATATTAATTTAGGCACAGATGTCATATACGCACCAGATTGGCGCGATTTTTCCCCCGCCAATTTGGCGAAAACTTTGTTTTTGAATATTAGTTACAAATACCATACAATAATAGCATGTAATTTTTTATTTCAATATAAAAATAAAATAACGTAATAAATGAAATAGCTCCTATTATTCAAAAATGGGAAATAAGAATAAATAAATGATAGTTTGATATAAATAAATATTGATATATATATAATAAAAACAATTTATAGAATTAAAATAAAAAATAAAAGTTAATAAACAACAATTGAAACAAAATAACCGGGTTACCATGTGAAGCATAAAATTGCCATTTTGTTGCAATCGCGCCAATGTGGTGCGTATATGACATCCGCGCCTTTATTTATATCAAACTATTATTTATTTATTTTTATTTCCTTTTTTAAAATAATAGAAGCTGTTTTATTTATTACGTTATTTTATTTTTATATTGAAATAAAAAATCACGTGTACTATTTGTCACACTATTTGTAACTAATATTCAAAAACAAAGTTTTCCCCAAGCTGGTGGAGGGAAAAATCGCGCCAACGTGGTGCGTATATGACATCTGTGCCTTGTTTCATTTCACATAGAGGTACTGCTCCATTATCCCGTCGACCACTTTTCATAACAAAAAACTATCGCCAAACTGTTAGATTAAACGCCAAAAATGCAGTCCCATTTACTTGATATCAGAAGCATTATACGTGTTTGTTACGTCATCAAGTGGTTTTTAACGCGACATTTGCGTGTATTTTTTATTATGTTTTACTGATTTATTAGTTATTTCATTCATTAAAATAACAATTGTGTCCTTAAATTCTTATACTTTAATTATGTATGTATTTTGATATTTCAATGACAACGTTCTCCCGTTTATTTGGCGATAGTTTTTTGTTATGAAAAGTGGTCGACGGGATAATAGAGAAGTACCCACATATGTATTGGTACTTTTATGTTAACTTGGCGCAGTTGATAAATCGCCAAATATTTTTCTCATAACATCTTCATATTGCATTCATTTCATTTAAATATAAATCTTTCACTGATTTCATTTGAAATACATACATTAAAAATACACGTCTTTCACTCATTTAATTTAAAATACACGCCTTTCACTAATTCCATTTAAAATACTAAAAAGGAAAAGAAAATAAGAAATAATGCCACAAATCGAAACCTTTTATTTAAACATCAAAGAATTGTTCCTAACATACACACGCGAAATAAAAAAGCTGCTAATGGTGTGATTTACGCCAAATCTCTAATACTAATACTACTCTTACTAATCTCTAATACTTTTCAAACAGAAAAAATTCCAGATTAACTTTCCATTTTTATTAAATTGAAATATATTTTATTGTGCTGAATATTAGTGCTTGCATATTTTTTTGTTCCATGTATGCCATGAACTTATCAATTCCGATTGTCTACGAAAATCTCCCGCCGGTGAAAATGACGTACGCACAAAATTTAGTGACGTATGTACTTTAATTGTGCTTTTTTATCTATTTTTTTAATATAACTTCCAAACGGTTTGACACTTATTCTTGGTAATAAATAGACGACGTTGTCACCTTTATAGGTACCTGCTGTAAAAATTTGAACGAAAACCGTTAAATATTTTTTGAGTTATGCTTGACGAAAGGTTTTAATATCCATCGTAGCTATATATGGGGCAAAGTAATACTGCGCTGTGTATGAGTCTTCATTGCACTCAGACAATTATGTAAGTATTAAATGCTTACAGAAATAAATATTTCAAATGAAAATGTATAAAAATATATATTTTTAATTGTTAATGTTGACAAATTATAAATAATCAAGAAATCATTGTTTGTTTTGATAATTTTTAGAACTACGGTAAATAAATGCTTCTTCTATTTTATTCTTAAATCCAATTTTAAGTACTTTATAACAGTAATATAAGGTAATGCAAGTTTGGCCTATCTGTAAAGTCCGCGTAGGTGTGATAAGTAATTATCCAACTTGAGAATTAATCCAGCGATAATGGCACATTTGAAGTAGATATTAACAAACACAATCTTGTTAAAATAAAGTATGGCTTCATGATATAACTTCTAAGTTAATTATTTAATTACTGTTAAAGAGAAAAAAAAATTAATTTACATTGTTAAATTTACATCACACTATAAAAAGTTAAAACATTTATTTTAAGAGAAGTGTTCAGCAGTTCTGCATTTTAAAAAGGTTGCTCAGAGACTGAAGTATTAGTTCTTGGATTAGAGAAACACACAGTCAAGTTTACGTCATTTAGCCTTGAACCCTTGAGGTTACACGTGTAAGTTCTTTAATGAGAATCTCACAGAAAACAGAAAAGTACTTTGTCAGCACACACGTGTTTCGTTTCACCAGCTTGAAGTCGGATGGATGAATATTCAGGCTCACAATAATAGATGAAATGTTTATTTCAGAAATCACTCTCCTAACACACCTGCTTGATTTCTGAAGCATAAATGTTCGTGAGATTTAAACCTGTTCTGTGTTTTGTAAAGTCAGGTTTGGGAAGGGGTTTCGTTAGAATGTCAGCTGTCATAGTTTTGGTTGGGCAATATTGTAGTTCAATTATTCCCTTTTCCTTAAGATCTTTTATACTGTTGTATTTTATATCGATATGTTTTGTTTTCGAATGATGTTTATAATTTTTAACCATGTTTATACAAGCTTGATTATCTTCCAATAAAGTTATGGGCAAATTTTGTTGTAGATCAAGGTCCTTTAGAAGATTGATAATCCAAACTGTTTCTTGTGCTGAAGTTGCTGCTGAGATGTATTCAGCCTCAGCGGATGATAAGGCAACTGAATTTTGTTTCTTAGTTGACCAGGAAATTGCTGTATTTCCTAATTTATATAAATTTCCCGTTGTTGATTTACGGTCATTTTTATCTCCTGCCCAATTGGAGTCAGCATATGTTGTTAGTATTGGCTCATTTTCTTTACTAATAATTAGTTTTAGTTCTTGTGTTGTTTTTAAATATCTAATAACCCGCTTTATTGCGTTCCAATCCTTTTCTCTGGGTTTTTCGTTTCTACGACTCAAAATGTTCACAGCGGCGGCTATGTCTGGTCTGGTTATTGTAGCTATATATAACAATGTTCCGATAGCTTGCCTATATTTACTGTTATTAGAAAGTAAATTTTCCTCATCAATTATGTTTAAGTACCCGGGTTCCATCGGAGTATCACAGGGTTTCGCTTCCTTTAAATCGAATTTTTCGATCCGTTCTTTTATTTTGTTTCTTTGATCAAGTGCGAAATTTCCTTCTTTACTTCTTTTTATGTTTATCCCCAGATAATAATTTACAAGTCCTAAATTTTTGACTTCATATTCCTTTTTTAGTTGTTCTATTATTTCATTTATTTCTTTAGTTTCCCCTGAAATTAACAAATCATCAACATATATTATGGTATATGTTGTTCTATCCCTTAATTTTCGTGTGAAGAGACATGGATCGGAGGTGCTTTGCACAAAACCAAGTTTATTTAAACTTTCTTCTAATTTAATGTTCCATGCTCGTGCGGATTGCTTCAATCCGTAAATTGATTTTTTTAGTTTGCAAATTTTATTTTCCTCTCCCGGTATTACATGCCCTTCTGGTTGTGACATATAAACTTCCTCATCTAAATTTCCGTGGAGGAATGCAGTTTTAATATCTATATGATTAACATCTAAATTTTTATACGCTGTACATGCTAGGAACGCTCTTATAGTTGTATACGTTACTACTGGAGAGATGGTTTCAAAATAATCGCTTCCGTATTTTTGGGAAAAACCTTTGGCTACAAGACGTGCCTTATATTTTTCCATTTCATTATTTTCATTATATTTTTTGGTGAATAAACATTTATTCCCAATTACTTTTATTCCAGGTGGTGGATCAATTAGTTCCCATGTTTTGTTTTTTCTTAATGAATTAATTTCTTCATTAGTTGCTTCGTACCATTTGTTTCTATCATATGGGTTTTCGATTTTCGCTATATCTTTCCACTCTGTTGGTTCAACAATTTCATTTTGTTTAGTTATATAAGCGAATCTATCGGGCGGAACTCCCCTATTTGATCGTTGAGATCTTCTAGGTTCGTTTTCATTTAAATTTTCCTCATTGTCTGTTTGTTTATCTTCCTGCATGTCTATAAAGAATTTTGAGGAATCTCCCCCTGCTTTTTCAGGTTGTTTCTGAACTTCTAATTCTTCTCTCATATCAATGTTTGATTTTTTTTCGTTTTCATTTGAATTAGAGTTTTCTATAAATTTAACAGTTCTTGCCCTTATTACTTTATTATTACCAATATAGATCCTATATCCTTTGGATCTATTATCATATCCGATAAATGTTCCTTTTATTGCTTTATCATCGAGTTTTCCTCTTTGGGATTTATCGAGATAAGCATAAGCTTTGCAGCCAAATATTTTTATGTTTGATAAATCCGGTTTTTTGTTTGTCCATAGCTGGTATGGAGTTGAATTGTGTGATTTTGTTGGTAATCTGTTTATAAGATACACAGCTGTATTTAAAGCTTCGGCCCAAAATTTATTTGGTAGCTGCGCTTCCGATAATAGGCACCTTGTCATTTCGACTAAAGTCCTATTCTTTCTTTCCGAAACACCGTTCTGAGGTGCACAATGCGGAATAGTGAACTGGTGATGAATACCTTCATATTTTAAGAATTTTTCTAATTCTTCGCTAGTGTATTCACCCCCATTGTCTGATCGGATTTCTTTAACTGTGCGACCGAATTTATTTTTCGTTATGGCTACATATTCTTTCACTTTGGTAACTAACTCACTTTTTTTCGATAAAAGAAATAACATAGTAAACCTACTATAATCATCTGTGAATGTGAGAAAATATTTCTTCCCTCCTATGCTTTCTGTTTGCATCGGACCACATACATCCGTATGCACCAGATCGATCGCCTTCTTAGCTCTGTTCTCACTCTGTTTTGGATATGGTGCATTTGTTAGTTTTCCCTTTATACAACTCTCACAAATTATGTCATGTTTGCAATTTTGAATTACTAAACCTGTTGCTAAATTGTTGGATAAGAGTTGTTTAATTGAATTAACATTTCTATGACCTAATCTCTTATTCCAAAGCTCAATGCAGTTTTTATTCTTGCATTGTTCAGCAAAATTGACATAGATTTCTTGCTTAGGTTTATATTGGTCAATTTCATATAAATTTTCTCTCTTTTTTCCTTCTAAGAGAGTTTTTCCAATATAGGATAAGTTACAGGTGTTATTTTCAAACATGAATTCATAACCATACTTTGTGGCTTTCGTAACCGACATTAAATTTGATTGAATATCAGGGACATATAAAACGTCCTTTAAAGTTATGTCATTTGATTGTGTCCGTAATTTTATTGTACCTGTCCCGTGCGATTCTAGTGTTGTTCGGTTTGCTATCGTGACAGTATTTTTGTTGTTATTGTCAATGTCAACAAATACATTTATGTCATTACAAATATGTGAACTGCTTCCAGAATCAACAATCCAAGTAGATTTAGATTCATTATGTGCGATTAATGATAATTGCTTTTGAGACATTGTTTTTTCGTTTTGATTTTCTTCGCTTTTACTCTCTTGAATTTGTGTGTTTTTTCTGCTTTAGTTTTCGGAGTAAAATTTCTTGCTTCAAAGCATAAAGACGAATTTTGTCTGTATTTTTCATTTGTTTGGTTCTTAGAATTTTTATTCTTAAGAAACCAACAATTTTGTCGCTCATGGTTTTTTCTTTTGCAATTCGTGCAAAAAAGGTTTTGTTCTCTTTTTGTATATGCCCTAGTGTTTTGTTTTTGTTTATTAAATGTTTTGTATACATTTTCATGCGATGAATTGGAGTTTTCTTGTCTCCTTTGAAATTCATCTGTTAGTTTTCCTTTTATAAATTCAGAATTTAATTCGGTCTCTGATCGGGCCTCTAATACCGTGATCAGAGTATCATAGCTAGGTGGAAGGGAGCACAACAAAAGTGCAGATAGATGAGAGTCCTTAATCTCTTCTCCTATAGATTTTAAACTGTCAGCGGTTTCTAATATTTTAACTATATGGTCGTTCATATTACCATTTTCAACTAGTTTTATACTATATAGTTTTCTTAGCAAATATAATTTACTAGATAAATTCGCGCGCTCATGTATTGTTTTTAATGATAACCATGTAGCTTTAGCTGATGTTTCGTTTTTTATGTAAATCAGCTGTGAGTCTTCTAAGCTTAAATTTATAATAGCCCTGGCTTTATGGTCTTTCTTCGTCCATTCGCCTGTTAAGGGGTTTGGCGGATAATCAGTTATCTGGTTGATTAAATCCTCTTTCATTAACAGCATCTCTACGTTGAACTTCCAAATCGCATAATTATTGGAGTTCAGTTTTTCTATGCTACACATTTCTTTCATATTTGAAGCCATGATGTTGTATTTTTATTAATTTTACTAATACTTTTATAGTTTCTATTATTTAAAATATAGTTTTTTATTTTATTTATTTTTCTTATTAGAGAGCGGTTTTACCGTGTTCAATCCTCAGCGCTCATGATCTGATAATTTTTAGAACTACGGTAAATAAATGCTTCTTCTATTTTATTCTTAAATCCAATTTTAAGTACTTTATAACAGTAATATAAGGTAATGCAAGTTTGGCCTACCTGTAAAGTCCGCGTAGGTGTGATAAGTAATTATCCAACTTGAGAATTAATCCAGCGATAATGGCACATTTGAAGTAGATATTAACAAACACAATCTTGTTAAAATAAAGTATGGCTTCATGATATAACTTCTAAGTTAATTATTTAATTACTGTTAAAGAGAAAAAATAATAATTTACATTGTTAAATTTTCATCACACTATAAAAAGTTAAAACATTTATTTTAAGAGAAGTGTTCAGCAGTTCTGCATTTTAAAAAGGTTGCTCAGAGACTGAAGTATTAGTTCTTGGATTAGAGAAACACACAGTCAAGTTTACGTCATTTAGCCTTGAACCCTTGAGGTTACACGTGTAAGTTCTTTAATGAGAATCTCACAGAAAACAGAAAAGTACTTTGTCAGCACACACGTGTTTCGTTTCACCAGCTTGAAGTCGGATGGATGAATATTCAGGCTCACAATAATAGATGAAATGTTTATTTCAGAAATCACTACCCTAACATGTTTCGCCTGTATTCTTGTAAATGGCAGCATCAACCAATGAGATGCGTTTCATTCGGGCGTTGCCATTAAGCAATTAACAATTATTCGCGATTTCTGTGCCACGTACGATAGCGCAATATATATATATAGATAGCAGTGTACATTGCTAATTTGCCATGACAACGAAGGGACAAATAGTACTTTGTCAACGAAGGGATAAAGTGGGAAGGACTGATGTCCTTGAAAAGCCAATTGAAATTACAGAGTTAATTAATCCCGCGATATTACCAAGCTAATCGAAACATACATTGAATGGGAAAAACTGCCATAAATCGACAACTAACTTTCTCAAAAACTCAATATACATAAATACGCAATGTAATAATGTACTATGATATTGTTTTTGGTGTATTATTATTAGAAAGTAAACCTTACAGCTAGGTTTAAAACTTTTAGAAAATTCTATCCAACTTTCATAAATAAACATTAACATAAACGTGTGTGCTAATTTAATAAATAACAATTGAGAAACATTAAAAAATCAATTTTAATTTTAATTTGGCATTACTACAAATCTTTAAGTTATTTATGTTAACTTACTTACCATTAAGTTACCTTTTTTTTAATTACATAATTACATACCTGTTGAATGGTCTAAACACAGAATTGCAGAAATGGTTCCACTACGAAAAATGACGTCATGACTATATGTTTGTATTCTTGACACCGCCCCCTGAATACTAGACCCCAGCGCTGACACAAAAATGGCGACTTTCGTGGGCGGATTTTTTAAGCGTTTATGCGATTTCCTGATTTTACACACCAGTATTTTCTAAAAGTTTTCTTGGACTTATTTGATCTCAGAAAATAAGGCGGAGAAAACTTTTAGAAATTATTGGTATTCAATTTCAAGGAACCGTAGAAACGCTAAAAAAATTCCACCTACGACAGCCGCCATTTTTGTGTCAGCACTCAGGCCTAGTATTCAGGGGGTGGTGATTCTTAAGAGGCTAATTCACTGACGCAAAAATACCCGCTAGCTAATGCTAATCCTATGGGACAGTTATTTTAGAGTATCTCGCATGCATTTCAATATTTTTAAATGACTTTTTTTGCATTGGATAACTGAGGTTAATCTCTATGCAAGCCGTTTTTTAACTCTTTCGATTTTGGTTGCAGGTTTTTTTATGAGGATACTGCCATTTTCGAAATCGGTTCTGAAATATTCCAGATTAACATTAGCAAACGGGTGTTTTCGCTTGAGTGAAGTAGCCTCTTAAGACTGTTCTAAATCCAAACTGGCTAGTTTCTGACACATTTTTTTCATTCATTTTCGTTTGCAAACGTATCAAGTTGACAGATGCTCTCACTGCGAAAGTATCTAATCGTACTGTTTTTGCCGTTCTTCGGAAAAGACCGAATATTTTTTAGAAAGTTGTGTTTTGAACCGAATTGCAATAATTGCTCATAACTCAACGGAAGATGAAATTCATTTAAATCGGAAATGAAAAAACTGTCCGATTTCAAATCATTTGAATCATATTGTTTGCAGGTATTATGCTTTTATATTTAAAAATGAATCTGGAAATGTGACAGAAAATTTTGTGTTTTTTAGCGGGAAAGATCATTTTTTTTTAAACCGCTTTAAAACTGCAAAATATTACTACAATCGCGTCAATTTTTCAATGCACAGATCAATTTTTCAATTACTTTTCATTCCGGACGTTTTGTGTTTCAGGCTCCAGATGAACCGGAATATTCCTTTAATGAATGCTGCTTTAATTGGGATAAATAAACAGCGTAGACATAATTAAAAATAAGGTGTTTGGAGGTCAAACGAATCGATTGAATGCAATTAAATTTGAAGAGCATTGGTATTAGATTTCGAAAAAATGGTTACAGAATTCAACATTAGATGTTGCCACCAATCGCTGTACGAGAAGGACTATTCATTTGAAATTGATTAGAACACTACAAGTGGTGCACTGAAAAGACAATACAGCAAAAATAATACACTAAAAATCGACTAATTCACAGGTCATTTCCAATCAGATGAAACAGCCAAAATCTCATAAGTGTGATTTTTGGTTGCTGATTTTTTTGCTGATATCTGGTTTTTAAAAGTCTCATATTATGCTCAATTTTAATTTTTAATAATCACTGATACATTTCAGAATAATATTTAGTAGATGGGCACAAACTTTATTGAAAAATAAAAATGATACGGCAGTTTTTATCAGACAAAACACAAATTATAAGGGAAAGTAGTGACATTTTTTGCAATTTTGCCTCTTTACTTCAAAAAGAACATTTTTGGAAGCATATCAAATCTACGATTAAATGGCTAGATCTTGGTTAATCCATAAATATCAATATTTAAATTAACAGTGGGGACAGTAGTGAAAGTTAATAAAGGTACGCTTACCTTTTCCCCATCTTTTTCAGTTCAGAAAATTTTCTTTATGAACAAACAGCAAGCAATGGCGACTTTTTAAGAACAGCATGTGCCCCTCTACTTGAAACAATACTGAAAATGACTATCTAGTGGAAATATGAGGAAATTCATACACCGGGATAGTAGTGTTACAGAAAAAAATTGAGGGATAGAACTTTAAACCCAACAAAATCAAATATTACACTTTTCACTTATATAAAAATTATATTATAATGCTCCATGAGATTTATATTTATAATAAATGCATTGTATTTTCAAAAAAATTTAATAACTATTGCTTGTTGGAGGTTTTAATGATCAAGTTATGGGTGGAGGATAGGGAACAGTAGTGACTTTTGAGATATTTAAATTCCATTTTAAAGGCTTGAAACCGGCTTTACTTGAAACAATACTAAAAATAACTATCTGATGGAAATATGAGGAAATTCATACACCGGGAAATTAGGGACCAAAACAATGAGGGACGTAACCTTAACCCCCCCCCACTAAAAAAATACTATTACATTTTTCATTCAATTAAAATATGAAACCATTAAAATGGATCACAATTTGTGTAATTACTAAAATAGGTGTAAAAATAAAAAGGTTTTAAAACATTAAAACCATTTTAAGGTGTTAAAAATATTCATCGGAGTCCCGAGCGCTTTCGACCAGAACCTGGCCATTATCAAAGGGTGGAAAAGAGAAAAAATTCTGTAACCTCCGGAATGTAAGCTGTTTAAATAGTAGAAGGCGAAATCACATATGGTGAAGAGGGGGGAAGGGGGATGGACTAGTCTACTGAGCGAGGTGGGCCCAAACCAAAAGTACCATCAACACCAAGTAGATTATACCAAATTTTGGCACATTGTATGATAACATATCATTACAGGATTTCCACCGACTCTCTCACTATACATGTAGTATAGTCGTTCATTTGCGCGATAATCTTTACTTTACTCCATCAACACCAAGTAGATTATTCCAAATTTTTGGAACATTGTATGATAACATATCATTACAGGATTTCACTATTTTACTAATTACACAAATTGTGATCCATTTTAAAGGTTTCATATTTTAATTGATACACAAAGGTGAATTTTGTTCCAATTTTAGAATATTTTTTCTATATATTTAATGACTTTTTATTCATATAAAAATTATATCATATGATTGACTCCATGTGACTCCATGAGATTCATATTTATAATAAATGCATTGGATTTTCAAAAATTTGTAATAACTATTGCTTGTTGGTGGTTTTAATGATCAAGTTATGGGTGGAGGACAGAGGACAGTAGTCACTTTTGAGATATTTAAATTACATTTTAAAGATTTTAAAAAAGACAACAGATTTTCATAGTAGAAGTAACATAATACTGTAGAACAAGCACAGCGTAACATTTTAACATTAAATGAGAATTTATTTTCCAAAGAAATATCGAGAGATATACTGGAGACGGAGAAATCATTTGGCCCATATCTCATTTCATTTCATTTTGGCTGTGGGTGAATTTCAAAACTTCGTTTATCAAAGATAAGTCTATAGTTGATTAACTTTAAAGGACCGACTTCCCATTCACGACAGATTGTGGAGATATGCTTCATTCCGCATTCATAAATGTAGTAACCACAATCCAGTTTTAGAAATAAAAACTATCTGTATATATTACTAATTTTTATAAGCAGACATTATATAGATAGTCATTAAAAACCTGAGTCATTAAAAAATGGCCAACAGTTTTCATAAAAACCATCACTACACAATAACGTTTTCGGCTCCGGTCCGGAGCGTCCTCAGTTCTAAATGCAAACACCTCTGTGTTGCTATTTATTAGATCTTTGGGGATTGAGGGATTTCCTTTACTATGCCTTTTTTCCCTTTATTTGTTTATCCTACATTGTTTCCCTTTTATTTTTCCTTCTCCCTCCTTTTTCCTTTTTTTTCAGTTTTTCCTCTTCTTGCTCTTTAAGCATTCTCCTCCAACGAGGGTCAATAATGGATTGTGTCATATCATTGCAAACACCTTCTGTTTATAAATTAATTTCCAAGTCCTCTCTTATTAATGCATTATGCAAATTTTCATAGTTTGCTATTTTCTCTGTTGTAGTGGTTTCAAGTTTTGTGGGGGTTTCGCTATTTAGATTTGCAAGGGCTGTTGTTTGTTTGTTCTGATTCAAGTCTCTTTTATGTTTTAAGACAGTTGATTCGATATATCCCTGAACACTGAGTTTTGTTCTATTTTTTAATTTCATTAAAATCATTTAAACAGAGATGGGTTGGAAGTTATAAGAACACATTTACATGACTTTTTGCTTTAGAAGCTACGCAAAAGTAACGTACTGAAATCCCTACATAACATTTAGTTCTCTTGTTTTGTTGTGGACTGTAGTAACTGGTCGTTTTCCTTACTACATCTCGTTAACTCCTCGTATATTGATCTGTTACGATTAGTAATAGTGGATTTTGAAATTATTAATTTTTTTAATTAAGATTTCGCCTCGTTTCTAAGTTATGCCTGCAAAGTTAAATCCAGTCGTTTCCAAATAAAGATCCTACAAAACCTGACCTTTACTTATGACATGACTACCCTGCATTTAATTTACATTATATTGCGTGTAGAATAGTTTTAACATCTTTAAAAAAATCCAAATAGGTTTCATCACATTTTTCATCCCAAAATTACTCTTCTACATTCAAAATATTAGGCAATGGACAAAAATTTATAATATCCACAAATTTTGTTTACTTGTAATCAAAATAACATCTAATCAGGAATCTGATTCATGTGAAATACTTTCTGCTTATCTACACAAATAATTTATCTCAAATGCAAGCATCTACTTCTACGTATAGGGATAAACAAAACAAAAATGTTACCGAGTATGAGAAATACTTGCAGGAATCTTTGAGATGCCTGAGATAAATCAAACATTGTTTATCAAATATTTTTACTACATCTAATAAAACACTGCATGCCTGGAATGACAATATCTAATTTATCTACGCAAATATTTTATCTAAAATGCAAATATCTACTTCCACATATGACGGTAAAGATAAAAAATAATATTGCGCTGTGTAAAGAACGGTTGAAGTAATTTTTTAGATATCTGAAATAAATCAAACATTTCTTTATAAATATATTTTACTACTTGAATAAAACGCTGCATGCATAGGGCAACAATAACTAAGTAAACAAATAAGATAGACAAGCAACACTTTTCATCTTAAAAAATATGTTTTTAAAATTTTCAAGCTCCAAGCTTTAATGAATTGTGTTCACGAAACACTGGAAGAAATTTATTCTGCCTTCTTAAAAAACTAAAAAAAAAAGTATATCCCAGCTGCTGCTGAAGAATTATGTTCATTCGATATTTTACAACAATTTCTGAAAATGCCAAGTGCACATGTCATACGAATTATCTCCTTTTACCTTCAAAATAAAAAAAACCATACCTGACGCATGTGTCTACAAATGAATAATTTTAAGGGTAAATTATTATTCTTAGAATTCCGTACTTAAGAGCCTACATCAGTCACGCGAAAAAACGCTCCAGCTAATGTTAAGTCTATGGGAAGGTTATCGCGCGATTTCTCGCTCGCATTTTAATGATTTTAAATGATTCTTTTTGCATAGGATAGCTGAGGTCGATCTCTAACGTTGTTAGTTTTTACTTTTTCGATTTTGGTTCCAGATTTTTTATATAAGGGTAATATAATTTTCAGAACCGGTTCCAACCGGTTCCAAAATTGAAAATGTCCGCTTATAAAAAAACCGTAACCAAAATCAAAATAGCAAAAACTAACAACGTTAAAGATGGACCTCAGCTATCCTATGCAAAAAGAATCATTTAAAAATATTAAAATGCGAGCAAGAAATCGCGCGATAACCTTCCCATAGACTTAACATTAGCTGGAGCGTTTCTTCGCGTGACTAGCGTAGGCTCTTAAGAGCCTACAGTCACGGGATGAAACACTCAAGCTAATGTTAAGTCTATGG
Source organism: Maratus michaelseni (assembly GCA_963931845.1). Classification (NCBI taxonomy): domain Eukaryota; kingdom Metazoa; phylum Arthropoda; class Arachnida; order Araneae; family Salticidae; genus Maratus; species Maratus michaelseni. The sequence goes on from OZ007600.1 coordinate 96,478,639, forward strand.
GGAAGTTCGTAGCAGATTTCTCTCTCGCATTTTAATATTTTTAAACGATTATTTTTGCATAGGATAGCTGAGGTCTATCTCTAACGTTGTTAGTTTTTACTTTTTTGATTTTGGTTACAATTTTTTTTATAAGCGGAGATTTTTAATTTTGGAACAGGTTCTGAAAGTCAAAGTACCTTTATATAAAAAAACTGGAACCAAAATCGAAAAAGTAAAAACTAACAACGTTAGAGATCGGCCTCAGCTATTCTATTAAAAAAAAATCTTTTAAAAATATTAAAATGCGAGCGACAAATCTGCCAAGAACCTTCCCACATGCTTAACATTAACGTTCGATTTTCTTCGGATGACTAGCGTAGACTCTTAAAAAGTGAAAACGGAACCATTATAAGATCATCCGTGTGTCTGTCTGTGCATCAGTCACAGCCGTTTTTCTTGAAAACTAAGGAACGTGGTATGTTCAAACATGGAGGATTTGTAAAGGCTACTGATCTACATATTTATAGATTATTGGTCATTCACAAATATTTGCAGGAAAAGTTTAGGGGCTAATTTAGTTACTTGACACACACACACACATACACATATATATATCGTGTGGTATATCGTTCGACAGATCTCGTAACACCGAACTAAAAAATAAATTTGTTTTAATTTTAGGTATCATATTTTCAGAGATATCGTCCAAAGTGTACTAAAAAAATATGTCAACTCCCCAATTCCAAATTTACTGAACTAAAATTATGAAAAAAATCAGTGGTAGTAGGATTTTACTGAAACCTAGCAGTATTATTAAGGATCTTATATAGATTAAACTATGTCACATAGTTTTTAAGAAAATAGTATTTTTTCGTTCTTTACTTTGCGGGCACTTAAGGACGACACGGAATTATCCAAGGATGATTGATTATGATATTCGACAAAAATTGTCGGTAATTAGCCGAGATATTAATTTAAAAAAACTATCTAGAAAACCACGGCGGCTTTGCAACTTTACGACCTCCTTTCGAAGCGACCTTGGCACAATGCCATGTTTAAACTTTGTACAAAGTTTTTGTTTTAAATGATGCAAATTATAGTGATAAATAGACAACGTTTTTCACTCCAATTGAATTTAATTATTGAAAAATAATTCATAGAATAATTCCAAGTTCTTTACGAAGTCTTATTATTCTTTCAACAACGATTTTTTCTAATATCGCTGTTAATAATGAATAAATTTAGTGTATGGAATTCTTTGTGCTCGAGTAAAAGTAGGATTTGATCAATTAATCTTCTTTATCCCGGATAAATAATACGAATCTTTCTGATACAATCACAGTCTCGTTTTCAGTCCTGTTTTCCTAAAAATTTTATGTATCAGCTCTTAGGTGCTTAAGAATTGAATCGTTTATCTAATTTTTTTTAATTAAATGAGATATATATGAGCTATCATTAGATATAGCAAATTACTTTCTGATGACATAACTGTCATTCGTTTAGTGCCAAATTACAAAAATATGTTAATATGTCAAATTTAAAGACATTTTCTGAAAAATCTTTACTTTAATAAGAAAAAGAAAATCACTGCTTGATTTCTTGGTACTTGAATAAAAATGCCTGTAAATTTAATGTGAAATTTATTTCTTGAAATGTCAGAAAGTAGAAAGTTTGAATTTGAGAGGCTTTATACATAAATGCAGTGTGTTTTAAAGTTTGAGGGAAAATTTTTAAAACATAGTTTGTGTGTGTTATAGCAGCAGAGATAATCCTCCATGTTGAAATTGGGCATGTTCTTTCTCACTAGTAATTTCTAGAAAGTTTTACTAGTAAGTTTTAACGATTAAATAAGGCGAGTAAAACTATACAGAAAGATTGATGGGAATGATCATGCCTAGATTACGTAGCAAGGATTTACAACTGATCCACAGATTTTATACAATGTGCACACTTTTAAAGTTTGATGGGGTATTCTTATGGATATAGTCAAAGTTTTCATTTTTAATTAATCAATTAAAACTTTCCGATGCATTTTCAAAATAATTTACATTCATATACCTATGAAAATATCGGTACTTTTCATTTAGATTCCAAAGATTCGAGAAACATTTTATGTGTTTTTGATACAATTGTATAAAACTTTTATTATAATCGATGTCTTCATAAAGACAAGTTATCTGTTTCCATCATGTACAGATCCTCTGTTAACGGTACATTTTCGTGTAATAAATGGTATCCAAAATAGAACTGAACGTTTTTAAATTTCATTAACAAATAAATGGTGACATCTATTCCAAGAGAACAATACATTCTCAAAACCAAACTGGCTACTTTACGACATATTTTTAATTCATCTATCTTCGGAAACGCGTGAAATTGGCAGATATTCTTATTCAGAAACTTTGTAATCGAAATATGTTTTCGATTTTTTGGTACAGGCAGAAGATCTTTCAGAAAATACTGTCAAAGTCGGCCTTTTGAACCGAATTTCCGACGGCGCAGAAGGAGAAAAACGTGTCATCACATGACACGAATCGCTTATAACTTGATTAGTTATTTATTTATCAAAAAATGAAAAATTCAAAATCAGCTTCAATAAGTCAGGCCTATCAATTTTATGCCTTTTCATTTAAAAATGAGTCAGAAAATGTGTTAGAAAATGTGTCAGAAAGTTTCGTGTTGCTCATTAGGTCATTTGAGAACCATCTTAAGGGGATTCTCAAATGACCTGCTCAACAACGAAAAACTTTTTGGCACATTTTCTAACTAATTTTTTAAATGCAAAGACATAAGATTGGCAGGACTAACTGTTGAAGCGATTTGGATTCGAAATGAGTTTTCCCTTTTTGGATAAATAAATTACTCATCGAGTTAAAACCGAATCGGGTCATGTGACGACACGTTTTTTGGCTTCCTCGCTCTAAATCATTGGGAATTCTGTTCAAAACGCCGACTTTGACAGTATTTTCTGACAGATCTTCCGTCTTTACCAAAAAATTGAAAACGTGTTTCGATTACAAAGTTTCTGAATAAGAATGAATGAAAAAGTATATCATAAAGAAGCCAGTTTGGATTTGAGAACAGCCTTAAGTCAAGGATGGGGTTCTTTACTACGCTTCCGGTTTAGTTCAAAATATTACGATAGATGACGCTGCGTTGTCTAAAACTACAACGAATGTCAAAATAACTTACAATCATTTTTAACGCTTTCTCAACTATTAAGGTGGTTCTCAAATGACCTGCTCAACAACGTGAAACTTTTTGTCACAATTTATGACTCAATTTTAAACGCAGAGGCATAAAATTTACAGGCCTGACTATTGAAGCGATTTGAGAATAGAAATGAGTTTACCATTTCTTCATAAATAAATTACTTTTCGTGTTATAAGTAATTCGTGCCACGTAAAGACACGTTTTTCCCCGTTCTCGAGTTGCCGCGGCGGGAAATCGATTCAAAACATCAAATTTGATAGTATTTTCTGAAAGATATTCTGTTTTTACCAAAAAATAGAAAACGTGTTTTGAATCCATAGTTCTGAATAAAAACTCCTGCCAATTTCCTGCGTTTCCGAACAAAAATAAATTAAAAATGTGACTTAAATTAGCCAGTTTGGATTTGAGAACAGCCTTAAGAATGGTTCAGATCTAAACTTTTCTACAAGAATATCTTCAATAGCTGTTACTATTTATTTGCTGTTGAATCTTATAAACGTTCAACCCATTTTAGAACACCCTGTATATATAAATCTGTATATAACGGAGAGACATACCCATGAGTAACGCTGACATTATATCGAATGTGGCAGTGACCTGGGATATCAATTTCGTTTTATCGCAAAATTATTAAGTTTTAAACATGGCACAATTTCAACTTTTACACCATCGAATAGAAATAAAAGTGTATTTTCATATGCAATTTATTTGAAAACTGCATCGCAATCTATTGAGTTTTTAAGACTTTTATAATATTTCAAACATGATTATTTTCTAATACACCCTATTACAGAAGAGTTACATGTTTACAGTTGAAAGATTATAAATAGTTCAGCATTTGTTTCCATCTAATCTCCAATAACAAAATTAAAACTTCATTAAAAAATAAATTATCAAATACAAGTGTAGCAGATGCGTGATCGAACTGCGTGCATAATCACTGAAATAATCAGAATAACAATAATTGCAGCACCGCAGCAACTCTATTTGTCGCCTGTTACGAAAATGTCTGCTTATTTTTCTATCGATTATCCGTGCATCAGTACTCATACTAGGTGCGCAACTAAGTTTCACACATAGATGGCGCTAATGGCCCATGTAGTCGACATACATGTCTAAAGTTGTGTTTTTCTAATAGCTTGGATATCTGTTAATAATAACCAGTCGTAATAACAACAGATATAGGAGCGAAAATATATTTTTTATAACAACGAAATTGTCGAGTTTTGTGCCAAATAAACAGCATTTGCGGGAAGATTTGCTTTTCTGATTTAACTTGAAATAAAACGCAGCTGAAGCACGTCGTTTGCTTGAGGAGGCCTACGGCAAACATGCACCATCGAAAACTACCTGTGAAAATTGGTTTAAACTCTTCAGAAATGGCGATTTCGACACTGAGGACAAAGAGCGCTCCGGAAGACCAAAAACAATTGAGGACGCCGATCTACAAGCGTTATTGGATGAAAATGACACTCATACACAAGAAGAACTTGCAGATGCATTAAACATGACTCGCCAAGGTATATCCAAACGTTTATATGTCATGGGTAAAATTCAAAAGGAAGGAAAATGGGTGCCGCATGAGTTGACTGAGAGACAGATGGAAAATCGAAGAGCCACTTTGGAAATTTTGCTTTTGCGGCATCAAAGAAAGAGTTTCCTGCATCAAATTGTTACTGGCGATGAGAAGTGGATATATTTCGAGAATCCCAAAAAATCGTGGCTTTCACCTGGCGAAGCATCAACATCGTAGGCACGGCCAAATCGCTTCGGAAAGAAGACAATGCTCTGCGTTTGGTGGGACCAGAAAGGAATCGTGTAGTATGAGCTGCTGAAACCGGGCCAAACTGTTAATGGGAATCGCTACCGACAACAACTGAATAATTTGAACCATGCATCGCTCGAAAAATGGCCAGAATGGTACACGAGACACGAACGAGTGATATTGCAACACGACAACGCTCCGTGCCATCGCACTTCCATCGTCATGGACACCATCAAAACACTGAAATGGGATCTGCTACCGCACCCGCCGTATTTACCAGACCTGGCCCCTTCCGATTATCACTTGTTTCGGTCGATGGTGCATGACTTGGCGGGGGTACACTTGGCCAATTTCAAAGAAGTGCAAAATTGGTTGGATGAATGGTTTTGGTCCAAAGACGCGTCTTTTTATTGTCGCGGTATTCATGCATTGCCAGAGAGATCGCAAAAATGTGTAGCTAGCGCGGGAAAATACGTTGAATAAATCATTTTTTCCATTTCTCTTAATTTTTTCCATTTTTTATAGATAAAAAACCCCGGAAACTTAGTTGCGCACCTGATAACTGCCATCAGCATTTTGGCTTGGCGCCGGATGCCGGCGTATCATCCTTGCTGTGGCTTTGAAAAGATGTTATAAATACTGAAAGTTTTGGCGATTTCTTTGGCTATTAACTGCTATCATGCGGTTAATTTGAAAGTAATATCTTCTAAGTACATTTACAAAATATATTATTTGAATGCATAATTAATATTTTCACATACACTGAAGTGCCAAATATCATGGGATAGCAATATGCAGACATCCAGATGGCAGTAGCATCGCGTAAAAATTATATAAATGGTCAGTGCACTGTCAGAGCTTTCATTTGTACTCAAGTGATACATATGAAAAGGTTTGTGACGTGATGATGGCCGCACGACGGGAATTAACAGATTTTGAACGCGAAATGCTAGTTGGAGCTAGACACATGGGGCATTCCATTTCGGAAATTCTTAGGAAATTCAACATTTCTCGATCAACATTGTCAAGAGTGTGTAGAGAATATCTAATATCAAGCATTACCTCACACCATGGACAACGCAGTGGCCGCTCGCGACTGCTTAATGACCGAGACCAGCGACATGTGCGTAGAGTAGTCGGTGGTAACAGATAAGCAACACTGCATCAAATAACAGCAATAATTATTGTAGGGCGTACAACAGATGTGCCCATGAGGACCGTGCAGTGAAATTTCGCATTGTTGGGATATGGCAGTAGAAGACCGATTCGAGTGCCTTTTACTAACAACACGCCATCGGATTCAGTGCCTCTGCTGGGTTCGCGAACATATCGGTTGGATCCTAGATGACTGAGAAAAAATAGCTTGGTTAGATGAGTCACGATTCCAATTGGTAACAGCTGATAGTAGGGTTCAAGTAGTATGGCGCAAAAACCACGAGGCCATGGACCCAAGTTGTCAACAAGGCTCTGTGCAAGCTGATGGTGGCTCCATAATTTGTGTGGGCTGTTTTTACATGACACGGACTGGGTCCTCTGGTCATATTCAACCAATCGTTGACTAGAAATGGTTACGTTCAGCTACTTGAAGAACATTTGCAGCCATTCATGGACTTCATGTACCCAAACAACAATGGAATTTTCCAGGATGAAAAAGCTCCGTGTCACCGAGCCAAAATCGTTTGCTATTGTTTTCAGGAACATTCTGGGCCGTTCCAGCGAACGATTTGGCCGCCTAGATCGGCAGGCATGAATCACATCGAATATGTATGTGACATGATAAATAGATCAGTTCTTACACAAAATCCTCCACTGGTAACACTTTCGCAATTATGGGTGGATGTGCAGGCTGCATGGCTAAATATTTCTTTAGGGGACTTCCGACGACATGTTGAATCAATAGCATGTCGAGTTGCTGCTCTTCGCCGGACGAAAAGAGGTCCTACACGATATTAGGAAGTATCCCATGACTTTTGGCATTTCAGTGATTATATGTATATATATTTATCTAATTGGTGAACAATCTAAAAAATAAATAACAAATATAAAAAAAATCTATTAGTCTTAAATTAAAAATAATTTTCACCTATGTTGTGTACACCAATAAGTCCGGGTTGGGTACCCAGGTTTAAATAATTTAGAAAAAAGTAATAATAAATAAGTAGATAAGTATGTATATATTTGTGTAAACATATGAATATATATATTCAATAGAAAATATAGAAAAAGATTTTTTAAAAAAACACGCCTAAATCCATTATATTTGCGTATGAAAAAGTGTTTTACAAAGAAAAGCACCGACGGGAATTTTCAATTTCCCTAAGGTTCAAGCATTTAGAAGAAAATATCGGAAGGCTGGAGAAACAACGCCATTTCTCAAACGGTCATTAAAAATGTTTGGAATGAATGAAATCCATTTTATTTATCAAATGTTTCTTCATGTATATATGTTGTAAAATGTAGTTTTCTAAATATTTTTCTAGATATGTAAAAGAAACATATACATTTCTACAATTTTTCAAATTTACTTGAATTTTTTATTAACTCATTTCTTTCGAAAATTGGTTCTCTTTTTTAACACTTTTCAACATATTTCTTTTAACCCTTACAGGACCATAAGATGTCCAAGACTAAATATGCCAATACAACACAATATTTTAGCTATTGTGGGTGTAAAGTAAGAGAATATCACCACAAAAACATAGCAGGGGGTATAGGTTTCCTATAATTTCATGGAAAATATTTTTCCCTATGGACCATAAAAGTAAATAAACGAAGAGTTAGGTTTATTATATCGGTATTTTATTTATTGCTTTGTAAAACAAAAAACATAATAAAAATTATCAGAAAAGTAAAATAAATAGTTAGTTATGGTATTCTACGAAACAATTTCGTACGAAACAATTTTCGATATTATTAGTTCAGCCCGCGAATGTTTTGGTTTTGGCGCAATAAAGTTTGACAGTTCTTTTTTTTTATTCGTTCAGAAACACATTTGCCGCCTTGGACATACGTTTTATTTTGACATTCAGTAAAAAAAAATATCGATTCAATAATAATTGAACAATCGATAACGATTTTTGTAGAAGGGAAAAATATTTCCCTTGAGCGTGAAAGGGTTAAATGGTAAAAGGTGTAAACTAAAAACATAATAAAAATTATCAGAAAAGTAAAATAAATAAATAGTTAGTTATGGTATTCTACGAAATAATTTCGTACGAAACAATTTTCGATATTATTAGTTCAGCCCGCGAATGTTTTGGTTTTGGCGCAATAAAGTTTGACAGTTCTTTTTCTTTTATTCGTTCAGAAACACATTTGCCGCCTTGGACATACGTTTTATTTTGACATTCAGTAAAAAAAATATCGATTCAATAATAATTGAACAATCGATAACGATTTTTGTAGAAGGGAAAAATATTTCCCTTGAGCGTGAAAGGGTTAAATGGTAAAAGGTGTAAACTAAAAACATAATAAAAATTATCAGAAAAGTAAAATAAATAGTTAGTTATGGTATTCTACGAAACAATTTCGTACGAAACAATTTTCGATATTATTAGTTCAGCCCGCGAATGTTTTGGTTTTGGCGCAATAAAGTTTGACAGTTCTTTTTCTTTTATTCGTTCAGAAACACATTTGCCGCCTTGGACATACGTTTTATTTTGACATTCAGTAAAAAAAATATCGATTCAATAATAATTGAACAATCGATAACGATTTTTGTAGAAGGGGAAAATATTTCGCTTGAGCGTGAAAGGGTTAAATGGTAAAAGGTGTAAACTAAAAACATAATAAAAATTATCAGAAAAGTAAAATAAATAGTTAGTTATGGTATTCTACGAAACAATTTCGTACGAAACAATTTTCGATATTATTAGTTCAGCCCGCGAATGTTTTGGTTTTGGCGCAATAAAGTTTGACAGTTCTTTTTCCTTTATTCGTTCAGAAACACATTTGCCGCCTTGGACATACGTTTTATTTTGACATTCAGTAAAAAAAATATCGATTCAATAATAATTGAACAATCGATAACGATTTTTGTAGAAGGGAAAAATATTTTTTGCTTGAGCGTGAAAGGGTTAAATGGTAAAAGGTGTAAACTAAAAACATAATATACAGCAAAATAACTTTTATTAGCTTTCCACATGTTTCGGCTCACTCTGAGCCATTATCAAAAGCAAATGAGAATATTTCATAATTGCACGGTCTTTTCAGTTTTTGATAATGGCTCGGAGTGAGCAGAAACATGTTAACAATCTAATATAAGTTATTTTACTGTATATTATGTTTTTAGTTTACACTTTTTAGCATTTAAAAGAAATATTATTACAAGGTGTTATAATTTATTATGTTTTCCAACATAGTTGCAAAGTGTTTATGACTTCAGTTTGTCTATGGCTGCCTGCCGTCCGTCCGTGTTCTAACTCTCGTAAATATACCCGGATTCCCCTGAAAATTTTCTGTCATTGATACTTACTACAGCATGATTCCTATTGAAAATGAAATGTGTTGCATTTATTGTTTATTTACAGGGACAGTCAAAAGTAATTAGTAACATAATGGTCAATGGGAACAAATCGTTTCAAGTGCATTTTGATGGATGTTAAGCCATTCGAAACATGATGAAATTGCTAAACAATTATGATACGCACTAAAACATGCTCGTTCTAAAATAGAACTTCTAAAAGCACTCATTATTCATTTACAGGGTCACAAAAAAGAATTTTGTTACACAATATTCTACGGGGGAAAATCCTTTTCAGTGTAATTTAATGATGTTTCACTATTTCAAACATAATGAAATTTATATGCAATATTGAGGTGCACTATAAATTGCTCAAGGAAAATATGGTGTACATTGCCATTATCGTTCAATTACAGGGACACACACAAAAGAATTATGTTACTGCCTTGGTGCGATAAATACAGTCTGTTCGTGATAAGTGCGTTTTCACCTTTGGTTTGACTAATTTTTGCATAGTACGTGGTGTGTATAAATTTTTTTGATCATATACAGGCCTACACAAAGGAATTCGTAAGTATTACTGACTAAGGGAGTGAATTACTTAATTGTGTTACTCATTTTTCTGCTGAAAATATATTTAGTAGACAAATAGAATTTTGTGGAATATATATGTACTCATATACAGAGCTACGCCAAGAGCAAGATACATTGTGATTTATGGTTGGTAATCTCTAGAAGTAAGTTTTCAGTTGCCTTATACGTTTTTTACATGAATTAAATTTCAGCTTAATATTTGGTGTGTACAAAAGTCTTTAGATAATATACAGGGCTGTACACAAGATTTCAAGTTTATTTCATAGATTGGCAAAAATTGCTAAATTTGAATTTTCTAACTGAACTAAATTTTACCATGCTATGTAGTATATACCCAAATCTATAGATTATATACAGGGCTGCAGAAAATAATTCAACTACTTTTTTTGCTATGGAAGGTAATTGCTGAAACTGGATTTTTAAATGCGTTATAAGTTTCCTAAACTGTTTACTACATATATTGTTTCACCTTATTTAAAGGTGAAGTTTCGTTACTGTTTTCTGAAAGTGTTGGATAGTGTTTCATAATTTATGCTTGACGCATGATTTTACGTTCTTGTTTTTTATTCAAATTACTTGTTTGCTACTACAATGTTAGAAATAGTTTATTTAATCGGTTATTAAATAAGGCGAATATAACTATATGAAAATACTTGGTAGCAATCAAGCAATCAGAATTTAAAAAAATAAAAACTCGCCCAAATGGCAATGTTGCTTGGCTGGAAATCCTGCCATTCAAATAATGGTATAAAATATTGTTAAATAAATCTTATAAAATGATGTAATATCTAAGTACAGTCACCCCCCTCACCCCTAAAAAAGAGAGAACACCCCATACATTTTATATACTACATTTTTCGAGAAAAAAAAAGTAAAAAAGTAAAAAAATTGCCAATTAACCTGGAAATTATGCTTTCTTTCAATTTAGCTTTAAAAAATGTCCTTCCGGCCTGTACCGGGAGGAAAAGGTAGCTTTCATAGTATATGTTTTTAAAAATTCAACTCATTGTACTCAAACACCCGACGCTAAAATGTTTGGAACCTGATTATAGAAGATTTAATCCCGGTTTTCGTTAATACTGAATTTCAATGCGAATTTCAGCATGAGAGTTACAGCATAACAAAAATCAGAATGTTTCAAAATTTCAGCCAACCTAGAACTTCAAACTGCCATATCTCTGTTATTTTTTAAGATAAAGCCAAAACAAAAAATGTTTCGAAATCCTTTTATCACGATCTAACACTTAACGAAAACAACTTTTTCAATTTATAATTTTTTATACATATTTTTAAACTTTTTAAAAACTAATTTAAAATTTAACTTGCTTCCATTTTGAAGCAAGATAGCGCATAAAACTGCCCAACGAACTCGGTATTTTCTGTACACAGGATCAGTCACATTTATATCGGTTCATAAATGCGAGAGTTGCAGCATAACAAATACCAGATTGTTTCAAAATCTCAGCCCCCCCCCCTCCCCCAAGAATTTCAAACTGCCATATCTCAGCCATTTTTTGAGATATAGCCAAAACAAAAAATGTTCCAGAATCCTTGTATCACGTTCTAACACTTAACAGAAACAATTTGTTCAATTTATACTTTTTTGTACATCTTTTTGAATTTTTTAAAAATTAAAAGTTTTTAACTGGCCGCCATTTTGAAAGAAGATGATGGATGAAGCTGGCCAACGAACTCGGTCGAGAACTTGGTATTCCGTCACATCCAAATCGGTTCGTAAAAAGAGAGTTACAGCATGACATATGCCAGAAATATATATATATATATATATATATATACAAATCAACATTTGAACGAAGGGTGGTTTTGGGGTCTGGGTGTCATGATCGGTGAAAATATATCAAAATGTTTTCCTACGAACGACTGCAATAGGTAGCTTTTTGTAATGAAAGCTACCTAAAAATCTTAGGGAGTTGTCTTCATGCTGAAATTGTACCATGCTCTGAAATTTTCAATAGGAATACCTATTTTGACATCATACTTTTTTTACGGTAAATTTTGCCTTTGGAGACCAAACGGGATGTAATTCTGTCCAGTAGTTTAGGAATTATAAAGGTTAAAAGTTTGGTCGTTGCAAAACAAATTGCACTGAGGGTTGTTCTTAAAGCATAACTCAAAAACAACTTGGCGGAATGTGGATTTTAAATCCATACGTTTGAATCATCTAGAAATCGGTTTCCGTTAAAAAAAATCATAAGTTGAAATTCATATTGTTTTCGGAAATTAATTTTAAAAAATGTATATTTTCGAAATAAATTTTCGAAAAAAAAAATGAAATGTAACCAATTATTTTTTTTAAACAGAAATCAATTTCTAGAATCTTCAAATATGTAAATCCAAAATATCATCTCATTCCGAAAAGTAGATTTTGAGTTACAAACTGTAGGCATCGCAGTTTGTTTTGCAACTGTGACATTTTCCCATATCCCAGCAAATACAGACCCCAAGTCGTCGGGCCATACCTAAAGAAAACGATCGATCTCCTATGTTGAATAGTTTGGACATTATAGGAACAATAACTGAGACTGCCTGGCACCTAGTCCGACACTACACTAACGGATTAATTCTTCTTCTTGTGAGGTCAGTGATAGGGAAGTTTTCCCAGACGGACTGACTCGAAAGGAGGCCCTTTAAATCTGTGAAAGAGAACGAGATATGAGCAACGATAGGCCGCAGTAAGTTTAGGAGGCCTGGACGAATTTCCCCCGCCCCCCTTTTTTCTTAAGCTGGAGGAAGAAGAGAAGACGAGAGAGGGATGGTTTTTTGGAGGCAAAAGGGTAGGACGTGACCCTAAAAAGCCGAGGATTGCAGAGAAACGAGCAGCGCAGGGGAAGCCGGAGGAGACAGACGCCCTGTCTGAAAGAGAGGAGTCCCGGAGAGAATTCGAGTCGACATCCATTGGACACCCGGTCCAACGCAACAGCTTCACTGAAAGAATAGACTGAACCCACTATCTGAAGCAAAGATTTAGGACTTAATCCCAATAGTTTAAAATTTCACCGAACTCACTCGTATCAGTATTTAATATATGAAACTAAAATTCTTAGAAGAATAAACTGTATTTGTTCTGTTGAATAAAATATTTTCTTCTAATGAAATAAGTAATGCTTCGGGCGCCACAGATACAAGATCAACATTTCATTAATCCCCGAAGTCTTTACTCAACTATTAATAATGAATTTAAAATTAAGAGTTCAGAACTTTAAACCTTCATAAATCCTTCATTGTAACTTATGATTTTTAGGTAGCTTTCAATACAAAAAAGTATAAAGCTACCTATTGCAGCCGTTCGGAGGAAAGCAGTTCCGGAAATTTCGATATATTTTCACCGATCATGACCCCCAGACCCCAAAACCACCCTCCGTTCAAATGTTGATTTATATATATATATATATATATATATATATCCATATATATATATATATATATATATATATATATATCTGACCTATGTCATACGATAACGCTCGTATTTATAAATCGATTTTGCTGAAACTAGTTGTGTGTATTAAGGTCACCAATGTCTCGACCGAGTTCGTTGGCCAGCTTGGTCCGCCATTTTGTTTCAAGATGGCAGCCATTTAAAAATTTAAAACTAAAATAAATATACAAAAAAATTAAAAATTCAAATTTACTGCGTGGATATCATATCTAAAAAAGAAATAGTCTGAAACGATGTATTATCATATGATATCCACGCAGTCTGGAATGAATTAATACATGATTGATTAACCCGTACTTGTTTTTGAAATGTTGAATGACCTTTCCCATCCCACTTTATATTCCACACCCTTGAAGGAAAATCCTTTGTTCCAGGCAAGCTATAAGACGCGAAGAGACAACAACTCAACTTAACTATTAATTTTTCACTGATGATGACCGAGTAAGTTCGGTTAAAAACGTTTTGATTTTAAAAGGACTTACATGTGCTTTTAAATGTTTTTATGTATGTTTTTACGCACCTTCAAGCAATATATTTACATTCATTTGTATCTTTATGTATTTTCATTAGCGTATTCATCTAATCTGTCATATATACCAAAATTTTCGACGCTAAAATTGATTGCAAAAACTTGACGCTGCCTCCCGGACGTGCATTGAGAAAAAAGCAAATTACGTATTATGCAGTCACGTTTATTAAAATGTAATTCATTTTGATGAAATAAAAATTTAGTATTGGAACTTAACACATTGAACTTTTTTTGTTATTTGTCGGCAAGAGCTCTTATCAGTATATTACATTCGACTAGATTTTCGGCCTCAAACGTCATCCAGTTTTCATTTCGCATAATATCCTTTGACTTTTTCAAGAAAAACTGGACTGTAGTTTCAATCAGCTCCGGATCATTTAGAATGTGGGACAACTTGTAAAAGAAAATGAAGTTCTCCGTCGTAATGTTCTCATTTATGTGATCCACGGATAGCCAAATCTTTGAGTCTTTGGACAGAAATTTATACTCATTTTCATATCTGATAATTTCCTTTGAGTCTTTCAAGAAATACTGGACTGTCGTTTTAGTGATCTCTGAATCTTTGTATAACAGAGACAACTTAAAAAACTTACAGAAGTTACCCGAGCTAATGTTCTCTTTTATGTCAGCCCTGCATACATTTTTTATGTCCTCCACGCCATACTTGTAGGCTAGTTTGTACAGATCAGCAACATCTTGCCAACTTAGGTAATCATTTTTTCCAGTGTACAGGAAGAGGAGAAACTTTTTAAATACGTTAGGCTCTGCATCCTCAATGATCACTTCAAGGCAGGCTTTTTTTTCCATATCGTTCTTCATCAGGGCAGCGAAGACTGGTGATCGGGCTGCGAGAATGCACCTGTGACAGTAAAACTTCTCGTGTTTGACTTCTAGGGTCACGTCGCTTTTTTTGCCACTGAGCAACAAATCTCTGTAATCTCTTTCAATCTGTTCTTTACCTATGTAAATATAAATTAATTGTTAGTATAGATATGAAAAAAGAAAACGTATTTTTATTTTCTATTTGAAGAAATAAAAATTAATTTATTCATCTATTTCAAGAAATAAACATTAAATTTTACATCAATTACTTCAATATGTTTTTAATTTTTAAATTTGCCTTTAGTAAAATAAAACATACTTATTTTGTTGCACAGTTTTCTTTTAACTCAACTTGATTTTTGAAGGTAAAGAAATAAATTTTGTAATAGATTTTTAACTCATTTCCTAATATGATAGAATTAAAAAGTTATGTACAAAGTTGTGTTTACGATGACAATACAACATTTTAATATTTTTAGAACTTAAAATATAAATCAATAACTTAAAGGCGTTTGTTTTTAGTTAGAGCTCCACAGGAGATGAACCTTCCAAATATTATTTGTAGTTACAATTGCATGCAAGATACAACAACAATCGATTTAATAATACGCCAAACCGCAAGTCAAAAATATGGAGGAAAAAATTTAGAGTAGGAGAAAAAACTGAGAAAACAATTTAGAAATCCTCAACAGATAGTTTAAGTAATGATTTATTCTACTTTTCCTGTTGCTATATCTTAAAAATTATATAGAGCACAAATTATATATTTTTTAAATAAATTCACTAGCTCGTGCTTTCTACTAGGTATTGCAAAGGCAGTGAATTTTCCGTAATCAATTTCAGTGTCCACGCCAAATTAATGTATTGTTATGGAGATTTTTTCAGGTGGGAGGGGGGGTGAATTGCAGTCATAAAATTAACCGTGATTTTCGAGATAAACATTAAATTCTTATGAAAGAGTTTCTCAATTCTAATTAAAGTAACTAACGATTTCACTGCTGTAAATGCATATGTTGTGACCGGGGCTCTTAGTTGAAAACACAGGGTGATTTTTTTTTTTAAGTTGTGAAAGTAAAACCCTATCAAGGGTGGATCCAGACAAAATTTGGGGCCTATTTAACCCTTTCACAAAAATCAATTTAATAAAATGGACCCCTTCCCAAAAATCAATTTGAAAAAATGGGCCCCTTCCCAAAAATGAATTTGATAAAATGGGGCCCTTCACAAAATTCTTTATAATAAAACAGATCCCTTCACAAAATTCCTTTTAACAAAATAGGCGCTTTCATAAAATTCCATTTCATAAAAACTTACTATTTATTATTTTCTGACTTTTAAAATGTGTAATTTGTAAACAAACAAGTTCAGCAGATAGGAAAACTTCAGCAAAAGTATTTTAAAAAGTTTTTTTAATAAACGCTTTTTAGTAGCTGGATTTCGAATTTCATTACAAACTGTTATTTTTCACAAAAATATAAAATTTCACAAAAATAACCTTAAATTTTCACAAAATGGGCCTAGAAAAGAAACCTGCATCGACCCCTGCCTATAACAAAAGAACAACTGATCCAAATGAGCTAAAATTTCACCAATATGCTCCAAAAACAATGGGAATTTTTTAAGCGTGGTTAAAAAAAAAAAAAAAAAAAAAAAAAAAAAAACCTTAAAATTGCATCGACAGATGGCGCCTTATATGCAGTAAAATCGGGAGATGAGCTTGCACACAACATACGCACAGTGGCGATAAAAACGTGAAGCACGCATATTATTATTACATACATTAATTATTCTACGGATATCCTCGCAATGACTCTGCCATTGACACACCGTGAGTTGCTAGTGAAACCGCATTATCAGAATAATTACAGCGCAGCAACTGCTCTTAGGAAATTTAGGACACTTAGGAATTTAAGAAAAGGTCCAATGACGACAGAAGGCCTACGGAAGATGATTTCTTAAAGTACTGTCTATTGTTTTCCTTCCACTAACGAAATTCTTTGTTTCTGTTAACTTACAGCGCCACCTGTCGGTGCGATTTTAAGTTATTTTTTTAACCACGCCTAAAAAATTGCCATTGCCTTGGAAGCATACTGGTGAAATTTCAGGTCATTTGGATCAGTGGTTCTTTGTTATAGGGTATACTTTCTCAACTTAAAAAAATTCACCAATTAGGAAATTGCATATAAAACTGTAAAAACTGGTAGTTTTAGTGGAAAACTAGTAGAGAAATATATGATAAACACGCTGAAAAAGACAGTTTTTTAAACGAAGAATTATTTTAAACAATATTTTAATGTTGAAGTTGGTCAAAATAGTTCGATTCAACTAAACTTACTTTCGTTTTATTACGCCGATGAACAACGTTTTTTCAATGAAATTCTTTGTCGCTATTGCAACAGTTTAAAAACAAAACTTTGCTACAAGGGAAATAGCATGCTGATTTCTGAATGTCTGAATTGTAATGTGAACAAGTAATGGTAAGCTTTGCATACCATCATCTTTTAACGCAAAACAAAAGGTGGTTTGCGTAATTTTCAAGAATGATAATGTATGCATGCGATGTAATCTTCCCAACTGGGCGAAAAAGTCCAGGTCAGAATTCGAATCCGGGATCCCTTGGCTGAAGCTGCCATTGCTCTACCAACTGAGCAATCCCAGACCAATATGGCTGAACTAATTCAACCAGTTAACCATAATGATTATAGCATCTGGTTTGATATCTGAATCAGCACAACAGAATAAATGACAGGTAATGGGACCTCCAGTAAACACTGGAAACGTGATTACACTAGATTAATTTTACTGCTGATTCAGATATCAGACCAGATGCTATAATCATTAAAGTTAACTGGGAGAATTAGTGCAGCTCAATCCGTCCGGGATTGCTCAGTTGGTAGAGCATTTGCGGTTTCAGCCAAGGGATCCCAGGTTCGAATCCTTGCCGAACTTTTTCGCCCAGTTGAGAAGATTACATCTCATATGATTTCTTTACCAATTAGAATAACTGTGTAAAATTAATCTAGTGTAGGATAATGTATGTAATTTAACATAAATTATTCTATAAATGATAGAAATATGTAATGCATATATATATTTATGCTCCATAAATATCATACTCCAATTTAAAAATAGTGTTTGAAATGTTAATACGTATGTTCATGACAAAAATTAATAATTTATACAAATAATTGAACATTTCTCGTCAAAGAAACTTATAGCATAAAAGCAAGACCAGATACAGTATGAGGATAGTTTGATAAGTTTTCCGCCTGACATAGAGATGGAACAAGTATGACCAAATGACAATGATTTTTGTAAAGTATGATCCTTTAAGTGACATGCGGCCGAGTTTCAGACGCGTGAGTTTAATATGTATTGCTGGGCGATAAAGTAAAGTAAACAAGTTTTGACATTTTCTAAAAATGGAGAAAAATGAAGTTCTGGCTGTCATAAAATGCTTTGTTAAAAAAGGTTTAACTCCCACGGACATACAAAAAGAGTTGCATTCCACCTTAAAGGATTCTTGTCCTTCGTATTCGACGATAAAAAAGTGGGCTGCTGAATTTAAACTTGGTAGGAAATCAATTCACGATGGTGAACTCTCATGATGCCCAAACACCGCTCTGACCGACGAAATCATCTCAAAAATTCACATTGCCGTAATCAATGATCGCCGATTGAAGATACGGGAACTTACTGACATTGATATAAATATAGATTATTATTTTACAATCTTATAATCACTACTACAACAGCACCAAATATTGTTTCAAACTTTCATTACACATCCAGAAAAAAGTTTCGTTGAATCAACAAAAATTTGGTTGGCCCAACAAAACTTTTCGTTTAAATATAGGTCAATGGAAATTTTGTTTGAATCAACAAAAAAAATATTGTTTTTTTTTTTTTTACAATTCCAAAAAAAAATTTGTATCGTCAGCAAAAAAAAATGTTTTGTTAATTCAAGTAAAACAGTTCAATTTTACTTGAAACAACAAAATTCCTTTTGCTACATAGATATATGATATGTGTTATTTTAACAATCTATTTTCTTTTTTCAATAAAATTTATTTTGTTTGTTTAAATAATAAAATATAATATATTACGAAATTGTTTTTTTTTTTTTTTAACTACAAAAATTTTTGTTAAATGAACCAATCTAAATACGCAATTTTAACTATTTTTTAATTCATTTTCAGCAGTGAATTACTGCTGTAAACCTTGAGTAACAACAAGTGAAATTTTAGCCTGCTTTTTTTCAAGCACCAACCGAGAGAGTGAAAATTACCCAAGCCGGGAGTCGATCTCGGGTCCCAAAAACAGCGCTCTGAGGCTCTACCACTGAGCTACAAGAAACGATATCTGAGCTCGGCATTTCTCACTCTTATATATGTCGGAACGGCTTCAACCGCAGCACAAGATGGAAATGTCATCAGGAGCACGCAAATTTCTGAGGCAAACATGAGATGACAATACAAAGTCCGTCATACAGCAACGCATAGTTAATTTTTAATTCATTTTCAGCAATGAATTACGCCTGCAAAAAGAAGGATAAAAATTCATTGGTTATTATTCAAATATTACAGGCGTAATTCACTGCTGAAAATGAGATAGAGCTATTGCAGAAATCGCGAAAAATGCAACATAGCAGCGCCACCTCTTGCGTGATTTACAACAAAAACTAATCAGCAACAATTTATAATAGGAAGTAATTGAATATAACGTTTTATTAAATTCCGGGCATTAGTTCTTGAGATAGAGCACCCACAAAATTTTTGTCACATACAGACAGATAGAGTCATTGACAGTCATTTTCTAAAAACAGTCAAATCGTGTTCATGACCTTGTAAAATCCATCGGAAACCGGAAGTCGAAAATTTTCATGATTCCATTACTTTCTTCTTGTAAAGATAGAAGAAAGTAATAAATGGGACTGTGTTTTTTTTTAAACTACCTTGGTCCGTCCCAATGAAAAAAAGTTTTAATTATCCAAAACTTATGTTAATTCTTTAATTTTATAGCTATTTTTTTAATTATATATATTATATAATTATAAGTCAAATAAACCAAGTGAGAGAGTTATGGCTACTACACAACAATTTAAATTTTGCAAAAACAACAGAATTTTGCTGGAATTACAAAATTGTTGTAAAATTAGAAAAACAAATTTTGTTAATTCAAGTAAAATTGATGAAATTTTGTTAAAATTTTTAAGAGTGTTAACAATATTTTTTTTTATCCAAGCAACAAAACAAATTTTTTTACTTCAACTAAAAATTTTGCTAAAACAACTAAAATGTACTCAACAAAACATGTTTTGTTGTTTCAATCAATTCCTTTTTCTGGGTGCATTTTTAAGAGTGACCTTTGTACTAAAACTATGAACTCCGTCCATATAAAGAATAAAATTACTTACGGGCTATCATTTTCTGAACATTTTCATCTTTTCTTATTATCTCAATGATTAGGTACAAAACTTTATTTGACAGCAGAATGGAATCGAGCACTGGACGGCTGATCAAGTTAACTGTTGAATCAGCTTTTTCTGCAACAACTTCTTTTAGATCATCTTCAACAATTCCAGCTCGTAAGTCGAACAAATGACAGAGATCGTCTCTACGGAATTTGGTGGTATGTAAACGTACGGTTAATCCATAATCAGAGGCAATGAAAATATTATACCATATCTCACTATGTAATTTAAACGGCATGAAGGCTCCTATTTTGTTACGAGACGATAGGTATTGCAGCAGTTTTGTAATTTTCCAGTAATATCTATTTCCTTCCAACACTTCGTCGTCTTTATTTTTAAGGGAAAATGCCATTTTCACTCCAGACAGATTTTTTTTTTTTTCAGTTATATACTTTGGAAATTGCCGCTGTTTTCCACGTCTATGATGATGAAATGTCCAAATATTTTTGTCGGACGCGGTTTGATATCGAGGGATGACGTCTTCTTAAAGTAGATGATGTTGCTCCTTCTAAAAGAAAAGAAAAAGAATTACGGTCTATTAAACACTAGATGAAGCACTGTATAAAATTTCCTGTGAAAAAAAAAAGCATGTTCAGTAAGAAAAAATTACAGTTCTATTTTCAGAAAAACTTGAAATGTATTATGTATATAATGAAAATAGTTTAAAACGTTCACAATTTATTTAAAATTCATATATTTGATTCAAAAATACCGAAAAGATTTCATTCATAATCTTTTGTGACAATTTTTCCGTAATTCGAATCCACACAAGGAGATGTCAAAAATAGGTGATGTCGGATAGAAAGTAGGTTAAGGTAATAGTTGATAAGTGAGGAAATTGTGTTTTCAAACGTGTTATGCCTTTTCCAAATTGTTTACTTAAGGTGGTTCTTAAATGACCTACTCAAAAATGCAATAATTTCTGACACATTTCCCGATACATTTTTAAACGCAAAGGCATAAAATAGGCATGCCTAATTTTTGAAGCGATTTGGAATCGAAATGAGTTTTCCTTTTTTTATATAAATAGTTTACTTATCGAGTTATAAGCGATTCTGGTCACGTGGCAACACGTTTTTTCCGCTTCTCGCTCTGCCACATTGGGAATTCGGTTCAAAACGCTGACTTTGATAGTATTTTCTAAAACAGTTTCTGCTTTTACCAACCTGCAAATTTGATACACTTGCAAACAAAAATGAATTTTAAAATATATCATAAAGTAGACAGTTTTGATATGAGAACAGCCTCAAACCTAAATTCGCGCAGGGATTACGCAGGGGTTTGAAGAGCGTAACGGTGCACCTCCTATTAAAAAAGAAAAAAAAAACTAGTTAATTTCTGAAAAACACCCGATGAAAAACTTGGTTGCCAGTGGCGAATGGCAATCTGTCTATATATCTAAGTACAGTAAATATCTAACTATATATGTCAAATTACTGGCAATGATTTTTTTTTAATCTGTCAAAAAAAAGGGGAAAAACACCAAATTTTGGTGACTAATTTATTTTTCTTTATTTTGGTAACCTGGCTATTATGTTTGTTTTTATGTTATCAGTGATACAAATTTAAGATTGCAAACTTCCAATGCTTGGTTTCTTATAAATCGGTGTATTTTGGAAGCTTTTGGAAGAGATGAGACATTTTTTTCTGAAATAAAGCACTAGAAATTATTGTGCATTGGTTTTTAATAGTTAAATTTGAAAATATAAGTGCCGGTGAGCGAAAAAGTTTGAAATTGTCAGTATTTGTTCGATTGATTTTGCTGAAAGGTTGTAATACATTTTACTGACGACTGTAAATATTGTTGAAGATGGCGATGTGTATTAGAGATGCAACGGATGTCAATTTGGCCGGACACTGTGTATCCGGTCTAACTTGCAGCCGGATATCTGGTCTTCCAGCCAATCTTAAAAGTGCTATTAATTCATTTTTTTTCTTCATTTTCTTTTTCGTTTTATTTATATTCCATGTGCATATGTTATTTTCCAAAAAAAAAAAAACCATATAAAATTTATCCGTTGACGTTTTTTTTTTTCATTTTTATCTCTCATAAACTCAAAATATGAGTTATAAAAGAAATGATATTAAAATTTGAGTGACGCCTTGACGTGAATTTAATAGATTTGTTTTAAAATTCAATTTAAATTATTTTTGTCTTGTCGTCTAATGGATAATTATACATTCAAAAAACACTTTTAATTTTCCAATACACCATATATTACTTTCACTCAGCCTGTATTATGTATTGGGATGTATTTATTTCAATAAATTGATTTATCTTTTGCGCCACGCTATCCAAAATCGTAAGTAAAATTTATGTAAATTATTAATTCGCGTCATAGTATCTATTTGCATAAATTTAGCTCAGTTTGGATACTATGACACAAAGTAATCATTTACATAAATTTTACTTACGATTTTGAATAACATGGCACAAAAGATAAATCAAATTATTGAAATTAATTCATTTCAATGCATAATGCAGGCTCTATATATAATAATGCATTGGAAAATTAAAAGTATTGTTTGGATGTGTAAATACACATTAGACGGCAAACCAAAAGTAATTTAAATTGAATTTTAAAACAAACCTATTAAATTCACGTCAAGGTGTCACTCAAATTTTGATATCATTTCTTTTATAAACCGTATTTTGAATTTATAAGAGATGTGAATGAAAAAGCATCAGCGGATTAATTTTATATATATTTATATGTTCAAATTAATACATTTACCTGAAATATAAATAAAATAAAAAAAATATATTTTTTATTAATATCATAGTGTCACTCAAAATTTAATATAATTATTTTTAAGACCCATATTTAAAATTCTTGAATCCATAAGGTAAAGTACCGCGTCACAAACTTTTAACCCGTTAAGGAGTTTTGTACTGAAATACAAGGTGGTCATAAAGTCTTTCCCTGATTGCAAAAATATATCACAAAATAATCATTGAATCTAATACCGTAAAATGTTTATTACGGAAAAGTCATGTTCTTAAGTTTTCTTTAGACCAGTCTCTACCGTCGTTTGTGAGTTTCTTGAGGACAAATTTCCTGGAAGACGGATTGGACGGAATGGACCAACTCTTCTAGATTTTAGGTAGATTTCGTAAGAAATACTACCTATTACATTCTCCCCTATGTTGGATTTTCTGGAAAAATTTTGAAGATCTACGCCGATCATGACTCCCAGAACCCAAAACCACCCAAAGTTCAAAACTTTATATATCTATCTATCTATATCACTTTTTTATGGACAAGATAACTTCAATAATTCTGCACAAATCTCTTCCAATTTGATACATAAAATCAAGGGAAATCGATCAAGTTCGTCAAAATCGAACCAGGGGGGGGGGGGGGGGAATGGTGACTTTTGTGAACTTGAAAACTTTTTGTGAAAACAGAAAAAACCCCATAATTTCTTAATTATGATACATACATTTCAATGCATAATACAGGCTCTATATATAACAATGCATTGGAAAATTAAAAGTATTGTTTGGATGTGTAAAGTCACCATTCCCCCCCCCCCTGGTTCGATTTTGACGAACTTGATCGATTTCCCTTGATTTTATGTATCAAATTGGAAGAGATTTGTGCAGAATTATCTAACGGAATGGACCAACTCTTCTAGATTTTAGGTAGATTTCGTAAGAAATACTACCTATTACATTCTCCACACATCCTCTAATACACATTAGACGGCAAACCAAAAGTAATTTAAATTGAATTTTAAAACAAACCTATTAAATTCACGTCAAGGTGTCACTCAAATTTTGATATCATTTCTTTTATAAACCGTATTTTGAATTTATAAGAGATGTGAATGAAAAAGCATCAGCGGATTAATTTTATATACATTTATATGTTCAAAGTCCGTTTAAAGTTACTATTATTTCTAGGAAAAGGGCCGAAAATGTATGAAACAGATTTTTGATATCATTAAAAATGACCTCAAGGGGAGGAAAAAATAGGGGTTTCAGAAGAAAAAAATTTGTTAATGCACAAAATATCCAATCAGCTTAAATTTAATATAAATCCTCTTACTACAACTTTTGTATTGACAAGTTTTTTTATAGGACCAACCCTTACAGCAAATTAAAAAAAAAATTGTGCCGGCTCCGCTTACAGATACGGGTACACGCATTTTGTCACATCCTTTTAAGCTATTCATATTTTATGCATTTACACTTATGCATACTCCCATAAAAGAAAACTTTCAACTCGGTATTCCCTCTTGCACAGAGGCATCCCCATTTTAGTAAATATGGAATATCGTATTTTATGCATATATGTATATATATATACTTTTATTTTTCAAAAAATATTTTTATCTGTCAGCCGTACAAAAAAAATATATCGTATAGAATTATTATAAAAAATCAATATGAGAAGGGTAGAGTTTATTCAGGGTAAGAATTTTAGAAATTTTGCTTAGATTTTCATTAAATGTCGCTGTCCATTTCGCTGATTTTACATTCCCTAATTGGTATAAAATTATAGAACAAAATTAAGCTGAAAAGTTCAAGGTTTAAGCTACAGCCATTAGTACTTAAATTTTCAGAATTTTTCATGGATAATTTCTTACAAAGCTATGAATGAAAATATACTGCCGTTTTTCGAATTTCAAAATTCCGAAATTCAAGCAGCAACAAAAATCGAAAATTTAATCAAGGCCGGAAATGTATTATGATTTCAAATATCATGTATAAAAAGAACAATTCCAAATGCCAATGAGAAATCAGCGAAATTGTCTTCCATAAGTTTAACATTAGCAGCGTATTCTCGAGCACTTGGTCAACGGGAGCCTTAAGCTCACTTCCTCTGCGCATCAGTGGTTCTTTCTACGGCCAAAATCAATTCGAGAATGGCCGTGTTCTTTCTTACACACAACTACTAGGTACTCGGTATAAGTACTCGTTAATGGACCAAGTAGTAAATTGCCGAGTACTCGGTAAACCACTACTTATAATTTATAACAATAAAAATATTCATTTGAAAGTATGTATTAAAAATGGGAAAAAAAGTTCCAATGAAGTAAACAGAAAATTTGAATTTACTAGGTTCAAAAAAATATATTTGTCTCCTCCAAGCAAAATCTGAGATGACACTACTTTTAAAATTAGCATAGAAATCGGAAATTTTTTATCAAAATCGAATTAAAAATAGTTTTAAAATATGAAAGAGTTAATAAATATATAATGAAATCATCATGATTATTGCACTTTCAAGGGTCAATCCATGCAAAATTTGGGGCTTATTTAGGGCCTCTTCACAAAAATAAATTTAATAAAATGGGCCCCTTTACAAAAATCAATTTAATAAAATGGGTCTCCTTCACAAAAATCAATTTGATATAATAGAATCCCTTCACAAAATTCTTTTTAATGAAATAGGTCCTTTCACATACTTCTTTTTAATGAAATAGGTCCTTTCACAAAATTCTTTTTAATGAAATAGGTCCTTTCACAAACTTCTATTCCATAAAAACTTACTATTTATTAATTTATTTATTATTTTCTGACTTTTAAAATGTGTAATTTGTAAACAAACAAATTCACCAGAAAGGAAATCTTCATCAAAAGAATTTTAGAAAGTTTTTGTTAATAAATGCTTGGTTCGAATTTGAGTAACTGGATTTCAACTTTTGTTACAAAAAATGCTAGTTTTCACAAAAATATAATAAATTTCACAAAAATAACCTTCGCTTTTCACAAAAGGGGCCCCATGAAAAAAAAACCTGCATCGACCTCTTACTTTATTATGAAAATCAAAAACTCACCTGAAATTACTTTCAAAATAGTTCAGGAAAAAATAACACGCGGTCTAGGAAAAACTGCTTTTACTGAACTAACTTGACCACTATAAAAAGCCACACAATAACACGTACCTAGTGAGTGTAGTAAATAAACTTGAAAAAAATGAAACAAAATGGTAGAGATGTCTGTTTCCTGTTATTCTTCAAGGGGAGAACAACTGAAATCAGCTACAATCCCTGCAGCTATTCGAATCTACTTTTGTTAAAGAATAGCTCAGGTGCTCAGGCATTCCTATTGTAAGGGTAAAGGAAGTAATGGTAAAGGCTAGTAGTTCTTTCTTTTAACCATTGAGAAAATGGTTGTTGTTTTCGGTCAAGAATGGACCTCTTGACGTCGTCACTTTATTTTTTTAAACGTTTATTAACGAAATTCTTTATTTTTTTAAGCGTTTTTAACGAAATTCCTTATTTTTTAAGCGTTTTTAACGAAATTCTTTACCTTTAAAAGAATTTTTCTTTGAATAGGCAATAAAAATGTATAAAATCGTTACGAAAACGTTAAAGTTACAAAAAGGATAGAGTATTACGTAAGCAAGTATTACGTAAGCAAGTATTACGTAAGCAACTAGGGGGGGAGGGGGGGTTTGCGATTTGCTTATTTTTCCTGACAAGGGGGAGGGGGGTGTTTGAATGATGCTTACGTAAGACATTTTATAAATCTCTTAAATTGTAAAAAAAAAAACTATTAAAAATTTTAAATTGAAAAAAAGAAATAGAAAAAGAATATTAAACTTGAAGTTCTGATGTCAGGTATTTTGACCGCACAAGGAAAATATAAACGATCTCTTTTATCTAAAGGTGACTGTTCATGTTTGATGGATGAGGGCTTATTATCTCTGAGAACTTACTACTATTTCCAATTGTGAGAATAGAACTGAATAGAATTGAATGAACCGATGCGATATGTTGTATTGTGACAGTACGAGTTTTCCGGGAAAGTTTCCAAAACGTACGTAAAATTCCATCTTCTTTGTTTCCAAAATATTAGTGGTTGAACTCCATAACCATAGTGACCGACTACTCTACTGTCTGGTGTCTTGTGAGTTTTGAAAACCTCTCAGTACTACAGTGCAGGGGTGTTTAAAATAAATGAAATCGGAAATATGTCTTCATTTCGAGAAATCTTGTAAAAAAAAAACTTATTGAAAGGTTCAAAAAGTCTGCATCAGATAAACCTTTGAAGGATATCCAATGTAAAACGAATGATGTGTGGCGGCAGTACAAAAAGTTTTCTAAAACTGACAAAGAGTTAGAGGTATTGGTGCTAAAACGAATTGAGGGCGAACTGCGTAAGGTAACCAAAAAGAAATCAGTCGTTTTTGATTATTTTATAAAGGTAATTATAATCAATTTATTCTTAAAAGTTTAAATATATTTTATCATAACTTTAAGTTTACATAATTACTTGTAAAAATTGGAAAAAGATAGATAATATAAAATGACCGTGTAGCCTTGGCAAAACATGGTCAGTATGGCAATAAATAAAGACCAAGGAAATGTCAAAATACGAGTTATTACATTTTAAATATGGCGTAGCCAAGCTAAACCTTATTTTTTCTTTTCAAATAACACGAAAATTAATGCACCCATGGGGGGAAAAATTAAAAAGTATGCAAGTTTTGTAGCAGATAATCTTCTAACTGTTTTCAAATTTTATACCTTACTAAAAATGAAATGTAATCCAATTGAATTGAAAACAATGTATCTTATACTTCTATGAATGTCAAGTCTCATTTTTAAGTACTTTTCCGTTATATGGACTCAATTGTCGCCAAGCGTGTTAGTTGGCGTGGAGTTAAATTCACGTAAACGTGAAATATTTGAATGAAAATTAAGGATTAAGGAAAAGTGAGCATTTAAAAATATAATATTTGAAAATACACATTTTTATGAAACTCTTTTATTATATATATTTATTTTTAAGTCATAACTTTGTAATAAATAAATTCAAATAGAAAAATGATAAATTAAGTTGTATTATGAGATTACGATTAAATAACCATTAAACAATCCTTAAAAAGGAAACGACAAAAGGCTGAATACCAAAGAAAACATCGAACCTCCAAACGAAAAAACCTTGAAGAAATCTGCCATGATAATTCAGACATTAAAAAGAAATTAGCTTTGAGGGAATCAGTAGGAAGACCAACTTTAAATGTAGATCAACCATTATTGCTTAAGGCAATAGCAGACATAGTTATTATTGGAAGCGCTGCAGATGCAAAAAGAAGAAGCGAGTAAATACGAAGTGACAAAATTCTTGATGACTTGACTGCAGAACTGAAAAAGGTTGGTTTTGCAATAAGCAGGAGTGGAACATATCTTCTTTTGCTTCCAAAAAATTCCTCAACCATCGAGGGTCGAAGACATGTCACCACAGTGCCGGTAAAACTTTCTCGGGCTCGGGCGGACTATCACCAATCTCACATTGATACCCAATTTGCAGTAACATCCATCCGCTATTTAGAAACTTTAGCTTCAATTCTTGGACACATGCAAGTGTTTTTTCTTTCACAGGATGACAAAGCACGTGTACCTTTGGAAATTACAGCAGCCAATAAACAGGCTCCGATACTGATGCATATGGAGTGTCGTGTATCTTTACCCGACCACGAATGGGTCATCGCTGAACGCCACAAACTTTATTAACACTCAAAGACTTTGAAAAATTAGTGAAAACAGAAGAAGGTTTCATCAAACCTGTAATCATAGTTACGGTTGATGTAGGTCCAGACGAGAATCCCCGCTACCAGAAAGTCATATCGTTTGCTGATCGTTTGCATATCGTTTAACCATTTCAAAAAGCATGATTTAGATGGAATTTTCATAGCATGCAATGCCCCTGGAAAAAGTGCATATAATCGAGGAGAAAGGCGAATGGCTCCACTCCGTCGAGAACTGTCTGGTCTTATACTCCCTCATGACCATCATGATTCCCATCTCGATGAGAACGGTCGCACTATTGATGAAGAAATTGAGCAAAATAACTTTGCATATGCTGGTAAAACTCTCGCAGAAATCTGGAACTCATTAAACATTGACGGTTATCCTGTTACTGCCACATATGTTGATTCAGGCGAACCAGACACTCTTGGTTCTGACTTGGAATGGTATTCGAAGCACGTACAAGAAAGTCAATACTTGCTGCAAATTGTAAAATGCGAAGAAAAGAATTGTTGCTCTTCTGCACGTAGTGGATTATTTCGTATATTAAAAGAACGATTCATTCCTCCTCCAATTAAAATTATACAATCGTCAAATGACATCATTACAAGTGAGGAGGGGGAATTTAGAGATTAAAGTCTTCGTCTGGCCTTAAATCTGAATATTACAGCAAAGGGATTTTTAAAGATTATGACTATTTTTACCCTTCCATAAAGTCGCAATTATATCGCAAAAACTTGTGGCCAATATCATGCATCTCAGAAGTCAGCAAACAGACACAAAAAAATTCAACACAGTGAAAAAAGCGAGAAGGCCTGCCTTATACGACCATTGAGAATTGATGCTCGTCGAGCAAATGAACTTATGTGCGTCGTAAAATTCGTGGAAGATGTTGAGTGGATCAATGAAGAGGAAGTTGATCAAGATTACATTCGAAAGGAAAGCGATGAAGATAATCAAGTAAAACTGGAAACCAATATCATAACAGATATGGAAAACACGGATGCTGAGCAGCCGTGGTCAGCATCAGAACAGGTATGGGCATGTTCAAATTTAAATTTTACAAATGGCTAAGTTCTTCTAAAATTGTGATCTAAGAAATTTTCTAAATAGAATTGAAAGGTAATAAAACAAGCATTTTTTTATTATTACTTTTAAGTCGAGTAAAGTTTTTTTTAATTTGAATTAGGTCCTAATTTTTTTCAATTAAATTATTACTGTTAAAAAAAAGTTGGGAGGGGGTTGCAATTTGCTTACGTAATTATTAAGGGGGGGTTTGCGATTTGCTTATTTTTTCTGACAAGGGGGAGGGAGGGGTCAAAAATTGCCAAAAACATGCTTACGTAATACTTGAATAGCCCCAGATGTAAACTATCAGATATGAAAAAAAGTCAAATCCAAAAATGGACGTTGGATGAGAAATCGTTTTATAAGGCAAAAAACGTGGTCTTCAACTTTAATTTCCTCAAAATACCTTTAGCTCAGATATCAATCTAAACAAGTGTTAAAGTTATTGTATTAAGGACCCGACAAAATATTAAGGTATTGTAAAGAATTGAGTCTCTTCACCCAGGTGTAGTGTGTGTCATACTAGACTTTCCCGTGAGAACGCTTAGAAGAGAACTTTTTCATGCATACCTTCCCACGATAGTGTAGCTTTGAAGAAAGGTAAAACGCCGAATGTCTTTTGTGCTGCGAGTGAAACGCTCGGACATTGATGCATCGAAAAGGATCACCCCAGTGGAGGCCTTGTGCTTTGGGCTATGCCGGTGTAGGGGGAGACGATCTCTGCACACGATTTTATGTCTGCACACGATTCTATGTCTTTTGTTATGGAATATCCAATAACAGACTTGTTATAAACGGGAGTGTCGTATCCCAGAGTTGCTTAGAGACTGAGGAGTTTCAAGATGCTCCGCCTCGACAGAATCCCCGCCCCCAGTGTAAAATCCCCTGTGAGAGATTGAGAGATAGAAAAATCAGTTTGGGAAAAGATCACAACAAGTGAGGTTACTCTCAGGAGAGAGAGTAAGAAACATCTGTTTCGGACTTAGCGTAGTTAAGACGCTAGAGAGGTCATACCTCTAACGTATTGATACGTCACGTATCAGAGAAAGTCCCAACGAAGAGAAGGCACGACAAGTGCAAGGGAAGGAGTTCTTAACTCTGATTTATCGTAGAATCGAAGATATTCCGAGGAACGGAACGGGTACATCTAGGCCCGAACGAACTGAACATTGTAACTACGGCAGACTGTGCTTTGCAGAAACCATTGTTGTGTGAGTTAGACTCCGAGTCAAGAGACTATTAATTGAAAGCTGATGACCTTCTAAAAATATTAAAATGATGTAATTTCCCCTTGTATATATTAACATTGGAATCGATATTGTTTGCAATAAAAGTTCCATTTTCTAATTATATGAGAATTCTCTTTGCCATTGATTCGATTCGCTACCACTTACCAACTATCGGGTCGGCATAGAGAAGGCGTTACAGTATATTGGTTAGCACTTTCCCTTTATTTGTACGACTTAATGTTACTCAATAGCGTTCAGTTGCTTCTCTTATCAACCTACTCGTTTAAACAATTCTTCCAGACAGTATGTTGTTAAATATTATTATGTATCGCACAACGTTTATCGTTTGCTGGTTGGAACATCTGCGACATCGGCATGCGATGATGGAAATTGCGCATTGCTTATAATCGAATGACGAATGCATTCAACGCTAGTGTGATGAAGCCCGGCCTAAGACTCCTATAATAGGAGCTGACGCATATCCATTTTGTTTCGGATTTTCGTGCTCAGTTCAACATCAATCTACCGCAGCCGGAGTTGGGGTTGCCTAAGACTCGGTTCTGATTGGCTGAACCGGTTCTGATTAG
This sequence comes from Maratus michaelseni, assembly GCA_963931845.1. Classification (NCBI taxonomy): domain Eukaryota; kingdom Metazoa; phylum Arthropoda; class Arachnida; order Araneae; family Salticidae; genus Maratus; species Maratus michaelseni. The sequence goes on from OZ007600.1 coordinate 96,510,307, forward strand.
CTTGGTTTTTCAACTGAACTTCAATTTGAGACCCAAATCTGCGAGGATGCGTCAGCCTGTATTATAGGAGCTCTAGCCCGGCCAAACTCGATCTTTCTCCTTCCCTCATATAAGAGGAAGGAGAACGATCGAGTTAGGCCGTGGATGAAGAGATTGATTGTGTAGATGGTTCCGACGAATATTTTTGCGAGGGCAGAGAATGCCAGGATCTCTTCAACTGTAGTAATGGAAAAGATGGTTCCTATGAATACTTTTAAATACAGGGGTCGATGCTGGGTTTTTTTTCTTAGGACTCATTTTGTGAAAAGTAAAGGTTATTTTTGTGAAATTTATTATATTTTTGTGAAAAATAACATTTTGTAACGAAAGTTGAAATCCAGTTAATCAAATTCGAACCAGGCATTTATAAACAAAAACTTTTTTAAATCCTTTTGCAGAAGTATTCCTCTCTGGTGAACTGGTGAACTTGTTTGTTTATAAATTACACATTTTAAAACATTACAAAATAATAAATAAATAATAAATAGTAAGTTTTTATGGAACAGAATTTTGTGAAGGGGGACATTTTATCAAATTGATTTTTGTGAAGGGCACCATTTTATCTAATTCATTTTTGTGAAGGAACCCATTTTATTAAATAGATTTTTGTGAAGGGACCCTAAATAGGCCCCAAATTTTCCCTGGATCGACCCCTAAAATAATTAATATTTTTAATTAATTTGAAAAAAAAAATTCACTTTCCCAATGGTTGTTGTAATTTGTTAAATTATATATATATATTTTCTTTCGTCCATTTGGAAAATTACAACTCATATGATTTCTTTACCAATTTGAATAATTGTGTTAAAATTAGTCAAGTGGAATACAGTAGTATTAGGAGTAGAATGGGGCTACTGTATTTAGAGGCTAGAGTAGATAAACAAGCTTTAAAATAACCGTATCCAGTAACAAGGAACAAAAGTGATGGCAAGGGGTGGGGGTACTCATTATCCCTCCCTGATTTTGAAATTTAATTAAATAATAAAAAAAAATACTTATCATTTTGAAAAAAAACTAGTCGTTGGGGGTCACCGTAATACTTACCCATCATGGATATGCATAATATAAAATATGAAAATAAAACATGTGTAAACTACTTATAAAATGCATTGCAATTTGAATAAAATCGTGGCTTGATGACGTCATAAACTTTAAAGGCTCTATTACTGAATTACGTAAAAGAAACACCCTTATAACTCCAAAAATTATAATCCTATTAATTAACGGTTTATTGCGTCAGATTAAGCGTCTCATTTCCAATTAAAATATATCTTTGAATTGACATTTGGATAAAATACAGGGTCATGAAAAATCGAAGAGTGTGGGAAATAGGATTACAAATATCTCGGCAACTAACTATCCGATCGACTTCATTCTTTATGCAATTTTTTTTAATTGTCTTTTATATCCCCTCTATAAAATAAACAATTTCGAAAATTTTTATGTACCTTTTATCGGAACGAAAATTTCGAGAGTCCGAAAAAAATAGTTCCAGATAATCGAGGTTACTGAAATTCAATAAGCTTCTTCCCATTATTACATACTAAGTACATACTGAATTTCGAATCTCTATCTCAATTTGTTCGGGAGATATAGAGCGTTTACAGACATACAGACATACAGACGGACGGCAATTTTTTTTTCTAAAAATATGTTTTTCGGAATCTCCAGTGTCTGAAACGTGTAAATCCGTTAAAAAAAAAAAAAAAAAAAAAAATCTATTTTAAAAACGATTACAAGATTTACCCTATACTACGTATGATGGGTAAGTAATAAAATAAAATTTAGGTACTTTTATGTTAGCCGGGCGCAAGTGATAAATCGCTAAATATTCAGGGGTCGATGCAGAGTTTTTTCTTGGGGCCCATTTTGTGAAAAGTGAAGGTTATTTATTTTTTTAATTTATTATTTATATTTTTGAGAAAAATAACCTTTTATAACGAAAGTTGAAATCCAGTTAATCAAATCAGATCCAAGCATTTATAAAGAAAAACTCTTTTCAATCCTTTTGCTGAAATTTTCCTTTCTGGTGAACATGTTTGTTTACAAATTACAGATTTTAAAACATCACAAAATAATAAATAAATAATAAATAGTAAGTTTTAATGGAATAGAATTTTGTGAAGGGTTACATTTTACCAAATTGATGTTTGTGAAGGGGCCCTTTTTATTAAATTGATTTTTGTGAAAGGACCCATTTTATTACATTGATGTTTGTGAAGGTACCTGTTTTATTAAATTGATTTTGGTGAAGGGGCCCTAAATAGGCCCCAAATTTTGCCTGGATCGACCCCTGATATTGTTCCAATTGCCGTCATTCGTATTGCATTAATTTCATTTAAAAATATAAACATTTCAATCATTTCATTTAAAATATTTATATTACATACATTTAAAATACATTTCGTTTAAAATACATTATGTTACATATGTTTAAAATACATATATTACATTACATTTGAAATATATTTTATTTAAAATAAAATATAAAGAAATAAGAAATAATATCCTAAAACAAAAAAAATTATTTCAAAATTAAAGAATTGTTTCTAGTTTGCAAACGCGAAAAATAATATCTGTTATTGCCGAGGGAAGTAAAACAAGTTGAAAAATGTAAGTCAAATGTGACAAATAAGGTGCGTAAATACTGTAACTAGTTCTATAACTATTCAGCTTTCGGTCATCCTTATTTCAGTGAAATGAATTATATTGTCTGTTATTATATGATTAATTTCCGTAGTAAAATGAGTACATTTTAAGTTGGCAACGTTTTATCTTTTGTTGACATTTACTGAAAATTCCAATGGGAAACTTAAGCCTAACTTTCAAAATTTCAGAACTTGAAATCCATATTTAGACTCATTTTTTATTTAATATTTATTTCTCTGAAAACATCTATCCAAAAAACTGTCGGTAGATTATAGGATTGCTATAAGTAAACAATTTTAGTATAAAAATTCGGTTTTTAAATTCAGTAATACGGAAATAATATGACTCCATCTTAAATAGGACGTAATCACAATAGCAACCTAGAATCATTATCTATCATGGAGTATCATTGAATTAATTACGTATGACAGGATTTAATAGAATTAAGAAAACTTTTATTAATATCTTTTAAAGTTTTGATTCGATGTTTATAAAATGTGAAATGACTCGCCAAAATTCTGAAACGATTATATATATTAAATTTCAAACTATTCGCTAGGGTAGTTAGTTTTTGCACTATTATATGCGGACAGATGGACGAACCAGACGATGACTATAGGTGCTACGTATTTATATAATTATTATGAACGCACCTAAAACGTTATTGGCGCGATTCGCAACCGACTAACGTAACAGTACCAAAATTTTTCTAAGTAACTTTTTCAGCAGAGCTGAAATTACGGAAATTAATAAATGTAACAAAGGATGTGAATTTACACTTTTATAACACATCGTACAACCAACAGAAGCAGAGTCAAAAAAATGTCCAGACCAGGAATCGAACCCGGAACCGTTGGTATTACGCACCAATGCTCTACCATTTGAGCTATCCGGACGACATCCAGTCTAGCAATTTTCACTGTTATATGTTGGCAAGGCTGTAACTTTGCAGCACAAGGTGGAAAAACAATCATGAGCTCTTATCTTCAGTGGTATACATGAGACGAAATAAGACGAATTAAATCTCAGTAATTCATCTCATGCATGCCACCGGGTTCTCAGTTGTGTATTTTTCGATAAAGATTTTATTTGCATTTATGTCAAAAGCAAATTTTCGGACATTCTTTATATCCAGAATAGGATTTTATAACAAGATTGCATGGTGAGTTTTTTTCCCTCTCGTATAACAGTAATGATATATGAAAATTATTTACAAAGAGCTTCCACTTAATCTTATAAAAATGAAATTCAATAAAACCTGTTAAGATTGGTAGGGGGGGGGGGCAGGGAGGTCCGCTGAAATTTCCGTCGAAACTATGCAATTTTTCTATAAGAGACTACTTCACTCAGGCCAAAACACCCGCTCACTAATGTTAATCCTATGGTGGGAAATAATCTACGATATCTCTTTCGCATTTCAATATTTTTAATTTTTTTTTTCATTGTGTAGCTGAGGTCAATCTCTATGCACGCTCTTTTGTACTTTTTTTAAATTTTTTATTTATTTATTTTTTATTGAGGATACTTTCACTTTCGAAGCCGGTTCCGAAAGTGAAAGTATCTTAATAAAAAAAAAAAACTTGTAATCAAAATCGAAAAAGTACAAATTAGCGGGCATAGAGATTGATCTCAGCTATCCAATGCAAAAGAAAAAGAAAAAAAAATCATTTAAAAAGATTGAAATGCTAACACGGTATCGTAAATTATTTCCAGATAGGATTAACATTAGCGAACGCGTGTTTTCGCCTGAGTGAAGTATCCTCTAAAGGGGCTACTTCACTCTCGGGAGAATTTTTTTTAAATATCTTGTTTGCATTTCAATACTTTTACAATTTTTTTTTATTTATTTATTATTTCTTTGGATAGCTGAGACTGATCTCCATGCAGGCCACATTTTACTTTTTCGATTTTGGTTTCAGTTTTTATAAATGAAGATACTTTCATTTTCGAAACCGGTTCCGAAAGTGAAAGTATGGTAATAAAAAAAAAACCTGTAAACAAAATCGAAAAACTAAAAAACGACCTGCATATAGATCGACCCCAGCTATCCAATGAAAAAAAAAAATCATTTAAAAATATTGAAATGCGAATGAGATATTTAAAAAGAAACTTCCATATGATTAACATTAGCGAGCGGTTTTTTTGCATGAGTGAAGTTGTCTCTTAAGGTAGTATTTCGCTATATGCAGGTTTCATTTTCACAATATTTTATGAAATTCTAATTAAGGTGGTTCTCAAATTACCTGCTCAACATCGCAAAACTGTCTGACATATTTTCTGACTCATTTTTAAACGCAAAAGCATAAAATTTGCAGGAATAGAAATGGAATAGAAGTTAGAATAGAAATGAGTTTTCCATTTTTTGATAACTAAATTATTAATCGAGTTATAAGCGATTCGTGTCATGTGACCACGCGTTTATCCCCTTTCATTCTTCTTTCAGCATGGGGAATTCGGTTCAAAACGTCAACTTCGACAGTATTTTCTGAAAGAACTTCTGCCTTTAACAAGAAATGGAAAACGTGTTTCGATTACAAAGTTTCTGAATAAGAAAGTTTGCCAATTCCATGCGTCTCAGAACAAAAATGAATTTAAAAATTATGTCTGAAAGTAGCCCTTTTGGATTTGAGAACAACCTTAAACGTTTCATTTTTTCTGAAAAAGAAAAATACAGTAACACCTGTTACAAGGTGTTACAGGAGCATCCAGTATTTTTTTTTTATATATTTGATACCACAAACCTAACGCAACAGTCTTGTTTTATTTTTTGGCAAATAATGAGATTTAGGGTTGTTGTTTGAAGGCTTATAAAACAAAGTGGTTTGGATTCGAATAAAATGGTGTAAGTGAAAGTGTTAAAGAAAGAGTCCATTTGAATCGTTTCAAAATAACATTCACTGTTAACATCTTCATGAATATCCAAATTCCGACGACAGGTAAATGGAGTAAGTTGGCGTCATTGTAACTTTATAACAAATTTTTATGTATTATTCGTTTTCTGAAAATATTTTAAACACTGTATGGTAAGTCATGAAATTATTTTATTAAAGAAAACCTTGAACATTATGAAAATATTTTAATTTATCGCTGATTCTCTTCAAGTAGTACTTTAAATTTATTTTGTATGTAAAATATATATATTTTTTTAAGATTAAAATAAATACATGTCATAAACATAATTTAAACGTCAGCTTGATAGACAGTTTTAAAAAGAAAAATAAATAAAAAATATTCTATTAATGTTTCACTTGGCAACAGCTGCTTTCGTCATGTTTTCCGTTTTCTTTCAAAGAAAATCCTATGTTCTGTGTTGTGTACTTTTCGATAAACATTTTATTCACATTTATTTGCATTTATGTCAAAAGCAAATTTTCAAACAGATTTATTTATATTCGCAATAGATTTTTACAATAAGATTCCATGTTGACTTTAAAGATTTTTTTTTCTGCTAAAATCGGAAGTGAGATATAAAAATTTTTATCAAGGGACTCTCAATTTATTTTACGGTTCTTATAAAATCTTATTATGTAATCTTATAAAATAAAGTAATTCCTTACGAAGACAGAATCACAAGGTATCAGAGGACATTTCCGCTCTAATTGGTTGTCCTCTTAGTGGTTAGAATTATGGAGTCTGAACCATGAAATTTTATCCTTTCAGGTGGTTCTTAAAAAAATGTTTTCCATTTCAATAACGAGAAACTTTCTGACATATTTTCTGATTCATTTTTAAACGCAAAAGTATGACATTTCTAGGTATGATAATTGAAGTGATTTGTAATCGAGCAGGTTTTTTTTTTAAATTTTTCTTTAAATGAATCACTCCATGAATTATATGCAATTATTGTCTCACGACATGAGTTTTTTTTTTTCGTATTGTCACGTTCAAAAATTCTGTTCATAACGTCCACTTCAAGAGCATTTCCTGAAATATCTTCTGCCTTTTCTTTGATTTTGTTTTCTTGTTGATTCTATATTTTTTGTATCATTAGTGTGTGAAAGCCATTATTTAAAAAATATTATTCTTCTCTATATGAACGAAGTATGGGTTAGAACACATAGGCATGTTTTTTTTTGTTGTTGTTGTTGTTTTTTTTTTTTTTCAAAATGGCTTTGATTTTTTAATATATATAAAAAAAAATCTGAAATAGGGTTAATATTTTAAAAAAATGTGCATTTTCAGTTTTTTTTTTTTTTTTTAGATAAAGGATGTGCAATTTCCGTTTTCAGTTGGCGTCATTGTCACTTTATAACATATTTTTATGTATTATATTTTTCTAAAAATATTTTAATCGCTTTATGGTAAGTTATGAAATTATTTTGTTAAAGAAAGCCTTGAACATTATGAAAATATTTTAATTTATACCTGATTCTCTTCAAGTAGTACTTTAAATTTACTTTGTATGTAAAATATATATTTTTTTAAGATTAAAATAAGTATGTCATAAACATAATTTAAAGGACACACTTTTAAAATGAAAAGAAATAAACATACTCTATTCATGTTTCACTTGGCAACAGCTGCTTTTGTCATGTTTTCAGTTTTCTTTCTAAGAAAATCTTATGTCCTGTGTTGTGTACTTTTCGATAAAGATTTGATTCGCATTTATTTGCATTTATGTCAAAAACAAATGTTCAGACAGATTTATTTATATCCACAATAGATTTTTACAATAAGATTCCATCTTGACGTAAAAGATTTTTTTCTGGTAGAATCAGCTGTGAGATGTAAAAGTTTTAACAAGGGCTCTCAATTTATCTTACAGTTTATCTTATAAAATAAAGTAGTTCCTACTAAGACGAAGTCACAAGGTATCAGAGGACATTTCCGCTCTAAGCAGGTTTTCCCCTTAGTGGTTAGAATTATGGAATACTCTTCAGTCTGAACCATGAAATTTTACAATTTCAGGCGGTTTTTTAAAAAATATTTTCCCTTTCAACAACGAGAAACTTTTTGACATATTTTCTGGTTCATTTTTAAACACAAAAGCATGACATTTTCAGGCATGATTATTGAAGTGATTTGTAATCGAGCCGGTTTCTTTCATTTTTCGATAAATGAATCACCCCATGAGTTACACGCAATTATTTTCTCACGATATCATTTTTTTTTCTTTTCTCGTTTTATCATATTAAAATTCTGTTCAAAACGTCAACTTCGAGAGCATTTTCTGAAATATATTATGCCTTTACTTTGATTTTTCTTTCTTGTTGATTTTTTTAGAGTTCCGTACATAAAAAGTAAAAACGGAACCATTATAAGATGACTCCTGTGTCTGTCTGTCCGTCTGTGAGAGCCCTTTTTCTCGTAAACTATGGAACGTGGAAAGTTCCAACTTAGGAAAGTTATAAAACCGTTTTACCCACATATTTTCAGATTATTTAGCCATTCAGAAATATGTTTAGGAAAAATTTAGGGGGCTAATTAGGTTGCTTGAAAAAAAAAAGTTTTCTTCTTGTATATTTTGTGGGGTATTGTGTGAAAGATCTCGTAATACCGAACTGAAAAATATATTTGTTTTAATTTTAGGTATTATATTTTAAAGATATCGCTGAAAGTGCACTGCAAAAATATGTCCCCCCCCCCCCTCTATTTTCGAATCTACTGAAACTAAAATTATGAAAAAATTAGGAGAAGTAGGAGTTTATTTGGGGAGATAGGAACGCGAGTTATACTCGCACTCGCACTTGAGCGATTTTATATTTGTTGTCTCATTAGCGTGTAAAAGCCATATTATTTTTAAACAATATCATTCTTCTCTATATATGAACAAAGTATGAGTTAGAATCACTGACATCTCATACAAATATTAGAAGTCAATAGTTAGAACACATAAGCATGTTTTCTTTCTTTCTTTCTTTCTTTTTTTTTTTTTTTTTTCAAATGGCTTTGATTTTTTATTTATAAAAAATCTGAAATAGGGTTAACCCTATATGATAATATGGGGTAATATGTTACACCTTAAAAAGATGTGCATTTTCAGTTTTTATTTAATTTTTTTTTCAGATTATAATAATAAATATAACCAAATTTCAAACATGGAAATCTCAAAGTTATTGAAATATTAAAAAAAAAAAAAAAAAAAAAAAAAAAAAAGCGCATAATTTTATATGTCATTATCAAAAGATACTTTACATTATTCTTATTTATTTTTCTATGATAGTTTACATTTGTTTTATATGTAAAATAAATTTCTAATATTAAATTATTGCATGTCACGAAAATAATTTATAGTTTAGCTTGACATACTCTTATAAAATGAAAAATAAATAAAGATGCTGTTCGCACATATTTTAGACGAGTTTGATAAATATTTAAAAAAAAAAAAAAAAAAAAAAAAAAAAAAGGAATTGTTTTGGAGGAAAAAATTTCTGGCAACAACTTATTATTTGTGATTCATTATTATCGTCTGATACTTCCGAATTTATTCATCTTTCAGTATGCAAACAAGCTGCGAATCGGAAGATACTTTTTTTTTTTTTTTTTTTTTTTTTTTTTTCCCGATTAGAAATATTAACTGAAAATGTAAAGCTCGCAGTATAACAATTTCAAAATGAAAAATTCAGATCACTATTAATCGCATAGGGTTGTACCAAAAATCAGTTCTTATAATAGTAAAACCACTCACACATAAACACATAAAAACAAGTGGGTAAGTGTGATCGAAGATCGCACAAAGGGTTTCGTTTAATATTCCTTTCAAAACACTTTATCCTTTCTTTAATAAATCCAATTAAATTTCATTTTCCAGAAATAAAAAAAAAAGGTCATGTTTTTTATAAAGTAAACATTTGCCGGTCTAATTTTTTGTTTGTTCGAATATCTGAAACGACCCGATAGCAGGCGAAACCCGTTATTATACTCTGTCATAATAATATCTGTCATGTGGACTAAATGCGATATTAAAAGAAAATCAATTTCAAAATTAAACATGTGGCCTACCTACCAAATATTAAAATATGCCAATATTTCCATAATCGTGTTTTTATCATGTTTCAATACGTTCCTCAAACTCATATGACGTTATAATCACTTGCTGACGTCCTATCTACTTGCTTTATTCTCTATTACTCATATTGATACTCTCTTTGTATTAATCTCAAACATTTAAAAAAGTCCGTTAAACTTCCAATGTGACGTCAGATTAATTTTCCTTTTTAATTCTCTAATGACATCATATTAAGCTGCTTTCTCTACTTACACATACTCATACTCCTTGTATTATTGAGAGATGTTTGAAAATTTCTGTTTTATTACCAATATGACGTCATATTAATCTTTTTTTTTCAATTGGTGGAACATTTTATTTCATTTTCATTTTTCACGTGGAAATCTTTCAATAGAAAATTAATTATTATAGAAAGAATTTTATTGTGGACTTTTAATTGTTGGCAACTGCTAAACAAAAAATGTTTAAATTTAATAGGAAAAGGCTGTTAGATTTTTGGCTTTTTATCTAGCTGTTTTAAAATATTACGAATTGTTTTTAATTTTATGATTTTCAGCTTCATAGTAGGTATTCAGCTATAAGTACACAAAATTTCAAGTCTGTAAGTTATATAGTTTCTGAGAACTGGCTCGGTGACGGACAGACAACGGGACGCGAATAGGGTTTCGTGAGATGAACGAAACCCTAAAATGGACCATTTGAAGGCTGAAAACGAAGTTTCAGGTAAGGATTTATGTCTGTCGCAAATTTCTCTTACAATGGAAAAATAAAAATAAGAAGATTGGACAGAAACGTTACAAATTAATTCATCATACTGTTAAGAGAATATCTTACGTCCGATATTTACAAAAAAGAAAAATCTTTTTTCTCTCTCTCTCTGTCTCTCTCTCTCTCTCTCTCTCACTCTTTTCCAACGACTTTTAAAGAACGAAACTGCACACCATACCAAGGCAAAGCCTCCACCTACACTTCAAAAATTACCGCTGTATTCGTTGAAAAACTAAAAACTTGCACAAGTATTGCAGTTATACCTTTCAACATATTCCTGACGTTTCACTTATGGTTTATTATGCGTATTTGGTCTGTTGAAAAGATCTCTTTCAAAGTGCAAATCCATCACGAATGATGGACTCTGGGAAGCAATAACCTTGTAAATTTTACAAAAAAACCCTTCTATCGTGGAAAGCATGAGGCAGAATTAGAATCCAGAAACAAAATTATCAGATCGATCGTTTAAAAAAATAATATTTATATTTTAAACATTAAAAAAAAAACTCCGAAATCGTTTAGACGATGTGCGAACACTCTCTTTAAATATAACATTTCTTCACATTCTAGCAGCTAATAAAATCTTATATATAGGATGCTTTAATATCTTAAAATTTACTATATTTTCTAAAACAGCTATATTGTGTTATCAATGACAATTAAAAAAAATAATTGTGTATGCATGAAAAATTATTTAAAGTTTTAAAATTCAACTGACAGAAATTTTACTTATCTAAATTTAAAACGAAAAGCGCATTCTGTCAAATTTCCACTCGAATATTGTCTCTTTATATATGCGTCAAAAAAATTTTAAAGGCAAAATTTTAAAACGAAAAACTTGATTGATTAGCCTGTTTAGCCTAAGGGGATTGAAAAGGGTTGATTGAAAGACCTTCTAATATATTTTTGCTCTGAGGTTGAAAGCTAAAGCTTTTTTTTTAAACTCATGTTTTCACTACTAAATAGGCATATTTTTTTCGTAAAATTTTAAGGAGTGCTTGGAGACAGTTATATTTATAACCGATTGAAATATCAGAGAGTTCGGAAGATGAGAACTATTTTTTTATTGCAATGTTAAAAGAGCCGACGCGAAAACAAACAAAAAAAGCGAGAAGAAAACATTTCTTTTACAACTAGATAACACTATTTATACGCAAAATTTTTAGACGGGCTGTAAAACCGTTTTATTTATCACAATAAAGATTTCAAAGAGTTCGAACAAAAAGAACTTTTTATTTTAAAACTATGAAACGACCCTACGTAAAAAAGCAAGAAAATGAGTGCTTTTATAACTTAATATCAATATTTTTTCACGAATTTTTCATTTTAAGATATAATTTCATACAAAATTTTAAAGAGAGCTTGGATACAGTTATATTTATAACCGACTGAAATGTCAGAGAGTTCAAAAGATATGAACTATTTTTTTTATTGCTATGTTAAAAGAGCCGACGCGGAAAAAAAAAAAAAAAAAAAAAAAAAAAAAAACAGCGAGAAGAAAACATTTTTTTTAAAAACTGGATAACAATATTTTTTCACGAAATTTTTACACGGGCTGTAAAAACCATTTTATTTATCACCAATAAAGATTTTTAAGAGTTCGGACAAAAAGAACTTTTTATTCTAAAACTATAAAACAACCCTACGTTAAAAAAAAAAAAAAAACACTAAATAATAACAATATTTTTTATATAATTTCAAACAAAATTGAGTTAAAGATATAAAATAATAAAAAGTTTTTTTTTTATTTATTATCACGGGCCCGGGGAACGCCGGGTGGGGGTCAGCTAGTATTATCATTTATATTTCTAAAGGATCCAATTTCAATCGTTTCAAAATATAATTTTCTCTATATTTTTTTCATGAATGTCCTAATTCCGGCGATCAGTAAATTAACGTCGTTGAAACTTTATAACATTTTTTGATGTATTATTATATTTTTTTCTGAATTATTTTAGATGTTTTCCGCACTCCCACTGGTCCGATTTTTGAATACCAATATTTCCGAAGGACAATTCGTGGTAGGTTTCTGCAACGTTTATTGCAATAGAAGTAAACTTGGGTGTACGTTTCTTCAAAAGTTGCAAGAGAAATCTAAACAGCGGAATACTATTTGAAAACAGTGGTATTCAAAATCATACGTATAAGATTTTAAGCTTTTTTAGTACCGCTATTTTATAATTATAAAATTTACCTTATTTAATCGCGAAAGCCCTTCGATTAAATAAGCCAATTTTTCTTTTGAAAAAAAGTAGTAAGAAAAAAAATGTAGAAGTGTGCTGCTATACAAAAAAAAAAAAAAAAAAAAAAAAAAAAAAATACACGAACTGACTGGAAGCCATGTGTTATATGTGAAGCTGTTTAAATATTTTCTTTTAAAAACAAATTACCCAAATATTTGAATTTGTCACGGTTTTAATTCATGTAGTACTTTAAATCTATTTTGCATGTAAAATAAATTTCTAAAAAGATTAATTAATTGCATGTTCCGAAAATAATTTAAACGTTAGTTTGGCATACCATTGTGAAACGAAAAGTAAATAAATATAAACATTTTTCACTTTATAGCAGCTGCTTTTGTCATGGGTGATTTCAGTTTTTTAAAGGAAATGCTGTGTTCTGAATTGTGTTCTTTTCGAACAAAGACTTTGTTCGCATTTGATTTCTACATTTATATCAACAACGAATTTTCAAAGTCATACTTATTTGTATTCAAAACAGAATTGCACAATAAATATCAATGGTGAGTGATTTTTTGCATTTCTATACTAATATTATAAAGTAGTAAAGATTGTTTGTTTGTTTGTTTGTAGGGGGTAATCTCTAGAACTACTGAAGCGATTTCAAAAGTGATGGTGGCAAATTGATGGTGACAATCCCTGCTCCAACATAGGCTATAGTTTATGTCAGTACCACTACCCCCAGGGGGGTGCAGAAGTGAAAAACGTTCTAAAATTTCGATTTTTTTTATCCTGAAGGAGCTAGAAACATGGAATTTGGCATGGTAGTTACTTATAAGATGTAAATGCTCTCTAAGAACAGATTCTAATAAAATTCGAAATTTAAAAGGGTGAGATGAGCGAAAAGCGTTCTAAAAACATTCTAAATTACAATTTCTATGGAATATCTGGAACTACAGAACCGTTTTCAAAAGTGATGGTGGCAAATTGATGCTGACAGTCCCTGCTCCAAAACAGGCTATATTTTATGTCGGTGCCACTACCCCAGGGGGGGGGTGTCGGAGCGAAAAACATTCTAAAATTTCGATTTTTTTATACTGAATGAGCTAGAAACATGAAATTTGGCATGGTAGTTACTTATAAGATGTAAATGCTCTCTAAGAACAAATTCTAAAAAAATTCGAAATTTAAAAGGTGTGAGATGAGCGAAAGGCGTTCTAAAAACATTCTAAATTACAATTTCTATGGAATCTCAGGAATTACAGAACCGTTTTCAAAAGTGATGGTGGGAAATTGATGGTGACAGTCCCTGCTCCAACATAGGTTAAATTTTATATAGGTACCACTACTCACAGGGGGGTGCAGGAGCAAAAAACGTTCTAAAATTTCGATTTTTTTTACACTGAAGGTGTTAGAAACATGAAATTTGGCATGGTAGATACTTATAAGATGTAAATGCTCTCTAAGAACAAATTCTAAAAAAAAAATCGAAATTTAAAACTGTGAGATGAGCGAAAAGCGTTCTAAAAACATTCTAAATTACAATTTCTATGGAATCTCTGGAACCACAGAACGATTTCAAAAGTAATGGTGGCAAATTGGTGGTGACAATCCCTACTCCAACATAGGCTATATTTTACGTCGGTGCCACTAATCCCAGGGTGGTGCAGGAGCGAAAAACGTTCTAAAATTTATTTTTTTTTTATATTGAAGGAGCTAGAAATTTGAAATTTGGCATTGTAGTTACTTATAAGATGTAATGCTCTCTAAGAACAAATAAAAAAAATTTAAATGGATGAAATGAGACAAAAGCGTTCTAAAAACATTCTAAATTACAATTTCTATGGAATCTCTGGAACCACAGAACTGATTTCAAAAGTAATGGTGGCAAATTGATGGTGACAATCCCTACTCCATCACAGGCTATATTTTACGTCGGTGCCACTAACCCCCAATGCGGTGCAGTAGTGAAAAATGTTCGAAAATTGCGACTGTTTTTATACTGAATGAGCTAGAAACTTGAAATTCGGCATGGTAGTTACTTATAAGCTGTAAATGCTCTCTAAGAACAAATTCTAAAAAAATTCGAAAATTAAAACTGTGAAATGAGCGAAAAGCGTTCTAAAAGCATTTTAAATTACAATTTCTATGGAATCTCTGGAACTACCGAACCCTTTTCAAAAGTGATGGTGGCAAAGTTTTGATGACAATCCCTGCTCCAACATAGACTTTATTTTATGTCGGTGCCACTAATCCCAGAGTATTGCAGGAGCGAAAAATATTTTAAAATTGCAATTTTTTTTTATACTGAAGGAGCGAGAAATTTGAAATTTGGCATTGTAGTTACTTATAAGATGTAAATTTTCTCGAAGAACAATATAAAAAAAATCGGAATTTAAAAGGGTGAAATGAACGAAAAGCGTTCTAAAAACATTCTAAATTACAATTTCTATGTAATCTCTGAAACTACAGAACCGATTTCAAAAGTGATGGTGGCAAATTGATGGTGACACTTCCTGCTCCAACATAGGCTATATTTTATGTCGGTTCCACTAATCTCAGGGGGGTGCAGGAGCGAAAAATGTTCTAAAATTGCATTTTTTTTTATACTGAAGGAGCTAGAAATTTGAAATTTGGCATTGTAGTTACTTATAAGATGTAAATGCTCTCTAAGAATAAATTAAAAAAAAATCGAAATTTAAATGGGGGAAATGAGCGAAAAGCGTTCTAAAATCATTCTAAATTTCAATTTCTATGGAATCTCTGCAACTACAGAACCGATTTCAAAAGTGATAGTGACAATTCCTTCTCCAACATCCTCTTTAATATAAAGCTATGCATTGCTGACGACTGGGTTTTTCGCTAATCTTTGCCACAGATTAATCTCGGAAAATGAAACATTTGAAGTTACTGAAAAAAATAATAGCTCGAAAAGTATTTGTCAGAAAATTGTTAGAAAAAACTGCGTTTGAAAGGTAAAAAATTGTATATTTCTTGATATAAATTTCAAATGTAATGATTATGCCATTTTTCAAATATTGAATTTCATAAATTACCAAATTTCACAATGGAGTACCATAGCGAAACCTTTACGCGTAAAAAGATAATGATAACGATTGTCCTGACGTGTATATCAGCTATAGCACGAGTCACGAATTATAGTAGCCTTATTATTCTGTTAAAATATAAAAGTGAATTATGAAATGTCAATATTTTGTTTGATTAAAGGTCTGTTAAGAGAAATTGATCAGCGTAGCAGGCGTAGCTTGCTAGTGTTATATAATTTAATTGGTCATTTCAAAAGCTACATGCAGAACTTATGTTTTTTCATGAAAGAAAACAAAATGCTTTATTATTATTATTATTATTATTATTATTATTATTATTATTATTATTAGATTATTAAAATAAAAAAAGAACTGATAACCAACTCAAAATTTTAAAACTCTCATTTAAGTAAAAAGTAAAAAATAAATAAAGTTATGGCATATGGTTAATTCTTTTAGAAACGTGAAAAAAATGTCACAGAATATTTACTAAAAAGTAATTTCAAGTAAAAAAAATGTTATAACGGAAATGTGGGTGAATATACCCTAAAAACATATGTAAACGATTAAAGATTAAAAAACATTAATTTGTCCACTAAGCCTTACAAATCATGTCCGTGGCCTATCACAGAGCACCGGGTCTGTAAAGTAGAATTGAAAAATTTTCATAACACATTATTTATTTTTAAATAATCATTTAGAAAAGCTGATCTCAGGTTCAATTTAAAGAGGAATATTCATAATTTACAATTTTATTTGTTAAAAAACTACTATCACACCTAATTTAGTCTTGTCGGTGGACAGAAAATTAAAAGTTATTGGCAACAACAACAGAAAGAAAAAAATAAATAAATAACACGGATTTTTGAAATTTTTTTAAAAAGTCCCCCATCCACCGAAAATATGGATTTTCTTTTGTATTAATTCGTTTCTACTTGTTATCTTAACCATCCAGTTTTATATCCCTGTGAAATGGAAAGCTTTGGAAATTTATTGTAAAAGATTAACATTCTAAATTTATATAAATTTTGTAGGAAATTAAGATAATGTGAAATGTTCTACTCTTAAAGTAGATCGAGTGAGCATTCTCCGCTTGTTTTCTATAGTAACCCTTTTTCGCCAACTTCTGTTTTTATGAAAAAGGAAGGATCGAACTTTTGGTTGTCTATTTTTAGAGCAGTGCACTTCGTGTGTCAGGATGAGGTCATGGCTTTCGGTAAATAATTTGGTATTTTCCGCCTTTTTAATTAATTAATAGTTTTGTTTCTGGCTGTTGCTTTCAATAAAGTGTCTTAACAGACCCGGGCCTGGCATGAAGTTCGAAGCCAGTGTGGGCCGCGGCCTTGTCTCGGACCGATTTTCTCTCATTAGACTTGTGACGGGTCCGGGGTTAATTTTTCTCGACAGACACGGCTCTGCTATTAATAAATATAAAGGTAAAATAAATGACATGTTTAAAATGTAGGTAATAAAGTTTGGGTACTTCTTCGTTATCCCGTCGACCACTTTTCATTTAAAAAAAAAAAAAAAAAAAAAAAAAAAACGTATCACCAAACTGTAACGCCACATAAACAAATGAAAGAATGTTGCCAATTGGAATATCAAAATAAATAAATAAATAAATAAACAAAATACATGAAATTGGGAAAAGCCCTAATTGCCAAAATATCAACTATCAGTAATTTTAAATAGCAAAATTTACAATATATTAATGAAAACAGAAAAAAAATTATCTTTATTATTATTATTATTATTATTATTACTATTATTACTATTACTTACATTATTTTCTTCATTAAACCTGTCGGTCGGTGATGAATAAATGTTTGTGACGTCAGTTGAAACTTATCTATTGTATGTAACTAGCCAGCGTAACATTTTTTCAATGATTTTTCTCTTTTAATATCATTGCACCGCCGTTTAAGGATGCAATTGTTATACTTTTTTTAAAGAAATGACTAATAAATCAGTAAAACATAATGAAAAATGTAGATAAATGGCGAATCAAAAATCACTTGATCACATAACAAGCACGTACCATGCTTCTGACGTCAAGTGAATGGGACTGCAAATTTGGCGTTACATCCTATAGTATGGCGATAGTTTTTTGTTATGAAAAGTGGTCGACGGGATAATGGAGAAGTACCAAATTTTGTATACAATAATGAACAAAAAATAGTTCGCCTTTTTATCAACAGTTGACTCTGCCTCCTTTTGAATGTGTAAGACTGTTCCAGCTAACTACAAAATGCGAACTTTCGCCTATTCCTCACTACTCCTGTTACTCCTATTAAAAATTGAGTAACACCCTATCCGTTTTATATATTTAAGTAGAAAAAAAAATATGGACTAACTCATTTTAACTCATTTGATGCGCTAATTTCTAACAGACTCATTTACTGACTCATTTTTAAACGCAAAAGAGTGGCACTGGCAGGCCTACTTATTGAAGGTATTTCGAATCGAATGGTGTTTCCCACTTTATGATAAATGAATTACTTATCGAGTTATAAGCGATTGTAATCACGTTACGACATGTTTTTCACCTTCCCCTTGCTGTTGCATCCAGAAACTCGGTTCAAAATAACATTTTTGACAGTATTTTCTAAAAGATCTTCTGCCTTTTGCAAAAAAAAGGAAACACCATTCGATTACATAGTTTCTGAATAAGAGCACCTGCCAATTTCGTGCATTTATGAACAAAAATGGTTTCAGAAATGCATCAGAAAGTAGCTCTTTTGGATTTACGTTGGTTCTCAAATGACCTGCTGAACAACGCGAAACATTGTGACTCATTTTTAAACGCAAAGGCATAAAATTGGCAGGACTGACCATTGAAGCGATTTGGAATCGAAATAAGTTTTTCATTTTTTGATAAACAAATTACTTATTGAGTTATAAGCGATTTGTGTTACGTGACGAAACGTTTTTCTCCCTTCTCGCGCTTTTGTGTCGGGAATTCGGTTCAAAACGCCCGCTTGGGCGGTATTTTCTGAAAGATCTTCTGGCTGCACCAAAAAATGACAAGAACGAAAAATCATGTGTCAAGCATAGATTATGAAACACTTTCCAATACAGCCAGGAAACTGCAACGAGATATGTATGTAAACAGTTTAGAAAACATATAACACATTGAAAAATACAGTTTTCGAAATTAACTTCCAGTGTCAAAAAAGTATTCGAATTATTTTGTGTACCCCTGTATATAATCATTAGATATGGATATATAACATGATACAATTTAGTTCAGTTATAATATTCACATTTAGCAATTTTCGCCAATCTATGAAAATGCACTCGAAATCTTTTGTACAGCCCTGTATATTATCTAAAGACTTTTGTACGCACCAAATATTAAGCTTAAAGGCAACTCAAAACTCACTCGCAGCATTTACTAACCATAAACGACAATGTATCTTTTTCTTTACGTAGCCCTGTATATGAATTTATTTATATTCCACAAACTTCTGTTAGTCTACTAAATCAGCAGGAAAATGTGTAACAAAATTTTAAAACTTAAATTAAGCAATTCACTCCCATAGTCTGTAATACATATGGATTCCCTTGTGTAGCTCTGTATTTGAGCAACCGAGTTTATAAACACACATGTACTATGAAAAAATTTAGTTAAACTTAAAAACGCAAACCAAAGTTGAAAACGCACTTATCACACATAGACTGTAAATATCACACATGTACTGTAACCGATATCTTTTGTGTATCCCTGTAAATAAACGCAATGCACACCACACTTTCAAGAAAACAATTTACAGTACACCTCAGTAATGCATATATTTTTAATTATGTTTGAAATAGGGAAATATCACTAAATTACACTGCAAACGATTTTCCCCCCATAGAACAATGTGTAACAAAATTCTTTTGCTTGACCCTGTAAATGAATAATTAATGCTTTGCACCTTATATAAAAAAAAAGCATGTTTTAATGCGCTTCATAATTATATATCAATTTCATCACGTTTTAAATGACGTATCATCATCAAAATGCGCTTGAAACGATTATATCCCATTGACTGTAATGTAACGGAATACTTTTGACTGTCCTTGTCAGAGGCGGATTAACCACCTACCGGGCCCCTAGGCTTAACACATTAGGGGCCCCCTCCTGCTCTATATGCATATACATTGACATACAACATATATATATATATATATATATATATATATATATATATATACATACATACAAACATACACACGCACACACTCACATATACATACATCTTTTTTTAGGACAAAAAAAAGTCACAAACTTTGCGCCGGGCCTTTAGTTTGTCGGGCCCCTAGGCTTCAGCCTACTCAGCCTATTTGGCAATCCGCCTCTGGTCATTGTAAAAAAAAACTATAAGTGCTACACACTTCAGTTGAAATAGGGAACATGCTATAGTAAACGAGAATAACATACAAAAATTTCAGGGCGATCCGAGTATATTTACGTGAGTTAGAGCACGGACAGACGGCAGACAAGCAGAATTCATAAACACTTGTCAACTAGGTTGGAAAGTGTTAAAAAACTTCTTTCGATTGTGTCATAAAGTAGCCAGTTTGAATTTGGGAACAGCTTTAAGACATTTTTAGATAGCATAGCACCATCTATTGGCGAAATTTTGAAACATTTTTAATTTACTGTTCGCAGAATTTCTGAGCTTCCTTCTTTCTTGGACATTACTATATCGCTTATTTTTTTTTTAATATAATATTTTTAATTAATTTTACATGTAAAATAAATTCCTAAAATATTAAAATAATTGCATATCACAAACAAAATTTAATTGTCAGCTTACTATTGTAAAATGAAAAAGAAATATAAATTAAGTCATTTTTCACTCGATAACAGCTGCGTTTGTCATATGTTTCAAGTTTTATTTTTTTAGAAAAATCTCTGCTCAAAGTTGTGCTATTATCCATAAAGATTTAATTCACATGATACACTAATTTGTGTCGAAATAATAAATTTCGCTTAATTTAATTACAGAAGTTTTGCAATTAAATTACACAAAAAATTATATTTTGTAATGGTTGTTGATAAAATATTAAAAATTGTGTACGGGATGTGACTAAAGAATTAATGCACATAAAATTTACGAGCTATCTCTAAACGTGTTGATTATTTTAACTTTCAATATGTCGTTGGTCATGAATTATTGAATTTTGATTGGGGTTTTCGGGCGTTTTTTTATTTATTTATTTTTTTTTTTTTTGCTCACAGGCTATCAAACCCTGAGAGCTTATGTGCCCGCCGGTTCTGTATGTACGTACGTACGTATGTATGTATTTATGTATGTACGTAACGCGATAACTCTTGATAGAACTAACCGTTTTACTTTAAATTTTGTTTATAGGTTCCTTGTGATAAGGCGCTTCCCTGATTAGTTTTGGAGGTTCATTGGTTAAGCATAAAGGGGGGAAACGGGGGGCTAACCCCCATAATTTAGATAAATGGGTTTTTCATGCAGAATTATCCCATTTTCTTCAAATTTTGTATATAGGTTCATTTTGATAATGTGCTTCTGTCAATAGTTTTGGGGGTTCATTGGTTAAGTATAAAGGGGGAAAGGGGGATACCCCCCTAATTTAGATAAATGAGTTTTTCATTCATGCAGAATTATCCGATTTTCTTCAAATTTTGTATATAGGTTCATTTTGATAATGTGCTTCTGTCAATAGTTTTGGGGTTTCATTGGTTAAGTATAAAGGGGGAAAGAGGAGATAACCCCCCCCCCCTAATTTAGATAAATGAGTTTTTCATGCAGAATTATCCGATTTTCTTCACATTTTGTATATATATTCATTGTAATTAGAGACTTCCCTGATTAGTTTAAGGGGTTCATTAGTTAACTATGAGGGGGGTAACGGGGGGATGACCCCCCTTTAATATATTGTTGATTTCTTTATTTTTCGAGGGGCATATTTCAAATTCTTTGAAATAAGAGTATAATATACTATTAGTGTGAATAGCCTGTGATCTCAATGCCCTCAGTTTAACTGGGCAGTTTTCTTTTTATTTACTTATTTATTTTTTTAATCACATGTAAATCACATATAATTTTTTTTAATTACACCAAAATAGTTGAACAGTGTTTATGAACTGAAATTTTATTTTACTTTCAACCATTCCTCAGGCATTAGTATGCATTTTTCAAAGAGCAGTAGTAGTATACGTGTGTCATTTTTTAAATAGCACTATTATTGTTAATTACCCTTTCAATTTTTTTTAAATGAATTTATTTATATTGTCAATAACAGATATATTAAATGTTATCATTAAAAACATAGTCAGTTTCCCATCTTTAAAAAACACATATGGTTAACAAGGGTTGATTCAGGCAAAATTTGGGGCCTATTTCGGGACCCTTCACAAAATTCTATTTAATAAAACCGGCCCCTTCACAAAAATCTATTTAATAAAATGGGACCCTTCACAAAAATATATTTAATAAAATCGGCCCCTTCACAAAAATCAATTTGATAAAATGAGCCCTTTCACAAAATTCTGTTTAACAAAACAGGGTCCTTCACAAAATTCCTTTTTAATAAAACAGGCACTTTCACAAAATTCTTTTCCATAAAAGCATATTACTATTAACTACTAAGCCTTACTATTTATTAATTATTTATTATTTTGTGACATTTTAAAATGTGTAATTTGTAAACAAACAAGTTCATCATAGAGGAAAACTTCAGCAAAAGGCAAAATATGGGGCCTATTTCGGCACCCCTCACAAAATCACTAATATTAAGCGCCGTAAACGTCTGTGTGTGTGTGTGTGTGTGTGTGTGTGTGTCTGTGCACTCCGCCTTTGTACCCGCAAAGGCTCCCGGAATAATCGACGCACCGACGGCGGACGCGTACCGAAAAATTCGCAAAAAAGGCGCGACGCTCAAGTTTCGATCGGGTCGGGCCTCCGACCCGGACCCGGGGCGTTATTAATGAGCGAAAGTGTTTTAATTACCGACCGAAACCGAAGTTGGAAGAGAAGTCAAAACAGCGAAAAGTTCGCCTTCCGTTTTGATAATCGCAGACATCCAAATCGTCGCTTTTTAACGCATCATCGAATAAAAAAAAATGTACCGGAGGTATCGATCCAAAAATCGGGGTACACACGCGGCCGATTTTTGTCGTTGCAAAACGTCAAATTTTTTGAAATTCGGACCGTAACTTTTCTTTATTTCGGCCAAAAACTGACCAGACATCCAACATCGACCCCAGACGTAAAAAGAGGTTGCCGTAAAGAATGCAGGTCGACAGATCCGAGATCGAATCGCCCCAGTCCTTTTTGAAACAAGTGGAAATAATGACTCTACATTCGCGAAAATTTGCTAACACGTGTATAAAAAAATCGCGAATTCAACAAAAAAAAATTCGTAAAAATCGACCAGTAATTTTTGAAGATATCAATTAAAACTCATTAATGACACGGCAAATGAATTTATTTCTATTCGGAAGAGACAGCTTTTTTTTATTTCAACATTCAACGGAGACAAATCGTCTGCGGATAAGTCATTTCTGAAAGAGATAAAATAGTCAACTGCGTTTTTTCAGAGGGGGGGGGGGGCATTTCCGAATCTAAGGGGCGCATTAATTTCAAACTTTGACAGGGCGACTCAAAATGGATTCTGCTTTCAGAATATCTAAAAATTATTCTCATATCTTCATTAGGAGCCGATATATTATTTTATTGTATAATTAATCATCGTTATTTGTATAATTAAAGCAAAAGAAAGATTTCTATTACAGTGCCGGCTAGATATTACGATTTTAAGAAGTAGGCCGCGTCTAAAAACTGCCATAACGAGTATCTTAAGTTTTTGTTTTAGAGTGGAAACCAGATATTATGATAGGAAAAAGCGGGCTTCGCCCGTTATCGATTCTTTTTTTTTTTTTTTTTTTTTTTAGTTTTAAGTTTTTCTACAGCTCACTGTCTTTGAACTAGAACACAGGTAGTCTACATAAGTTGTTTGAGGAAAAGCAGTGTCATCGCCAAACCCCCCCCCCCCACGCTTTTTTCTTTTAACTGTGGTCCGTTTCTATAACTAAGAAACTGTGTTACGGATGTCCACCAAACTGATTCCACACATCATAATTAAAGTAATAAGGACCCCCTATCCAGATATTATGATAGGGAAAAGCGGGCTTCGCCCGTTATCGATTTTTTTTTTTTTTTAAGTTTTAAGTTTTTCTACAGGTCCCTGTCTTTGAACTAGAACTCAGGTAGTCTAAATAAATTCGACTCGACATCGATACAGCTTACCGATTTTATTTCGTTTTTTCACCACTAGGGGGCGCTTTCCTATCTTCGGTTCTACGGGCATGAAAACGACGGGGCATGGCTCATTCGACTCGACATCGAAAGTCTTAACGATTTCAGTTATGATCATATAAACAGATTGCGCCACCTGGTGGCGGAAGGTGGAACTAACGTATACTGCAGCGCGTGCGCAGCACGACTGCTATACGGTGCCGCAGGCAGCGGGGACCCGAGCCGCAGGTTTTCGTTCAGTTAGAGGTTTATACTATTCCATGTGCAATTTAAGGGATTATCCGGTGCATGCGTAGCACGACCGTCATACGGTGCCGAAGGCAGCGGGGACCAGGGTCGGAACGACTGCTATACGGTGCCGCAGGCAGCGGGGACCCGAGCCGGAGGTTCGTTCAGTTAGAGGTTTATACTATTCTATGTGCAATTTAAGGGATTATCCGGTGCGTGCGCAGCACGACCGGTATACGGTCGGAGGTTCGTTCGGTTAGAGGTTTGTACAATTCAATGTGCTAATTAAGGGATTACCCGGTGCGTGCGTAGCACGACCGGTATACGGTGCCGAAGGCAGCGGGGACCCGGGTCGGCGGTTCGTCATGTTTGAGGTTTTACAAGATTCGAGATTTTCTACAATTCGAGGCACCGATGTAAATTAGGGGCCCGCTGGCGGGCGAAGCCAGTGACAGGTTTATACTATTCTATGTGCAATTTAAGGGATTATCCGGTGCGTGCGTAGCACGACCGGTATACGGTGCCGAAGGCAGCGGGGACCAGGGTCGGAACGACTGCTATACGGTGCCGCAGGCAGCGGGGTCCAGAGCCGGAGGTTCGTTCACTGACAGGTTTATAGTATTCTATGTGCAATTTAAGGGATTATCCGGTGCGTGCGTAGCACGACCGGTATACGGTGCCGAAGGCAGCGGGGACCAGGGTCGGAGATTAGTTCAGTTAGAGGTTTATACTATTCGATGTGCAAATTAAGTGATTATGCAAATTATGGGATTATCCGGTGCGTGCGTAGCACGACCGGTGTACGGTGCCGAAGGCAGCGGGGACCCGGGTCGGAGGTTCGTTCGGTTCGAGGGGGATGCGAGCCGGAGAATACAAAAGTTTCGAGGCACCGATGTAAATTAGGGGCCCGCTGGCGGGCGAAGCCAGCTAGTTCTATTTAATAAAACCGGCCCCTTCACAAAAATCTATAAATTAAAATGGGTCCCTTCACAAAAATATATTTAATAAAATGTCCCTTCACAAAAATCAATTTGATAAAATGAGCCCTTTCACAAAATTCTGTTTAATAAAACAGGTGCCTTCACAAAATTCCTTTTAATAAAACAGGCACTTTCATAAAATCCTTTTCCATAAAAGCATATTACTATTAACTACTAAGCCTTAATATTTATTAATTATTTATTATTTTGTGACATTTTAAAATGTGTAATTTGTAAACAAACAAGTTCATCATAGAGGAAAACTTCAGCAAAAGGCAAAATTTGGGGCCTATTTCGGGACTCTTCACAAAATTCTATTTAATAACACCGGCCCCTTCACAAAAATCTATTAATGAAAATGGATCCCTTCACAAAAATATATTTAATAAAATGACCCTTCACAAAAATCAATTTGATAAAATGAGCCCTTTCACAAAATTCTGTTTAACAAAACAGGGCCCTTCACAAAATTCCTTTTTAATAAAACAGGCACTTTCACAAAATTCTTTTCCATAAAAGCATATTACTATTAACTACTAAGCCTTACTATTTATTAATTATTTATTATTTTGTGACATTTTAAAATGTGTAATTTGTAAACAAACAAGTTCGTCATAGAGGAAAACTTCAGCAAAAGGATTTTAAAAAGTTTTTGCAAATAAATGCTTAGTTCGAATTTGAGTAACTGGATTTCAACTTTCGTTAGAAAATTTTATTTTTCACAAAAATATAATAAATTTCACAAAAGTAACCTTTACTTTTCACAAAATGGGCCCTAAGAAAAAAAAATCTGCATCGGCCCCTGGTTAAGTTCAATGTTTTTTTTTTTGTTTTATATATATATTGTTATGAATTTTGTATATACCTGTAAATATTCCATTTGTTTAAATTTATTTTATTTTATTATTGTGAAAATTGCAGTATTATTAATGTACTAGCTGGCTTCGCCCGCCAGCGGGCCCCTAATTTACATCGGTGCCTCGAATTGTAGAAAATCTCGAATCTTGTAAAACCTCCAACCGGACGAACCGCCGACACGGGTCCCCGCTGCCTTCGGCACCGTATACCGGTCGTGCTACGCACGCACCGGGTAATCCCTTAATTAGCACATTGAATTGTACAAACCTCTAACCGAACGAACCTCCGACCCTGGTCCCCGCTGCCTTCGGCACCGTATACCGGTCGTGCTGCGCACGCACCGGATAATCCCTTAAATTGCACATAGAATAGTATAAACCTCTAACTGAACGAACCTCCGGCTCGGGTACCCGCTGCCTGCGGCACCGTATAGCAGTCGTTCCGACCCTGGTCCCCGCTGCCTTCGGCACCGTATGACGGTCGTGCTACGCATGCACCGGATAATCCCTTAAATTGCACATGGAATAGTATAAACCTCTAACTGAACGAAAACCTGCGGCTCGGGTCCCCGCTGCCTGCGGCACCGTATAGCAGTCGTGCTGCGCACGCGCTGCAGTATACGTTAGTTCCACCTTCCGCCACCAGGTGGCGCAATCTGTTTATATGATCATAACTGAAATCGTTAAGACTTTCGATGTCGAGTCGAATGAGCCATACCCCGTCGTTTTCATGCCCGTAGAACCGAAGATAGGAAAGCGCCCCCTGGTGGTGAAAAAACGAAATAAAATCGGTAAGCTCTATCGATGTCGAGTCGAATTTATTTAGACTACCTGAGTTCTAGTTCAAAGACAGGGACCTGTAGAAAAACTTAAAACTTAAAAAAAAAAAATCGATAACGGGCGAAGCCCGCTTTTCCCTATCATAATATCTGGATAGGGGGTCCTTATTACTTTAATTATGATGTTTGGAATCAGTTTGGTGGACATCCGTAACATAGTTTCTTAGTTATAGAAACGGACCACGGGGGTTGGCGATGACACTGCTTTTCCTCCTCAAACAACTTATGTAGACTACCTGTGTTCTAGTTCAAAGACAGTGAGCTGTAGAAAAACTTAAAACTAAAAAAAAAAAAAAAAAAAATCGATAACGGGCGAAGCCCGCTTTTCCCTATCGTAATATCTGGTTGCCACTCTAAAACAAAAACTTAAGATACTCGTTATGGCAGTTTTTAGACGCGGCCTACTTCTTAAAATCGTAATATCTAGCCGGCACTGTAAAAGAAATCTTTCTTTTGCTTTAATTATACAAATAACGATGATTAATTACACAATAAAATAATATATCGGCTCCTAATGAAGATATGAGAATAATTTTTAGATATTCTGAAAGCAGAATCCATTTTGAGTCGCCCTGTCAAAGTTTAGAATTAATGCGCCCCTTAGATTTGGAAATGCCCCCCCCCCCTTTGAAAGAACGCAGTTGAAAGTCACGTGACTATTTTATCTCTTTCAGAAATGACTTATCCACAGACGATTCGTCTGCATTGAATGTTGAAATAAAAAAGAAGCTGTCTCTCCGGAATAGAAATAAATTCATTTGCCGTGTCATTAATGAGTTTTAATTGATATCTTCAAAAATTACTGGTCGATTTTTACGAATTTTTTTTTGTTGAATTCGCGGTTTTTTTATACACGTGTTAGCAAATTTTCGCGAATGTAGAGTCATTATTTCCACTTGTTTCAAAAAGGAGTGGGGCGATTTGATCTCGTATCTGTCGACACTGCATTCTTTACGGCAACCTTTTTTCACGTCTGGGGTCGATGTTGGATGTCTGGTCAGTTTTTGGCCGAAATAAAGAAAAGTTACGGTCCGAATTTCAAAAAATTTGACGTTTTGGAACGACAAAAATCGGCCGCGTGCGTACCCCGATTTTCGGATCGATACCTCCGGTACATTTTTTTTAATTCGATGATGCGTTAAAAAGCGACGATTTGGATGTCTGCGATTATCAAAACGGAAATTTTTTTCGATTCTTTTTCCAGTTCGGTTTCGGTCGGTAATTAAAACACTTTCGCTCATTAATAACTCCCCGGGTCCGGGTCGGAATCCCGACCCGATCGAAACTTGAGCGTCGCGCCTTTTTTGCGAATTTTTCGGTCCGCGTCCGCCGTCGGTGCGTCGATTAGTCCAGGAGCCTTTGCGGGTACAAAGGCGGAGTGCACAGACACACACACACACACACACACACACAGACGTTTACGGCGCTTAATATTAGTGATTTCCTATTGAGCATCATGTAACTCAATGCTAAAGGCCTCAGGTGGTTTGCAAGAAAAACAACATTACAGCATCGGTTTTATAATGGAGCTCTATTGGAAAATCGCCAAGGAATGGGTTTATCGCCAAGTTGGCGATGGTTTTGGCGACTTATTTTTGTTGCCAAATTTGGCGATATATCGCCAAATGTCGCCAAGTTGGCGACGGATTTGGCGACTTTTTGTGCAACCCCCCCCCCCTTATACCTGTACATTGGGATCCTTTCTCGCTTAGGTTCTCTATCGAAAGTTAAAGCACTTTCTGGTAATTTCTAGCATCTGAAGGCTCTGGAAAATTCTACAGTTATCTTTAAAGCCTATATAAGGGACCTCCACCAGTCCAGTTCAGTTAGTTGTCTGTCAACTGCGATTGAATTCATACGAGAGGCTTTGCATTGAGAACTGTGTTACTCAGATTGATTTTGTCGTTGATACGTCGTATTGAACACATTGTTTCTGTGTGAAATTTTGCTGCGCTTTTATTGGATTTGAAGATTACTGAATATCTTGTAATTTTCAGAAGATATTTGTGATCGTATTGCACTGTTTATAGTGAATAAAGCCTTTTGATTGTTCTTATATATTGGCATCAATCCTTTCGAACCCCGAGCTCACAACATTTGGTGTCAGAAGTGGGATTGAATGCCGATCACCAGAGCAATGGAGGAGCAACTGAAACAATTATTGGAGAAATTAGCTGCGAATCAGGCTGAGATATCAACCAACCTTGGCGAGTTGAAAGAAGAAATAAAGAAAGATATGTCAGCGATGGATCAGAAAATGACTGCGAATCAGGCTGAAATGAAGAAGGATATGTCAGCAATGGATGAGAAAATGACTGCCAACCTTGGCGACTTAAAAGATGAAATGAAAAAGGATGTGTCAACCAACCTTGGTCAGTTGAAAGACTTAATAGAGGATAAAATAACATCTTTAAATGACAGAATTGACTCCGTAGAAAGCAAAGTTGAAGAAAGATTTCAAGAAATAGAAGAAAAAGTTCAAAATACAGCCAAAACCGTAGAGGAAAAGGTAGAAGAAATTCAAATGACAGCGAAAACCGTAGAAGAAAGAGTAGAAGAAAAAGTTCAAAAGATCGCCAAGACCGTTGAAGAAAGCATAGAGAATGTAAAAAAAGATTTGGAAAAAGTCAAGAAACAGAAGATAACTGCCGTAAACTTTTCCGAAGATTTCAAGTATTCAGATATGCTTCCTCGGGCCTCTATTAAACTCTCGACCTACGACGGAAAATCCTCATGGCCAGTTTTTAAGACACAATTTGGGATCGTAGCGGACGCCAATGGATGGGATTCCCAGACAAAGGCTTGCCAGTTAGCTGCTTCTCTACGAGCTGATGCTGCCGACGTCCTACAGACTTTGCCTGCAAATGAACCGCTGGATTTTGAAACGCTCGTCAGTGCTTTAGAATTGCGCTTTGGCGAGAAATGCATGAAGGAATATAGCAGACTCCAGCTCAAATCTCGACAGCAGAAATCCACTGAATCCCTGCAAGAGCTTGCTACGGATGTCGAGAGACTTTCACATCTTGCTTATCCTGACTGCCCGACTGAAACTAGAGAAAGTTTAGCTCTGCAACATTTCATCGATGGTGTGCGTGACTTTGAGATCCAGAAACAACTCCGTATTGCAGATCTCAGTGACTTAAAAGGGGCTTTAGTTTATGCCCTGAAATTCGAGGCAGCCCAGCAAGCTACAAGGAAAGATAGGCACTTTGTACGAGTAGCCAACATGCCTGAGACGTCGGATAGAGCTGTGGAGCGTTTACAGCAGCAGGTGAAGGACATGATGAGACAGATGAACTCCTTGATGGACAACAAATCTGGCAGAAAGATCAAGTGCTGGAAATGCGGTGGAGAAGGCCATATTCAAAGAAACTGCATAAAACGACCCGGCACAGAAGGTAATAGCTCCCCACGAACGGTGGAGCAGGAAAACTAATTAATGGCCATCTCGCGGGCGGAGGTTGCCAGATTTTGAAAAGCCCCATTATCAAGTGTGTCAAATTTCTGCAAGAAGTTGCGGCAAGAACGGAGTTTTTATAGTCGGGCGTGTGAATGATTTTCCCTGTAATATGATCATCGATACAGGAGCCAATGTGACCATCATCCGGAAAGATCTAGCTCAGCGGCTAAAAGAAAAACTCCTCTGGACTCCGCCCCGTGTTATCCGTCAAACCGTGACCGGGGATAAGATCGACATACATGGAAGAATGAGACTGGAAATAAAGTTTGGGAACGCCGCTTACCATCATACAGTCTATGTGGCCGATATTTCAGATCCTTTCATACTCGGACTGGACTTTTTAAAAGAGCATGGATTTACACTGGATTTTAAGAATAATGAGTTACGCTCTGCTCAAGAAGATGTCACTATTTTCAAACTTGGAAATGAGTCCGGGTCCATTCAACGGTTCACAGCCAAGGCAGATGTTATCATCCCTCCTCGAACCGAAATGATGATACCTGGAGTAACTGGAAACGAAAGAATTATCCAGTATGGCTTGACTGGATATCCTGAGAAGAGCCCAAAGGGAGTGCTAATGGCATCAGCGCTGGTAGATCTGTCGAGAGATGTGATACCCGTGAAAATTGCAAACGTAAGTGAAAAGTCCAGAATTATACAGAAGGGTGAAGTGCTTGCAACCTGTGCTCCAGTCACCTGTGTATGCAAAGACCCGAGCTTGATGTTGTCGGAGCCGCCTACAAGTTTAACACCTGAAATTGGACGAAATGAAAATTTATCTCCTGAGCAGAGACATGCTGCAGAAAGACTGTTCCAGGAGTTTAAGGATGTGTTTTCACAAAACGAGAGTGATATAGGTCGTACTTGTCTGACACGTCATAGAATCGACACTGCCGACCATCCACCGATTAAACAGCATCCAAGACGCTTGCCGTTCGCAAAACAAGATGAGGTTTCTAAGCTCTTACAAGAGATGCAGGATAGTGACATCATCGAACCGTCATCAAGTCCGTGGGCCTCTCCCATCGTGTTGGTCCGAAAGAAAGATGGCTCCACAAGATTTTGTGTGGATTATCGTAAACTTAACGATATCACGAAGAAGGACAGCTATCCTCTACCAAGAATAGACGACACGCTAGATACTCTTTCAGGACAGAAATGGTTTTCCACACTGGATTTGAAGAGTGGATATTGGCAAGTAGAGATCCATCCTGATGACAAAGAGAAGACTGCATTTACTACTGGACAAGGACTTTGGCAATTTAAAGTTATGCCGTTCGGGCTCTGCAATGCCCCAGCAACGTTCGAGTGCCTCATGGAGACAGTGTTAAAAGGCCTGACTTTTGAAGCTTGTCTCATCTACCTAGATGATGTCATCATTGGTGGCTGCACGTTTGAAGAACATCTAGAGAATATTCGAAAAGTGTTAACGAAGCTAAGAGCGGCGAATTTAAAGCTGAACCCTTTGAAATGCAAGTTCTTCATACGAGAAGTAAACTATTTAGGACACATCATCTCTGCCGAAGGTGTTCGAACAGATCCTGAAAAAGTGTCCGCAGTAAAGAACTGGAAGCGTCCGGAAAATGTCCATCAGTTGCGAAGCTTTCTGGGACTATGCACTTATTACAGAAAGTTTGTCCAGGGGTTCTCCAACATCGCAAGACCATTGCATAGGCTCACTGAAAGCAAGCAGAAGTTTCCATGGACACAAGAATGCGACAATTCCTTTCAGTGGCTGAAAGAAGCTCTCACATCCTCTCCAGTCCTTACCTATCCACACCCCGACAAACAATTCATTGTGGACACGGATGCCAGCCATGAAAGTGTCGGCGCTGTACTTTCCCAAGAAATAGATGGCCAAGAACGAGTCGTAGCATACTGGAGCAAATGTCTATCGAAACCAGAGCGGAATTATTGCGTCACTTGTAAGGAGTTATTAGCTATAGTGAAAGCCATAGAACACTTCCATCACTATCTCTATGGCAGGAAATTTCTCCTTCGTACTGATCACGCATCCCTAACATGGCTGATGAATTTTAAGAACCCAGAGGGCTAAGTAGCCAGATGGATACAACGACTCCAGGAATACGAATTTGACATCAGGCATCGTAAAGGCTCATCGCATGGAAATGCTGATGCCTTATCAAGAAGACCGTGTCCTGAAAGTTGTCGCTATTGTTCCAGAGCGGAGAGCAAGTATAATCCTGAATATGTCATACGCCAGACGAAGACTTCACTATCAACGCCACCAGATCCCTGGATTGATGAGAAGATTCGAGAAGATCAAATGGCAGATTCTGACATCAAACCAATCTTGGAGTTATTAGAATCTTCTAGCACAAAGCCCAGTTGGTAAGACATCTCGACTTACAGTCCTACGACGAAGCAATATTGGGCTCTTTGGAACTCTCTCCACGTCAGCAATGGTGTCCTGTTCCGAAAAATCGAATCGGAAGATGGGAAGACATCTCGGTGTCAGTTGGTACTTCCTCGATCTCGAATCCCCGAGGTCCTCAAGGAATTACAGGGCAGTCCCACTGGTGGCCATTTTGGAGTCATGAAAACATTACACAGAGTCCGAGAGGAGTCGCTTCTTCTGGGGAAAAGCGAGAGCTGACGTCGAACAATGGTGCAAATCTTGCGATGCATGTGCAGCTCGGAAAGGACCAAAGAAACGTAGCCGAGGAAGACTACATCTCTACAATGTAGGAGCACCTTTCGAACGCATCGCCCTTGACATCCTAGGTCCTCTGCCAAGAAGTGCTGATGGCAACAAATATCTCCTTGTTGTCATGGACTATTTCACGAAATGGCCGGAAGTTTATGCCATCCCTGATCAAGAAGCTTCTACGGTTGCGGATGCCTTGGTACACCAGTGGATATCAAGGTATGGAGTCCCCCTTCAAATGCATTCTGACCAGGGGAGAAATTTCATCTCTGCTGTGATTGAGGGTCTCTGTCAACTTCTCGGAATGGACAAAACTAGGACGACGCCTTTACATCCACAATCGGATGTCATGGTTGAGAGATTTAATCGTACCATCCTCAACAATCTCTCACTGCTTGTCTCAAGAAACCAACAAGACTGGGACCAAAAACTTCCCTTGTTTCTTCTCGCCTATCGCAGCGCCGTCCATGAAACAACAGGCTATTCCCCGTCTCAGATGCTTTTCGGTCGTGATCTTCGTCTACCTTGTGATCTGATTTTTGGTCGCCCTCCAGATGAGCCTTCATCGCCAGAGGGATACGTGCAGAATATCCAGGCACGATTTGAAGACGTCCACAACTTGGCTCGAGAGCGGATCAACATACAGACGGAGAAGATGAAGACCAGGTACGACACGAAAGCCACGGGACATCAATTCAAAGAAGGTGACAAGGTTTGGTTTTATAATCCGACTCGACGTAAAGGACTTTCTCCCAAACTGCAATCGCACTGGGACGGTCCTTATACAGTCCTAAACTGACTGAACGATGTCGTAATTCGGATCCGAAAGTCACCAAGTTCGAAGCCTAGAGTCGTTCATTACGACAGGCTGGCTCCATACTATGACCATAGTACTTAGTTCATTGATTGTAAATAGTGTAATGTAAATAATGTAAATTAGTATGACCATGGTCTTGTATATAAGTTAATGTAATAATTTCTTTTGCTTAGCATTATCATTATTAATGTTATTATTATTTAAATACTTGTATAATTCAGCATTATGAATGTGTTTAATTGTTATTTTCCATGTTTGCTTTAAGTGTTTCGAATAGTATAGCATTTGTTGGTAACAGGTTTGCTTCCGATCAAAGGTTGTACTGCCCGGGACGTGCAGTCCTTGAGAGGGGGGCAATGTTATGAATTTTGTATATACCTGTAAATATTCCATTTGTTTAAATTTATTTTATTTTATTATTGTGAAAATTGCAGTATTATTAATGTATTTCCTATTGAGCATCATGTAACTCAATGCTAAAGGCTTCAGGTGGTTTGCAAGAAAAACAACCTTACAGCATCGGTTTTATAATGGAGCTCTATTGGAAAATCGCCAAGGAATGGGTTTATCCCCAAGTTGGCGATGGTTTTGGCGACTTATTTTTGTCGCCAAATTTGGCGATATATCGCCAAATGTCGCCAAGTTGGCGACGGATTTGGCGACTTTTTGTGCAACCCCCCCCCCCTTATACCTGTACATTGGGATCCTTTCTCGCTTAGGTTCTCTATCGAAAGTTAAAGCACTTTCTGGTAATTTCTAGCATCTGAAGGCTCTGGAAAATTCTACAGTTATCTTTAAAGCCTATATAAGGGACCTCCACCAGTCCAGTTCAGTTAGTTGTCTGTCAACTGCGATTGAATTCATACGAGAGGCTTTGCATTGAGAACTGTGTTACTCAGATTGATTTTGTCGTTGATACGTCGTATTGAACACATTGTTTCTGTGTGAAATTTTGCTGCGCATTTATTGGATTTGAAGATTACTGAATATCTTGTAATTTTCAGAAGATATTTGTGATCGTATTGCACAGTTTATAGTGAATAAAGCCTTTTGATTGTTCTTATATATTGGCATCAATCCTTTCGAACCCCGAGCTCACAACAATATATATATATATATTGTAGATTAAAGTAGAATGATATTAGAACTTGATATGTATTTTGAAATTCATAGATATTATAATTATATATATATATATATATATATATATATATATATATACAGTGGAACTTCCCTTTAACGAAGTCCCTATTTAACGAAGTTTTCTACTTAACGAAATTTTCAGCAGAACTTTGACTTTGAACACCATTATCATGTAAATTAATCTCCATACTACGAAAAATATATTCTATATAACGAAGTTTATTCCACTTTTGTACGTGTACAGAATCCAAACAAAGAGGTTCTGTTGCGATGGATATGCGAATTTCTTTCAGTGGATTGTATGAAAATGAACACTTTTAAATAATTTCTATTTTCTTGGTGCTAGATGAAAAAAAAAATTTCAGACTAAGGAAAACACTTGTTATCATTACTCTCCCACACCAAGACTCCAGCGCTGACAGTTGGGGGAGTCAAAATCACCTTTTTACATTCAATGATATAGAAGATGCAGTGACGCAATGACGTCAGATATATTGAAGCAAAAAATATCAGTTAGAGTCAGACAGTTACTATTCTGACCTACCTGATAGACAACGGCTTTGTACATCCACAAGAAGGTACTTCAAAATTCAAATCAAAGAACATCAAAGTTATTTTTTTTGTTTCTGCCAATACAACTTCTAAACTTTAGCCATTAGTCTAAGGAATAATAAAAAATCTTGAAGTACATTATCGAAAAAGACAGTAAAGGACAATGTAGTGAAAATATTAGTTTGAGAACCTGTGCATCAGAGCTGATGAAAGCTTGGGAATGTGACGTGATTTCATCGACCTTACACAACTGTTTTGTAAAAGACGGCTACATAATTGAAACTGAATTAAATGCTTCTGAATCCAATACCTGTTTGTCATATCTGAAAGAAAATTTTCATAAATTTAGGTTGATTTCTATTTAACGAATTTTCTTCATAACGAAGTTTTTAAGTGTAACGATGAGACTTCGTTAAATGGAAGTTTCACTGTATATATAATTCATACTCATGTGTTTTTTAAAGATGTGAAACTGACTATGTTTTTAAGGATAACTTTTAATATATGTAAGTTATTGACGATAAAAATAAATTCATTTTAAAAAACTGAAATGGTAATTACCAATAATATAGTGCTATTAAAAAAATGGCACACGTATAATAATACTACTGCTCTTGTTAGAAAAAAAAAAAAAAAAAAATACTAATGCCTCAAGAAAGGTAGAAACTAAAATAAAATTTAAGTACATATACGGGTACTATAAAAACAGGATGTTCTGTTTTTGAACTGTTTGAGAATTTATGAATTGGGTTTGTTCGTCTGTCTTTCTGCCCGTGCTTTAATTCGCGTAAATATACTCGGATTGCCCTGCAACTGTTATAGGTTAATGAAGTTTATTATACGTATTGAAATAGTACAGTATTGAAAATGAAGTGTGTAGCATTTACAGATCATTTACAGTAACACTCAGCAGAATTCCGTTACATTACGGTCTATAGGGGGAAATCGTTTGCTGTGTATTTTATTGATGTTACAATATTTCGAACATATTGAAATTAATATATATATGTGTTACATCATTAAATCTTCCTTCGCGATGTTCCTCTGTTTTATGCTAAATTTACACCAGTGTGTTTCACTAATTCCTTATTCCTTAATAATATATATCGTTAATTCTATTAAATTCCCCTTAAATTCATTATTTTTTTTGCCCAATTTACTTACATATAATGCTTTTATTAATTCCTAAATTACATCATAAATTCTGATCATTTCTGTAAATTCGAATGTTTTTTGGAAAGCCATTTTTTTCCTTTTCCTCTGTCCGAGTTTTCGCGCGTTGGTGTCTTTTTACTATAAAATGCGTCCGCTTAGATGTGTCAGAACTCTTTACTTTATCTTTCTCATTGGTCATGACGTAGATTGTACGCGTATTCCATATTCTCGCATTGGCTAGAGCGCGCGTTACTTCATGATTTGGTATCTTTCCGTTTATTCACAAAAAGCCAGTGCAATCGTTCTTCAAGCAGATTTTGACCGAATTTCGATTTGCTAAACAATCCCCTGGCTGTGCGTTTGAATGATCATGTATTTCAAAGGATTAAGACTAAAATTTTGTTCGACGTATTTAGTAACAACTTGTGACAACTAACTCCTTAGTGATGGCACTGCCCCTTTAAAGTATGTGCGGACTGCTTCCTTGGAGGATATTAAATAAAAGCATGGAATTATTCACGGCCTTGTTTTTTAGGGTTTCGTTCATCTCACGAAACCCTATTGCTCCCGCTTCGTTGTCTGTCTGTCACAGAGCCATTCTCGAAAACTGTGTAACTTACAGAGTTGAAACTTAGCGTATAAATCAGAATATCAGCTGTGAAGAGCTGAAAATATTAAAATTTGAAAAATTCGTATTATTTTAATAAATAGAGATAAAAAACCAAAATTCTAACAGCCTTTTCTTATTAAATTTGAACATTTTCCCTTATAGCAGATGCCAAAAATTAAAAATCCATGATGAAATTCTATCTACAATAATTAATTTTCTATCAGACGATTTCGACGTGAAAAATAAAAATGAAATAAAAAGTTCCACCAATTGAAAAAAAAAGATTAATATGAAATAAAAATTATTGACGTCATAGTGGTAATAAAACAGAAAGATTTCTCAATAATACAAGGAGTATGAGTATGTATGCATGTACACAAAGCAGATTAATTACACGTCATTAGAGAATTAAAAAGAAAATCTGACGTCATATCGCAAGTTTAACGGATTTTTCAAATGTTTCATTATAATACAAAGCGAGTATGAATATGAGTAATAGAGAATAGTAAATATATGAGTTTGAGAAACATATTGAATCATGATAAAAATCCGATTATGGAAATATTCGCATATTTTAATATTTTGAAGGTGTACAACATGTTTAATTTTGAAATTATATTTTTAAATATCGCATTTAGTCCACATGACAGATATTATTATGACAGAATATAGTAGTGGGCTTCACCCGCTATCGGGGCGGTTCAGATATTCGAAAAACCGAGAAAAATAGACAGTTTTGTTTTTTAGAAAATGAAACTTATTTGGATTTATTAAAGAAAGGATAAAGTGTTTTGAAAGGAATATTAAACGAAACCCTTTGTGGGAACTTGGATCACACTTACCCACTTGTTTCATCTTGGAGAAACCATCACTAATTCAAGTCATTTTGCCTTGTACAGCCACGACTCGACTGTATGTTTATAGTATTGCTCTTTGAACGCTGCTTCCATCCAATCTCAATAGTCCATCGTATCAATTCCGGGTGTTGTAGTACACAACATTCCATTTCATCAACTTCAGCGAATTCTTACATATATAACTGAGATACACTACAAGAGGCTTACTATATAATATGGCGTGCGTAGCATCATCGTTCATTTACAGGGACACACAAAAGAATTCGGTTACAGTACTGTCTATTAACAATAATTGCTAGAAGTGAGTTTTCAGTTGTGGTATGCGCTTTTAAATTAAACTAATGTTTTGAATTTCACGTGGTGTGCATAAATTCGATTGATCAAATACAAGGTAGAACAAAAAATCTCGAGTACTTTCTGTTTGTTAACGGAAATTGCTGAAGGGAAATTTGCAATTGTGCTATCACATTTCCTAACTGAATTAAATTTTAGAATACAAAGTAGCATATATACAAACTATAAATTATATACAGAGTTTTTCTTCTGACATTTATTTATTTATTTATTTATTTTTGCATCTTGCTTTATTTAAATTTTTCGGCTAATGTGTGGCGGGACATAATAAATGAAATGGTAATTAGTTCTAAAAATTCAAATAACTGATAATGGCATGCGTATCACGGCGGTGGTGATGAAATTTTGCAAGAAGTTCTGTTTTACATTTTAGAAATGCAATATGTTTTCACCGTCTAATGTAGCATGTGTTTATTGATCAAGATTATGAATATGTTTCTTATTTTGTTTTAATATTCAATGTTTTTAAGTTTCAACATCAAAGACCTGATGTTATTTTAAATATAATTAAGTAAAGCTAACGCTGTGTTGAACTATTCAGTCGTCTGGTACAATGAGACATTGCACTGCGTATTACTACCACACTGCTGTTCTGGTCCGAGTTTAAGCTACCTTAACCTCCATGAAATGTCAATAACATTTAATATTAATTTTTAAAAAGTTAATTCTTAAGCATCATTCAATCCAGTCTAACATTCAGAGTGTTACAAATAATTTACGAAATAAACTTCATGTCTGTGGACGTCATTTCCATGACATCATGGTCAAGAACATAGCTTCTAAGTAATGTAAATGTAAAACCGCAATTTTATTTAAGTATTTTTCACGATCTAGAATACTGACATCAAATGAAATAAGTCCAAAGCAGTGAAAAACGGACTCCGGGAACTTCAGAATGTAAACATATATAAAAATTTTCATCGCAGTTTAGTTTGTTTTTGTTTTTGTTTTTTTAATGATTAAAATACTTTCCTTACATTATATCTGGCACGGAAAGTAAAAACTAGTATACTGTGGTCATGACAAAACTTATTTTTCCTATATTAATCAAATAAATTAAAGGATTTAAATAGAATAACAATGTATTCCCATATTCAGGATGCTAAACGTGAAATTCGTTGAATTCTGTGTATTTAAAAACTGATCATAAAAGCATCGCATATTTCGAAAAAAAAAACATCGACTTACGGCACCCCCTCTTGGGGGATTTTTCCCAAAAACTAATCAGCATCGGATCACATAAGGATATAACTTCATAAGACGTTTTATACAATTCTAAGCAGTAGTTCCTGAATTAGAGCGCCTACAAAATTTGTGTCACTTCCAGACAGACCAGATTCACGGTCAAACATTTTCTAAAAACAATCAAATAGTGTCATCGTACTCTTCTAAAACTTATAAATCCGTCAGAAACTGGAAGTCAAAATTTCTCATGAATTCAATATTTTTTTTGTCGTATAGATAAAAAAAATTAATAATTCAAAGAATCCGGTCCATTCACATTTTAAAAACTCATAAAAGTTTAACAAATTGTCGTATCG
This sequence comes from Maratus michaelseni, assembly GCA_963931845.1. NCBI lineage: Eukaryota > Metazoa > Arthropoda > Arachnida > Araneae > Salticidae > Maratus > Maratus michaelseni. The sequence goes on from OZ007600.1 coordinate 96,550,282, forward strand.
GCTGTTTTTTGACCGAATGTGAGGCCGAATGTTCACCGATACTCAGATTTGGACCGAAACTCGTCGTAAACTAAATTAAAACTTTCGTTCGGGCAGCAGTAATACCTACTAAAACGAAATTGTTCCCGTTCTCTTGTGATTCCGTCTTAGTATATTTTAATGTATTTTAAATTTATTTTGTATGTAAAATAATTTTTTAAAAGATTAAAGTTAATAGAAAATTATAAACATAAGTTAAACGTTAGCTTAACATCATTTTATAAAAGGGAAAAAGAAAGAAATACAATCATTTTTCACTTGGCAGCAGCTGCTTTTGTCATAACGTTTTCAGCTTTATTTTATTTTATTTTTATTTTTTTTTTAATTCTATATTCCGAGTTTTGTTCTTTCCAATAGAAATTTTATTCACATTTCAATGTTGAAAATATGTCATAAACGAATTTTCAAAAAAGTATTTCTTTATAGAGAGAAGAAATCCATGATAAATATCAATTTAACTTTTATTATTTTTATTATTAAATTCCTACTATTAGCTCACACTCTCTCTATATATATCTTGTTGGAATTTTCAATCGTTAATAAAATATTTTCTATTCATCCATTCAAGTTCAATTAAATTTTTTTAAACTTGTACTGGATGACAATTGATATTAATACAGTTTTTTCAAATATTAATTCATTAATTAAATTTAATTAATTAATTTTATTTTTATATTTCATTTCTGCTCAAAAGTATAGACTCACTCCATATTTATAGTCTCACCTTCACACGTAAAAAGATAATGGGGCTGTTCACGGACGAAGGTCAGGCGGCTTGCGGGCGAAGGAGACTGTAAATGTGGAGTAAGTCTATACTTTTGAGCAGAAATGAAGTATAAAACTAAAATTAAATAATAAAATTTAATTAATTAATTAACCCATTACCCGCTGATGTTGCGTTAACGCAACATTCAAAATAAAAGTGTATAAAAAAAAACCTGCCAGGCCACCAGAATTTTAATATGTTAAAAATACTTTATTTAATGACAAAAACTTTGCTATTAAAGACACCGAATATTATCTTTCAGAATTTTTGGTGGGAAACGAATTTCAGTAAAAATATTGAAAGCTCCGCCCACATAGTTTTGGCGGTTAATGGGTTAATATTTGAAAAAACTGTATTATCGCTAACTGTAACATCACTATGGCACTTTATTGTGAAGTTTGGTAATGTTTTTAATTCAATATTTGAAAAACGGCATAATCATTAGATTTTAAATTTATATCAAGAAAAATACATTTTTTTTTTTACCTTTCTAACGCAGTTTGTCTAACAATTTTGTGAGAAATACTTTTTGAGCTATTAATTTTTGGTATTTTCGCTATTTATTTTTTATTTAATTTTTAATATATTTCAAAAATTTCTCTTATGTAAGATATTTAGAAGGATATAAATTTAGGAATAAATACCGTCAGTGGCTAAGCGTGTAGATCGCTGGAAAAAAATTTCTATTTGACCTAAGTAGGAATTAACTTTAAAAAAAAGTTTTTATATTACTTGTTTATATATTATATTGGTTTACGAGTGCAGGGTGTCCCAAATAAAGAGGTGCGTACTTTAAAACTGAATAATTCATTAAAAATAATAAAGTTAAAGATGAAATAAATATCACGTTCATAAGCTCATAAAAAATTTACACAGTATTTTATTGAAATAACACAAATTTGAATCAATTGATGACGTTGCACCTGTTTTGTTAATACTAATTTATCTTTAGTTCAATTTTCTGTTAACTCTTTGTAATACTAGGGGGCTGTGCATCTACGAGCTACGCTCGTCAACCCCTGTTCAAACATCGCAAGCTCTAAAAATAAAATAAAAAATAAAATAAAAAAATGCTAATTTGCTCAGTTTTAAAAATATTACTGAAGAATGAATTATAATTAAAAGACCAGTAGCTATCTTCTGTATGTTCCCATTCATTTCTCTTTGACTGAGGGATTTTAAGGCCGAATCAATGGCTGTCGAGACAGCTAACTGCTGTTTTCGTGATTGATTAAATAATATCTTTTACACATTTGAAAATCAACTTGCATAAAACAGCTAAGTAAGCAATGTCGCAGCGTTCCGGATTTTTAAAACGACTCAATAAGAAAATTGTTTTAAATAAGACGTTTTAAATTACGTTTTAAGTATGACATAATTTTTACCAAGTTTCCTTTCTCTTTTTAATATTCGTTTTAATATGCATTCTTTATAAATAAATTTTTAATTGAAAGCAAGTATTATTATTTGCGCGGTTTTAGAAATGTTTAAAAGTAGGTAAAAACAAGAACAAAATCATGCGTCAAGCATAGATTATGAAACACCTTCCAACACATTCAGAAAACTGTAATGGAGTTTCACAGTTAAATAAGGTGAAAGAACATATGTAAGTAAACAGTTTAGGAAACATATAACACATTTAAAAATCCAATTTTAGCAATTACTTAGTCAAAAAAGTGGTCTAATTATTTTGTGAAGCCCAGTATATTATCTATAGATTTGGATATATACTACATAGCATGATAAAATTTAGATCAGTTAGAAAAAAAAATCACATTTAGCAATTTTCGTCAACCGATAGAAATGTACTCGAAATCTTTTGTACAGCCCTGTATATTATATAAAGACTTTTGTACACACCACATATTAAGCTAAAATTTAATTCAGGTAAAAAACGCATAAGGCAACTTAAAAGTCTCTTCGTAATAAAAAACGGAAGGAAAAACTGCAAAAAAGGCTGTTAATATTTCACCTAGCAATCAAACACAGCAATTTCGTTAATTTACAGTGATTACAGCTGTATAGATAGCGACATCTGTTGGCGTTGTTGATCATTATCTGAAACGAGGGGAATAAACACATTTAGGTCAGCGGCAGGTGCAGTCCAATAATGAAGTGACGCTTCGATTCTACGAGAAATGGCCGCCATTAGGAGCGAGCCTAGAAAGTTGTCACAATTACACCTGATAATGGATAATTACAAACATATTTTAAAGAGTAAAAGTAAGTTTTATCTTTGTTTTCTTATATTATTGTTTTAATAAAATCATATAAATTCTGTTATATATTTATAAGATACTAATTTTGTTTTTAAACCACGTGTATATCATGGCAGGAACTTTCACGTCATTTGTCTAGAATAAATATTTTGTTTGAAATCGTAAAAATAGATGATTTTGCTTAGTTATGTTGTTTTTTACTTTACCTCAGTATGTTCTCTTAGAACTTTGTTATTATTACGTATAATTTGCGTTTAAGTATCACAGAGAAACTTTATGCAAGCATTTTTTTTTTTTAAACAAGACCCCTGTTTTTAGCTATGCCTTATTACGCTATTATATATTTTTCAAAACTCCAGTTCATACGCTGGCATTCGAATATACTTTCTAAATCCTATAAATATTTTACCAGCTTAATTACTGTAGCTTCCGTTCACTTTGGACGGTAATTTAAATATTTTTATTTATTTAATATATTTAGCCGATATTTCGAACAGTGATTTATTTTCCATTTTCAAATCATTTATTATGAGTAATCTGGATGCACTATTTTATCAATTCCTAAAATATTCCTTGTTTGTTTACTGTCGCAGCAGTAATTTGCAGCAACTCGTTTAATGTTTTTGTCCATTATCTATTTATTTTTTACGCTTAATTTTAAAATTTTTATGTGAACAGATTTTTTTTTAATTATTATTTTATTCTACGTTTCTTCAACTCATAAGTGTTTTTTTTTCCTCCCCGTGTTCATTTTTCAACCAGATCTGATATTTATGGAATTAAATGTAGACTTATAAAATTATCTTAGCATAAAATAAGTTTTTTTATCAATATAAAGTTTCCATATCAGCAAGTTGCGTACAATAAGGTCTTGTTATTAATTATATATGAATGATAGTTTAAATATCAGAAAGTTTTGCATGCCCGTGTTGAGGGGTGGAGGAAATAATGGCTACATTAAATAAACAAAAATATTTAAATAGATACAAAAAATAACCCTAAATTTGTTGGAGGAAAAAAAAATATATGCATGATTTAAATTAGGGGGGTATTTTCAAATACAAACAAACGGATAAACAAAGTCCTGTAAAGAAATACTGAATAATTAATTAAAAGCTAGATAAAGTAAAATCTTTCTTTGTTATGATTTATTGAAAAAACATTTTATCTCTATAGGCAAATGACTAAAATTTTTGTGGGTGATATACTTGACCAAAAACCGAAATTTGTATCGTATATATGTATAATAGAATCTATTATATAATAATGATATTAAAATAATGATATAGGTAAACAAAAAGGTAATACTTAGTGCCCAAAGTCTTTGAAATATGTATTAGGTTAAAATAAGAAAAAAAAATACAATACACGGACAGGAGGAGGGGGGGGGTAAAAGTTTTACAGTGATTCTGTTAAAATTGCATTAAAATTAACAGCAAAAACAGCTGTAAAAATAACTAATCTGCTGTAAAATAAAAAAACTGAACTGCTGTAAAATTAACCGCAAGAAATGCTGGCACCCATATTGCCAGCATTTTTTGCTGTAAAAATACTGCAAAAATTACCAATCATAAACGACAATGTAACTTGTTCATTGTGTGGCCCTGTATATGAATTTATTTACATTCTCCAAACTTATATTAGTCTACAAAATATAGTTCAGCAGGAAAATGCGTAACACAATTACAAATACCATTAAGAAATTCACTCCCATAGAGGTAGTACGAACTCTGTATATGATCACACACCACGTAAAATGCAAAAATTTAGTTAAACTTAAAAACGCAAACCAAAGTTGAAAAAGCATTATCTCACATACACTGTAATTATCGCACTAAGACTGTAACCGAATTTTTTTGTGTGCCCCTGTAAATGAATGAGAAACGCAATGCACAACATAATTTTCGGTGACCAATTTATATTGCACCTCAGTAATACATATAAATTTCATTATGTTTGAATTGGTGAAACATCGTTTAAATTACACAGCAAACGATTTTTCTCCGTATAATTTTGTGCAACAAAAATTTTTGTGTGACCCTGTAAATGAATAATAAATGCTTTGCACATCATATTTTATAAAAAGCATGGTTTAGTGCTTCATAATTATATGTCAATTTCATCATGTTTCAAATGCGTAACATCATCAAAATGTACTTGAAACTATTTTTTCCCATTGACTGTAATGTAACGGAATACTTTTGACTGTCCCTGTAAATAAACTATAGACACAACACACTTCATTTTCAATACGGATCATGCTATAGTAGACGTCAATAACATACAAAAATTTCAGGGCAATCGGAGTGTATTTACCAGAGTTAGAGCACGGACGGACGGCAGACGGCCAGACAAACCAAAGTCACAAACACTTTTCAACTAAATTGGAAAGTGTTAAAAATACATTTTTCGAAATACCAAATAAATCTCTCGTTTAAATATTTTTTTTAATTGAAAATGTTTGGCAATATTATTACTTGGGCTTTTTAAATATGACGTAATTTTCCCCCATTTAATGCTTTTAACAAGTAAAAATTTAGTTACTGTTTTAAAGTCTTCTTTCTCTTTTTAATATTTACCTGTAAATTCATTTTTTAATTGAAAGGGAATATTATTATTTGCGCGGTTTTCAAAATTAAAGCAACACTATGTAAACAAATTACTTTTTCGAAATGTGAAATAAATCTCTCTTCAAACAAATTTAAATTAGAAATTCTGAAAAAAAAAAAAAAAATAATAATAAAATAAACCCTCAAAAAATTAGTCAGATTTAAAAAATGATTGCACATTGCACATTCCAAGCTCGTTAAGAATGTACCTGCGATAGATGCGGTTAAATTGCAATGCTAATTGCTTTTATTTTATAATACTTACGTTTTTTTTTTATTTTATAATATTTTTTTAACGAAATCATTTTGACAGACTTCAATATTAAATAGTTCTTAAAATAATTCTGCCTCAACATGTTTAACGAATATTTCACTATAAAACTCTACAGTAAAATTTCTCTATTCATAATTTTACATAGAATAGTTTTCTTAATATAAGCCAAGATAGACATCCGGTCACAAAAAATTCAATTACAGCGGAGACAGCGTCTGCAGTAGTTTTTTTTTTTTTTTTTTTTTTTTTTTTTTTTTTTTTGTAATGAAATATTTTGTTTTATTGTCTGATAGATTATGTACATAAATCAAAATATTTGAAGAGACAAGTTAGAAAAATGGAGATAATTCACTTTTTAAGAAATTTAAGATGGCAGTGCTATCTGTTAGAATAAGGGGAATACTGTTCGATTGTTTGTAACAATGGATCGAGACGAAAAAAGATGCTAATCTTCTACAAAACACAGTTGAAGATAAATATAAAAGGGGAAGAAAGGTGAAAATCGAAGCCCGTAAACGAAATAACGACGACTAGCTATCATCTATCTATCTGTGACTATCATCGTTTATCCTCTTGACCCTTTAATTAGTTTTAATAAAGATTCAAAATAAATTATGTTGGTTAAGTATATGTTTTTTTTTTTTTTTTGTATTTATTGTTTATATAAAAGTAAGTATTTAAAAGATAATTTAAGAATTTATCTTGTTATTTTTTTAAATGTCCATTTATAGAGATTTATTCTTTTTTAAATTTGAATGCACTGAACTTACGTGAAAAACTATATTGTAAACCTAATTGAATTTCAAATTATAATGCTCATTTTCAATTTTAGAAATCTTGCACGCATAAATTATGCAGTTCTAGTGACTAAAATATTAAATATTAACTAGTGAATTAACTGAACTATTAACTAGTGATTTTTTAACAAACAATGAAAACGACTGCAAATGACTATTTCTTTACCTACAACTTGCTTGCAATTCTTCAAACACACTCAATGTTATTAACACGGTCTATTTTTTTTTTTTTTTTTTTTTTTTTTTTTACTTATTGGAACGTAACAGAACTTTACGTAACAGAAATCTAAGATATACTGAGCTAAGATATTACTAAGATATATACTGAACTAAGAATATGTCGTTAATGTTCGAAAATGATGGTAACTTTATTATTAACGTGATTTTTTATTTAATGAATTAAAATATTTAATTTTGGCAGAAATTCTCTTCCCCTACATTAACGCTACTGTAATTTGTGACTCGTGCTATAGCCAATATACACGTCAGGACACGTCGCCCTTATCATTATCTTTTTACGCGTGAAGGTTTCGCTATGGTACTCCATTGTGAAATTTGGTAATTTTTGAAATTCAATATTTGAAAAATGGCATAATCATTAGATTTGAAATTTGTATCAAGAAATATACAATTTTTTATCCTTCAAACGCAGTTTTTCTAACAATTTTCTGACAAATACTTTTCAAGCTATTATTTTTTTCAGTAACTTCAAATGTTTCATTTTTCGAGATTAATCTGTGGCAAAGATTAGCGAAAAACCCAGTAGTCAGCAACGCATAGCTTTATATTAAAGAGGGTGTTGGAGTAGGGATTGTCACCATCACTTTTGAAATCGGTTCTGTAGTTCCAGAAATTCCATAGAAATTGTAATTTAGAATAATTTTAGAACGCTTTTCGCTCATTTCATCCTTTTAAATTTCGAATTGTTTAAAAATTTATTCAGAGAGAGCATTTACATCTTATAAGTAACTACAATGCCAAATTTCAAATTTTTAGCTCCTTCAGTATAAAAAAAGTCGCAATTTTTGATCATTTTTCACTCCTGCACCCCATTGGGGTTAGTGGTCCCGACATAAAATATAGCCTATGTTGGAATAGGGATTGTCACCATCAATTTGCCACCATTACTTTTGAAATCGGTTCTGTGGTTCCAAAGATTCCATAGAAATTGTAATTTAGAATGTTTTTAAATCTTTTCTCTCATTTCACCTTTTAAATTTATTTTTTTTTTTTTAATTTGTTCTTAGAGAGCATTACATCTTATAAGTAACTACAATGCCAAATTTCGAATTTCTAGCTACTTCAGTATAAAAAAAAATTGCAATTTTAGAACGTTTTTCGCTCCTGTACGACCCTTGGATTAGTGGCACCGACGTAAAATATAGCCTGTGTTGGAGCAGGGATTATCATCAAAAATTTGCCGTCATCACTTTTGAAAAGGGTTCGGTAGTTCCAGAGATTCCATTAAATTGTAATTTAGAATGTTTTTAGAACGCTTTTCGCTCATCTCACAGTTTTAAATTTCGATTTTTTTAGAATTTGTTCTTATAGAGCATTTACATCTTATAAGTTAATTTCATGTTTACTTAATTTCATGTTTCTAGCTCCTTCAGTATAAAAAAATCGAAATTTTTGAACGTTTTTCGCTCCTGAAACACCCTGGGGGTAGTAGCACCGACATAAAATATAGCCTATGTTGGAGCAGGGACTGTCGCCATCATTTTTCCACCATCACTTTTCAAAACGGTTCAGTAGTTCCAGATATTCCATAGAAATTGTAATTTAGAATGTTTTTAGAACGCTTTTCGCTCATCTCTCCCTTTTAAATTTCGAATTTTATTAGAATGTGTTCTTAGAGACCATTTACATCTTATAAGTAACTACCATGCCAAATTTCATGTTTCTAGCTCCTTCAGTGTAAAAAAAATCGAAATTTTAGAACGTTTAGCTCTTCTGCAACCCCCTGGGGTTAATGGCACCGACATAAAACCTAGCCTGCGTTGGAGCAAGGATTGTCACCATCAATTTGCCACCATCCCTTTTGAAATCGCTTCAGTAGTTCCAGAGATTACTCCCTACAAACAAACAAACAAAAACAATCTTTACTGCTTTATAATATTAGTATAGATTGCATTTCTTTGTTTATATTGTTTATACAAATCGGGTTGGGTTGGGTTGATTATTGACGGCCAATTATCTACACATGGGATATAGGCCCGGGGGGAGTGCCCTTCGTGGGGTCTTTCTAAAGGAACCTAACCCGTATTTACGCATGGATAAATCCACGGCTCGGAGAAAACCACGAAAACTCCGAACGATTAGGCCGACGGGCGCGATTGGGATCGAACCCAGCACCTCCCGTCTACCAGCTTCGAGAGCACAACCTCTCAGCCACTGGTGGAGCTTATACAAATCGGGACTACGCTTACCATTCACGCAGATGTCTATGCTGCCGAAGGCTTCCAAGCATAACTATTTTAGAAGATCCTCCCGGTTAGTTAAGAATGTTTTCGGGCACTGACTTCTCAGACCACCTAAATTAATCCTTTAGTGGACCGACGGTTTTTTTTTTCAATTGTCTGGATGGACTACTTATGATTTCACACAATGATCATAAATTATATTGGGAAGTACTTAATGAACAAATGCACCCGTGTAGGCGATATCAAATTTCTGTACAAGAATAATTTTCTAAACCAGGATTTAATACGCAGATTATTTATTTATTTTCGTTGATATTATTATTTTCCATTTTAGTTCATTCAATGAAAGAGTTAGATCTTTTTATTATAAAATGTAATTTCAAAGTATAATTTTTGAACTATATACTTTTTAAAGGAAATGTGTTCAACTTACATAAACCATCAGTAATAACCAGGATTTAAGAAGCAGGTTATTTATTTATTTATTTTATATATATTATTATTTTCCATTTTACTTCATTCAATAGAGAATATTTTTATATATATATAAATGTATTTCAATATAATTTTTGAACTATATTCCTTTTCAAGTAAATGTATTCAACTTGCATAAACCATCATAATAACCAGGATTTAAGAAGCAGGTTATTTATATACATGAAATACTTTCTATTTCATAGTAATTTATGTCGACAACACACTGAAATATTAGTTCTAGTAAACGATTTATTGATAAATTCAATTATTAGAACTAATCATAGAACTCAAATCGAGCTACGTTACATCGTAGAAAAAAGCATGAAGATGTTACATATTATTAGAGATATACTAATTTAAAAACAATTCACCTCCAAGTGACGGAATTTATTTAGCAAGTCAAAAAGCGTAAAAATTCTGAGCTCCGTGGCTGCGTAACGCGTTTTAAACCCAGCGAGGCGTAGGAATCTTTCGCCAATGCAAGGCAAAATTAACCAATGAGCGGCTTGCAATGCTGTGAGACTCTTTATTATATTCGGCATAAATTTAAAATGAATAGATAGACGCGGGATTTGAAATGAATCGTAGGATATCAAATGATAATTTTAAAAAAATAAAAAAATTATATTAAAAAACATTCTAAGATATATAAATTTAATGTCACAAAATATGAAGGAATAAATCAGGGGTTTTTACAAAGAAGTGTAGCTTTTATCAGATTAAGGTCTTTAGAATAAGAATTAAAAGTATATGTTGAATAAAAATATGGAATTAAAATATAAATTATATTTGAGATATGATTAAAAGACAGGGAAAAAGGTAGATATTGTAAGAATTTGATATAAATTAATTAAGGTAAAATGGTGAAAAGTTTTATTATTATTATTATATATTATTATTATTATTATTATTATTATTATTATTATTATCCATTTTAATTCATTCAATTTAAGATTTAAATCTCTTTTTAATACATATAAAATGTATTTCAAAATATAATTTTAGACATATATATTCCTTTTAAAGTAAATGTGCTCAACTTACATGAAAAATTGCATTGAAAATCAAATTCAACTGGGAATTTAAGAATTCAATTTCAAGAAAAAGAAAATTTCGGTCAAACCACAAGTATAAAATTCATGATGGAAAATGCTTTGAAATATTGAAAGGATTATAGAACGCATTTAACATTGAATTTCTTAAAATAGTATTACAATATTTCTTCTCACATAATACAACCATTTTCAAAATTGAATTTACCTGACAGTATCTTATTATCTTTTATTTCATTCTATGGTCATAAAAATCATATATTGTGATTTAGTGTTTTTGTTAGGGCAGATTATCTGCGAGAAAGATATAAGCCGAAAGGGGGATGGTTGTCCGCCCTGTGAGGGTTTTTCTAAGAAAACCTAACTCGTATTGACGCAAGCTAAGCAAGGTTCTAATAAAACCACGGAGAACTCCGAACGGTTAGATTGAAGGGCACGAGATGGGTTCGAACCAGCCCCTCCCGTTTACCAACTTTGAGAGCATAAAGTCACAACCACAGGTAGTGGAAAAATATATTGGATTCATAAAAATTTTGGACTTTCGGATTATATGTGTTGCACGTTTTGGGATCTTATGAATTTGATTTGACTATTTATGGACTGATTTCTGTCTTTTGGTGACTATCTGTACGTTACGCAAATTTTTGGTGGTTCTAACTCAATAACTAATGCACGAAATTACATGAATCAATCTTTAGTTAAACCTTGACATAAAATATTACTGAATAGAAGCTGTTGTATATCACTGAACAAATGACGCTGTTATGCTTTGGTTTTTACGATTTGCTTTGCACTTCAATTATACTAAATTATACAAAATATTCAGGCCTTATTGACTTCGAAAACTAGCATATTGTGATCCTCACAAAACTCTCTTCTATATAAATCAAATCATCTTCAACAAAATTAAAAGACAATTTATTCGTACTTGAGATACACTGCAAATTCCCAGCACACATTGGGAAACATATTTGAAGCACTTTGATTCAAAAAAAGTGTTCCAGTTACCTTAATGTGTAGCGAAATGTGTTCTGAATATGCTCCGCTATAAAGAAAGTGTTTCGAAAGTGTTCTGATAAGGATATTTGCTAAATAGAAACTTGGGAACACATTTGAGAACAGATTAGGAACACATTTGGGCACACTTGTGAAATCATCGCTATCAAAAAGGTGCGCTAGAAAGTGTGCTTAAAAAAAGAAGTGGTCTCAGAAGTATTCTAAAAACTGTTTCAAAAAGTGCACTTCAAAGTGTACTAAGAAAGGTGACAAAATAAGTTTGCTAAAAAATGTTCTGAAAAGTGTCTAAAAATTTGCAGTGTATAGCTATCATGGAAATAGGGAAAAACAGAAAATAGCAGCGACACATGTTGGGTGATATACACCAAAACCTAATCAGCATCAATTTATCTCAAAGCCTAACTGAATCTGAAGTTTGATGAAACTCCATACATTAGTTCTTGAGATGGAGTGCCCGCAAAATTTGTCACATACAGACAGACAAACGCACAGACTCACGGAGGGACGTTTTCTAAAAACAGTCAAATCGGGTTCAGGGCCTTCTAAAACGTATAAATCCGTCAAAACCGGAAATCGAAATTTTTTACGTATCCAATATTTTCTTCTCGTAAAGATAGAAGAAGGTAAAATTATGCTATTATCAGGAATTAAAAGTAATTCATCTACATAAATCCATCAGATGGAAATATAAAAGATAAGTCATTTCAATAACATTATACGTCAAACACATACTTCTGGGGATGGGGGAGGGGAGACTTGAAATTTAAAAAAATTAAAGATATCCATAATATAAAATAATGAGACAATGTCTATCAAATTCAAATCTAACAAGAACGAAAAATCATGCGTCAAGGATCGATTATGTAACACTTTCCAACACTTTCAAAATAATTTTACAAATCTTTACCGTTTAATAAGGTAAAAGATGATATTTAAGTGAACAATCTGGAATGAAATCTTCTTTGATTATCTCAAAGGATTTTTTTTTTTCATAAATTTCCCTTTTTGTGGTATGACCTAAAAAAATTCCTTTCGCTCTTCGAAAGTGAAAGATTGAATTCCCATATATGAATTAGATTTCCTGTAGTAGACTTTTACGCAAGCTCAGAGCATTCGTATTAAAAAGACTGAAGCAATAGAATCCTATTGAAGTACATTTTATAATAAAATTATTTTAAGCTACTATATATGAAGTTAATTTCTCGATTTCAGTCTCTTGGCAAAGTAATATCAGTCTTTAAAGGGAACAGCTGAATAAACAGACTTAAAGTTAATGTAATATTTTTCATAAAATTGGTTAATGTGTTTTTAGGAATGGATTGACATTCCTTCCCCCCCTCCCCCTCCCATCGAAATATCCCACCAGGAAGATTTGGGATTTTATGCTTATTAATGGTCTAATGGTGTAGAAGTTCAATCCCGCCTCTCCTTCCGGAGAAAAATGTTTGAATTCAAGACTGATTTTATGTATATTTTTGGTTTCATGGGGCTCAGGCAACGCCGAGTGAGACAGCTAGTTTTATAATAAAAATATTGTAAGTACCTATGCAGTTAAAAGGAAATACAATTAAAGCATTAAAAGGGTGAAAATAAATTACCATCACTAACTGGTGATTTTCGGTCTCTTGCTTCTAAGTGATATCTGCTTCTATAAGTTAACAGAAAATTGACATTAACATAATTTTACTCCTACTTTTAAATATTATTTTTATGTTTCAAATGTATTCTTAATTGTGTTTTGAAGGTTAATCTGAAATTGACACCCAATACTTTTTTATGTTAATGTAATTTAATTCCTAAAATTGCATAAATGTTTTATATTTTAAAAGTACAAGGGTGTTCCAAAAACATTTTTTTTTCTCATTTGACCCTCCATAAAACCTAAACAAAATAAGATAGCAGACTTCAGTTTTCTGTACATGTAACACCAATTCATAATGTTTTATTTGTACTAAAAACGTTGTTTGTTACTTTCAAGTACAACACAAGTAAGACCCAGAATTGGTTGGTGATGGCTACTCCACAGGACAAGGCTCAGTGTCTTGCCTGGTTCATAGAGACGAAGTGAGAAAAAAGGACAGGCCTGACCCATCCTCTAGACCCTCAATACGCGACTGGCACAATAAGTTTATGTAGCCTGGTGGTGTGCCGCTAAAAAAGGGCGCTGGCCGGCCAACACAAGTCACGGGGATATGGAACATGTTCGACTAAGTTTCCAACTGTCCAACAAAGTCCATTCGTACGGACAGTTGGGGTTGTCACCGTCAACCTCCACTGTGAGTTAAGGGCTGAAATCTCTGTTGAATCTAAAATCCAATTGACCGTTAACTCGACCTGCCGAACTGGAGGAAAAAAACGAAATTAAAGTCGACTAACTCAACCTTGCTACAGAATGGAGATTACTCGACCGCACATGTGCGGTTGAAGCAAAGATAGTGGTCGTTTTGATTTGTGCTTTGAAGTTTATTTTATAGCCAACGCTGTTTGTAGTGCAATAAACAAGCGAAATGTTAATTATAAAAGAAGTTATTACATGAGAGAATGCTTTACTTTTAATTCTTAGCCCTTTTTAGATATTTTAGCTCTATGAACTCAAGATTATATTAATTTGTGATGATGCTTTAATCTTTTAAGGTGTAAGAGATCGGCTGAGTATTTTTAGTATTTAGTAGCGCCATGTACCGAATGTGAATAGAAAAAAGATTTCTAACACTAAAAATTTTGAGTATATGATACAATTCTTTTCTTTATAAGAATAATAATCAAAAAGAAAAGCAGTTTTCTTACATTTCAGTTTTACCCTTGCATTTCATATTTGTTTAAAGAATACAATCATAGAAGCAGGAATTTTCTGTTAAGTACTGCGTATATATGTTCATTCGTTTCTAATAGATAAATAATAATCTGTTGAACTATAATGTACCATGATAAATAATTTGAACTATATATTTGTTAGTTTAAACATTTTTAAAATTATTATACAAGGAATTAAAAAAACTTATAATAATCTACGCATGAAATTAAAAAAAAAAAAAAAAAAAAAAAAAAAAAACTTATATTTTGTATAAGGGATAAATGATACCGGGCATGCAATTTTATCCAAGATATTTTAATTGAATCTGTTATCAGTTACTTTAGTTACATAAAACAAGAAAGACCAAGGGGAAAATTTGCGACATTTTGTCGCGGATTTTCGAAAATACCATATAAACTCAGGTTGTATGCATGCATATCGCATTTTCAACAATTCGCTACAAAAACCCACAAATTATTTCCCTTGTCTTTTTTTCCAAAAGTTCTGTGGTCATCAACAAACGAAAATGGGGTCTCAACAAAAGAAAGAGGTGGTAATAGGCATTATCACCGACAACGATACACAGGGTGATGCAACAGCGGCTACACTTGCAGTTTTATCGAGGGTCAAAGTTGTAAAGATAAATTTGAAACACCTTCTATTCTTCATGTTGTTCTCAGCGTTTATCTGAAATCGACACATTACATTCTGACACCTACCCAATCATTTTCATTCGTAAATGCCTGAAATTCACAGTTATATTTTTTCATATATCTTGAAATCGAACAGCGTTTCCCAATTTGCTTGAAAAGCAAAGGATTTTTTAAAGGGTGGCGTCAAATTTGGCATTTCCAGCCGATAGGATTCATAGAAAGGAGCTTATGGAAGAATAATTGATTACAATTCACCAGGGTTCGTAAATATCATGATATTTTTTAAAATATCAAAAATATCCGATTTTTTTATATATATCTGATATTTTCAATATATATCCGATATTTTCAAACTAGTCAACTCACTGCTGACAATAAATATTTTCAGGATTTTTTTTTCTTTTTTTTCTCGTAGAACAAAATTGCAGCTCAACTAATTGAAAACAGATACAATTTGCTTTATACACTTATAAAAAGAAGAAAAAACTGTAGAATTCAGTATCAATAATTCAGAAATTTATAACATAAAATTTTAAATACAAAATAGTTTTTTTTTTTAATTGAAGAAATTTAACATAAATGTCAGTTTGTCTTATTTTTTATTCCTTAACACGTTGTTGTACACTTTAGACCCAACTAAACCAAAATCAGAAAAGATTAGCTTCTAATGGAGCTGTATATAACTGATTGTCTCAATTAGACTATACTTCAATGGCTGTTCTGAATTAATTGTCTCACATAATTATTAGTTCTAAATTTAAAAATAAAAAATTCAAACATAAAGCTTGGAAAAGGTATTTGTTTCCTTTGCCTAAAAAAGTCACTGCCAGAGACAAAAGTTCTTTATCTACAGAATGTCATAGTCAACAACAGTTGAAAATTTCATTTACATTTGTTTTGATTGAAAATATCAAAATTATCTTGCACAGTGATAGTTTGGTAATAAATATTTAATATACAAAATATTAAAAATCTTGATATTTTGAAAATAAATTTCATTATCAAAATATCGAAAATATCGAAAATCTTGATATTTTAAAAATAAATATCGGATATATATCAAGATATATATCCTGATATATATATCCATTGATATATATCAACGAACCTGCAATTCACACTATACTACATTTATAGAAAAATTATAAACGTTGTCATATTTTCTAGAACTAAATATCTGCTCAATGCGGTCAAGAATTAATCCGCGAGCATGAATAAAATTATTAGATAAACCTAACTGACAGAAAAAAAAAATGTGAGTCAATTCAATGATATTATATTATTGAATTACTTCGCAAAACATAATGCTATGAATATGAATAAAAATAATGAATTTAGATAAATCCATCAGAAGAAAAGCAAATCTATTTCAAGTAGTTCAAGAAAATGAAAAAAATAATTTGAAATTTAAAATTGAAAGATAGAAAAAAAAATAGATAATGTCTAGCAAATTCAATTTAGGGGTAGATTTTTGTCTATGACAGGAGAAATATAGTAATACTATTTTGAGAAATTTAACCTTAAATGCGTTCTACAATCCTTTCAATATTTCATTGGATTATCTATCAAAAATTTCATATTCGAGGTTTGACCTAAAAAAATTCTTACAATTCTTGAAAGTGAAAACTTGAATTGTCAATTTAATGTCATTTTTAATGGCAGTCTTTTATGAGAATTCAACGAATTCATATTGAAAAGACAAAATCAATAGGAACATGTCATGATATAACTTTTATAGTAAAAAGATTTTGAATTCCTATGAAGTTAAAGGGAGGTGATATTAAAACGAAAACAAAAAAGAAAAATCATGCGTCAAGTATAGATTATGAAACATTTTCCAACACATTCAGAATACTGTAACAAAACTAAACTGTTTAAGTAACAATTTGGAAAACTCATAACACGTTTGAAAACACAATTTCAGCAATTACCGTTTATAGTCGGAAAATATCCGAATTATTTTGTGCAGTCCTGTATGTGATCTTCAAATTTGTGTAATATGCTTCACAGTATGCCAAAATTTCGTTTAGTTAAGAAACGCATAACATAGTTGAAAATGCCCGGTCAACAATTTTCGTCAATAAGCGGCAATTTACTCGAATTCTTTTGTGAAGTCATATTATATGCAGGGGTCAATGCAGGTTTTATTTCTTGGGGTCCATTTTGTGAAAATTAAAGGTTATTTTTGTGAAGTGTATTATATTTTCGTGAAAAATAACATTTTGTAACAAAAGTTAAAATCCAGTTACTCAAATTCGAGCATTTATTGACAAAAACTTTTATAAATCCTTTTGCTGAACGTTTCCTCTCTGGTGAAATCATTTGCTTACAAATCACACATTTTAAAATGTCACAAAATAATTAATAGATAGTAAGTTTTTATGGAATAGAATTTTATGAAAGGGCTTATTTTATTAAAAGTAATTTTGTGAAGAGTCCTATTTTATTAAAATAATTTTGTGAAGAGTCCTATTTTATTAAAATAATTTTGTGAAGGGATTCATTTTATCAAAATGATTTTTGTGAAGGCACCCATTTTATCAAATTCATTTTCGTGAAGGGCCCCATTTTATTAAAGCGATTTTTGTGAAAGGGTTTGGTTTATTAAATAAATTTTTGTGAAGGGACTCTAAATAAGCCCCATAATTTATCTAGATCTACCCTGGATATGATCTATAGAATAATAGAAATATAGATCCATAGTAGATCTATGTAGAATAATAGATCTATAAATATAACTGATCTGTAGAAAAATATCGGAATTATTTTGCACAGTCTATGTATATGATCTACAGATTTGTATATTATGCTACATAGTATGCACAAATTTCGCTCAGTTAAGAAAACCATAACACTGGTGAATATTCCCGGTCAACAATTTTCACCAATAAGCGGAAATTTACTCGAATTCTTTAGTGCAGCCTTGTATATGATCTATAGAATTTATACACATCCAGTAATATGCAAAAACTCATTTCAATTTAAAAACGTATACTACATTTCAAAACGCACTTACAGTTAATTATTGCTCATAGCCATCATTAAAAGTAACTTCTATCTCCTTTTGTTGTTTATTTGTTGAGAGAAATCATTTTATGATTCTCGAGATGATATTAACCCTTAAGCATCTGTTAGGTGGAAATGCTTCGAATTTTGGAATTTTTGGTTGAGAGAAATATAAATAAATGAATTTTTTAGGAAAATGTAAATATACAAAATTTAAGGATTATTTTAAAATAATAATAAAAAATATTTAGTCCGTAAGTTTGTTAGAAGTAAATATCCGTTTTAACATAGGAGTAAAGTTCATTGAGCCTAGTCGGAGGTTCCCAGGGTATCATGACAGAAATATTTCCCGGGATCAGAGGAGGAGAGTTAAGTGTTTTGCCAGATTGTTTTCGGTAGGGGCCTGTGAATCGGTTAACGAACTTTTCGTAAACAAAAATAAAAATAGAAATATAGGCTGTTTTCTTGATGCGTTTCCCAGAATTGAAGGGTTTTCATGGAGGTCCCGCGTCTTCCAGGATGTCTGGAATAAACATTTTAGATTTGTTTTCGAAGTGCAGTTTGCAGTGGGGGGCCATCTGGTTTTTGTATTCAATGTGGGAATGCAAGGGGTTCTAGAATGTTACGCCCCTTGTTTCGTGATTGGACAAGTGTCCTTATAGTGGGAGGCAAGAGTAGCCCCAGTTTTGTTGGTTGCGTGTTTTTAGTTTTTTTTTTAGGTAGCGATCAGTTCGAAAGAAATCGTAGGAGTTGTTGGCTGAAAAGTTTAATAGGGGGATGATGCCCGGACACTAGCCCCTTTTCTTTTTCCCGGTTGTGGGAAAGGATCTATAGAGAAAAACCAACGTCCTGGTATGAGTTAGAGTGAACTTGGAAGCCATATTCCCAAGTGTTGAGCCGTACGAGTTTTCGGGAGAAGCCCTCAACTACAGCATTATGCTCCAATTTAACCGAGAGATGTTTCCCCTCCATCGCCGATATAGTACCTAGGAGAATTTAGGGGTGAACGCTCAGAGTCCAGAGATTTCCTTTCTGATGCTCTGCAAAGAAGGAGTTGAAAAAAGAAACTTTTCTCCGGTGGAGTAACCAAAGATTTTAAACTAAGAAACTCCCTATGTTTTGAAGCTCCCAGATTGAAGGGTAAAGTACGTGCCTGAGGCCAGCTGTAGAAATTAAGGCCCCAAAGTCTTACTGTGTCGCCACCAAAATCACCGGTATAAGCAGAACCAATCCCTGATTTACCGGGATGAGTATTTATTGTGCCATTCTAAGAGATTCTGTCACCTTGGTAAGTTATTTTACGTATTTCTAACTTGAGGGCTCATTAATGCAGAAGAACATTCGGCAGAAAGCCTAATTTTCAATAGAACTGGTTGTCTATTGTGTAATAATAATTTGGCCGAAAGTCTGAAATATCCAATTAATGAACTTAATGACTATATAGTGGCGAAAATATTAATTACCTAAATTCTTGAGCAATTTCTATTGAAAGTCTCCAAAAGAAATTTGTTTTCCATGTTAAAATATTTAAATCATTTTTGTTATGAAAACTTTATAAGTATGTATACAGTATCTACCTTTGACCTAAACTGATCTTGTCATATGTACCCTTCCTTATATTTTTATATATTTCTCTTCAAAATATAATTTAATAAAATGTATTAAATTTTATCCTTTTATATAAAAAAAAAAAAAAAAAAAAATACAAATAAACTGTAGTTATGTTTTTTTTTTTAAATGCGAAGTTATGTTTAGTTAGAATTCATGGGTTTTATATATATAAAAAAAAAAAACATCCCTCAAACGGGTTTGTATTATTTTCAGGAAACATTTTGTTTTTCTCTCTCTTTTTTTTGGGGTTATACTTACTCTATTATATGCAATTTGTTATAGTCGGTTTTTGGATTTTTATTGGAGATTTAAACTGAAAAATTATGGAATTTATACTGAAATTATATCTCAGATTTTCTCTATGCATAATAACAAACGTAAAGTATACATGTGGACATTATGAGAAGCATTTTTGGCATAGGACTTTATTGCCAACACTCAGTATATTGTGAACTTTTCTGTTTAGAAAATGATCTGTAATCGGCATATTTAGAACTAAGTTTGGATTCATATTTGATTATTAATGTATTTGGTGGTAATTTATAGTACATTTTTCATATTTTGTGTTTTGATTTTTTTTTTAAACTTTTATTTGTTGTAAGTGTACTGTATTTCACATCAATAATTTGGTTTTATATGTTTTATAATTGGCACCCATGATACATTATATATGTATATATATATTTTTGTAAAGGCAACCAGTTAAATTTCTTTTAAATATCGTGACCACAGGGTTCGGCTGTTTTTCTTTTTATTTGGTTTGGTAGGTTAAGCAATGTTAAGTTAAATGGATCTTTGATTACTCCTCATCTCCCTCCTTTTCACTTTTTCCAAAAGTGTGGTATTTGGTGAACCATCACGTCTGCGATGCGTGTTCCATCCCGTAGGTGATAAGCGAAGTTTTCGGTTACATGTTTTGGACTGCAGGGTTCTAGGGGGGTGGACGCATCGCCCTAGCGACTTTGTAAGTGGAGAGCCCTGGAGAAGATTTATCAAATCGGGTCGAGGTAGGACTTGTGAGATTATTTTCGCCGGAGTTTTACTCTTGCGCGCGGTTGCTTTATCATGTCGTTATTTGATTTTCTTCGTTAGTAGAGTGGTATAAAAATTTTTCTCTGCGTTCAAAATTTTTTTCCTACAGAGGGGGATGTTGTTAGGTGGAAATGCTTCGAATTTTGGAATTTTTGGTTGAGAGAAATATAAATAAATGAATTTTTTAGGAAAATGTAAATATACAAAATTTAAGGATTATTTTAAAATAATAATAAAAAATATTTAGTCAGTAAGTTTGTTAGAAGTAAATATCCGTTTTAACATAGGAGTAAAGTTCATTGAGCCTAGTCGGAGGTTCCCAGGGTATCATGACAGAAATATTTCCCGGGATCAGAGGAGGAGAGTTAAGTGTTTTGCCAGATTGTTTTCGGTAGGGGCCTGTGAATCGGTTAACGAACTTTTCGTAAACAAAAATAAAAATAGAAATATAGGCTGTTTTCTTGATGCGTTTCCCAGAATTGAAGGGTTTTCATGGAGGTCCCGCGTCTTCCAGGATGTCTGGAATAAACATTTTAGATTTGTTTTCGAAGTGCAGTTTGCAGTGGGGGGCCATCTGGTTTTTGTATTCAATGTGGGAATGCAAGGGGTTCTAGAATGTTACGCCCCTTGTTTCGTGATTGGACAAGTGTCCTTATAGTGGGAGGCAAGAGTAGCCCCAGTTTTGTTGGTTGCGTGTTTTTAGTTTTTTTTTTAGGTAGCGATCAGTTCGAAAGAAATCGTAGGAGTTGTTGGCTGAAAAGTTTAATAGGGGGATGATGCCCGGACACTAGCCCCTTTTCTTTTTCCCGGTTGTGGGAAAGGATCTATAGAGAAAAACCAACGTCCTGGTATGAGTTAGAGTGAACTTGGAAGCCATATTCCCAAGTGTTGAGCCGTACGAGTTTTCGGGAGAAGCCCTCAACTACAGCATTATGCTCCAATTTAACCGAGAGATGTTTCCCCTCCATCGCCGATATAGTACCTAGGAGAATTTAGGGGTGAACGCTCAGAGTCCAGAGATTTCCTTTCTGATGCTCTGCAAAGAAGGAGTTGAAAAAAGAAACTTTTCTCCGGTGGAGTAACCAAAGATTTTAAACTAAGAAACTCCCTATGTTTTGAAGCTCCCAGATTGAAGGGTAAAGTACGTGCCTGAGGCCAGCTGTAGAAATTAAGGCCCAAAGTCTTACTGTGTCGCCACCAAAATCACCGGTATAAGCAGAACCAATCCCTGATTTACCGGGATGAGTATTTATTGTGCCATTCTAAGAGATTCTGTCACCTTGGTAAGTTATTTTACGTATTTCTAACTTGAGGGCTCATTAATGCAGAAGAACATTCGGCAGAAAGCCTAATTTTCAATAGAACTGGTTGTCTATTGTGTAATAATAATTTGGCCGAAAGTCTGAAATATCCAATTAATGAACTTAATGACTATATAGTGGCGAAAATATTAATTACCTAAATTCTTGAGCAATTTCTATTGAAAGTCTCCAAAAGAAATTTGTTTTCCATGTTAAAATATTTAAATCATTTTTGTTATGAAAACTTTATAAGTATGTATACAGTATCTACCTTTGACCTAAACTGATCTTGTCATATGTACCCTTCCTTATATTTTTATATATTTCTCTTCAAAATATAATTTAATAAAATGTATTAAATTTTATCCTTTTATAAGTATTTATTTTATTTAGTTTTGTATATTTATTGTTGTATAATAAATAACTTTAATCGATTTCAAATTTGACTCAGCAAAGACATCATATTGTCTTTTTTTTTTATTATTTATTTAAAAGGAAAAATAAGTTGAAGAATCCTAGTTCTTCTTTAAAGGTGAAGATTTAAAATTATGATTTTGTAAATATCTCTTTTATATGATGGATTAAATGTTTAAGATTTAACTCTCTAAAGTAAAAATAATTTAATTAAGGATTATGCAGTTTGGGTTATTACTAGAAATTAAGTATTGATTGGTGAACTAAATGCTTTCCTTTTTTTTTATATTTACTATATGAATTTTAATAAATCCATAGGTGACTTTAATTGAAAGAAAGTAAAGTTTGTCTAAGTATATTATAGACCTGAAAATAGTAAGATTTTGTTGATGTATAACCCATTTGAAGAGGTGAATTTAATTAATCTAAGGCACTGTTACTAAGATTTGTACTAATTTGAAATTAAACTTTGAAGAATTTTAAGAGTAATTAATTGCAATTATATATACATGATAATGGCATTCTTCTCATCTATAATGGTATGAGCAAATGAGTGAATTAGTGAACCAAGGCTCCTGTTTACTTTCAGGAGAGATTTTATTGGGTTATTGTAAATTTTAATTTAGGGTTCTGAGAACACAACGCATGCTAAAATTACTGGTGGTGGTTGTTGATGTTTTTTTTTTACTGTTAAACTCATACTTAATTTTTAACTTATTTAAAGGAATTGTATTTGTTTATTTTGGGAAATTCTTTAAAGGGATTTATTGCTTATTTGGCTATTTTTCACTAAAATTAAGTACTGGGTCTTTGCTCAAAATTTAAATGTTGAAAAACATCGTAACACATCATATTCAATTTAGTGATAGTATGCTGAATACAAAGTATGTTAAATTTCGTCAAAAATACAAAAAAATTTCAAAATTACAAAAATCCATACCGGAAATTTTAAAAGAATAAATTTAATTTATACAATCACGAAAAGTCTGTCATTATATAAAATACAAATTACTACTATAACTTTCTGGTATGAATTAAAAATTTTGAATTTAAAAAAAGGCCAAACTGGCAACCTTGACGTATGCACATACGTTCTGGTATTACAGATAGAGGTGTTCATGACGTAAGCAGGAACGTCGTGGTGCTTAAGGGGTTAATAATTTTAACAGCGGCTACCACTTATTCCTTTTACCTTAAGAAACATCTTGCAGGTCAAATCTTTCACGACGATGATGGTATCAATATCGAAGTTGAAATGTGGTTTCGACAACAGGCAGTAAACTTATACAGGGTCTGCTGAAGTAGCCCTGAAGTCATTCTGAAAGTAGTAGGACTCATTTTTTTTAAATTTATTCATGAGAATAGTACAAACGATTAGAATTTTTCAAAGTAGCACCCTTCCGCATCTACACACTGCTGCCAACGAGTTTTCCAGTTTTCGTATGCCTCCAGGAACGCCTGGACCGGAATGCTGTTTAACTCCCTCGTCACGGCCTGTTGAACCGCCTCTACCGAGCCGTGATGCTTCCCTTTGAGCGTCGATTTTATTCTCGGGAATAGAAAAAAGTCTGTCGGAGCTGTAGGGGGGATGAGGCAGCGTTGCCACATTGTGCTGGGCAAGATACTCCACTACGCGGAACGCTGTATGGCTGGGCGCGTTGTCATGTTGCAGCCGAACTAAAAAAACTTGGGTTTGAGGAATGCTCAATTCATCCGCAATCATTCTGATGCTTATTCTTCAATCACTGCTCAGTAAATTTTTCACTTGCGACACATTTTCTTTGGTCTTGCTGGTCGAAGGGCGTCCGGAGCGGTCGTCGTCTTCCACTCTTTGCCTACCTTCTTGGAACAGCTTGCGCCACTCAAAAACACTCGATCTCTCCATGGCAGCATCACCGTAGGCCTCCTTAATCATGTCGTAAGTCTCTTTGCCCGTTTTACCAAGCTTTACACAAAATTTGATCGCGTATCGATGCTCCAGAAAACGCTCCATGATTCTCCGTGACGAGGCATTTCGACAGGGGTTCACAGTACAATGAACCTGCTCTCTTCAACGGCCGAGAGCCAACTGCCGATTTTTCCCAGCATTCCCAATATCCCTCTCCACCGATCGTCCGCGCGCAGACCGCCTCTCGTCCACCCGTTCACTCAGGAAAAAATCAGTCCTACTAGTTTCAGAACAGACCCTGTATGACTGTGGGACACAAAAGCCTGTACCCAGACTTAACAAATGCTTGGAAAATGACGGTAACTATGTCGAAAAATAAGGCATATTTATACCAGTAAGTAATTTGCAATGGACATTTTATCAATTAAAACTTTTTGAATGAGTATGTAGCATTGTATCTTTACTTTTCGAAAACCCCTCGTAATATGACCATGAACGAAAATATTTAATAAGCTCTTAAGAGTAATCCGCGATTATAAAAAGCATTCTTTGTCTTTAGAAAACTCAGAAACCAATATATTTTAAGGATTTAAAAAAGGCGTTTATAAAAACAGTTTATTTTGCTGCCTCTGACTTTCGGAAACGTTTCCGATTCGTTTTTACTGCGTATTAATCAGTTTTCTCAACCCGGATTAACTGTTTTATTGTACGATATCAATTCTTAATCAAAAGTTTTCAGTTGCATAACTGAATTATACAATGAAGAGTTGCTAAATAATATAAATTTTACTGTGAATGTTAATGCCATGAATTTTCATATTTGTCTATAAAACAAATTTCTTGATAATGAAAATGTTTAATTTATATTTTTTTTGCTCTTTTGATTTTTTTGTAAAGGTAGAAGATCTTTCAGAAAATACTGTCAAAGTCTTCGTTTTGAACCGAATTGCTGATACTGCCGAACCATGAAAGAAGGAAAACGCGTGGTCATTCACACGAATCGCTTATAACTAGACAGGTAATTTATTCATCAAAAATCCGAAATCACATTTTGATTCCAAATTTTCAACTGCAGTAGTCAAACTTCCCAGTTTTATGTCTTTGCTTTTAAAAGCGAGTCAAAATTGTGTCAGAAAGTATCGCGTTGTTGAGAAGGTCATTTGATTGTTCTCAAAAGACCTGCTCAACAAACAACGCGAAACTTTCTGAGACACTTTTTGACGCATTTTTCAACGCAAAAGCATAAATTTAGAAGGCTTGAGCAGGCGATTTGGAATAGAAATAAGTTTCCATTTTTTGATAAATAAATTACTTATGAAGTTGTAAAATTTCGATTCGTGTCACATGACAACACGATTTTTTACATTATTGCACTGCTGCCTCGGAAATTCTGTTTAAAACGCCGATTTTAACAGTATTTTCTGAAAAATCTTCTACCTTTACGAAAAAATGGAAAACTTATTTCGATTGAATAGTTTCTGCATATCATAAGTGCCAATTTCATACTTTTCCGAATTAAAATGAATAAAAAATATGCTTAAAAGTAGCCAGTTTGGATTTGAGAGTAGCCTTAAAAGCTTTTTTTTATTTTTATTTATTTATTATTTATATTTATTAACGTAATCTGCAATAAGGTTTTGCATCAATGAAAATTCATATTTTATACCAAATTTCATACCAAATTTCAAGTCTCTATCTCAATTTTTTCGGGAGATAGAGCGTTTACAGACACACAGACGGACGGCAAAAATTATTTTCTAAAAATATGTTTTTCGGAATCTCCAGTGTCTGAAACGTGTAAATCCGTCAATTTTTTTTTCTATTTTCAAAACGATTACAAGACTTACCCTATACTACGTATGATGGGTAAGTAAAATCAAGCATTCATCATACCGAAACGCGGAAGTAATCAAATGTGATTAATAGACTTTCACCCTCAACATGCAATAATCAAAGTAACATTTAACGCTTAATGACTGTTTGTGAACTATGCTGAAGAACATTCATTACAAACTTTATCTTTTTTATTATTATGGATAATTAATTGACTGTTGCAATCAATGTAAGAAAACCCAGAAATAGTGTAAACTCCAAAACACGTCTTCGAAAATCAGAAATCAAAGACTTATCACTATAGAACTCTAAATTAGATTAGAACTGCTCTAAAATGTAACCACGTTAACACGAGAAAATGTAAGCTCCACAAACATGCTTTATCAACCACTATAATGCAATGTAATTAAATATAAACCGTAATGTTAAATGTTTAAATTAAAAAATTCACAGTAATCTAATATAATAGTTTAGTATTTCAGCTTCACAAAATGTAAAACCACTCAAATTATTTTCAATCCAATTAAACAAGGAATAATTAAATTTGAAAGTTACTGGATACCTATTCGTTCTAATGAATTAACGCAGGAAGATCGCAACATCAGAAAAGTTAAGAAAACTTTTCTTATCTTAAAATATCAAAATATTGAAGTGAACATTTTCTTGATTAATTCATATAATAAGATACGCGCCGCACTGAACTCCGCGTTTAGTCGCTGGGTGCAAGGTCCGGGATCACAGATGGCTTATCTCTTCTGGGTTCTTCATGAACATTGGTTCTGTCTCCAGAGAAAAGCATAGCACCATTTCGTTACATTTTGTTGATTCATAATGTTCCCATAGATGGAAACAATTTCTATGTGAATATTTGCTGGACACTCATCTTTTGCATGAAGAAAACGCATGACGGAACGTACTTCACATTTGGTGGGATTATGAATTGACGTAACTAATACGTTCTACATGAAACAGACTCAGAGTAAAATATCGAATGACTGCTAGGGAAAGGTCAAATGTTCAAAATTACAATATATTTTGCCAACGCAGTCATTAAAACTTTTTCTTTACTGCTGTCTGACGTGTAACTTTACTTTTCGAAAACACCTCGTATATTTTCGTAAATTAAAAAATATGTTTTTTTTTTTGTTGTTGTTGTTGTTTTTATTGTGTATGAGTCAATGTATAAATTTAAACAAAATCAATTTTCTGAATTTGCATTAGTAAAATATTGTATTGAATAACATCATGTCTGCAGCTTAAATATTATATGTAATTCCATGATAATTTGAACGAAATAAGTGTAATTTATGGTATTTGGTAGACAGTTCCAAATACAATGTCGTTTTCTACAGATAATTAAATTGTAATTAGAACACTTCTATTTTCGACTGTCTTTCAACAGTACAAATTCTATTGATCAAAGAACTTGAGAAATATAGAAACATTCGAGAGCAGTCTAAGTTTAATAAAAGTATTTTAAAGTTACTCTTAAGATGATTATATTAATGAAAGTAGTTTAAATTTCAGCATTCTGATTCGGCAGAGAAAATTTAATTTGTAAGAAAGTTGCATTTCATTTAATTAAAATAGGGATTATTTTACTGAAATTTTTTTAATTTCAATGAAAATATTTCTATACAGTTATACAACATGCATTGTTATAGAGATATGCCAGTTTAAAAAAAAAAAAAATCAGTATTCACTTATTTTCAAAATAATTTTTCGAAATATCTTTTAAAATAAAAGTGAATTAGCGTATAATTCATCAAAAGACAGTATAATATTAACAACAATAATAAAAATCATATACATGTAAAACCATCAGTTGTGTGAATATTTTATTTTATGATTTTCGTTTTTATTTCCTCTATACTTTTGTGTCTGTTAAAATAAAAAATAAAATCTAGAAATTACGAAAAAAAAAACCATATTTCTTTTATAATTTCTATTTTTTTTGTTTTTGTTTTGTTCATAAGTCAATATGTATGAAATTTTATTTTAAAATTACCAAGCAATCCACCTCAGCCTACCCGGGTTAAAGATAATACCCGGGTATCCGGGTTACCCGATATAATGCCCAGTATACAGAACATAGATGAAAATTGTTTTTAATTTAAAACTACAATATATATTTTTTTTACATTTAGTACATTTTCTTAGATTGTCCAACCAACTTACACCAAAAAATATGCATTAGATATTTTCGTATTAGCCGCCGTTAATCGCAAAACATTTAATTATTTATAGCAATAGTTGTAATTCTGATTATTTTGAGTGTTTAAAGCACGTAGCCATATTACATATCTGTTGAATCCTCTTTTATTTATTTATTTGTGAAGTTTTTATTTCATTTGGCAATTTACTTATAGAATATTACATGGAAACAAACAAAGACTGGATTATATTTACACTCTAAGAAAATCCGTGAAAATACAAGAGATTTTCCGTAAAATTTTACGGAGAAGTTTCATTTTTCCAAAACAACAGTACAATTTCCTTAAATGACATTAGTTCCGTAAAGGAGATTTCAAATCCGTAGATATGCAGAAAGTTTTCCGTAAATTTGATGGATTTTTTTTCAAAACAGTACAATGTCCGTATTTCCCCATTTCCGTAAATAACGTTCAGAGGTTTGCATACAGATATCGTCTTGTTTGAAATGCGAATTAAGATTATTGTATTTACTAGGGTCCAGGGTCTTCTAGGATCCAGGCCTGGACCGGTCCTACCCGTGGGCCTATTTTCTGTCAGACTCGGGCCAATCCTGGAGCTCATTCTAACCGGGCCCGAGTCTGGACGTTAATTTTTTGTGAAAATAATAATATTTTTTATTTTTTAGTGAAATCTGTAGAAATTTACTTTATTTATATAAATTACAGAAAAATATTTTTTTTAATCTACTTTTTTTTTCTTTATAGTGCTTCAAATTATGAATTTTTTCACTGACATTTTAAATTTTTATTTTAATTTTATTAACGTGAAGCAATGTTGGGTTATTAAAGGTTTCGTAAAATAATATCTTTGCAAATTATTGGTATTGAACAAAACTGATTTGTCTTATAAATTTGTGAATTAAACTAAAATTTATTATTTTATAAATTATAATTTTAGAAAGTTTATATTTTTTTCTTTAAATTTATAAAAATAATTAATGATTTTTTCTTTACTTTTATAAAAATGAAGTTTATAATTTATAAAGTTTATAATATATTTAGTTAGTTTATAATTTTATAAATTAAACTAAATTAATTTAGACTAATTAATAAATCCAAATTTAAACATACCTATCCCAAGGTCATTAATTTCAAAATTTTCGCTTTTAAGGTTTCATAAAATAATATTTTTGCAAATTATTGGTATGCAAGTGTTAAACAAAGCTGATTTGTCTAATAAATTTGTGAATTAAACTAAAATTTATTATTTTATAAATTATAATTTTACGAAGTTCGTATTTTTTTTCTTTAAATTTATAAAAAACAATTAATAACTTTTTGTTTACTTTTATAAAAATGAAGTTTATAATTTTATAAAGTTTATAGTTTATTTCGTTAGTTTATAATTTTATAAATTAAACTAAATTAATTTAAACTAAATTATCAAGTCAAAATTTAAACTTACCTATCCTAAGGTCATTAACTTCAAAATTTTCTCTAAAAATCTATTTTTTTCGTTTTGATTTTTTTAAATTATTCAGTTTAACAGAATCGTATACAAAAACTCTCAGTAAAGATTATATATAATAATTTAATTTATTATAAAATTGTTAATTCACATTAGTTTTTAAAATAAGAGACAAAGAAAAGTTACTTTAATAGCATGTAATAAATAAGTCTACTTAAGATAATTATTGTTTTTAGAATTGATAAATAGATCAACAGACAAATAATTTTAAAATGTATATGTACTATTGCAAAAAGAAGCAATCATTAGTCTTAATACAATGTTTTACGCATATAATACATAAAAAGTTAAAATTTATCTGTTTTAAAGCATAAAATAATAAAGAAAGATATTAAAAATTATGAAAAGAAAATATTGAAAAAATCCATCTATCTATAAAACCTTCAAGTTTTTGCATCATTAAAAGCATGTAAAATAAATAACAACATTTGAGGGAACGAAGCGTCCAGTCTTAGCGTAATGTTACAGCCCGCCAGTTTACTACACAGAAGTTTCCGCGTTCGAATCCCTTCGTGGCAAGTGTTGGTTATTTACTGAAAACTCGCACAGAAGTGAAAGAAAAAAAAATAAAAAGTGTTATACAATGTTCCTTGAGAAATATATATATTTTTTTTAGTCCTATAAAATTTATTTTAACGATATAAAAATATCTAAAAAATACGGAAGATATCTGTTAAAAAACGGAAATTTAAAAACGGATATTTCAGAATTCACGGAAAATTTCCTGGAATTTACGGATTTTTTTCCGTTAAAATGCGGAAATAGTACTGGCGTCTCGATTGCCAGTACAATTTCCGTTTTTTTTCAGGATTTTTTTTTTTTTTTACAGTGATTGTTTTAAGTCTAAACCATTTAATATTCCGTAATTATGTTACTCGCATAGATTTTAAAATATTTATGCTTGAAAATAATTTTAAAATCCAAAAATATCAGTAAATTGAGATGCATTTTTCAAACAAATTTGCTTTTGAAAATACATTTGTAATTTGACGGTGTAAAAATTGAAATTGTGCGATGTTTTAAAAGTTAAAAAAATTGAAGTACAAGCAAAATTTACTTGTAAAGTCATTACCGCCGTTAGTAATGGTAATGAGTGATCATGGATATGTTTTCATTTTACAAGATATAGTTTATTAAAAAAAAGAGAGAGATAAATTTGAACGTTCTTTCATATTTTAACTAGACATCAGAGCAATTGATTGAATCCTTAACTGCCGTTAGCGGTTTCACAAACCACTTCTTTTTTCAATCAGCTTAACTTGAACAAACAGCTGAACTATATATCTCAAATTCCCAATTCCTTATTAGACAATTATTTATATATACTGATGTCCAAAATTTTTCGATTTTAAACGTTTAGTCGAATATCTACTGAAATTCTTTACGAATTGTCCTTGAACTTCAACAATGTAAACACCATGTTCGACTTCATAATTTCCAGTGAAGATTTTGTCGCGAGGACAATAACAATTTTACTAATAAAATAATATTTGCGATCACCCAAGTAAAAGAAAATGCTCAAAATGGTCTGTCACTGTAGCAAATGACTATGTAAGTCCTGTTCAATATTTGTGTGTATTTGTGTAAGTATAGTACGTATAATCGTGAAGATGTTAACGTTTTTGTGACAATTCAAAAGTTTTATGTTTATAGCATACAGACCGAATATATCAACCGAATTTAACACCACTTTCCGAAAACTTGACAAAGGACAGTAGAAATAGTATACTGCAATTAAAATATTAATATATTGAATATTTGTATGAAATAAATTTTAACTGCGCATGCGCGAACTACAGCAAATATGTTTTGTTATAATTTGGTAGCCAATACTATAGAGTAACACATATAAAAAGACCAGTCAAATATCGTGAAACCTCAGAAAGATACAGGCAATACAGTGAGTCGTTAAAATAACATTTATAGGACCAAAAAAAAAAAGTTACTTCGTGAGGACAACCTTATAACGGACAGATACATTTTTGCTTATTTTTCCCGTTCCTGAGTGAGTTTATAGAAATTAACCAACCCCTGCCGCGAGCGGGAATCGAACCCGCAATGTCCCGTGTACTATCCTGATGACGTAAACCCCCGCGCTACGACCACTGGCGGTGTTCGCTCAAATGCTGCTACTTATTTGAATCACTTTTTATGATGCAAAAACTTGAGGTTTTATTTATAGATGGTTTTTTCCAATGTTTTTAATGTATTTTCTTTTCATAATTTTCAATAATTTGCTGTATTATTTGGTGCTTTATAACA
Organism: Maratus michaelseni; assembly: GCA_963931845.1. Classification (NCBI taxonomy): domain Eukaryota; kingdom Metazoa; phylum Arthropoda; class Arachnida; order Araneae; family Salticidae; genus Maratus; species Maratus michaelseni. Next base: position 96,582,430 of record OZ007600.1, read on the forward strand.
GATAAATTTTAATTCATTATGTATTATATGCATAAAACACTGCATTAAGAGGAATAATTGCTTCTTTTTGTAACAGTACCAACCAGTGTGGAATTCAGACATTTTTCTCCGGGAGAGATTTATGTGGCTCCGGAAGGGACATTATAGAGTTCCGGGGGGATTGCACTTTTTACCATTAAAAGTATAAAATCTCAAATCTTCCGGGAGGGGGGGGGCATTTCAATGTTTGGATAATGTCCCCTCCGGGCCACCCCCTGAATTCAACACTGGTACCAACATTTTCTTTTTTCGAACATATACTTTTTAAAATTATTTGCCTGATTATCTAATTTTTAATTCCAATAAAAACAACAATTATCTTAATCAGAATTGTTTATTACATGCTACTAATTTTTTTTTTTTAATCTGTTATTTAAAAAAACTTATGCAAACAAACAATTTTATAATAAATTAAATTATTATATTTCGGCTATGCTGAGAGCTTTTGCGTACGGTTTTGTTAAACTGAATATTTTTAAAAATATTAAAAAAAAAAAAAAAAGAGAGAGGGAAATTTGAAATTAATGACCTTGGGATAGGCAAGTTTAAATATGGACTAACTGATTTAATTTAAATTAAATTAGTTTAATTTATAAAAATATGAACTAACGAAATAAATTAAAAACGTTATAAAATTAAAAACTTGATTTTTATAAAAGTAAAAAAAAAAAAGATTAACTAATTTTATAAATTTAAGGACAAAATTGTAAACTTTGTAAAATTATAATTTATAAAATAATAAATTTTAGCGTAATTCATAAATTTACAAGCCAAATCAGTTTAGTTTAATACCAATTTGCATAGCTATAATTTGCAGAGATATTATGTTATGAAACCTTTAAATAATACAATACTGCTTCACATTAAAAAAGATAAATTAAAAAAAAAATTAGTGAAAAAAAATCATAATTTTGAAATACTATCAAGAAAAAAATAAGTAGATTAAAAAAAAAAAAATCTGTAATTTATAAAAATAAAATAAATTTCTAAATATTTCATTAAAAATATAAATATTACTATTATTTTCACAATAAATTGGCCTCGGTTAAAATGGGCCAGCGGGTCGAGCCGGGCCAGGCCTGTATCCTAGAAGAACTCTAGTAAATACAACAATCTTAATTAGCATTTCAAACAAGGCGATTTCTGTACGCAAACCTCTGAACGTCATTTACTGATATTGCACTGTTTTGGAAGAAATACGGACATTGTACTGTTTTGAAAGAAATACGGAAAAAATTCATTAAATTTACGGAAAACTTTCTGCATATTTACGGAATGAAATCTCTTTAACGGAACTAATGTCATTTACGGAAATTGTACTGAAATTTTGGAAAAATGAAACTTTTCCGTAAAATTTTACGGAAAATCTCTTGTATTTTCACGGATTTTTTTAGAGTGTGTATTACCTGTACACTGCAAAAAAAAAAAAAAAAAAAAAAAAAAAAAAAAAAGTGTCTATTTTACAGTACAATACTGGCACCCCAGCTGCCATTATTATACCGTAAAATTAACAGTAATAAGCAGTAAAATAAGCAGTAATACGCTACCGCGCATGCGCAATAGCGTATTACTGCTTATTTTACTGTTAATTTTTTTAGTATACTTTATTATTTTATGGCTTATTTCACTGTTAATTACTGCTTATTTTACTGTTTATTACTGTTAATTTTACGGTATAATACTGGCAGCTGGGTTGCCAGTATTTTAGTGTAAAATCAACACTTCTTTTTTTTTTTTTTTTTTTTTTTTTTTGCAGTGTATCTTTCTGAGTTTCAACGATATTTGATTGGTCTTTTTATGACTGGTCTTTAGTATTCGTTTCGTTTGAATCTCTATAGTACTATCGCTAGACACTTCTGAATGAGTGCATTTTAATTACAGTGGTCCTGTTACATAAAGTTTAGTACAGAAAGAGTATCCTAAGAGTTAATCTAGTCTTTATTCATCTTTCTATCAAGCGGTCTCAGAGACTGTTCATAATAGCAATGCGACAACTTTTGTCACAGTCGTTAAGGCTGTTGTCAAATCAAAAAGAGCTACTTTTTGACACATTTTTTAATTAATTTTGATTTAAAAACGCCTGAAAGTGGCAGATGTTCTTATTCAGAATCTATGTACGCGTAAGACGGTTTCCTTTTTTTTGGTAAAGGCAGAAGATCTTTCAGAAAGTAGTGTCAAAGTGTCGACGTTTCCAATCGAATTCCCGACAAAGCACCGGGAAAAAAGGGAAATACGTGTCGTCAAGTGATACGAATTGTTTATAAATCAATAAGTCATTTATTTATCGAAAAATGAAAAACTCATTTCGATTCCAAATCGCTTCAATAGTCAAGACTGCCAATTGTATGCCTTTGCGTTTAAAAATGAGTCATAAATTGTGTCAGAGAGTTTCACGTTCTTGAGCAGATCATTTGAGGGCCTTCTTAAGAGTTACACAACCTTAAGCGCCTACATCAGTCATGCGAAAAAACGAGCTAGCTAATGTTAAGTCTATGGGAAGGTCCAGTTTTTTTATATAAAGGTACTTTCGCTTTCAGAACCGGTTTCAACCGGTTCCAAAATTAAAAATTTCCGCTTATAAAAAAACTGTAATAAAAATCAAAAAAGTAAAAACTAACAACGTTAGAGATTGACCTCAGCTATCCTATGCAAAAAAATCATTTAAAAATATTAAAATGCGAGCAAGAAATCGCGCAAGAACCATCCCATAGACTTAACATTAGCTTGAGCGTTTCTTCGCGTGACTAGCGTAGGCTCTTAAGGGTTAACTAGGATGAGAAAGGAAGGTTTCGGAAAGAGCTTCTGCCTTTATTAAAAAATGGAAAACGTGTTTCGATTACATAGTTTCTGAATAACAACACCTGTCCATTTGATGCTTTTCCGAATAAAAATGAATTAAAAAATGTGTCTGAAAGTAGCCCTTTTAGAACATCCTTAAGGATGTTCTCAATTTTTTCTTCTACCCCCCCCCCCTCAGCAACAGGAGTCTTCCTCACACTTTTACCACTTGAAGAACCTTCTTAACTAACACATTTTTTGGTGTAATAAGTAAGAAAACAATCGTTTTTCAGAAAGTATAAAGTCCTTCTAAAATTATTTGCACTGATAGGCGTACGCAGAAAAAAGTCCCCTCCCCCTTATTTTTTTAATAATCACATTTAATACTTATTTTAATTGCTTAAAGGTGTAAAATAAAAATATTATAAACAGTAAAATACGTTTTATCAGACTTGACAAATTTCAGCTCAAACTGAGCCATTATCAAACAAATTAGAGTATTCTATAATTGCACGATCTATGAAGTTATTTGTAACGCTATCGTTTCATTTTTCACGTACTTTTTACATTATGCATGTTATTTATTTTTTATTTTTTAATTGGATGTTTATTTCCATATTTGTAACCATAGAGTAACTCGAGCCACAATTTTGGTAAGTTAAGTGATAACGTTAAAATGATAACGTTAAACGCATGTTTCGTAAGTTGCATCGTTACATATTGTATTTTTACATGTTACAACCTGTATGGTTTCCCTTATAATGGATTGATAATATAATCACTTAATTTATATTATTTGAATTGAAAATATGTATAATTCACATATCTCCTCTCCCCACATTAATAATAAAGTTGTAACAATTTTAACCACCATCTCAAATTGACCAAATCTTTCCTAAATTTCCAATTTTCTCAGCAACAAATCAATAAATTCTATAAAAATATCAACACGCTGCAGACTCATCCCATTACTTCAATTTAAAAACACTCCTTCACATGTCTTGACGGCTCAATTGGTTAAGGCGTTGGTCTCGTAACCAAAAGGACCCGAGATCGAGAACATCATGGGTAGAATTGGAATCTCAGATTATTCTCCCGCAATCGAAATTAAAAATAATTCAATAGATGGCAGCACTTTACTTTTTTTGCATACTAGCTGTTTGCCCGGGTAAAAAAGTGGCGCTATTTCAGACACTTCAAATGACTGAAAATAAGACACTTACAAACGTCTTAAAATTTTAAGGCACTTTAAAGTGTCTCTTTTTTTAACCATCCGTTTCAGACACTTAAATGTCTGATTTTCAGACATTCCAGTTAACAGTGTATATATAGGTGAGACTGGAAGATCTATGGAGATTCGACCAAGAGCAGAGTGCATTTAAGAATGGCAAGTTAAATTCAAGATTAGTCCAGCATGCTTTTGACACGGACCACAACCCATCTTTCAGGAATTCATCAATTTTTAAGAGTAATTATAGATATTATCATTACAGACTATTTGAGGAAAGTTGGTTTACTGGGTTATAACCAAACACCTTGAATGAATCCGGTTCAATTCCAAAGGAATATTCACTGTTTCAAAAGTAATAACCTTAACTTTAACTGAATCCGCATTTTGTTCTATGCTTTGTTTTCTAAGCTGATGTTAGTACTGATGAGGGTATGCGATGTCATAGCGAAACGTCTACTTTATTTAAATTTTTAAATGCTTTTATGCATTTATTTTAATTTAAATGTTTTAAATGTAGTATAGTCTATCTAATATATCATAGTTAATTTTTCTAAAGGCGGTTCTCAAAAACATAAGTTTCCTCGCTCAATAACGCGAAACTTTCTGACATATTTTCTGACTCATTTTTAAACGCAATTTTCTCACTTGCATGCAGGATTATTGAAGTGATTTGTAATCGAACAGTTTTTTAATTTTTCAATAGATGAATCACATAAAGGATTCTTATCTTGTCTCACGACTTTATTTTTTTTCCTTTTCCGCGCAACCACTCCGTAAATTCTGTTCAAAATGCCAACTTTGACAGTATTTTCTGAAAGATCGTCTACCTTTACCGAAAAGTGGTAAAACCAGTTCGATTGCAAAGTTTCTAAGTAAGAGCATCTGCCAGTTTCATGCGTGTGCGAAGAAAAATGATTTTAAAAATGTGTGAGAAAGTAACCATTTGGATTTGAGAACAGCCATAAGGATTTGATCAGATAATAATGAAATTAAAATAAAAGCCTTGTTCAAAATAAACTTGGTTCGGTTTCCTTTTATGTACGGACATTTACACATTTTTTATATTAGGAATTTGGATATAAGAAAAGGAATAGCCTTAAATCATAAAATTGGCGACCTTTTTAATAACTATAAGGGTTTATATATACTTTTTTTTTTTTAATATCGGTAGAAAATTAACATCCTGTTCTGCTTACCATGTCCTGTGAAAATTAACTCAAAACACACAACTAAGATATAAATTTGACATATTTTGTTATGTGCTAAGAGCACGAATGTGCATTTTAAACGATGATATCTAGAAAAATAAAATTCATACATAAATTTTCAATTTGCTTAGCATATATTAAACATTTTTTGTTCTTTTTGCTGTATAATTTTCATATAAATCATAAAATTGGGGAGCTTTTTAATAGCTATAAGTTTTTATAAACATTTTTTTTTTATTATCGATAAAAAATTAACATCCTATTCTGATTACCATGTCCTGTGAAAATTAACTCAAAACACACAACTAAGATATAAATTTGACATATTTTATTATCTATTAAGAGCACGAATATGCATTTTAAACGATGGTATCTATAAAAAATAATATTCATACATAAATTTTCAATTTGCTTAGCATATATTAAACATTCTTTGTTCTTTTTGCTGTATAATTTTCATATAAATCATAAAATTGGGGAGCTTTTTAATAGCTATAAGTTTTTATAAACATTTTTTTTTATTATCGATAAAAAATTAACATCCTATTCTGATTACCATGTCCTGTGAAAATTAACTCAAAACACACAACTAAGATATAAATTTGACATATTTTATTATCTATTAAGAGCACGAATATGCATTTTAAACGATGGTATCTATAAAAAATAATATTCATACATAAATTTTCAATTTGCTTAGCATATATTATTTTTTTTTCTTTTTGCAGTATAATTTTAAAAGTGGCTTAGCTGAAAATGCATAGTTAAAAATAGTGCATTAATAGAAGGCATCAAAAGTTAATGACAGCAATGAATACTTATTTAAATTAAAATAATCTATAAAACGTTTCCGGAGTATAATATACTGGATGGACATTGTGTCTAGGATATCTTTTTTTGAATAAAAATTTATAGAAATTTAATGTTATTATCGGTTTTGCATGTTAAAAGCTTACGTGCACTGCAAATCTTTATGCACTTTTCAGAACATTTTTTAAAACACTTATTTTGTCACCTTTTTTTGGAACACTTTGAAGCGGATTTTTTGAAACAGTTCTTAGAATACTTCTGAGAACAGTTCTTTTGTTTAAGCACACTTTTTAGCGCACTTTTTGAAATCGGTGATTTCACAAGTGTGCCCAAATGTGCTCCCAATCTGTTCTCAAATGTGTTTCTATGTTTAGATTTAACAAATATCCTGATCAGAACACTTTCGGAACACTTTCAGTGTTCCGAACACTAGCGGATAAGTGTTTCAGAACACTAGCGTAGCATATTCGGAACACATCTCAGTACACATTAAGGTAACTGGAACACTTTTTTTTAATCAAAGTGTTTCATATGTGTTCCCAATGTGTGCTTGTAATTTGCAGTGTACCATATAAAATAGTATAACACCTTGTAATTATATACTTATTTTAATTGCTAACAGGCGTAAAATAAAAAGATTATATACAGTAAAATAAGTTCCATTAGACTGTTGACATGTTTCAATAATCAATCCATTATAAGGGAAATCAACATTGTAACACGTAAAAAAAAATGCAATATGTAACAATGCAGCATCATTTAACTTACCAAAATTGTGGTTCGAGTAACCCCATGGTTACAAATATGGAAATAAATATGCAAGTAAAAAATTAAAATAAAATAAATAAAAAGTAACGTGAGTAATTTTATGTGAAAAATTAAATGATAAGCGTTTCAAATAACTTCATAGAGCGTGCAATTATAGAATATTCTTATTTGTTTTGATAATGGTTCAGATTGAGCTGAAACATGTCAACGGCCTAATAAAATTAATTTTAGTGTTTATAATATTCTTATTTTACACCTTTTAGCAATTAAACAAAGCTTATATACATTTTAACTGAACGCAGAACGAAAATTTTTTAATTATTTTTACATCAAGTTAGAAACTTAAGATTATTGTACCGCGATTAAACTGAAAAAATATATAAATAAGTATAAAAGATTTTTTTTTTTTTTTTTTTTTTTTTTTTTTTTTTTTTTAAGCATTTAATGTTTATAGTGAAAATCTCTTAATAATTTCTTGGCTGCAATGTTTTTTTCTGATTATGAAAAATTCACCGCTATTTTTTACGCGTTTGGTAGAAAGTGTAAGATAGTGAATTTATCAAAAAATATATAATTTTTGTTCTTTTTTTTAAGATACGGTAATATGAAAAAGAAAAAAAAAACATTACTTAGACTACCATTCGGGATTTATAAAAAAATTTCTCGCTATATAATCATAATTTAATTAGCATTAAACTGTTAATTGATAAAGTGTGCTTTTTTTAATTATTACATTCTTTATTTTTTTATTTTATCTATTTTTCTACTTTTTAGTGTTTAAAATGTAGCATTTTTGCTGTTTCACGGCCAATTGACCTTTTTTGACAAGCTTGATTTGGCGCATAATTAAATCCATTGTTCTTGTAACTCATATAAAATTGTAACAAAATAGAATATTTGGCGATTTATCACCTATGGCGGGCTAACGGAAGAATGCCTTAAAATTCAGCTATCATTTTCTAATTAAGTTTCTAAACATATAAAAAGTTGTATTGTAGTCTGAAACACACCTTTGTATATAATTTTTATAATGCTAGTCTATCAGGAAGCGAGTGAAAAATCGATTACAAAATTTCCTCATTACATATACAAAAAATAATTTGGGTTAAATAAAACAGTTAATGAAATATGATTAAATTTTTAAGCTCAATAACACAACTAACATATAAATTTTACAAAATTTATTAGCTACAAAGAGCTTGGGTACAGAAGAATTTACTGGCATTGAACTTCCCATGATCATGCCAATGAAAAATTTAAACATAGTCTACGGTACAGTACAGTACTATATAGGAATGACAAACAGAAAATTTAAAACGAGAATAAAAGAACATATGGCGGATACCAAATATGACAAAAGAACTACTGCTTTATCTAGACTACATGGAATAGAGCCGTTTCAGATTAATTTTAAGAATAGTAAAATAGTTTTTCCATAAAGAGTTTATTTCCCATCCATTATCCGTGAATCAATAGAAATATATTTGCGAAATAACATTTGCAAATAATTGGCTTCTTTTGAAGTACCTAAAATTTGGCACGCGATGCTTTACAGATTGAAAAGGGAATAAAAATAAAAATAAAATAATAATTTTCACGTTTTCCAGTTTGACCAATTTAAGCACCTGCTTGCATTGGACATGTGATTTATGTAATCTCGTGATTTATGGTTATAATTTTTAAAAACTTTACGAGAATATTTTATTTACATTTTGATTTGAAAATGTCGCCGTTTGAGAGAAGGAAACATATGTAATCTATGTCAAAAGTTATTTTTTAAACCTTCTGTGTTATGTTTTTTATCACTTTAAACAATAATTACACTTCAATTTAAAGTTAACAAGTGATTTTATTATATTATTTGCATAGTCTCACATTTAATAAGTACTTTTTTTGCTGTATAATTTCGGAATTGGCTTTGAGTACTTAGATGATACTTTCTCAATGGAGTGCATATCACCAAAAATAAATGATAGCCACGAGTCCTCACTTAACTTGAAGTAATCCATAAAAATCTGGCGGAGCGCATTCTTGATTGGGATTATGTCTTCCAAGATTTCTTTTACTGGATAAAACTTCATACTCGCGGAAGATGAAGTTTGAAGAAGTTTTCCATGTTTCTGGTAAAAGTAGATTGCAGCCTTTTTCAAAGTATCAGCTTGAGGGTACCCTCCTGCCTTAAGCCGCTCAGCACTTTCAACGAAAAAAGGAATATTCTTACATCCAGCTGCAACAAAAGCTTTCAGGTGCCTTTCGATTACCTTTTCAATAACGATCCTGTTTTCTTTTAAAAATTCCTTAACAGAGTTATCGTAGATTCTTCGGGGAATATTAATTGTCTTATCAGCAGGATTTTGATTTTTCAGTATTTGTAAAGCAACAGGCTTGAAAATGTTTTTTGCTGATATAACAACAGACAGCACATCCATCCTAGTTTGTTCATTCTCCATCATTTCATAGAAAACAGGCATCACTATCTTGAAAAGAAACGATGTACCATTACCATATAACGAATACCTGGCATATTTTTCGGTCAAATCAGCGATTCTGTCAACAACTGAATCAATGTCAGCGTCGCGTGTTTCTCGTTTATTTCTGACCTGCTCGTCTTCCTTGGAAACTTTGGCTTTTTTCAAATTTTGTTTAGCAGCCAAATCTCTCAAACAAGATACCGAATCAGTCCCGGATTTGTTACATTTGAACAACTGTCTAAAAAACTTATTAAATATGTGAGCAAGATGGTCTAGGTATTTTTCTTCAATTTCTGATGATATTGTCATCTTGTTAGGTTTTGACTGCTCATGGTCAATGTCACCATATAACAAACCACTGACAAATTTTTCGGTCAAATACATTATTGTGTCAATAAAAGAATCAATGTCAGCTTCGCGTGTTTCTCGTTTATTTCTGACCTGCTCGTTTTCTTTGGAAACTTCGTCTTTTTCCAAATTTTGTCCATTACCCAAATCACGGTCCTTCAAACATGTCAAACAAGATCCAAAATCTAAATCAGTGCCACAGTTGCACAACTGTATATAACTGTTCGTAGGTAAGTGTAATACATAAAAAAATACTTTCAGAAATTCTTTTAGAGGACTCTCTTTAACTACTGATTGTATTGTCATCTTGTTAGGGTCTGACTGCTCACGGTGAATGTCAGAGTCACTTGTTTCTCGCTTATTTCTGACCTGCTCCTCTTCATTCGAATCTTTGATTTTTTTCAATTTCCGTCCAATAGCAAAATCGGGGTCTTTCAAATCTCTTAAAAAAGATTCAAACGTCATATTAGGGCCGCATTCGTAACGTCTGCACCACTTGTAATAAGCGTCACCAAATAGCTGAACAATTTGTGTAAAAGTGCTTTCTTTCTGAAGACTTTTTATATTAATGTCTTTAATCACTAAAGGCATTTCCCTCTTGTTAGGTTTCACCTGCTTTTGGCCTTCCAAATCTATGTCTTCAGCTGAACGTTTGTGATGGTGATGAATTTGATGATGATGGTGTGAGTGTTCCCCCATGGTTTCAATACAGTCGACGGTTGATGCATCTTCGCATTGCAGCGTCACGTGATTGAAAGCTTGTCCTGATGCGCATGTAAAAGTTTGCAGTTGAGAGTTTTGGCAAAGATGATAAACCTGAAATAGAAGAAAATGTAAATGATAAAAGTAAATTACTGAGTGAGTTAGAAAAAAATGCATTGGGTACTTTTGTATTATAGCGGCCCCACAATTACGATTATGCCAAGATTGCAGTTACGATTTCGTCAAGATCAGCGGAAAGCTTAAATATATGCATCATATATACGCATATATATACTCCAAACGTCATATACGTCATTATATGCATATTATTCACGTCTTGTATGCCATATATACATCTTATACTCATGTCATTATATATACGTTATATATGTGTCATATATCACTATAACTAGGACATGAGCGTTACAAAATGTTATATACATCATATATTATTGTAATGTCATATATGCTATATAATTTGACGATAAATCTTGGGCACTTGGCGATTCATCCTCAGGGACCGCTGTAACATAAAAGTACTAAAATTTCTTGAATGGAAAAAAATGAAATATTTGAAAACACAGTTAAAAACTTAGATTTGATAACACCGTAAGTACATATATTTTACAGACTTTGTTTGTTTGTTTTATTGAGAAAATACATGTGACTTCTGTGCTTGATACAAATATCCGCTTATAAGTCATCGTCGAGAGAGGATTGGATAGGCACAAGGAAATAACATCAGTTAAGAATTACAGCCCGGACCTCCACAAAGTGTGAATGGAGATCCCGTCGCCCTGACTCCTACACTCGCAAGCGATTCGCGGCGTGGTGCCTTAACCACTCGGCCACGGAGGGCCTTTTTACATACTTGCATGAATATATCCTATAACATGACAAGCAATTTCAATATATGCAATAGATATAACAGTCCTTTCCTCAACAAAAAATACCATAGCAACCAAACCTTCTGAAGTTTTAGTACCATAATGTCTGAAAATATTACCTTTATTTAATGACAGAAATTTGCGATTAAGTAGGACTAAGATTACTATATACTGGAAGCTGGGATGCCAGTATTTTACTGTAAAATTACATTTTACAAGCGACCTACTAAAATATAAACTGGTTGTTAAATATTTAATGACAATGCCCAATTTTGACAACGCATATTCATTTTCTGTTTAAATTTAAGCAGAAATCTCAAATTCAAATTCAAAAATCAATTTAGAATCATAAGTTTTTGAATTACTGAATGTTTGTGATGATGGTGTGAATGTTCCGCAATTGTTTCTTCACAGTCAACTGTAGGTGTAAGTTCACAGTGTAACACCATGCGATCGAAAGTTCGGCCTGATGGACACGTAAGCGTTTGATGTTGAAAATTTTAGACAAAGGTGATACACATGAAATAAAAGTGAAAATTTTAAATACAAATACTTCATATTCCGAACCGCTTGAAAAGAGGCCAAAAATCTTTGCGATATATTAGGTTTTGGTTTATTTAACCTCAACAACAGTAAATGAGTGAACTTTTAAGACATTATTATTAATAATCAGATACTTAAGAAACTTTTTGTCTTTTTGACTTTATTCCATCTATAATAGAAGAAAGTATTGTAATCGAAAAACAAATTTCGACTTCCGGTTTTCTGCGGATTGTGAGGAAAAAAAGTTTATATAAAATATCTGTCTGTCCGTCTGTCCTCATTGTGTTATCGAAACGTGTATGAAGTTATGTATAGAGTTGAACTATTTTCTTTTATATAGGTTTATGACTCTGACCAGCAGGTCCTACCATAATTTGTAGATATTCCGCCAGAAGGGGGTGTTGTGATAGCGATTTTTGTGCCATTTTCATTGGCACTGCGATAGCGAATTTTGAGGTATTAGAATGTATGAGATAGATGGAAGTTTTGGGATTGGCTCATTCGACTAGTATACAGGGTAGTTTTATTTATTTATTTTATTTTTTTACATGAGATAGAATTAAAGTTATATTGCATGTGGGAATATTTATACATTTCTAAAGTTAACTTACAGTTGTACAATGCAAAAATGTTTCATTCTCTCTATTTGCATATGTACAACTAGTTCCAAGATAACACTGCCAATAATTCAACAATAAACCATTTATAAAGTTATTTTGTCTATTTAACCTTTTATTTACCTGGCAACCGGTAGAAACATCAGCATGATAGAAAGTATGGGCGTCATCGGGACAGTTGAAGTCTACGGCAGCAGACCGTTTGTGACGGACATGTTCATGATGATGGTGTGAATGCTCTCCCATTGTTTCTACACATTCAACGGTTGATGCATCTTCACACTGTAATGTCACGTGGTTGAAAGCTTGTCCTGATGGGCAGGAAAGTGTTTGCAGTTGAGAATTTTGACAAAGGTGATACACCTGAAATAGAAAGAAAAAATATATAAATGATAAGAATAATTTTTATATTGCGTCAGATATACCCGTGTAATTAAGCAAGGGAAATGATTGCACCGTTAATAATACCAATCTGATAACAACATGACGTCTGGGTCATTATTTTTGTCTGGATCAGTTTTTTGAAAAATTAAGAAAAATCACCGGCCAATTTTTAGAAAAATTCGATTTTTGGATGTAGAAAAATTTTCAACGTATGTATAATGAGTTTTAAATAAAAAGGACTCAAATACTTTTCTTAATATACGCAAATTCGTGAAAATTAGCAAATTTCGTCGTCTGCGATTTCCTGTCGCGAACAGGTGTTTTATTTCTTTTGCCACTTTGAGATAGAAACATTGTATTTTCGGGAGATTTTTAATGAGTTTTTCATCAAATTCTCAGATATTTATGAACCGATTTTTACGAAATTTGAAACAATGGTTAGAGGGCAAAATTTATTATATTGGGGTAAAAAAAAATGAAGCCGTATTCTTAGACAAAATCGGGCTTTGAGGTGCATTACAACAGATACAGAGGTACCTTCCTACCAAATTTTGTAGCTATACGTGTGGCGATCTTTTCAGACCAAAGCACACACACACACACACACGCAGACATACAGACAAACTTCGTTCCTTATTATTATAGATATATTCCAATGACAATGCAATATTTTAATAATTTTAGAACTTATAAATTAATAAATCGATTTTAAGGTATTTTTCCCGTTTGCTGGCCGCAATCAGTAACTCACCAAATAATCTCTTTATGGTTATAACTCATCAGTTGAGTTACAACAACAATTGAATTAATTACGCGCGAAGCTACGTTCTACTAAATATGCAATCTAGCAGTGAAACTGAAAAAAACGAAATATTTTAAATACAAAAAACTACAAATTTTAATTAAAAAATAGTCTTTTATCATTGAATAGCTTAGTATTCATTAAATTACGATTATAGATTAAGAAAACCATTTAAATATCCTGATTTTATAGTTTAAATAATGCTTCTTTTTTTATTTTCTTATCTTAAAAAAGAAACAGAGCAATTTTTTAAATATAAATTCAATATCTCTCGCACTTTCTACCAAACGTAAATCAAAACAATGAATTTTCAATAATTGGGGCCTACGCTAAATTAACATAAAGCAACGGAATTTTTTTGGAACTACGTGAATTGCAGTCATGAAAGTAGGCGTGGATTTTAATATAAACATTAAATGCGGTACTTTTCTATTATCCCGTCGACCACTTTTCATAACAAAAATTATCGCCAAACTAAGATTAAACACCAAAAATACAGCCCCTACTTGATGTCAGAAGCATTACACGTGTTTGTTATGTCATCAAGTGGTTTTTAATTCGACATTTGCGTGTATTTTTCCTTATGTTTTACTGATTTATTAGTTATTTCATTAATTAAAGTAACAATTGTGTCTTTAAATTCTTATATTTTATTTATTTACTTATTTTGATATTCCAATGGCAACGTTCTCCCGTTTATTTGGCGTTACAGTTCGGCGATAGTTTTTTGTTATGAAAAGTGGTCGGCGGGACAATAGAGAAGTACCTTAAATGCTTATAAAAGTGTGTTTTTAAGAAAACCATTTTTACTTTTATTTACCTGGCAACCAGTGGAAACATCAGCATGATAGAAAGTATGAGAATCCTCTGGACAGTTGAAGTCTGCGGCAGCAGAACGTTTATGATGTTGATGATGTTGATGATGATGGTGTGAATGTTCAGGCATGGTTTCTATACAGTCAACGGTTGATGCATCTTCACACTGTAACGTCACGTGATTGAAAGCTTCTCCTGGTGGGCATGTAAGTGTCTGTAGTTCAGAATTTTGACAGTGATGATACACCTGAAATAAAAATTAAATTTTTAAATTCTGTTGAACCTCCATATTTCGACATCACGTGAAGAAACGGGAAAAAGGAATAAAGAAAAGAAATAATCATGATAAAGTGTTTTTGAAATATTAATAGTTTAACTCCAACGTACACAACATAAAATTTAGAAATTAAATAGCATAAATACATATAAAGCTGAAGACATTAAATGAAATATGAAGATAATAAAATGTTTATGCTCTTGTAAGTTTAGTACCTCTTTTTCAGTCTGCTGGAGAAAGACTTACTCTTTCAAAAAACGTTGCATTAGTGTCACTTTTAAAGCCTATGACTTCTTTCTTTTAAAAATTAGCAGAACCGTACTTTAATCTTTAGATTATTACGTGTGTATGTGTGTGGGGGGGAGGGGGGAGGGGGGTTATACACTGTATATGTTTGAAGTTGAATTTTGTGCATACTGAATTCCCCCCACCCTCCCCTAAAAAAAGTCATTGGCAGAAAATAAAAATAGTTTACTTCTTCTAATCAGATATGTAACGTTCATCGTAGCATTATTTTTAACAGCTTCTTTAAGTAAATTAGTACACTTTTGGAGAATAAATAAAGTTAAATCAAAAGATTCATATACTTGAAGTGTTAAACACTTGAAAAATACATGAAACTGGATCATAGATTAGAAAGCAAGTCGTTTTTCTGCATATGGATACTGTAGACGAAACATAAATTAATTTGTCTTGATTAAAGCTAAAGCATAATTCTTCTTACAACTAATTTAAATAACAATTTGTATATCCGCAATTTTCAAGATCCTTAACGTGAAAAATTATTAAAATGATGGTAAGGTAATTGAACATTTAAAAGTTTTGTTTAATTTTAATATGTAGATGACCCTTTATGTCAAAACAATACCATATGCATTTTTTAGAAAATCCCTTCACCACTGAAAATGACAGATTTCCTTTAGTTTTCCTCTTGCATCAGCATTATGATGGAATATGGAATAAGGATTTAGCTCGGATTTTTTTCTCAGCATAATGATGCAATAAGCCTTTAACTCAGATTTTTATTTTTATTTTTCTGCAAATTGTGTTTCAGGTAAATGTAAATGAGAAAATTTCTTGGAAAACAGGTAAAAATATTTTATTTTCTTTGATTAAATATGCAGTATTAATCACAGCATAATACTGCCATTCACTGAATAATAAAACATTAATAACTCATGCTAAAGTTTTATTTAATTAATTATCTACCTGACAACCAGTGGAAACATCAGCATGATAAAAAGTATGGACATCATCTGGACAGTTGAAGTCCAAGGCTACAGAGCGTTTGTGATGATGGTGATATTGATGATGATGGTGTGAATGTTCCCCAATGGTTTCAATACAGTCAACGGTTGATGCATATTCACACAGTAACGTCACGTGATTGAATGCTTGTCCTGATGGGCAAATAAACGTTTGAAGTTCAGAATTTTCACAAACATGATACACCTGGAATAGAAATTAAATTTTCATATAGAATTTAGTTGCTATTCATTCCTCTAATTTCACGAAGAAACAGCTAAAAAAATGTAGTTATAAAAAATTTTTCACAGTCAAAATGGCTCATGTTTGAAACATGTATATACTCATTTCTGAAAACATGCACACACTCAAGAATAAAACATCATGTGCTCCTATTTGAGTATGTCCATGTTTCAAAAATGAGAATGAACTGATTCTAATAATTTTTGATTATGTCCATGTTTCAAAAACGAGTATGAACTGACCTCTATGCGCTCAGTTTTGAGTATGTCCATGTTTCAATATTATAAGTATTTCTGGTATTTCAGAATTGAAAGCATCATATTTGAAACAAAAAGTTTCATAACAAAATGAAAACATCGATTTACTCAGATTTGAATGTGTCATTTTTCTCATTGTTATATGCGTCCATTTCAGTAATTTCTTTTTTATACAGAAATTCTGAAAGAAGAATTTTTTGTTATATAATCACGAAACGTCTGGTATTAGATTAAAAAAAAAAAAAATCTGAATTTCTGGTATGAATACGGAATTTCTGAATAAAAAAGAATTTGCTGAAATGCAATTTTCGGATGGAAACGTGTTAAAACATTTCCTTGTATTGTTAATGTTTAATTTATTTTTTATTTAAAAATTAAAAAGTATAAGTTTGTTAAGATTTAAATTTCATTATTTGTTTATACATAATTAACCATTCATTAAAACATGATAATCGAAAATGATAAGATTTATTTAATGTTAATTACCTGACATCCAGTGGAAACGTCAGCATGATAAAAAGTATGGGCGTCATTCGGACAGTTGAAAGCAAAGTCAACAGAACGTTTGTGATGGTGATGATGTTGGTGGTGATGGTGCGAATGTTCTCCCATGGTTTCTATACAGTCAACGGTTGACGCATCTTCACACTGTAACGTCAGGTGATTGAAAGCTTCTGCTGGTGGGCACGTAAGCGTTTGCAGTTCAGAATTTTCACAAACATGATACACCTGTAATAGAAATTAAATGTTCATATAGAAATACAGTTGCTATTCATTCCTCGAATTTTGCGAAGAAACAGTTTTAAAAAAATGTAGCTATAAATAATTTTTGATGTATTGGTGTTTTACTTAAACATTTGTATTTGTATTCTAAAAATATAAAGAATAATAATGTATGCAAAGTTGAATACGTGATATTAGGATGTAAGCTGTTTCTGAATAAAGTAATCATCGGCTAAAAATGACATATTTTATTTTTTTTCTTATATATCATTGATTTGAATTCAAAAGGCTGAAATAGATTTTTATATACGTCAAAATAACGTGATTTTCTTGCACCAACTCCGAAATTATAAATTAAATTTTAGGCACTTCTCAAAATAATGTCCCCCCCCCCCCTTCGTCAACAACGCGAAACTTTCTGAAACATTTTCCGACTCATTTTTAAACATAAAAGCATGATAAAGTTTCAGTAATCATGATACTTGCAGCCACGATTATTAAAGTGATTTTTTTTTTAATCGAACAGTTTTTTTTTTTCAGATAGAATTACATATTGAGTTGTAAGCGCTTGTTGTCTGACGATAACAGTTATTATTATTATTATTATTATTATTATTATTTATTTATTTATTTATTTTTTACGTATGCTATCGAATCTAGAAATTCTTTTCAAAACGCCAACTTTGAAAAAAATTCGGCCTTTACCAAAAAACGGAAAAACAGTTAATTAGTTTCTTAATAAGAGCATCTGCCAATTTTATACGTTTATGAATAAAAACGAATTAAAAAATGTATCAGGAAGTACCCAGTTTGATTTAAGAAGAGCAGCCAAAAAAAAAAAAAAAAAAAAAAAAAAAAAAAAAAAAAAAAACGGAATTGGAAAAATACCGCCTTAAAAAATTTGATTGAAAAAAGTGCTATTATTTACTACATTTTCATGAAAAATTATGAATCTGTAAAATTTAATTTTAGCAATTTCTATTTAACCAATATTGCAAATATTGATTTCTTACTTAAGATTTAGTATTTAATAAAATAAATGTTATAAATCTTAATAAATAAAACTGGATTTATAAATAAAACAGGATTTCTTTTTTCTGTCGCGAATGATCAAATGCAACACATCGGGTCACAAAACATTTAACTAAGTTGCATAGGGTAAACTATTAATTAAGTTGTGATAAGAATCATTTAATTTTTTTTTCCTTACCTGGCAACCACTGGAAACATCAGCATGATAGAAAGTATGAGCGTCCTCTGGACAGTTAAAGTCTAAGGCAACAGAACGTTTGTGATGGTGGTGATGTTGATGATGATGGTGTGAATGTTCCGGCATTGTTTCTATACAGTCAACGGTTGATGCATCTTCACACTGTAATGTCACGTGGTTGAAAGCTTCTCCTGATGGGCATGTACGCGTTTGTAGTTCAGAATTTTCACAGTGGTGATATACCTGAAATGAAATAAACTAATTTTTTTAAAAATGTCTACAAATAAACCTTCATATCTCTAATTTTACCAAAAAATAAGAAAAAAAATCGAGTATTTTTTTATGTTCGATAATGTACTGGAAAATAAATTATACAAAATTATACAAAATGCCAATATGTTCACTATTGAAGACGTGAAATATACTATGACGAACATAAACTTCTTCTGGTCTTAGTTATTTTTATGGTTGAAGATAAAAATGTTTTCGAAATGCATTTATTTTTTTATTTTTTTATTTTTTTTTCTGAAACACTAAATTTCTATCAATGATACTGTGTTTCACATAAGTATTTAAAACATTTGTTTATATTGACAGTTTTAAACTGTATTTTTACATTTATATTTGAATATTCGAATATACTTAAAGATATAATAAAAAACAAATTGTATAACAACTTGCTTTACTGTGAAAAGATTTGTTTCAGTGATACATGTTTCATGTATCTGTTTACCACTTTCGCAAGAAATATTTTAACGTCATAGCAGCAATGAAACTTTGAAAGCGTTAATTTTGTTTCTTTGTAATAAATTTGAACCAGTCATTCTAGAAAGGACACTAATTAAAAATTGTCAAAAATAGTTTTACTGTAGAATATGATATTTTTCCAATATTCTACCGCTTCTGAAAAGAAAATGCACTAGTCCGGTCTGTAGATATTATTTCTCTATCTTTAAAGGAAGAAAAAAAAAAAACTTTCTTTCAGTATTAAAAAGACACTTGTCCATATGGACAATGTGTCACCTGTAGTTTTCCTGTAGACAAGTGTCACCTGTGGTTCCTGTAGATATTATTTCTCTATCTTTAAAGGAAGAAAAAAAAACTTTCAGTATTAAAAATACACTTGTCCATATGGACATGTGTCCTTTCAGAAATGACTTCTTCGTCAAATTGTATGTTTCTCCATTATAAAAAGAGCGGTAAAAAAGGTTGATCAAATCCATACTGTAGAAGTATATTGTTCGTTAATAGTAAACATTTGTTTACTATTAACGCACAAAAAAAAAAAAAAAAAAAAAAAAAAAAACTATGATTCTTGTTTAGATGGACGATACATTTAATATTGTTAATTGATGGCCATCCCTTTACGAAAGAGGGTGCATTTTAGAAGAATCAAGAATGAGAAATGTCTCAAAAAATACTAAAGTACGATTTCAGCCGCATTTTTTATATACTTTGAATATACAGGATCATCGGAAAAAAGGTGTTCCTGATTTTAAAAATAAACCAACGTGAACTTGTGGAACACCTGAAGGAGTTTTGGTAGTGGTGGTTGCGTTGGCTTTGACGTGGCTGCGCGAATGCACCGACGCTACTTCGTGACCACTTATCAGTCTAGTTCACAATAATCTCAGTCAAAACATCTCAAAAACATTGTTTATGCTGAAAAAATTCGAGATTTGCAGCAATTAAGAGATAGAATTTACGCAGTAATAGCGACTGTAATCCCTGACATGATTGAGCGCACATGGAGGAAGACTGATTACCGCTTAGATGTTTGTCGAGCAACAGGGGGAGCTCATATTGGAAACTTTAATTAAAAAGTAATGTAATCACAGCATTTTGCAATATAACAGTGTAAATATAAATAGTTTATCTTTATTAAAGCCTTAGTTATCTTAATTCAAAATCAGGGACACATTTTTCGATGACCCTGTATATATGACAGTCCCGTCATTGTCACTACAAGAGAATACATTGATGCTTTAAACAACAACTCGTTCTTGAGTAAGCTTAAAGATAAAGTTGAGCTGCCAACTGAAAAAGCATATGAAGGACCAGTCCCTAATAAAGTAAAATGATTGAGGACTTAAATCGCCTCATGGCCTATATTACTGGAGAATTGAGAAGATTTTATGAAGAAATTTCATTATGGACGCCCATTGAAATTGAACAACCTGCTGATGAATTAAAAAAGTAATCACTGAGTAGTTTTTCCTTGTCTCACATCATGTATCTATTAATGTGGTTCTCAAATGACCTGCTCAACAACGCGAAACTTCCTGACACATTTTCCATCTCATTTTTAAACGCAAAGACATAAAATTTGCAAGTCTGACTATTGAAGCAATTTGGAATCGAAATGATTATTAAATTTTTAGATAAATAAATTACGTATCAAGTTATAAGGGTGTTACGTGATGACCCGTTTTTTTCTGCTTCTCTGGCTGCCAAGTTGGAAATTCGGTTCAAAATGCCTACTTTAACGGTATTTTCTGAACTCAGATTTTTATCTGTTGTTAATTAAATAAAATGCATGGTGCTTACAAGTGTCCTGTTGTTCACATCACGAAACTATGAATAAAAAGGAATTGACATATCCTCAAACTGGTGAAACTTCAATTGTAACCGGTTCCGCAGTACCTGATTATCATCGGAGCAAACTTACACCAATAAATTTGAATGGAAATTCCTCCTTATGTGCGCCTTATTCATGCCAAATTTCTGTTATTATTAAGACAAAAATATCGATTTTTTTTTACTGAGGAAAGTTTGGCATGGCGGTATACTCAGGTAAGTAGAGTAAGGTAAGTCCTTACTCTCAGTCCTATGTCATTACTCAGGTAAGTACATTTCCATATTGCCATATTGTTACTACATAAACAATCCTCCTGTCAAAATCAGTGAACTTGCTTACCGCCGGGGTACTTATAAACGTCCACCAATACATTTGAAGAAAAATATTTGCCTTCTTTAAACGCTTTATTCTTATTCATGCAGAATTTCTGTCATTAAGGCAAAAAAAAAAAATTCGTTTTTACTTGTGAAAGTTTGCCCCGGCGTTAATCAGGCCCTGGATCCTATGTAAACAAACAAAATGAGAACAACATTATTTCCTCTAATTAGAGATATGTACGACTGGTCAATTATTTACCTGACAACCAGTGGAAACATCAGCATGATAAAAAGCATGTGCGTCATCCGGACAGTTGAAGGCCATTGCAGCAGACAAGCATGCCAGCATTGTTGCTGCAAACATCATGGTTTCCATTTTTCTGAGAAGTACCTAATATAAATTAAGAAAAAATAAAATTAAACAAAATAACAACACACACACACAAACTTTTATGCGTGTGACACATGAAATAATCTTTCCCGTTAAAGAAATGTCAGAAACACTATTCGATTTCTTAATATCTGAATAAGATTATGAGAAAATAACATGCATGCATATATGAATAAAAACTGTTCTGTATGTGTCTAAAACTCGCGAATCTGCATTTCAGTGCATTTTTATAATAGTACTGATGGATGAAACTGAAAATGAAAAAAAAAAATTATATAAATGTAATACATCATTCATGGATTGTTTTAATGATGTTTTATTACAATGGAAGTTTTTTTTTTCTCCTTTCCTTTTCAATGATTCTCATAATATAGATATTGATTATAAGCAGTTATTTTGCATGACGTATAAGGCTGTTCTGAAATAAATAAATAAATAAATAAAAATTTTAATGTTTTTTTTTTACCGCTCAAAAGCACTACATTTTCTATCACATTCGTGAAATAAAAAAGACGAAGAAATTTTTATATGGCTGTTCTCAAATAATAATAAAAAATAAATAAATAAATAAATATAAAAATGTTTTCTCTGTTTAACAACTCGGCATTTTTTGGCACATTCACGATATAAAAGTGACAAAGTAATTTTTGTAAGACTTGTTTTCAAATGAATAATTAATTAATTAATTAATTAAAAATAAAAATATTTTATCCGCTCAACAACGCATCACTTTCTGACACATTGACGAATAAAAGTGACAAAAAATTTTTATATGGCTGCTCTCAAATAATTAAATAAATTCAAATTCAAATGCAATTCCTTGCTCAAGAAAGCAACATTTTCTGACACATTCACGAAATGAAAATGACGAAGTAATTTCTGTATGGCTGTTTTCAAATAAATAAATACTTAAGGTAAAGCCAGGAGAGATGGCGCGGTCGGAGAGATTGCGCCCATAGAGGTTCGGGGGGAAGGAGTAAAGTGAGCGCGCAGCGACTCCAGGTAGTTGTACAACAGCAGTACTGGAGTGCCTACTTGAAAGTGCACGTTGATTATTTCGAGCATCTAAGATAAAGCAGTGCTATTTTGTTTTGTTTTCCCAAAGTAATTGCTTGAATTTTCATAGCTATTTGTCAGAATTTCTATACAATGTCAGTAGTACAAAATATTGTAAACTTAAACGATTTCTTATAAGCTACTAATCTAGACTAACAGTGTGAACATCAACGGTTCGTTTTAGTAGCGGCCATGTTTAAATAAAAGGCCGCGCAATCTCTCCTACCGAAATTGGAGAGTTTGCGCATCTGCTACTTAGGAGAGAGAACGCGCACTGTTCCCATTAGTTTCCATGCTAGGAGAGATTACGCAGCTTATTGGTAAATTTGCATAAAAAGAAAGTAAAAATGAAAATGGACTAATTTTAAGTTAAACGTATTATCAAGCAACTTAATGTTATTTTGTAATCTTATCTGGACTTGCTTTTTCTGATTCTTAATTTTCTTTTTCCTTTTAATTAAAATTTTTTAATCGTTTTTAAAATTATTTCCTTTTTCTGATTCTTTAATCATTAGGTTGAAATATTCACTCCTAATACAATAATATTTGTTCACAACCACCTTACAACAATCTCATTTAAGTGTAATTATTATTGATAACAATTTAATTGTAGTTATTATTAGTAACAATCTCTCCTACCCATGTGCGCAATCACACCAACCCTGTAAGAACAGATTGCGCAAAATAACTTTCTTGGTTTTATTACAACTGTTCTATTAAATTACAACATAACAACAAAATAGTAATGGAAATGCATAAAAAACAAATGAAGTAAAAATTATTCATGGATAGTTTAGCAAAAAATTCATATTTAGATTATTTATTGTTATTCTTTTGAATTGTGCGCACACTCTCCTAGCTT
This sequence comes from Maratus michaelseni, assembly GCA_963931845.1. Taxonomy (NCBI): domain Eukaryota; kingdom Metazoa; phylum Arthropoda; class Arachnida; order Araneae; family Salticidae; genus Maratus; species Maratus michaelseni. Next base: position 96,605,993 of record OZ007600.1, read on the forward strand.
TACCTTAAATAAATAAAAATAAAAATGTTTCTTCTCGCTTAATAATACGATAGTTTCTGATATCTTCAAGAAATAAAAGTGACGAAGTAATTTTTACATGGCTGTTCTCAAATAAATATATAATAAAAAAAAATTTCACTGCTCAACAACGCGACATTTCTTGACACATCCACGATATAAAAGTAACGAAATAACTTTTGTATGGTTATGTCTCGTATAAAAATGTCGTGTTGTTGAACAGGGAAAAACATTTTATTTTTTATTTTTTTAATTATTTATTTATTTGAGAACAGCTATGTAAAAATTACTTCATGACTTTTATTTCCTGAACATGTCAGAAACTAATCGTGTTGTAGAGCAAGAAGAAACATTTTTTTTATTTGAAAACAGCCATACAAAAATTACTTCGTCACTTTTATTTCGTGATTGTGCCAGACTGTGTCACGTTGTTCAAAGAGGAAACACATTTTTACACGACTGTTCTCAAATAAATAAATAATTAAACAAATAAAAGTTAAAAAGTTTTTCCCTGCTCGACAACGCGACATTTTTTGACACATCCACCACATAAAAGTAACGAAGTAATTTTTGTATGGATGTTTTCAAATAAATAAATAAATAAAAATAGAAACATTTTCCCGCTCAACAACGCGACATTTTTTGACAAATTCACGAGATAAAAGTAACGAAGTAAGTGTTGTATAACTGTTCTCAAATAAATAAATAATTAAATGAATAAAAATAAAATGTTTTTTCCTGCCCAACAACGCGAAGCTTTCTGACATATTAACGAAATAAAAGTGACGAATTTATTTTTGCATAGCTGTTCTCAAATAAATACATACGTATAAGTAAGTAAATAATAATAAAAAAAAATCGCGCTCAACAGTGCGACACTCGTTGGCACATTCACTAAATAAAAGTGACGAAGTATTTTTTTGTCTGTAAAATCATGAAATTTGTAAGGATGAATATAACATTGTAACCTATTTTTCTTTTTTTAACAGACTCAAAAAAGGAGGAAGTTATCAATTCGACGTGTATGTATTTTATTTTTTTTTTTTAATGTATGTTCACCGATTACACCGGAACTATGCGTCCTATTTATGTGATTTTTTTTAATTATTATTATTCGAAAGAGGATACTCTCGAATTGGTCCCATTAAAATTTATTAAAATTGGTTCAGTACTTTTTCAGAAATTCAACAAAAACTAAAAAAAAAATAAGCATTTTTAAAATAGTTAATTTGTTGGGCAGACGACTATCATTTAATATCCTAAAATATTCTCTTACGTGAATTTGCAAATAAAAATACTGACATATTTAAATCAGCTTTAACTTATCGGATCATAATTCTGCATGAATAAATTAAAGGGGGGGGGGGATTAGCCGCTGTTCACCCCCTCTTTATACTTAACCAATAAGTGACTTATCACAATGAACGTATATACAAAATTTTAAGCAAATCGGATATTATCAAGAGTTATTACGTCTGGGTCACCAGTTGTTGGACAGATGACTTTCAGGTTACAAATAGTAAAAAGACTGGCATATTTAAATTAGCTTTAACCTATCGGATTTATTTTCATAGAACAAACTTTTTAAGATCCAAACAAAAACTAAAACTTTTGAGTGTTGCCAAATTTGAAAATCAAAATTACATAAAATTGTGAATTGGATAAATATAATACAGCGTACGGATGAAAACTATAAATTATGCCACAACAAATCTACTTTTGAATCTTTTAAAAGTTCCATTGTTACAGTTTCACAGCGGTTTAGCATATTTTGACGAGCGTTTATTGGCGCATAATTAAATACATTGTTGTTTCAACTCCCATACAAATGTACGAGTTACCGAAAATATTTGGCGATTTATCACCTGTGGCGCACTAGTTGGAAACTGCCTTTAAAATATCCAATTAGCTATATTATATTATACAATACAGTTGTATATAAATGCTTCTGCAATTGTCTTTTAATATTTCTACTACATAATATTAACTATAGAGTGACAATATAGAAAGAAAGAAAGAAAGGGGTTACTCCGAATAGTATTATAGGCGACATTATTGGTGCAGTGTATTTACCTAGTACGGATCGTAAAAATCAGTACACATTAAACATAAGCACCGAAATCAGTGAGTTACGCAGCTATCAAAACTGTAGTATACAGCCCAATTATCCAAGACGATTAGGTGAGAATAATGATAAAATTTCTAATATTCCGTAATCGAGTCTACTGCCAAAGTTAGCGTGAAATAAAAAATATATTAGCAACAATATGGTTTAATATAAATATAGATATCATTAAAGGCTTTAAAGACATTAGATGAGAATAATGATAAATTTTCTAATATTCCGTACTCGAGTCTACTGTTGTAAATATAGATATCATTAAAGGCTTTAAAGACATTAGAGGATAATAATGGTAAATTTTCTAATCTTCGATACTCGAATCTATACTGCCAAGGTTAGCGTGAAATAAAAAAGATATTAGCACCAATAAGGTTTAATGTAAATATGGATATCACTAAAGTAATAAATAAATAAATAAACTTTTTAACCAAAAAAAAGAACATACTTCAAAAACTACTAAAAAGCGAAAAATAAATTTTTTAACCAAAAATAGAACCGACTTCAAAAACTACTACAAAGTAAAAAATATTTTTTTTTAGATAATAGTTAACAAGAAATTAAATTAAGAGCATTGTATTTACCATGCATATTATTATATTTATGTACATTAATTTGATTTTTTGGAGTCGGTGTCAGCCAAGCCAAGTACAAAATTCAAAACAAAATATCCAATATAAATCGTAACACGCGTATAAATTATATCTACATAAATACGAGGCAATAAAAAAAAATGCATATAACTCATCAAATGGTAGAAAATACAATGATTTAAATGATTAACTAATTTCCAAAGCAATGTTTGTCGACATATAGTTGCTAATCTCATTTGAAAATACACATTTATAACATCAGATGAAATGTTTAAAAATAGTAACATGGCTTTAACTTGGCTTGCCTGGCACCGACTTCAAAAAATCAAATTAATGTACTTAAATATAATAATATGCATGGTAAATACAATGCTCTTAATTTAATTTCTTATTAACTATTATCTAAAAGAATTATTTTTTACTTTGTAGTAGTTTTTGAAGTCGGTTCTATTTTTGGTTGAAAAGTTTATTTGATCCAATAAATGTTGTCCGGGACCGTGCGCGCGATGCATTGGCGGCCTCGGCGTGGGCCTTCCCTGCCCGTCGGCAACCTTAACGTATCCCCGCGTGCCGGGGAACATACCGGGTGGGACGTTAAAGGTCCACGGTCTGTGGCTCTGCCGGACCGATCTTCTCACTCAGGCACTAAATAACTAAGAATCAAATAGCGTTCTTTCTATAAATGAATTTCACCATGAGTTATAATCCGTTGCTCTTCCATGACTGTTGTGTCCAGAAAATCGGTTACAAATGCCAAATTTTACGGCATTTTTCGAAAGATTTTATTTATTTTATAGAAAAATAGGAAACACTAATCGATTTCTTTGTACCAATAATAAGAACACTTATAAAGTCAACGCATTTACAAATAAAAATTACTTCGGAAATGTATAAGAAAACAGTTATTTTGAATTTGAGAGCTGTTCTCAAATTCAAACTGGCTACTTTGTGGCACATTTTTTAATTTATTTTTGTTCGCAAATATATCGAATTGGCTCTTAATAAGAAACTATGTAATCGAGCTTTTTTCTTTTCTTTTCTTTTCTTTTCTTTTCTTTTGGTAAAGGCAGCATATATCAGAAAAGGCTGTCAAAGTTAGCTTTTTGAATAGAATTTCCTGACGCTAAAAAGTGTTATTAAATTGCATTGATAATTAATTTAAAATGTTTTAATAAACATGTTCAATAACTATGAACATGTATAATATATGCTTCATGTATTAAAAAATTTGGCATTGATAATATAAAAAAAAAATACTTTGAATCTTTTTATATTTGTTTTTAATATCTTGTTCAGATTATGTCTTTTTCGCCTAAAAAATACTAATTTGTAAATATAAGGTTTCAAATGCAGATTTTTCAAATGCTTATTTTCAATCAGGTGCGGTCACAAGCGGAAAATAAATTTATGAATGTTTGCAGAAATAAAAAGTACACATACCACTGAAAAGCAATTTTAAAATGCATTGAAAATTAATTTAAAATGTTCTAATAAACATGTGCAGTAACTATGAACATGTATAATATATACTTCATGTATCAAAAAATTTGGCATTGATAAAATAAAAAAATACTTTGAATCTTTTTATATTTGTTTTTAATATCTTGTTCCGATTATGTCTTTTTCCGCCTAAAAATTTCTAATTTGTAAATATAAGGTTTCAAATACAGATTTTTAAATGCATATTTTCTATCAGGTGGTCACAAGCTGAAAATAAATTCATCAATGTTTGCAGAAATAACGAATACATATACCACTAAAAAGTATTATTAAATTGCATTGATAAAATTTAAAATGTTCTAATAAACATGATCAATAACTATGAACATGTATAATATATGCTTCATGTATCAAAAAATTTGGCATTGATAAAATAAAAAAAAATACTTTGGATCTTTTTATATTTGTTTTTCATATCTTGTTCAGATTATGTCTTTTCCGTCTAAAAATTACTAATTTGTAGATATAAGGTTTCAAATGCAGATTTTTAAAGGCTTATTTTCAATCAGGTGGTCACAAGCTGAAAATAAATTCATGAATGTTTGCAGAAATAACGAATACATATACCACTAAAAAGTATTATTAAATTGCATTGATAATTAATTTAAAATGTTCTAATAAACATGTTCAATAACTATCAACATGTATAATATATACTTCATGCATCAAAAAATGTAGCATGGATAAAAAAAAAAATACTTTGAATTTTTTTATATTTGTTTTTAATATTTTGTTGAGAGTATGTCTTTTCACTCTAAAAATTAGTAACTTGCAAATAAAGTTTCAAATGCAGAATTTAAATTTTTATTATCAGTTAGAGGTTCACAAGGTTAAAATAATTTCATGAATGCTTATGCAGAAATAAAAAATACACATACCACAGAAAAGCAATTTTAAAATGCATTGATAATTAATTTAAATTTTCTAATATAAATGTTTAATAAGTACGAACATGTATAAAATACGCTTTATGCATCTAAAAATTTAGCATTGATAAAATTCAAAATACTTTGAGTCTTTTTTATATTTATTTTTCAAATTTCATAAAGATTCATGTCTTTTGCCACTAAAAAGTTAGTAAATTTGTAAATAAGGTTTCAATTACAACATTTTACATAACTGTTTTCGGTCAGACGGTCACAAGCTTAAAATAAATGCATAATTGTTTTGCGGAAATAACTAATACCTATATCACTAAAAAACATTATTAAATGCATTCATAATTTAAAATTTTCTAATGTATATGTTTAACAAATATGAACATTTGTATAAAATACGCTTGATGCATCTAAAAATTTAGCACTGAGAAAATGCAAAATACTTTGAGTCTTCTTATATTTATTTTTAAAATGTGGTTGTCTCTCTCATGTCTTTTTTCCTTAAAAATTAGTAAACTGTAAATGAGATTTAAAATTCGGAATTTAAATACTTATTTTCAGTCAGACGGTTACAAGCTTAAAAGAAATTCATGTCTTTTTTCAGGAATAACAAATAGATAAACCACCAAAAACATTATTAAAATGTATTGATTTAATTGAATTTAAAATTTTCTAATATTACATGTTCAATACCTATCAACATATATAAAATAGGCTTCCTTCATCAAAAAATGTCGCATTGATAAAATAAAAAAATACTTGAATTCATTTATATTTGCTTTTAATATCTTGTGCAGATTATGTCTTTTCCCCCCTAAATATTAGTAACTTGTAAATAAGGTTTCAAATGCAGATTTTCAAATCCTATTTTTAGTTAGATGGTCACAAGCTTAAAATAAATTCATGAATTTTTGCATAAATAACGAATACATATATCACTAAAAAGCATTATTAAATTGTATTGATAATTAATTAAAAATGTTCTATTAATATACATGTTCAATACTTATGAACATGTATAAAATACGCTTCATGCATCTGAAAATTCAGAATTCATAAAACGCAAAATACTTTGGGTCTTTTTATGTATATTTTTAAAACCTCGTTCAGATTCATGTATTTTTCCCTAAAAAATTGTAACTTTTAATTGCAGAATTTTAAATGATTATTTTTATTGAAATGGTCAGAAGTTTAAGAGAAATTCATGAATTTTTGCAGAAATAACAAATACACATACTACTAAAAACGTTATTGAAATGCATTAATAAAATTCATGCATTTTAAAATTAAGCATTGATAAAATGAAAAATGCTTTGAAACTATTTATACTTACTTTTAAAAATCTCGTTCATATCCTTTTTTTTCTCTTAAAATTAAGTAAATTACAAATATGTTTTCAAGCATAGAAATTGCCCCACCAGTGGCTGAGAGGTTCAGCTCTCAAAGCTGGTATACGGGGTGCTAGATTAAAACCCCTGTCGCGCTCGTCGACCTAATCGTTCGGAGTTTTCTGTGGTTTTCTTTCAACCTTGCCGTAAATACGGGTTAGGATCCCTTAGAAAGACTCCTACGGAGGACACTCCCCAACTGGGCTTATATTCCTCGTGTAGATAGTTGGCCGTCATAAAATCAACCAAACATAGATTTTTTTTCTGCCAGACGTTCACAAATTTAAGGTCAAATCCAAACTGACTACATTCTGGAATATTTTTTAATTCAGTTTTGTTCGCAAACGTACTAAATTTGAAGGTTCTCGTGCTCTTATTAAAAAAAAAAAATGGAATCGGATTTTTTTTCCCGTTTTTCGGTAAAGACTGAAGATTTTTTAGAAAAGGCTGTCAAAGTTGGTGTTTTGAAGTAAATGTTCGGACGCGACAGCGCAGGAAAGGCGAACAAAACTGCCGTCTTAAGACAACAACAGCTTATAAATCTAGTTTTAATTCATTTATCGAAAAATTATTGTTTTCAATTACAAATCACTTCAATAATCATTCCTCCAAGTATCATGCTTTTATTTTTAAAAATAAGTCAGTAAATTTTGCTTTGTTAAGCGAGGGGAAAAAAATTGACTTTATATGGCAATTGCAAATGTATATGTCACCAAAATACATTATTAAAATGTACTGAAAAATTAATTTAAAGTTTATAAACACTTTTTTCTATAAACATTATATTTTTAGTTCAATACATCCGAACGTGTATAATACGTACTTTAAACTAAAAATTAAACAGATATAGAATGAAAAATGCTTTTAGTTATTTTATACTTAGTTTTAAAATCTCGTTCATATGTATGTTTTTTTCACACCTAAAACTAAGAAAAATTTGAAAACAACCTCTCATATATGGAACCTAAAATTCTACTTTTCAGTCAAACTTTTAACATTCACAACATTAAAATAAAATTTATAGAATATGTCATTAAAAAAATGTATGACTTGTACGACAATAAACAATAATATGATAATGCAAACTATTATTAAACTGTAATGAATCAATAATTTAAATTTATGGAATATTTCTATACTGTACAATAATATGATACTGCAAACTATTATTAAACTGTATAATGAATCAATAATTTAAATTTATGGAATATTTCTACAGTATGCATTCAATACTTCTAGTCTGTGTAATAACAATAATTTATAACTATTGCTATTATTATTATTACTTATTCACAGACATTAAAAGTATTATTTTTTAAATAAAAATAAATAGCCATCTTAGTTTTGCCATCTGTAAATAGATTTCAAAATGATAATAATAATAATAATACATGTTATTCTACTTTGGGTGATTTTTGCTGTGGAATGAAACTTCCGTATATCAGAAAGGGACGTTTATAAATCTTTTAAAACTCATTAATGGTAGAAAAGAAAATATTTTAATTTTCTTTGATACTTTTATATACATATACATTTTATATATTCACAATGAAATATTCTATCTAAAACCGTTACTAAAATTGTTTTCAAATTAATTTTAGCATAAATTATTTTTTAACCAAAAAGTTACAGATTTAAAATGATTGTCTATGCTTAAACACCATTAATAATAGTCGACTTTTTAAAATCCTCCACTATCTATATTTCGTCATTCTCTAACATTCACCCGAATGATGTGAATTTCATTGTAAATTCACCTAAAATTCACAATGAAAATAGGTTATTTTAAAAACACAAATTGCACAAATTGTGCTTATTAGTTGCTAAAATCAGTGTAAAAATTGTTTTAAACTTATAAAAGAGCTAAAATCCTACATGTTTCGGCTTTAAACTTAAAGCCATCATCGGGGAAGAGGAACAACACAAACGACTACTGATCTTTTTTTTTTTTTTTTTTTTTTTTTCTGTTTTTTTGTGTTTGTGTTGTTCCTCTTCCCCGATGATGGCTTTAAGTTTAAAGCCGAAACATGTAGGATTTTAGCTCTTTTATGAGTTTAAAACAATTTTTACACTGATTTTAGCAACTAATAAGCACAATTTGTGCAATTTGTGTTTATATTAAGCTACTCTTCCATTCCTTTTTTATATTTTATGTTTCATACAAGAATTGCTAATTTGTAATCGAACTAAATGGATTTTCATAGAACACAAAAATACGAGTATATATTGATCAATACCAGGTCGTAAACTACAATTATTCCAATGTTAAAAAATACAAATATATATAAACTATGAAATTTGAATATGTATATAATTTTGACTTAAATATACTATTAACAAATATTAAGCTACTCTTCCATTTCTTTTTTATATTTTATGTTTCATACAAGAATTGCTAATTTTTAATCGAACTAAAGGGATTTTCATAGAACACAAAAATACGAGTATATATTGATCAATACCAAGTCGTAAACTACAATTATTCCAATGTTAAAAAATACAAATATACATAAACTATGAAATTTGAATATGTATATAATTTTGACTTAAATATAGTTATTTAAGTATAACTATATTTATTACAATATAAGTTAAGTATAACTATATTTATTACAATATAAGTTAAGTATAACTATATTTATTAGTGCAAGAGTATATTAAGCTTACTCTTGCACTATATTCTTTTTTGTATTTAATTTTTTTTATAAAAGTATTGTTAATTTGTAGTAAGACTAAATGTACTATTCAAATAATACAAAAATATGTGTATATATTGATCATATACCAAAATTTAAAGTACAATTCTTCCAATGTTTAAGAAATTCTAATATAAACTATGAAATCTGAATATGTATATAATTTTTACTTAAATGTAGTATTAAGAAATATTAACAATAGCTTAATTATTAATAATAGCTTAATTAACAAATATTAAGCTACTCTTCCATTTCTGTTTTATATTTTATGTTTCATACAAGAATTGCTAATTTGTAATCGAACTAAATGGATTTTCATAGAACACAAAAATACGAGTATACATTGATCAATACCAAGTCGTAAACTACAATTATTCCAATGTTAAAAAATACAAATATATATAAACTATGAAATTTGAATATGTATATAATTTTGACTTAAATATAGTATTAACAAATATTAAGCTACTCTTCCATTTCTCTTTTATATTTTATGTTTCATACAAGAATTGCTAATTTGTAATCGAACTAAAGAGATTTTCATAGAACACAAAAATACGAGTATATATTGATCAATACCAAGTCGTAAACTACAATTATTCCAATGTTAAAAAATACAAATATATATAAACTATGAAATTTGAATATGTATATAATTTTGACTTAAATATAGTATTAACAAATATTAAGCTACTCTTCCATTTCTTTTTTATATTTTATGTTTCATACAAGAATTGCTAATTTGTAATCGAACTAAATGGATTTTCATAGAACACAAAAATACGAGTATATATTTATCAATACCAAGTCGTAAACTACAATTATTCTAATGTTAAAAAATACAAATATATATAAACTATGAAATTTGAATATGTATATAATTTTTACTTAAATATAGTATTAACAAATATTAAGCTACTCTTCCATTTCTTTTTTATATTTTATGTTTCATACAAGAATTGCTAATTTGTAATCGAACTAAAGGGATTTTCATAGAACACAATAATACGAGTATATATTTATCAATACCAAGTCGTAAACTACAATTATTCCAATGTTAAAAAATACAAATATATATAAACTATGAAATTTGAATATGTATATAATTTTTACTTAAATATAGTATTAACAAATATTAAGCTACTCTTCCATTTCTTTTTTATATTTCATGTTTCATACAAGAATTGCTAATTTGTAATCGAACTAAAGGGATTTTCATAGAACACAATAATACGAGTATATATTGATCAATACCAAGTCGTAAACTACAATTATTCCAATGTTAAAAAATACAAATATATATAAACTATGAAATTTGAATATGTATATAATTTTGACTTAAATATAGTATTAACACATATTAACCTACTCTTCCATTTCTTTTTTATATTTTATGTTTCATACAAGAATTGCTAATTTGTAATCGAACTAAAGGGATTTTCATAACGAGTATATAATTTATCATACACCAAGCCTTAAACTACAATTGTTCTAATGTTTAAAGAAATATAAATTAAATTATAAAATTTGAATATGTATATAAATTTTGTTTAAATGTATTATGAAATATTAAGCTTACTCTTGCACTATATTCTTTTTTGTATTTAATTTTTTTTGATAAAAGTATTGTTAATTTGTAGTAAGGCTAAATGTACTATTCAAATAATACAAAAATATGTGTATATATTGATCATACACCAAAATTTAAAGTACAATTCTTCCAATGTTTAAGAAATTCTAATATAAACTATGAAATCTGAATATGTATATAATTTTTACTTAAATGTAGTATTAAGAAATATTAAGCTACTTTTTCATTTCTTTTTTATATTTTATTTTTCATACAAACACTGCGGATTTTTAATCGAACTAAATGGATTTTCATAACAAGTATATATTGATGATACACCAAGACTTAAACTACAATTGTTCCAATGCTTAAAAAATATATAAATTAAATTGTGAAATTTGAATATGTATAAAATTTTGGTTTCGTATTAAGAAATATAAAGCTACTCTTCCATTTGTTTTCTTTATTTACTCTTTTTTTTTTTTTCATGCAAGCATTGCTAATTTGTATTAGGACTAAATGGGCTATTCAAAGAACACAAAAATACTATTATATATTGATCACACACCAAGACTTAAACTACAAATGTTCCAATGTTTAAAAAAATATAAAAGAAATTATGAAATTTGAATATGTATGTAATTTTGGTTTAATATTAAGAAATATAAAGCTACTCTTCTATTTATTTTCTTTCTTTTTTTTTTCCTTTCTTTCTTCCTTTATTTTATTTTATTTTATTTATTTATTTATTTATTTATTTTATTATTTTTTTGGGGGGGAGGGGGGGGTAATATTTTTTTCATACTAGCATTGCTAATTTGTATTAGGACTAAATGGGCTATTGAGAGAGCACAAAAATACGAGTATATATTGATCACACACCAAGACTTAAACTACAAATGTCCCAATGTTTAAAAATATATAAAATAAATTATGAAATGGAATATGTATATAATTTTAGTTTCATATTCAGAAATATAAAGCTACTCTTCCATTTCTTTTCTTTATTTTATTCTATTTTATTTATTTATTTATTTTTGTATTTCATTTTTCATACAAGCATTGTTAATTTGTATTAGGACTAAATGGACTATTCAAAGAGCACAAAAATGCGTTTATATATTGATCTCACACCAAGATTTAAACTACAAATGTTCCAATGTTTAAAAAAATCTAATATAACTATGTAATTTGAATATGTATAGAAATTTTGTTTAAATATATTAAGAAATATTAAACTACTCTTACACTACATATACTTTTTGTATTTTATTTTTCATACAAGCATCGCTAATTTGTAGTCTTTCTAAATGGACTATTCATAAAACACAAAAATTGAAGTATATATTGATCATACATTAAGACTTAAACTACAATTATGCAAATGTTTAAAAAAAATTCATATAAACTATGAAATTTGAATATGCATATAATTTTCATTTATTAAGTTAATCTTTCATTTCTTTTATATATTTTTTTCTTTTTTCATAGAATCATCGCTAAAATGTAGTCTGACTAAATGAAATATTCATAAAACACAAAATAGGAGTATAATATTGATCATACACCACGACTTAAACTACAATTGTTCCAATGTTTAAAAAATTCTAATATAAAGTATGAAATTTGAATATATATATATATAATTTTGGATTAAGTTTATTAAGAAATATTAAGCTACTCTTGCAATGCATTCTTTTTTTTTTTTTTTTTTTTTTTTTTTTATTTAATTTTTTATATAAGCAATGCTAGTTTGTATTTGTACTAAATGGTTTTTTTTTAGTCAGCACGAAAATACGAGTATATATTGATCACACAACAAGACAAACTACATTTTTCAATGTTTAAAAATTTTTGATATAAACTATGAAATTTAAATATGTATGAGTATATAAATTTGGTTTAATAATAAGAAGCTTGCACTACATTTATTTTTTCTCTATTATTTTACATACAAGCATCCCTATGAAATTTGAATATGTACATAATTTTGGCTTAAATAGAGTATTAAGAAATATTAAGCTTATGTTAAACAAAAATATAATGTAAATTATGAATTTTGAATATGTATGTAATGTTTGGTTTAATATTAAGAAATATTAAACTACTCTTCCCTTTCTTTTCTTTCTTCTTCTTCTTTTTTTTTTTTTTTTTTTTTTTTTTTTTTTTTTCTTTTTTCATACAAGCATTACTATTTTGTAGTCGGACTAAATGGACTATTCAGAGAGCACAAAAATACGAGTATATATTGATCATACACCAAGACTTAAACTACAAATGTTCCTAAGTTAAAAAAATGCTACTATAAACTATGAAATTTGAATATGTATATAAGTTTTGTTTAAATGTATTAAGAAATATTAAGCTGCTATTGCACTATATTTCTTTATGGCGTTTTATTTCTCATAAAATCATTGCTAATTTGTACTCCGTTTAAACGGAAAAATGTGCAAACAAAACAATTATCTACAGTAATCCATCAACCTCCATAATCCACAAAACTTTCGTCCCCAAACTGTGTGGATTCCACGCAGATAAAAGTAATTTGAATTGGTAATTACCAGCTAAATGAAAATTATCAAAGACTACGTACTTACCTACCACCAGTTTTCTCCAAGTGTTTCGTCGACCAGCTGAGAGAAAAATAGAACAAGAACTGGTGTTTTTAAAAATCCGAAGGTCCTATTTATTTATACTATCAAAATTTCTTCAGGACATCCTGATTGTTATCAAAAGGTAAAGGGGGGAGAGAGAATTTGTGACTGCTGTTTGTCCTTGAGGGGACATTGGTCAGACAAATAGCTTCACAACAGTCCTTCTCTTGTCGTCCTATATCAAGATAAGATTGTTGCAAAATAATGGAACAGACAGACAGAACTGTTCTGTCGCGACGATAAATGAAAGTATGGAGTAAACAAGGGGCAAAATTATATTCGTCTTTTAAGAGAATCTATTGAAATTCAATATAAATTTTCTTATGTATTTCATTAGTATAATGAACGAAAAATTCATCAGATACCTTTTATTTATATCAGTTAACATCCATAATTATTAATATTCTGGCTTATATTGGAATTTTTTATACTATAGTTTAAATATAAACGTACGGGAGCTCACCGGAACACAGCTCTTATACTTTTTTACTTTTAATGAGCATTTAATTATTTTTCGGAGGTTACCGGAGCTTTAAATACTGCACACTGAAGTGCTTTGCATGTTGTATTTTCAAGTCAGCGCAAAATAATTTCACAGCTTAGAAAAAGGTATGAGAGAGCCCCCCGTATATACAACAGATGATTTCGGGATCTTTTTTCGGAGCACGAGCCCAAAATATTTTGTGTCATCGGATCCCGAGTTAGATCGAACCTGATACCGAAATTATACGCAATAGAAAACTGTTAATAACATTTTAAAATTGTTTCAAGATTAATTTTCTCATTTTAAAATATAGTCTTACATAAAAATAAGTATAATCCTAAATACTCCTTCATAACAACGTTTTCTGATTTTCGCGAAAATATGTTTAAAATAGCAAGTTTGTTATTTAAATCCAATCGCTGGCAGTAACATGCAACAATCACAATTCTTCTTCTTTTAAAATATCCCTGTAGAGTTACTTCAGAAATACATGATGAGTTCCGCTTTCCAGTAATTCAGGAAAGGGCTTCAAATGAAAATTGAGGATATACATGCGATATCCCACGGCTTTTTTTTTTGTTATCAACACTGACCGTGAAAAGGCTTCAGAATATGATGGAATATTTCTTTTTATATCCCACCAATAACAATTCAAAACCCTTTCAAAGTAATATTTAAAAGATTGTAAAACTTTTTGAGAAACTTTCATTACATTCTTGATTCTCTTTTATTTCCCCTTTTTTAAGTGCGTTCATAATTATATAAATATGTAGCACCTATAGTCGTCGTCTGGTCCGTCCGTCTGTATGTCCGCATATAACAGTACAAAAACTACCCAAGCGAAGGAGTTGGAAATTTAATATATATAATCGTTGCAGAATTTTGCCGAATCATTTCAAATTTTATGAAAATCGAATCAAAACTTAAAAATATATTATTAAAAGTTTTCTTTATTCTATTAAATCCTATCATACGTAATCTATATAGTAAAAGCGCAAGTCTGAGGAAAGCAAATACGGGCTAACCCTATCTTTTTCCATATGCCAAGCGGCTATTTTTATGCAAAATTATTTTTTCGAATAAAATTGCATAAAAGTGCATTTTTTGAATGATAGTTCAAAAAAATTGTTTCCTTGCGAGATGAGTTACGTTAAAAAATGTATAGATTCTGAGATAACGTCAGTGACAGTTAGGTTAACAGCCGAATATCTCAATCCATCAAAGTAAATAAACAAAAAATTCATTCGTCGTGAGCCATAGAAATATTAAAAACCATGGAGGTAATCTTTGAAAAGCAAGATCGCCATGGTGAATTTTACAGCTCTGTCGAAAAAAAAACAAAATTCGCATCTTTAAACATGGCAAAAAAATAAGAAAACGAAAGGCATCCCCATTTCGCTCATTGCAGACGATATAACATATAACGATATTTCATTGAAATAATAACGATGTTTTTTTTTTCTTTTTTTTTTTTTTTTTTAGATTGTAAAACTAGTTATACCACGAAGCGAACGCACCTCCTTTTTCATGTTTAACGTACAATTTCAAAATTGTCTTTTTTTTTCAATTTGTGAATAAATAAAAATTTTACTTTGAGTCCCAGTTCATGTCGGACCCAGGCTCGGGCTCTGGCTCGGGCTCGAGCTCACAGGCTCGAACTGAGCCCGTCTTATCACTAATATACACAATTAAACAAACAAGATATTGTTTACATTTTGAATGCAAGCGTAGTGTTTGCATTTCAAAGCAGCACATTCAATAATACTCGAAGAATACCAGAAATAAAAAAAAATCAAAACCAAGAATTTATTCAAGGATTTCGATAAGTACAAAAAAGGGAAAAAAAACTTAGTATTTATCTAAAGAATTTACACACAAATTTACCTTACAATACTTCTGAAGATCTTTCTGCACTTATAAGAACTACCCGCTACTGAAGATTTAAATCTGCAAAGCAGTGTTTGTATGTATGTTTTGATCATTTCATTGCGTAATTTTTACTTATACGCCACATAAAAACTGCGGTTGCTTCGGAAAATCAATTTTTGTTTCGATGACTGGAATCGAAAATTGATTTTCTTCTATTATAAAACTAAACTACTCCCCCCCCCCCCCCAAGAAAAAAAAAGCAATGAAATATTAATTTCATAATCTTACATATTTTCACAAATAACATTTTCACACGACACAATCGGTGTCATTAATAATTTTGATAATGAAAAAAAAAAATTGCATTGCGAAAATTTGTAATAGATAAATAAATAAATAGACAAAAATAGAATATATATTGTTTGTGTGATGCTCAATGCCTTTAAAATTAAATAAACGAATACAATGCTCTTTACCATTTAAACCATTAAAAACGAATAAAATATCGAACAAATAAGCAAGAGTAATTTTGATTATATAAGAAGGTCAGATGTGAGAAACAATCTTTTTAGATAACTTTTAATTACTGAGCACACGAAAAGAATATGAAAATTTTCGGAAATTTTTCCAGAGTAATGTGTTATTTTCAATTATGTGTTTTGTCTACAGGAAGTAACATAGCGTCTATGGAGATCCTGCATCGAAACATTTCGAAACCATTAGTTTTTAATGAAACAATTTCGTGCTTTCATTGAAAAATAAAATAATAATTAAAAAAAAAAAACCTTCACAATATCAAGGCGGCTTGACTAACGTTCGGCATTTTTTTATAAACAAAAATTGACCTAAGAAATGAACATAAATAGCATTTTTTTTCTCCCCCACTCCTACTCGTGCGTGGCAAGCAGTGATCGTTCTCTTGTACTTTTAATAGAAAAATCAAGTTTAAAAGGCATATCCCATCTCATGCACAGGTAACACCATTCTTTTCCGCTGTAGCCAGCTAGCATGTCATGTGATTAGAAGGTGTGTGTGGGGGGTGGGGAGTGGGAGGTTTCAATAAAACAGTAAGGAATCATGTCAATCCAGCTTCTGTGGCATCTAAAATTGGATAAAATGCTAAAAAATGGGCTCAGGTTTTTTTTTTTATATATATATAAGTTTCAAATCAGATTTTTGTGTTTAGAATGAAAACTGATTAATTTATCACATTCATTTCAAAGAATAATAACATATAAGTGATTACAAATAATTCATTTTAAGCAAATCTATAAAACTGAATTAAAATTTCAAGAACATCTAATTTTAATAAAATTAAAGAATAATATATATTTTTTAAATATTTTCTCCTCCCTTAAAATGTTTGGCGCCTTTAATATCATGGCGAATGTGTGCGCTACCGAGAGTTCATTTTCCAGTTTTCCAAAGAATTTTGGTGGAAAGAATGTGGGGGAGAAATTTTTTTAATTTATTTAATTTCGCTAGAAATGTAGTCGATATGAAGTGTCTATATGAAGTCGTTTTCCTGAACATGCCTGTTAAAGGTCCTCTCCCCTCGCCCGAAAACACACGCTCGCTAATGTTAATCCTGTGGAGCATTATTTTTCTAATATTTCGTTTGCATTTCAATATTTTTAAACGATTTTTTTTTTGTATTGGATTGCTGAGATTGTTTACAAATTATAAAATTTAAAACCTAACAAAATAAAAATAATTGATGAAGAATATACTTTATGAAATGAAATTTTGTGAAGGGACATACTTTATTAAGAGGATTTTGTGAAAGGGCCTGTTTTGTAAGATGCAATTTTCTGTAGGGACCTGTTTTATTAAATGGATTTTTGTGAAGGGTCGGTTTTATTAAGAGGAGTTCTGTGAAGAAGCTTATTTTTTAAAAGGAATTTTGTTATGGGGGGGGGGCATGTTTTATTAACCACTTCGCGACGAGCGTCTTTTACAGAATTTTAATCTTTTATCGCAGGTTTTTAAAAACAGAAATTTTTGCTTAATTTAATCTCAGAAATGTTTTGATTAAATATGTCGGAATTATTAATCTCATCTCGAGATAATCAAAAAGTATTTCACTCCGAATGGAAATAATCAAAGTAGCAGATGTTACATCGAAAAAAAGAAAAAACCTCCACTCATTCATTCATCACATCCTAACAAGAAACTAATGACTGTGATTTATAGCTTTTCAACATCAACCAGCAACGGCGAAAATAACTTTTTAGGTGCGTTCGTAATTATATAAATACGTAGCACCTATTGTCGTCGCTTGGTCCGTCCGTCTGTCCGTCCGTCTGTCCGTCCGTCTGTCTGTCCGCATATAACAACGCAAAAACTACCCAACCGAATGGTTTGCAATTTAAAATATATTATGTTTGCAGAATTTTGTCGAGACATTTCAAATTTTATTAAAATCGAATAAAAACTTTAGGAGATATTAATAAAAACATTTATTAAGAAATTTGAATATTTTTTTTTTTTAAATCGGTGCTTTTTTGTTAGAGGCGCTTCCGAAGTTGAATCGTCAAGCGACCGAGATACTTATTCTATGACAGAAATGAATCTGCAGACGATATCATTCATTTCACAGAATTAAAAATCAGAAAAGATCTGAATATTTATGTAACTAGTTATAGTACGAACGCACCTCATTTGTGACGTTTGACGTACAATTTCCAACTTGTTTTACTTATAATGAGCATCTGTGAAATATGCTGAAAACTTAACATTAATTGCATTATATGTTCAGCATTATCGCTAATTAATGGCTATCATCTCTTGCAAAGGAATGCAGTAACTGTGGAAAGTCCTTGATACGTAATCTAAAAGAAAACCGAGTGACTTTATTGATAGAACATTAATGTTTAATTTTTACTTCTGCCATAAAATGTAACGCCGCAGTTGTGAGCTAAAAGGCTCTAAAATAGAAACTTTAAACTTTTTAACAGTAAGTTTGTAGAATGTTTGTACGTGTAGAATTTAACCTTAATTATACATCCTTAAATGACTCGCAAGTGTATTTATTAAGCGTCGTTTAATACACAAATTTAGTTTTTTTAATCCATGAAAGTGATAAAAACCAAGTATCGATGAGAGAAACGGATAATAACTAAATTGCCTACAGGAGATTGCAACGTCATAAAAGGTAAGAAAATTTCCTTATCCCTTATTTAAGTGTACATGTTAGAACAGTTTTTCCCAATTTAAACATGCTAAGATCTTCTCCGCGCTGGGACGAATTCCCCTATCAAATTATAGTAAAATGTTCAATAAAAAATTACTAATAGGAATAATCAGCGACTCTGAGCACTTTTTAGGTCACGTATACGTGACCTTCTGCCAAACGGACTTTAAAGGAATTTTGTGGAGGTTTAGGCTGTTCTCAAATCCAAACAAGCTACTTTCACATTTTTAAATTTATTTTTGTTCGGAAACGCATGGAATTGGCAAGTGTTCTTATTCAGAAACTTTGTAATCGAAAGACGTTTTCCATTTTTTGGCAAAGGCAGAAGATCTTTTAGAAAATTTCTGTCAAAGTCGACGTTTTGATCCGAATTCCAAACGTGCCGCCGCGAGTCAAGAAAAAAACGTCTTCTCACATGACATGAATCCCCTTATACTAATAGAATTAGTATAGAATTGGTAACTCGATAAGTAATTTATTTATCAAAATATTAAAAATTCATTTCGATTCCAAATTGCTTAAATATTCAAGCCTGCCAAGTTTATGCTTTTGCTTTTACAAATAAGTCAGAAAAGGCGTCAGAAAGTTTCGCGTTGTTGAGCAGGTCATTTGAGAACAACATTAAATTTGCTTTATTAAGGTAGACTTTCTCAACTACTTGAAACTTTCTGACACATTTTCTGGCACATTTCTAAACGCAAAGGCATAAAATTGGAAGGTCTGTTGAAGCAATTTGGAATCGAAATGAGTTTCCCCATTTTATAATAAATAAATTAACTTACAGAGTTATAAGCGGTTCGTGTCAAATGGCAGCACGTTTTACGCTTTGATCGCGGCGCCGTGGCGGGAATCCGATTTAAAATGTCGACTTTGACAGTATTTTCTGAAAGATCTTCTGTCTTTCCCAAAAAATGGGAAATGTGTTTGGATTACAAAGTTTCTGAATAAGAACACATGCCAATTTCATGAGTATCCGAACAAAAATGAATTAAAAATAATGTCTAGAAATAGTCCCTTTGGATTTGAGAACAGCCTTAAGAGAAGTTTTGTGAAGGAACCATTCTTGTATTCATCTTATCTTGTATTCATCATATCTTGTATTCATCAGGGTCTTTCTATAATCTTGTCAGTTTTAAAAATGCTTTGACAGGGGTTTTAACAAGTCTTTTCACTCTCCTCCCTCACTTTCACTGCACCAATGCTATTTTAGTCGACAACTATATAGTTACCTGCCACTATAGTTACCTGCCATTGCCTTTAGAAATCAAGAAAACAAAACAAAACAATTAGGTCTTATGTGTAAATATTTAAATTTCAAGGGTAAGATAGGAGTTCATAGGAGTATACAATAGATCAGCGATATCGTGTGGCCCGGTGAGCCTTTATGTGCGGCATGAGACACATAATTAATATTCCAAATGTAATTGAGATGTGCACAAAATTTATTTAAGACCTTTATTGTTGTTTTGCAAATTTTCACAAGAAGACAAAATCTGTCCTGTTATTTATAATTAAATTAAAATATGATAAAACATCTTAAATTCCATTTCTTTAGTCAAATTTTCTTTTTACATGTAAGGTAAAGCCAGGAGAGATGGCGCGATCGGAGAGATTGCGCACATAGAGGTTCGGGGGGAAGGAGTAGAGTGAGCGCGCAGCTACTCCAGGTAGTTGTACAACAGCAATAGTGGAGTGTCTACTTGAAAGTGCACGTTGATTGTTTTGAGCCTCTAAGATAAAGCATTGCTATTTTGTTTTGTTTTCCCAAAGTCAGTGCTTAAATTTTCATAGCTATTCATCAGAATTTCTATACAATGCCAGTAGTAAAAAATATTTTAAACTTAAACGAATTTTCATAGCAATAGTGGAGTGTCTACTTGAAAGTGCACGTTGATTGTTTTGAGCCTCTAAGATAAAGCATTGCTATTTTGTTTTGTTTTCCCAAAGTCAGTGCTTAAATTTTCATAGCTATTCATCAGAATTTCTATACAATGTCAGTAGTAAAAAATATTTTAAACTTAAACGAATTTTCATAAGCTACTAACCTAGACTAACAATGTGAACATCAACGGTTCATTTTAGTAGCGGCCATGTTTAAATAAAGGCCGCGCAATCTCTCCTACCGAAATTGGAGAGTTTGCGCATGTGCTACTTAGGAGAGATGGCGAATTGTTCCTATTAGTTTCCATGCTAGCATAGTTTATTGGTAAATTTGCATAAAAAAATGAAAAATGAAAATGGACTAATTTTAAGTTAAACGTGTTATCAAGTAACTTAATGTTATTTTGTAATCTTATCTGGACTTGCTTTTTCTGATTCATTATTTTTTTTTCCTTTGATTAAAATTTTTTAATCGTTTTTAAAATTATTTCATTTTTCTGATTCTTTAATCATTAGGTTGAAAATTTCACTCCTAATACAATAATATGTGTTGACAAAAACCTTACAATAATGTCATTTAAGTGTAATTATTATTGTTAACAATTTAATTGTATTTATTATTAGTAACAATCTCTCCTACCCATGTGCGCAATCACACCAACCCTGTAAGGACAGATTGCTCAAAATAACTTTCTTGGTTTTATTGCAACTCTTCTATTAAATTACAACATAACAACAAAATAGCAATGGAGATGCATAAAAAACAAAGGAAATAAAAATTATTCATGGATAGTTTAGCAAAAAATTAATATTTAGATTTTTTAGTGTTATTCTTTTGAATTGTGCGCAGAGTATCCTAGCTTATTACCTTACTCCTATTTGTTACATTTCTTCATTTTCAACACAAATCCTACATTATTCCAAATTGATTAAATTTGCACTATATATTTCTACGATTTAAAAAGTATAAAACTTTTTGCAGTTAGCAAAAAACTAACTTATAAGAGAAAATCACCTGATTTTTTTTTTTTTATTTATTTTTTTTTTTCGTTAGAGTTTGGAAATTTAGCATTGTTACATTATATTATACTTTTTATACTTATTACATAGCCAATACTGCTTGTTAGGGTTGAACGATTGTCGCGGAAAAAACTGGCAACAAATTTGTTTACACCACTATTTCTAAACAATAAAACTTCACAGGATATTTCTACAACATTTGCGTAATCTTCAACGAAGAATATTGTTTGATAGTGTTAAAACTGTTTTGTAACATTTTTTCCGCGACTGTCATTCAACCCTATTGATAATAGAAACTTTGTTATATCGCTTTGTTATATTAGTTATATTATCTTACTATTTAAATTGCTCTTTTTTTTTTATCCTGTTATAAGTGTGTTGCGGCCCGGCTAACTTCGTAAACATATATTTGCGGTCCGCAAAAAGAAAAGTTTGAGTATGGCTGCAATAGATTATCCTATCTTCCTAGATGTGGACGTCCCCACTGAGTACGTGACTGCATTATAGCTAGGATTAGGATGACCTTTGAAATACCTTTCAGAGGAAGGATATAAAAACTCCTGATTATCAACATGCAAAACATTGCGATCGAATTTTTCTTAAGATACCATTGAAGTGTCTTGAAGTCGAATAGGAAAGTAAATTTGAGTAAGTAGCGTTACTTTTTATGTACATGTATGTATTATATATTAATTATTATGTACATTACTTATATGTATTATTAGAGCATGATTATCGCAGAGGAACACGGGCATATGCCCCGGGGGCACATTTTCAGGGGACTCAAAATGCATTCTGTCTACTCCCTCAAAATACAAATTAATGCAAATTTATTTTTATAGTTCATAGAAAAAATGAATTTTTCCCATTCATGAAAACTAAATTATCTCAGCGTTCTTCAATAACGACAATGAAATGTAATGTAAACTTCGAAATTACGGGAAGAACGGATGTTACAGAGTTTCACGTTTCACTCAATCCCTTATGTTTAGAGATTTACTTTGTCTAAATAACATATAGTGCAAAAAAATTCGCCTTCTCATAGTATATTTAAGCATTTTTACATGTCTATAACATATTCTTTTTTTTTCATAAAACTATGGTTTAAGTTTTAAACTGTACTTAAAGCTGTTCATAATTCAATTTTCTTGAGATAGGGGTACCCTATATGACCTGTGTGCCTCTGGTCCCGCATAGAGTTTATCAGACCCAGTGTATTATGCTTAAGATTGTTGTTAGGGCCTTAAAAATCAATGTGTTCCCATTCATGAAAACTAAATTATCTCAGCGTTCTTCAAAAACAACAATGAAATGTAATGTAAACTTCGAAATTACGGGAAGAACGGATATTACATTGTTTCACGCTTCACTCAGTCCGTTATATTTAGAGATTTAGTCTAAATAGCATATAAGGTAAAGCCAGGAGAGATGGCGCGGTCGGGGAGATTGCGCACATAGAGGTTCGGGGGGAAGGAGTAGAGTGAGCGCGCAGCGACTCCAGGTAGTTGTACAACAACAGTAGTGGAGTGTCTACTTGAAAGTGCACGTTGATTGCTTTGAGCGTCTAAGATAAAGTATTGATATTTTATTTTGTTTTCCCAAAGTAAGTGCTTGAATTTTCATAGCTATTCATCAGAATTTCAATACAATGTCAATAGTACAAAATATTTTAAACTTAAACGATTTCTCATAAGTTACTAATCTAGACTAACAATGTGAACATCAACGGTTCGTTTTAGAAGAGGTCATGTTTAAATAAAAGGCCGCGCAATCTCACCTACCGAAATTGGAGAGTTTGCGCATCTGCTACTTAGGAGAGATGCCGCAGTGTTCCCATTAGTTTTCATGCTAGGAGAGATTACGCAGCTTATTGGTAAATTTGCATAAAAAAATGAAAAATGAAAATGGACTAATTTTAAGTTAAACGTGTTATTAAGTAACATAACTTTATTTTGTAATCTTATCTGGACTTGCTTTTTCTGATTCTTTAATTTTTTTTTCCTTTAATTAAAATTTTTTAATCGTTTTTATAATTATTTCCTTTTTCTGATTCTTTAATCATTAGGTTGAAATATTCGCTCCTAATACAAAAATATTTGTTCACAAAAACCTTACAGCAATGTCATTTAAGTGTAATTATTATTGTTAACAATTTAATTGTAGTTATTATTAGTAACAATCTCTCCTACCCATGTGCGCAATCACACCAACCCTGTAAGGACAGATTGCGCAAAATAACTTTCTTGGTTTTATTACAACTGTTCTGTTAAATTGCAACATAACAGCAAAATAGCCATGGAAATGCATATAAAACAAATGAAGTAAAAATTATTCATGAATAGTTTAGCAAAAAATTAATATTTAGATGTTTTATTGCTATTCTTTTGAATTGTGCGCA
Source organism: Maratus michaelseni (assembly GCA_963931845.1). NCBI lineage: Eukaryota > Metazoa > Arthropoda > Arachnida > Araneae > Salticidae > Maratus > Maratus michaelseni. The sequence goes on from OZ007600.1 coordinate 96,630,254, forward strand.
GACTATCCTAGCTTTACCTTAGTGCAAAAAAAATGTGCCTTCTCATAGTAGTTTTAAGCATTTTTACATGTCTATAATATATTCTTTTTTTTCATAAAACTATGGTTTAAGTTTTAAACTGCACTTAAAGCTGCTCATAATTCAATTTTCTTCAGATAGGGGTGCCCTATATGACTTGTGTGCCTCTGGTCCCACATAGAGTTGATCAGGCCCTGTGTATTATGTGCTTAAGATTGTTCTTAGGGCCTTAAAAAATCAACGTGTTCCCGTTCATGAAAACTAAATTATCTCAGCGTTCTTCAATAACAACAATGAAATGTAATGTAAACTTCGAAATTACGGGAGGAACGGATATTACATTGTTTCACGTTTCACTTAGCCCCTTATATTTAGGGATTTACTTAGTCTAAGTAGCATACAGTGCAAAAAAAATTTGCGTTTTCATAGTATTTTTAAGCATTTTTACATGTCTATAATATATTCTTTTTTTTTTTCATAAAACTATGGTTTAAGTTTTAAACTGCACTTAAAGCTGCTCATAATTCAATTTTCTTGAGATAGTGGTGCCCTATATGACTTGTGTGCCTCTGGTCCCACATAGAGTTGATCAGGCCCTGTGTATTATGTGCTTAAGATTGTTCTTAGTGCCTTAAAAAATCAATGTGTTCCCATTCATGAAAACTAAATTATCTCAGCGTTCTTCAATAACAACAATGAAATGTAATGTAAACTTCGAAATTACGGGAAGAACGGATATTACATTGTTTCACGCTTCACTCAGTCCGTTATATTTAGAGATTTAGTCTAAATAGCATATAGTGCAAAAAAAAATGTGCCTTCTCATAGTAGTTTTAAGCATTTTTACATGTCTATAATATATTCTATTTTTTTTTCATAAAACTATGGTTTAAGTTTTAAACTGCACTTAAAGCTGCTTATAATTCAATTTTCTTGAGATAGGGGTGCCCTATATGACTTGTGTGCCTCTGGTCCCACATAGAGTTGATCAGGCCCTGTGTATTATGTGCTTAAGATTGTTCTTAGGGCCTTAAAAAATCAATATGTTCCCATTCATGAAAACTAAATTATCTCAGCGTTCTTCAATAACAACAATGAAATGTAATGTAAACTTCGAAATTACGGGAAGAACGGATATTACATTGTTTCACGTTTCACTTAGCCCCTTATATTTAGAGATTTACTTAGTCTAAATAGCATACAGTGCAAAAAAATTTGCGTTTTCACAGTATTTTTAAGCATTTTTACGTCTATAATATATTCTTTTTTTTTCATAAAACTATGGTTTAAGTTTTAAACTGCACTTAAAGCTGCTCATAATTCAATTTTCTTCAGATAGGGGTGCCCTATATGACTTGTGTGCCTCTGGTCCCACATAGAGTTGATCAGGCCCTGTGTATTATGTGCTTAAGATTGTTCTTAGGGCCTTAAAAAATCAATATGTTCCCATTCATGAAAACTAAATTATCTCAGCATTCTTCAATAACAACAATGAAATGTAATGTAAACTTCGAAATTACGGGAAGAACGGATATTACATTGTTTCACGTTTCACTTAGTCCCTTATATTTAGTGATTTACTTAGTCTAAATAGCATACAGTGCAAAAAAATTTGCGTTCTCATAGTATTTTTAAGCATTTTTACATGTCTATAATATATTCTTTTTTTCCCCATAAAACTATGTTTTAAGTTTTAAACTGCACTGAAAGTTGTTCATAATTCAATTATCTTGAGATAGGGGTACCCTATATGACCTGTGTGCCTCTGGTCCCACATAGAGTTGATCAGACCCTGTGTATTATGCTTAAGATTGTTGTTAGGGCCTTAAAAAATGAATGTGTTCCCATTCATGAAAACTAAACTATTTCAGCGTTCTTCAATAACAACAATGAAATGTAATGTAAACTTCAAAATTACGGGAAGAACGGATATTACAGTGTTTCAACGTTTCACCCAATCCTTTATGTTTAGAGATTTACTTAGTCTAAATAGCATATAGTGCAAAAACATTTGCCTTCTCATACTTTTTTAATGATTTTTACGTGACTATAATATATTAATTTTCTCTTAAAACTATGGTTTAAGTTTTAAACTGCACCTAACCCCTTGAAGGTCGATGGGATATAATATATCCCACTTAATTTTAATTCCCAAACACCACAGTGACACCAGAATTTTTGAATCAAATTTTGCTTTTACAATATACGTGAAGAAAAACTTTTACTTATTTTGAAATAAATTTGTTGGTGATTCATTGATTTCAACATTTTTGAAACATAAGCACCCCTGAAAGGGTTAAAGCTATTTATAATGCAATTTTCTTGAGATAGGGGTGCCCTATATGATCTGTGTGCCCCATGTCCCACATAGAGTTAATCAGGCCCTGTGTATTATGCTTTAGATTGTTCTTAGGGCCTTAAAAATACAATGTTTTTGCGGGTAAAAAAGCCATGTATATTATAAAGGAAAAATGTGTCCTCGATTAACGCTCACGTCATTTTGAGATTGGCAACGTTTGACGATTAAGCTTCGGATTTGCAATTTTCGCTACTGCAATTTTTAAAATTCAAACATAGCACATTTTCAATTTTTACACCGTCGTATAGAGGGAAAAATGCACTTTCAAATGTAATATGTTTCAAAACTGTAAACACAATTTACTTATTTATTATGGCTGTTATTGGCATGATTTTCAAGCATGATTTTTTTTTTTTTTAAATCGATCTCCACCACCTGCAAACTCCATTATGGAAGAATAATAACCCATTTGAACTTAAAACAATATAAATAGTTCAGGATTTGTCTCCAGCTAATTTTCCATTTCGAAATCCAATCGATTTTCTATAAAAAAAAAAAAAAAAAAAAAAAAAAAAAAAAAAATTAAACGATCATTGCTACTCTTAATAAAAAAAAAAAATCATAAAATTTCATCTGTCATTTATTTTTTAAGGTATCTCTCAAATGACCTGCTCAACAACACGAAACTTTCTGATACATTTTTTGACTCATTTTTAAGGTGTTTCTTAAATGACCTGCTCAACCACGCGAAAATTTCTGACTCATTTTTAAATACAAAGACAAAACTGGCATATCTGACTATTGAAACGATTTGGAATCAAAATGAGTTTTCCGTTTTTTGTTAAATAAATTACTTATCAAGTTATAAGCAGTTCGTGTCACCTGACAACATTTTTTCCCCCGATCTCGTACAGCGCTGTCGGAAATTCGGTACAAAAACGTCGACATACTGTTATGATATTTCAAAAATGAAACTATAAAAGATCAGAGTGGGGTGCACTATCATAAAATGCTTTCTGTAGATTATGGAGTGCGTTGTATTTGTCGTTCATTTTACAGGGACGCATAAAAGAATTTATTTACAGAACTGACTATATGATCATGGGTCGATGCGTTTTTTTTTTTTTTTTTTTTTTTTTTTTCTTGGGGCCCATTTTGTGAAAAGTAAAGGTAATTTTTGTGAAATTTATTATACTTTTGTGAAAAATAACATTTTGTAACGAAAGTCGAAATTCAGTTACTCAAATTCGAACCAAGCATTTATTAACAAAAAGTTTTTAAAATCCCTTTGATGAAGTTTTCATCTCTGGGAGAACATGTTTGTTTACAAATTACACATTTTAAAATATTACAAATAATAAATAATTAATAAATAGTAAATTTTTTGGAATATAATTTTGAGAAAGTCCCTATTTTATTCAAAGGAATTCTGTGAAGGGACCTGTTTTATTTTATTATAAAGAGTTTTGTAGAGTGATTCATTTTATGAAACTGATTTTTTGTGAATAGTCCCATTTTATTAAATTGATTTTTGCGAAGAGGCCTGTTATATTAAATATATTTTTATGAAGGGGCTCTAAATAGGCCTCAAATTTTGCCTGGATAGACCCTTGATGATCAATATGGACAACAATTGTAGGAAACGGATTTTTTTTAGGATTGATGTATTTTTAATTTTTTTTTCTTAAATATTTAATTTAATTGTATGAAAAATTAAATTTCTTAATAAATTATGCCTGATGAATGATTTTTCGTTCTTCTTTTTCTTTCAGATAAGAAAAATGCACAGCATGATTTTGATAGTGATAGCTTGTTTGCAAGCGGTTACTGCCTTCACCTGCCCTGAAGACGGTCGCACGTATTATCATGCAGAAGTTTCCACTAGATGCAAGGTGAGAACAATATAATATTGCAATAAAAAATCTTGTTTCATTATTTAATTTGAAAAGTTTTAATTTATAATTCTAATTCCAATCTACATCATGCTTATCGTGATATTTATGCTTTTCATTTTGCAATTCATGTCATTATTTTACATGAGCAAATGTACAGTTAGTCTAAACAACAAGAACAACAACAAAAAATTCCGCCCCCTGCCCCATTTCATTTCCGTCTGTCTGTCTGGCCGTGCTCTGACTCACGTAAATATGCACGTATTGCCCTGTAATTTATATATTTTATTGAGGTTTACCATCGCATGTACGGAATTGGAAATGAATTGTGTAGCCTATATAGATCGTTTACAGGGGCATTCAAAAGTATTCAGTTACATTATGGTCTATGGGGAATAAATCATTTGTAGTGTTTTTTAATGGTGTTACTATTTCAAACATAATCAAATTTGGTACTTCTACATTATCCTTTCGACCACTTTCCATTAAAAAAACTATCGGCAAACTGTAATCCAATGCCAATAAACAAACTAAAGAATGTTGCCATTGGGATGTCAAAAGAAAAAAAAAAGAAATTCAGAAAAGCTCCATTTGTTAAAGTGTCAACTACTAATTTTAAACAATTAAAATATACAATATATTAATGAAAACAAAACAGAAAAGAATAATCTTGCACATTTATTTATTTATTTTCATTATTATTTTTTTAATTATCCTTCTCGACTGTTGGATAAATGTTTCTGATATCAGTTGAAAATGATCTATTGTATGTAACTATATGCATCGCAACATTTTTTCAATGAGTTTTCTCTTTTAATATCACGACTCTGCCGTTTAATGGCGTAACTGTTATTTTAATTAACGAAATAACTAACAAATCAGTAAAACACCATTAAAATTACAGATAAACGTCGAATTAAAAATCACTTGATGGCATAAAAAACAAGTGGAATGCATCCGATGTCAAGTGAATGTGACGCAAAGGTCATGTATTTTTGGCGTTAAATCCTATAGTTGTACGATAGTTTTTCTAATGATAGTTTTTCTAATGATAGTTTTCTAATGTACGTGGTCGACTGGATAATGGAGAAGTACCTGAAATTTATACTCTTTACTTATCAATATACTTTATTGGCAAAAAGACGTAGACAAAAACGAAAATAGTTAATCAATTGGGAATTATAGCTACTTTAAATGTTTGTTTAAAAAATAAGCTTCTTATCATTTTTGAAATTTTTAATACGAACACCTAATTTTGACATCATATTTGGATTTTTGATGAGTTTTACCTGGGGATACAAAACAGAAAATCATTCGATCAAATAGTTTAGGGATTATGGAGATTTACAGTTTGAACTCCTAATTTTAAATTCATTTTTAACACTTACCAACATAAATGAAAAGTGTTTAATGAATTGGGTTTGTCTGTCTGCCGTCTGTACCTGAAATTTATATACTTTGCTTAGCAATATACTTCATTGGCAAAAAGACGTAGACAAAAACGAAAATAATTAATCGATTGGGTATTATAGTTTCTTTAAATGTTTGTTTAAAAAATAAGCTTCGTATCATTTTTGAAATGAATTTTTAATACAAACACCTTATTTTGACGTCATATTTGGATTTTTGTTGAGTTTTACCTGGGGATACAAAACAGAAAATCATTCGATCAAATAGTTTAGGGATTATGGAGATTTTCAGTTTGAACTCCTAAATTAATTTTTAACACTTACCAACATAGTTGAAAAGTGTTTATGAATTGGGTTTGTTTGTCTGCCATCAGTCCGTACACTAATTAGCGTAAATATACACGGATTGCAATGCAATTGATATAAGGTAAAGCCAGGAGAGATGGTGTTGTCGGAGAGATTGCGCACATAAAGGTTCGGGGGGATGGAGTGCAGTGAGCGTGCAGAGACTCCGGGCAGTTGTACAACTTCAGTAGTGGAGTGTCTACTTGAAAGTGCAACGTTGATTGTTTTGAGCGGCTAAGATAAAGCATTGCTATTTTGTTTTGTTTTCCCAAAGTAAGTGCTTGAATTTTCACAGCTATTCATCAGAATTTCTATACAATGTCAGTAGTACAAAATATTTTAAACTTAAACGATTTCTCATAAGCTACTAATCTAGACTAACAATGTGAACATCAACGGTTCGTTTTAGTAGCGGCCATGTTTATATAAAAGGCCCCGCAATCTCACCTACCGAAATTGGAGAGCTTGCGCATCTGCTACTTAGGAGAGATGGCGCATTGTTTCCATTAGTTTCCATGCTAGGAGAAATTACGCAGCTTATTGGTAAATTTGCATTAAAAAAATGAAAAAATAAAATGGGCTAATTTTAAGTTAAACGTGTTATCAAGTAACTTAATGTTATTTTTTAATCTTATCTGGACTTGCTTTTTCTGATTCTTTATTTTTTTTCCCTTTAATTAAAAATTTTTAATCGTTTTAAAAAAAATTTCTGATTTTTTAATCATTAGGTTGAAATATTCACTCCTAATACAATAATATTTGTTCACAAAAACCTTACAACAATGTCATTTAAGTGTAATTATTATTGTTAACAATTTAATTGTAGTTATTATTAGTAACAATCTCTCCTACCCATGTGCGCAATCACACCAACCCTGTAAAGACAGATTGCGCAAAATAACTTTCTTGGTTTTATTACAACTGTTCTATTAAATTACAATTTAACAACAAAATAGCAATGGAAATGCATAAAAAACAAATGAAGTAAAAATTATTCATAGATAGTTTAGCAAAAAATTAATATTTAGATTTTTTATTGTTATTCTTTTGAATTGTGCGCAGACTCTCCTAGCTTTACCTTATGTTATTCATGTTTACTATGGCATGTTCGTTATTGAAAATGAAGGACGTAGCATTTATAGTTCATTTATAGGTATACTCAAAATAATTCCGTTTACATTGCGGTTTATACACTCTAAAAACGACATTTTCGAAACTGAGCAAAAAATACTCAAATCTGAATATGTCGCAATGGCTCCAAATCAAAATCACTCAAGTTTGAAACATGTATATACTCATTTCTGAAAACATGCACACACTCAAGAATAAAACATCATGTGCTCATATTTGACTATGTCCATGTTTCAAACAACAGTAAGAAACAAGTGGATAAGTGTGATCAAAGATCGCTCAAAGGGTTTCGTTTAATATTCCTTTCAAAACACTTTATCCTTTCTTTAATAAATTCAAACAAATTTCATTTAGCAATAACAAAAAAAAAAAGTCATGTTTTTTATAAAGTAAAAATTTACCGGTCGATTTTTTCGTTTTTTCGAATATCTAAACCAGCCAGATAGCGGGCCAAGCCCGCTATTATATTCTGTCATAATAATATCCGTCATACGGACTAAATGCAATATTTAAAAAAATAATTTCAAAAAATAATTTCAAAATTAAACAAATTGAGGTATACCTTCAAATTGTTAAAATATGCGAATATTTCCATAATCGGATTTTTATCACGATTCAATATGTTTCTCAAACTCATATATTTACCATTCTCTACTATTTATATTGATACTCGCTTTGTATTATTCTCAAACATCTGAAAAATTAGTTAAACTTCCCATATGACGTCAGATTTTCTTTTTAATTCTCTAATGACGTGTACATTAATCTGCTTTGTTTACTTACTCATACTCATACTCCCTGTATTATTGAGAAATCTTAGACATTTTCCGTTTTATTACGACTATGACGTCAATCAATTTTATTTCATATTTATCTTTTTTTTCAATTGGTGAAACTTTTTATTTCATTTTCCTTTTTCGCGTGGAAATCGTCTGAAAGAAAATTAATTATTGTGGAAAGATTTTCATCGTGGATTTTTAATTTTTGGCCCCTGCTATATTGAAAAATGTTTAAATTTAAAAGGAAAAGGCTGTAGAATTTTCGTTTTTTATCTCTATTTATTAAAATAATACGAATTTTTCAAATTTTAATATTTTCAGCTCTTCACAGCTGATATTCTGATTTATACACAAAGTTTCAACTCTGTAAGTTACATAGTTTTCGAAAATGGCTCTGTGACAGACAGACAACGGAGTGGGAGCAATAGGGTTTCGTGAGATGAACGAAACCCTAAAAAAACCATTAGTGCTGCCATCTCTGGTTCTATTTACAATTTTGGGAGAATAAACTAAATTTACGCTTTTATCCAGATCCAGCATCGTATCAGAGTCCTACTAGTTACAAGTCCATTGCCTTACCCACTTCGTCATCCAGATCACATGAGTGGGTTATTTTAAATGCAAGTCATCGAATGATTCGAACTCATGTTAATACTTTTATAGGATTCATTAATTTGTTGCTGAGAAAATTGGAAATTTTTAACGGGATTTCGGATAGATTTAGTCAATTTGGGATGGAATGAATAAGAACTCACCTGCCAATTGCATGCGTATTGGAACAAAAATGAATTTAAAAAAATATGTCATAAAGTATGGAGAGTTTGGATTTGAGAACAGCCTTAAAATATATATATATATAGTTTAAGGTGAAATCTTTGTAAAAATATCTGCAAATTTTGTGCATTTAGAGATGAAATATTTCCTGAATGTGTCAAAAAACATAGAGTTTGAATTTTAGAACATATTTAATTTTAGTGACGTTGGATTTCTAAATTGCATGTTTTTATTTTTATTTTTTTTATTTAAACTTAATTTGCTAATTGTATACGTAAATATGAAATCTTGTAATCTAATTTTTGCTCACTTCCTAGAATTATAAAAATAATGTACACAGCTGTGTTTCCGGTGACAATACAAAATTTCAATATTTTTAAAATTTAATTATGAATTACTAACTTAATTTTAAGGCAATTTTCAATTAGCCAGCTGCAGGTGATAAATCGCCAAATATTTTTTATGGGTACAATTGTATGTACCAGTTACAGAAACAATGGGGTTAACTATGGCAAACCATGCTCGCAAAATATGCCAACTGGCAGTGAAACTACGACAACGATATAATTTAAACACTAAAAAGTTGAAAATATAAATAAAAAATAAAGAGTGCAATATTATTTTCAAAAATACGCTGTTATAAATTAATAGTTTGGATATTAATTAAATTAAGATTATACGCTGTGAAAACGATTTAGAAATCCTCAATAGATAATTTAAATAACGTTTGTTTTCATTCCCTGTTACCATATCTTATAAAAGATACAGAGCTAATTTTTTTATAAAGAAACTCACGTGTTTGCGCTTTCTAGTAAGCGCAAATCAATGTGGTTAATTTTCCATAATCTGAGCTCGTGTCAAACTTACTCATTGTAACTTTTTTTTAACAACATGGATTCAAGTAATGAAATTGGGCCTATTTTTTACTAATCTATTTTTACTTTTATACTTATTCCTGTTGCCAGATCCTAAAAAAGAAATAAAGCAAATATTATATTTTTTAAATTAAATTTACTAGTTTGCACTTTCTACTAAGCCAAATCAATGCGGTGATTTTTCCATAATCGGGTTTCACGCCCAAATAACGTATTGTAACAGGTTCCTTTTTGGAACAACTTGAATTTCAGTCACGAAATAGGGCCTGATATTTTTCCATAATCGGAGCTCGTGTCAAAGTTACGTATTGTAATTTTTTTTTTTTTTTTTTTTTTTTTTTTTTTTTTTAACAACTTGAATTCGAGTCATGAAATTGGGCCTAATTTTTACTAATCTATTTTTTTTTTTTTTTTTTTTTTTTTTTTTTTTTTTTTACTTTTATACTTATTCCTGTTGCCAGATCTTTAAAAACAATAAAGCAAAAATTTTAATTCTTTAATTAAATTCACTAGTTCACACTTTCTACTAAGCCAAATGAATGCGGTGAATTTTCCATAGTCGGGTTTCACGCCCAATTAACGTATTGTAACATATTCATTTTTGGAACAACTTGAATTCCAGTCACGAAATAGGGTCTGATTTTTAAGATAAACATTGAAAATTTATAAAAGATTTAAAAAAAAAATCTATTTTTACTTTTATACTTATTTAAAAAAAAATTTCCATTCCCCCTTCATTAATAAATGTTGACAATATAATAGGCGAACTGATGTATTTTGTGCAATATTCATATTTAGCAATATTCATCGGTTGTCTGCTTAAAAAAACAAGTTGAAAATTGTACGTCAAACGGGACAAATGAGGTGCGTTCGTACTATAGCTAGTTATGTAAATATTCAGATCTTGATGATTTTTAATTCAGTGAAATGAATTATATCGTCTGCAGATTAATTTCTGTCATAATATAAGTATCTCGGTCACTTGACGATTCAACCTCGGAAGGTCCTATTACAAGAAAGCACTGATTTAAATAATAATAATAATAATAAAATTCTTAATGTTTTTATTAATATTTTCTAAAGTTTTGATTCGATTTTTATAAAATTTGAAATGTCTCGACAAAATTCTGCAAAGATAATATTTCTTAAATTTCAAACCATTCGGTTCGGTAGTTTTTGCACTGTTATATGCGGACGGACGAACAGACAGACGGACGGAACAGACGACGACAATAGGTGCTAGGTATTTATATAATTACGAACGCACCTAAAAAGCATAAAATTTCATTAAGGTGTTACCTATAACACCACAGGCCTTCTGTGCGATTCACATTAAAAAAAACAATAAATAAATAAAATAAAATAAAATAAAAATTTGAAATAATTGTTTGAAATACTCTTCACGCGTTATTTTACACATTCCAATTTACAAAAGTTGGCAGATATGGTTTAATATTAATTAAGTTAAGATTATGTCGTGAATCGATAAATCCTGAATCGATAGTTTAAATGAAGTTTGTTTTTCTTCCTTGTTGCCTTATCTTAAAAAAGATGTAGCCAAAATTTGATTTTTATAAATAAATTCACTAGTTCGCGCTTTCTACTAAGCGTAAATCAATACAGTGCATTTTCCATGATTGAAACGCACGCCAAACTAACGTATTGTGTTGTATTGTATATATTTTTTTAACATGAATTGCACACATGAGTTTCATTTTTAAGATAGGCATTGAATGTTTATAAAAGAGTTTTTAAACAACTGTTTTTCTTATTTTTCCTTTAATTGCTAAAAGGCGTAATATATATATATATATATAAACAGTAAAATAAGTTTTATTAGAGTGCTAACATGTTTCGACTCCATTCAAGCAATAATCAAAACAAATAAGAATATTGTATAATTGAACGGTCTATGAAGTTATTTGAAACGCTATCATTTATTCTTACACGTACTTTTTAAAAATTATACACGTTATTTTTTACTTTTATGTTTAAAAAGTCGTGTAAAATTAAATGATAGCGTTTTAAATAATAACTTCATACACTGTGCAGTTATAGAACAGTCTTATTTGGTTTGATAATGGCTCGGAAGGAGTCGAAACATGTCAACAGTTTAATAAAACTTATTTTACTGTTTATAATGTTTTTATTTTAAGCCTTTTAGCAATTAAAATAAATACTATCTGACCCCCCCCCCCCCCCGCGGCATTGCCCGAGCCCGTGATAATAAATTTAAAAAGAAACATCATTTTATTTTTTTATATCTTTAACCAGATTTTGAATGAAATTATATTTTAAAATGAGAAATTCGCGAAAAAATATTGATTTTTAGTGATAAAAGCACTCATTTTCTTGTTTTTTCTTTTCTTTTCTTTTCTTTTCTTTTCTTTTCTTTTTTTTTTTTTTTTTTTTACGTAGGGTAGTTTCATAATTTTAAAATAAAAAGTTATTTTTGTCCGAACTCTTTGAAATCTTTATTGGTGATAAATAAAACGGTTTTACAGCCCGTGTAAAAATTTCGTGAAAGATATTGTTATCTATTTGTAAAAAAATGTTTTCGTCTCGCTTTTTTGTTTGTTTTCGCGTTGGCTTCTTTAACATAACAATAAAACAATAGTTCTCATCTTCCGAACTCTTTGACATTTGATTCCATGATAAATATAGAACTGTATCCAAGCTCTCTTTGCTTATCAATTGCAAAAAAATATGATTTTGCAAAAAAATATGCATATTTAGTAATGAAACATGAGATCTTAAAAAAAAAAAAAAAAAAAAAAAAAAAAAAAAAAAAAAAGCTTTTGCTTTTAACCTTAGAGCAAAAATATATATTAGGTCTATGGTTTCAATGCAATGGTGACCTCCATATGTTATCAATCCCCCTTTGTTAAACAGGTGAGACATAATCCACCAGGTTTCTCCTTTCTGATGAGAGAAGCCTTCAAAAACCATTGGCGCATGCGCAAAGAGACAGTATTCGTGTGGAAAATATGACAGAATGCGCTTTTCGTTTTAGGTAGATTTCGTAAGAAATACTACATATTACATTCTCTCCTAAGTTGGAATTTTTGAAAAAATTTTGCAGATCTACGCCGATCATGACGCCCAGAACCCAAAACCACCCCCAGTTCAAAACTTTATAAATCTATCTATCTATGCCACTTTTTTATGGACACGATAACTTCAATAATTCTGCACAAATCTCTTCCAAACTGATACATAAAATCAAGGGGCATAAAATCTCGGTCAAGTTCGTTAATGGGCAAAATCGAACCCGGGGGGGGGGGGGTGGAATGGGGTGGGGGCTTTTTTGTGAAAACAGAAAAAAATCCAGAATTTCTTAATTATGATACGTATCGAATCCGTTTAAAGTTATTATTACTTCTAGGGAAAGGGCCAAAAATTTATGTATGTTAGTTTTTTGATAAAAATGGCCCCAAGGAGGGGGGGGGGGTGAGAAGAAGAAAATTCATAACTTCGTCAATTCACAAGATATCAAATCCGCTTAAATTTATTATAAATCCTCTTAATATTATCTAAAACTTTTATAGCGACAAGTTTTTTATAGAACCAACACTAATAGCAAAAATAATAATAATAATAATAATAAATAAATAAATAAATAAATAAATAAATAAATAAATAAAAACAAATCCCTGCCGGCTCCGCCTGCAAACAAGTTAGCTTTCGAAGTGGGTGGTTCCAACTGCCGCATCATGGCAAAAAGTTCATTTCTTCCGCAACTCCCAACAAACAGGCGCCCCATTGTCTCCGTCTTCGAAATCTACCTGTGGCTGTAGGCCGCGCCGTCAGGAATTTTTAAACATATAATTATTATTATTACGAGGTGTTATAATTAGATATTTTAAATTTTGTACTTTAAAAATATTCTTTCATTTTAGGTGTATCATCGCTGCCAAAATTCGCAATCAGAAATGTTTATTTGCCCATATGGTCAAACTTTCAGTCACGCGTCATCCCACTGTGAAGACGCTTCAACTGTAATCTGTACTGAAACCAAGGATGATCATTCAAGCCATCAACTTCATCACCATCTCAAGCATGAAGAAAAGATAAATCTCAACGATTCCAAACCTATTTTTACAACTAAAGTAGAAAAGCCAGTTCAAGAGACACGGGAAGCTTTCCCGAAACTAAGTATGTGGGATGGTGCTACCACCACTCGTCTTCTTGCTGAAATGTTTTCATGGATTGAGAAATATTGTGGAATCTACGATTGCAACTCAGCGAATACTCCAAATGTATCATTTAATGATTTTCTCAATCAAAGTTTTAATGTGACCGACCCCAATCCGGATTTTGTCATTGATCAAAGCCTGATAAACAAAATTTGGAAGAAATACGGGGGAAATTGAAGTGCTATCAAAGGATAAGAAATGAGTTCATAACGTGTTTGCAGTGTTCGATTTTCGAAGATAAAACATTCGATACTTTGATATGCATCTTAATGTTTTGTTAAGTATCATATTAAATATCATACTTAATTGTTAAGTATCCGGGTGCAAGACCTTCAGTCTCAGGGCTGATTTCAATCTTGGAGAGATTTTTGACTGATAGTAAATTGTACTTTGTGCACTTAATTAATAGCAATTTTACTATCAAGAACTTTTAATGTCTTTCATTTATTCTTAGATATCAATTTTTAGCCATAATGCAAGACACAGAAATCTTCCAGCCTATTTTCATTTGGTTATACCTAATATTCAGAAAAGTTTTCAGTCTTGGCTTGAATAGAATTCTTGCACCCATGTAAGTATCTCATCTAATAAATATTTTCGGTTGAATAATCAACATATTGTTAAAATTAAATATCTTCAGGCAGGGTACGAATTGGAATTATAACATTGCGTTAAATGTAAGAACTTCTATTTGATATTTGTTTAATAAAATAATATTTTGAACCCATTTGTGTATTTAATAAGAAAATAACAAACACAAAATTGAAATATGACGCTTGATATCGTAAGATATCTTTAGGAAGAGGAGGGGGGGGGGGGTCGTATTTTGGAGATTCCCGAAATAATTCGGGAATCCGAAATAATACCAAAAGATGAGAAATAAGTTTATAATGTATGCTTGCAGAGTTCGTAAATATCATATTTTCGAAAATATCAAAATTTCGATATTTTGATATAGATATCTGATGTTTTGTTGCGTATCATATCATCCTTAATTGTTACCTATCTGAAGAGCCAAAGAGAGCCTAAGATCTTAGAGATATTGTATTTTCAAAATTATCAAAAATTTGATATTTTGATGTATATCTGATGTTTTGTTACGGATCATGTTACATATCAAACATAATTGTTAACTATCTAGAGAGCCTAAGAGCTTAAATATCATATTTTTGAAAATATAAAAAAATCGATATTTTGATATATATATACATATATATATATGATGCTTTGTTATGTATCAGTATCATCTCATATATAAATGTTAAACATCTAAAGAGCAGAATGGTTTCTGCTATTGCTCTTTATGGATTTCTTGATTTGATTCAAAGATACAGTGAAATCTACAAATCATGCAACTCAACAAATACTGCAAATGTATGATTTATATTTATTGATTTTTACTATCAAAAGTTTAATAGGACCAACGCTAATCCGGATATTGCTATTAAACAAAGCCGGATAAACGAAATTTGGAAGAAATAATGGAGAATTCGAAGTAGTTACTATCAAAGAATGAGAAATAAGTTCATAATTTGCTTGCAGGGTTCGTATTTTCGAAAATATAAAAAAATCGATACTTTTGTATATATTATGCTATCCTCTAAAAATAAAAACCCATTTTTTGAAATTTTCTCTATATAAGTCTAATGAAGAATGGCAAAAAAATTGAACATTGCTAGATTTTTACAGCTTGTTCTGACTAAGAATTTAATGTTGGGTATTTTTCATTTTATCACTTTATTACGAAGTGGCAGCCAATTATGCGAGAATTTAAAAAAAAAACCCACTTTTCCAAAAAATAACCCATGTTACCTGGAAAAAAAAACTGAAAATGAAGCATTTTATTACATATTAATGGTTTAACATAAAAACAATTAAAAATTTATGTAGATTATTCTAAAATTCTATTATAACAAGAAAATCTGTAAAAATGAAACTCATGTTTTGCCAGAATATTGCAATTGTTAATTTAAATTATTTTAAAACTAAATAAACACTCCTTACGTATTTTTAACCATTTTTATTATTCTAAATGGTGCATAAAAACAGATAAAAAAATGACTTTAATGAAATATTTGATGAACTAAGGTGGAGTTTTTTCAGGAAACGTTTCACTCTGAGTTTTTTTTTTTTTTTTTTTTTTTTTAGAGGATAGCACAGTATGTGATGTATTGCTAAGCACAATATTACATATCACACATAATTGTTAAGTATCAGATATAATTAATATTTTCGGTTGAATAATCAACATATTGTTAAAATTAAATACCTTCAGGCAGGGTATGAATTTAAAATTTAACATTCCATTAAATGTAAAAACTTCTATTTTATATTTGTTCAATAAAATATTATTTTGAACCAATTTTTGTATTTAATAAGAAAACAACAAACACAAAAGAGTAATATTTAACAGAAAATAAATAAAATTCTCTGTATTCATTAAAAAAATACAGAATTAAATTTTTATTTTATGAATCAAAGCAGTTTAAAAAAAATTAAAAAGCACTTTAATATTTGATTATGTTTTATTGTCATATTTGAGGTGGTTCTCAAATGATCTACTGAACAACGTTAAATTATCTGACATATTTTCTGTCTCATTTTTAAACGCAAAGACATAAAATTGGCAGGCCTGACTATTAAAGCGATTTGGAATCAAAATGAGTTTTTCATTTGTTTGATAAATTACTTATTGAGTTATAAGTGATTCTCGTGTCACGTGACAGCACGTTTTTCTCCTTCTTCGCGGTGTCGCGGTGGGAATTCGGTTCAAAACGTCGACTTTGACAGTGTTTTCTGAAAGATTTTCTTTCTTTTACAAAAAAGGGAATACGTGTTTGGATTATGGAGTTTCTGAATAAGAACACCTGCCAATTTCATGCGTTTCCGAACAAAAATGAATTAAATATGTGTCAGAAAATAGCCATTTTGGATTTGAGAACAGCCTTAGGGTGGTTTTTAAATCACCTGTTCAAAACGCGAAACTTTCTGACACAATTTTAAACGCTAAAGCATAAAATTGGTAGGTGTAACTATTGAAGCGATTTGGAATCGAAATGAGTTTTCCGTTTTTTAATAAATAAATTGCCAGTCGAGTTATAAGCAATTCGTGTCACGTGACTACACGCTTTTCCCCTTTCTGGAGCTGCACTACCGGAAATTCGGTGCAAAATGCCGACTTTGACAGTATTTTCTGAAAGATCTTCTGTCAAGAATACAATGGAAAACGTTCTTCGATTACAAAGTTGCTGAATAAGAACACCTGCCATTTTCATGAGTTTCCGAGGAAAAATTAATTTTAAAAAATGCCATAATGTAGCCACTTTGGAGAACAGCTTTAAGCCTACAAGGGTTATTTATTAGTCGTTTTCAGTCACCAATCGATTGCACTATTTGGACTGGACTATTTCAAAACTGGGAACTAATTTTTAGTGAAGCTGGATTAGTTTGATAGGTTTTTAAATAAAAGTATATGAGTAGATTATTTCTCTCTTACCGCGGGGATGTGGATAAATTTTAGAAAATTTTATTAATCTTTTTTGTTTTTCATGTTTTCGTGGCCAAAAGTAGGAATTACAAACCCACACCCTAGCGAAAATCATGCATGCGCATACGAACTAAGCCATTTCTTCAAGTAAAAATATTTAAAAGTATGGAGATTACACCCCCCCCTTCCTTCCTTTCATAAACCTTGCCAAATTATTAATTTAAGGACACAAAAAACAAAGATGCTTCAGAAATTCTGTTTTTATATACAAAAAAATAAAAGGGTGCCCTTGAACTCGTGCACCAAACTATAAAATGTGATAGAACACTCCTGGACAAACTCAAAACACCATACAATGCATTGCGGTCTCTTAAGCAGTGAAGCGCTACAGGGCGCTTTCTGATTCTGCAGAGAACCCCGTTCACTACACAATTAGAAATTCCAGAGGACTCACAACCACAGCACCATCCATGAAATGCATGCCCGACTTTTCCTGATCCATTATTTTTTAAATACAGATTCAGATTCAGATTCAGATTCAGATTTAACCAAGCAGGGAGGCCTACCATATGGCTTTAGCCCCTGCAAGCCCTGCTTGGCAAGTTTATTTTTAAAAAAAATAATTACATATTTGACAAAGCAGCCCAGCTTAATTTGCAGAAAAGTCATACTCAAAAAGTCATACTCAAAAGTCATACTTTGCAGAAAAGTCACAATTAATAAAAGTTTAAAAATTATTTGAAATTGCCAGATTTTTAGCGTAAAATATTTTAATAGTAGAGACAGTGGATTTTTTCAGTAAACTTCTTCATCATCAGGATAAACATCATCATCATCATCATCATCATCATCATCACCAATGATGTGTAATGGTGGCATTTGGAATAACAATTGGTTTTTTTATATTAAGGACATGCAGCTAATTATCTTTTGAAGCAGTGAGGAATTCGCCGAGATTGATTTGAACCAATTCGACAGAGAGATGATGTCTGTTTTCCTCAAATGTAGAGTAGCTGTCAATGGGCATGTGAGAACGTAATGTAGCGAATCCCCTCTTGCGCCACAAGCGCATCTTGGAGACAAAACTTTATTAAATTTAATTAAATAAGCCGGGAAAGGGCCATGATTGATAGCAGTATGTATAGGTATCGATGACTTAGAAGATAGTCTTCAGAAACTTTTGGCTTCAATGCATAGGTATATCGCCCAGTGGGACATAAGTCCCAACCACGTTGCCATGAGTTATGTAAAGTTTGCTTTAATATTCTCTTAAGATATGAAGATGGATATGGTATACGGTAGGGATTATTAAGTGTATGAAAAAAAGTACTTTGTGTATTTAATGACAGCGCCACCTAGCAGTTCGCCGCTTGCGATACGCCCATGCATTGTGTGTCGACAATAGCTAGTTTAGACATGTTCTATCACCCCTTAAAGCGCTGCGATTCACCCTCAACTTCTCTGAAGGAAATTTGGTCCAATTTAAAATATCCCCCCCCCCCACGCACACACACATACACACACACACAGATAACTCTCTTAAGAAATTTTTTTCGCAATTCCTTTATTTTTTTCTTCTAATTTTCTTCCAAATTAGCATTCTAGTTACTAACACGATTTCACATAAATAAAAGCAACAATCATTTGTTAGATGTTGTGTAGAAAACATGGTTCTCCCCACAATCAGAAAGCGCGCTCTATAGCACTCCACTGCTTGAGTTAGGACCATGCATTGTATGGTTTTTTCAGCTTATCTAGGCGTGTTCTATCTCCTCTTACGGTTTGGCCCATGAATTCAGGGACACCCTCTATATACTATACATACCGAGTGCGCTATAAATTCGTTAAACCTTAAAAAATCATTAAAAAGGAATAAATGATGCTTAAAGAGTGCGGTTTGCACGAATGCGATTCGAGGAAGATCGGATTTTTTTTTTATAACAAAAAAGTTGTGGTTAAAAAAATACCGATAGATGGCGCTAGCATGCATAACAGGAAGCAGATTTATGCAAATAAGGCTGTTAATAAAACACCTCGATGAACATAGCTTCTTATGAGAAGTAATCTTCCCAACTTGGAGAAAAAGTCCGGGCCAGGATTCGAAACCCCAGTTTTTCGCCCAGTTGGGAAGATTACATCTCATATGATTTCTTTACCAATTAGAAATAATTGGGGTAAAATTAATCTATAAAAAATAGCATCTATAATATAGCATAGCTTCTTTATTCTATGCTAGCAGCATGCTATCCATACCAGATTAAGCGTTGTTGGTTAAGGCTGCTCTTCAGTGAACTTCCCGATACCCCTCGCTAATGTTAAACCTATGCCTACGGGGGTAGGATGCATTCGTATACTTAAAGTATCTCCTCAGAAAATTAATATTTTTAACTTCTGTTTTCTTTGTACTGTTATTAGAGCATGTCTCTTTTTTTCTTTTTTATCAAAATATTTCTAAACTAGTATATAACCCCCGTCAAAAATGACGGATTGCTGCGTTCCGTTTTCATAAGACTTCATAGAAAAGTACATTTTAAAGCCGGTAGATGGCGCAAAAACAATCTAGGTGTCAACGATTTTAATCAGATGATTTAAATTAGGGATTAAATCATGATTTAAATAAACTGATTTTCTTTAAATCATTGAATTAAATCAACTGATTTTTATTATTATTATAAATTATAATTAATACTAAATGTTTAAAATGCCATTTAAAAAAATAATAATAAAATCTAAGATAAAAATAATTTGGAAATTTTCTATGAATGTTTTACCTTATGAATAAACAACAAAAACTTTGAATAATTGTTTCTAAACGTAATTTCTAATGCTTGTAAAAAAATAAGAACAGTAAGTTTCTAAAAAGCTAGTATATGCTCCCCGCCAAAAATGACGGATTGTTGATTTGCGTTCCATTTTCATAAGACTTCATAGAAAAGTACATTTTAAAGCCGGTAGGTGGCGTCAAGAGAATCTAGGTGTCAGCGATTTTAATCAGATGATTTAAATTGGGGATTAAATCATGATTTAAATCAACCGATTTTCTTTAAATCATTGAATTAAATCAACTGATTTTTTTTAAATCATAAATTTACTAAATGTTTAAAATGACATAAAAAAAATAAAATCTAAGATTAACATAATTTGGAAAGTTTCTATGAATATTTTACCTTATGAATAAACAAAAAAGCTTTGAATAATTGTTTCTAAATTTAATTCCTTATTCTTGTAAAAAATTAAGTACAGTAAGTTTGTAAAAAGCTAGTGTATACTCCCCGCCAAAAATGACGGATTGTTGATCAGCGTTCCATTTTCATAAGACTTCATAGAAAAGTGTATTTTAAAGCCGGGAGATGGCGCCAAAACAATCTAGGTGTCAATGATTTTAATCAGATGATTTAAATTGGGGATTAAATCATGATTTAAATCAACTGGTTTTCTTTAAATCATTGAATTAAATCAACAGATTTTTTTAAATCAAGAATCTACTAAATGTTTAAAATGACATTTAAAAAATAATAAAATCTAAGATTAACATAATTTGGAAAGTTTCTATGAATATTTTACCTTATGAATAAACAAAAAAGCTTTTAATAATTGTTTCTAAACGTAATCCCTTACGCTTTCAAAAAGTTAAGTACAGTAAGTTTGTAAAAAGCTAGTATATTACCCCCCGTCAAAATGACGGATTGTTGATCTGCGTTCCATTTTCATAAGACTTCATACAAACAGCATGAAAGGTTTGTATTGTAGAAAAGTACATTTTAAAGCCGGTAGATGGCGCCAAAACAATATTGTTCGCACCAGTGTTCGTCTAGGATTCCTAGGATTGTTTAATCTGGATTTTTAATTAAGAACTTAAAACATTATAATAGGATATGATATACATGTTTTATAGGAAAAATATGCTGAACAGACATCATTTCAAGTAGAATATATTATCATTTAGATGTGATATGTTAGCATGGGGTTTTCATTAAGCCTAACATGACGTTTAACTACGGTCGATTCGTAGAAAACAGTGATGCCACCCGGAATGATTACAGACACTTTCTTGGCTTCGGATTTTATTATGTGTGTGCTTTATCTATAATTTTATGTGTTAAAATCTTCGCGAATTTGAATAAGATTTACACTTCACATAAAATTAAGTATCCTTTGGATGTGATAACAGCCTTAAGTACACAGATTTTGATTATTCTTTGTTTGATAGTGTATTTTCAAAATGTCCGTGGTCCGTGCGTGAATTTTAATAGAACCTGAAACAGGTTCTGCCTGTGTGTATGTTTTATGTACATTTTTTGATTAAAAAAAAATTTTAACTTCAAATACTTTATTGAGATGAATCCATGTAAATATTTTTTAAATGCAGTCTATATGTTTTACACAATTTTTTACAAAGCAGTATTACAAGTACTTATTTTTTAAAGTTTCCATTCTTCCAATGTTTTTTTTTTATAACATATATGATATGTATATTTTCTGTACAATTAATATATTTTCAACACAATACAATTTATAAAATATTATCATAAGACATATTTAAACAAAACTTACATTTGACAGCAACAAATTAAAAATGTAACGTTATATAGGGTGAAACACCCAGTAACTGTCACTGTAAGGATTCTTTCTTTTTCAAATCACTGTTACAAAAATTTAAATTTATTTTATACTTATCTTTGTTTTTGAAATAATAGCAGATATATATTAAAAAATTATAGTTGGCAAAATTTTAAAAAATTATACATTTTATTATTAAAAATTAATTTTATTTATAAATATGGTCAAAAGCTCCAGTAACTGATACCATCCTTATATTGAAGCACCAGTAACTGACACCATCCTTATTTTGAAACACCAGTAACTGACACAAAGGGAACCAGTGACTGACACTGAAAAGATTAAAATGCTTTAAAAAAAACTTTATTCTTTAATATAAAAACAAAATACATTAATATTTATTATAAAAAGTGGGATTTAGTGAGCTGTACTGCATTATAAGTATTTAGTAAGAGCATATAGCAGTAATATTTATAAATGCATTATTAGTAATGCAGATATCGAATAACTGACATTTAAGAACCCGTAACTGACATCTGGTGTCAGACACGGGTAAAACAATTTAAATTTAACTGTGTTTATTACAAGATAAATTTAATTTATTATTATGCATTTTTAAACAGTTCAAATAATTAAACTTTCTTTAATATAACCAATGACTAACACCTGTGTCAGAAACTGGTGAAATGAAATTCTAGGAACCAATAACTGGCACACCCCATTAAGCTAAATTAAATAACTATAAACTCTAAATCATGGCCCTAATATATTATATGCATCTTTAAACTAATTTCTACAAGTATAACTTTAAGGGGGGGGGGGGGAATAGGATGGTTGCATTACAAATAGATTAGAAAAATACTTCCTTAATTTTAGAAATAAGGTGGTTGCTTCAAAATGGCACTTTTTGTATTTTCAAAAGTTTCTTCTTCATTGAATATATTCTTGGCTCTCTAGTGGTGAATAAATAAACTCCAAAATAAAAATAAGTGTCTCATTTATCAGTAGATGACATTAATTGGTAGAATTTTACAACAAATTGATTATTTAAGTTAAAAGTTTTGCTCAGGTGTCAGTTACTGTTTAGGTGTCAATAACTGAGGGTAACTGAATATATATTTTATGTTTTTAAGCAGTGTTGTAATTTAAAAAAATTGATCCACACTTTTCCTATTCACGTGGTCCTAGGTCCTTACTTTGAAAGTGATCAGTTCAAGCATTGACACTACTAACATACAAATTTGATAAGTTTGAAAATGTTATTATCTGTCAAAAAGTCCTTTCTGGGGTGATATTACCTGAAAAACAGTATACATTTTGAGTAATCATGTCAAGAGCAATAAAAATCGTATGAAAATTGTGTACTTCCTTATTATAGAAATCACCGAGAACAAAAATCGACAAGCAGGTCGAGACTTTCCAGACTTTTCACATAGGGTCCTGGGAAATTGTGAAATATATAGCCATAAATATTGTGAATTTGCATTTATCGTTATATTTAGGT
The DNA here is from genome assembly GCA_963931845.1 of Maratus michaelseni. Lineage (NCBI taxonomy): Eukaryota > Metazoa > Arthropoda > Arachnida > Araneae > Salticidae > Maratus > Maratus michaelseni. The sequence continues at coordinate 96,653,523 of OZ007600.1, forward strand.
ACCTTTTTATCAATTTTAAGAATATCCTTTATCTATAAAATAGCTAAGTTCATCTGTTTTGTGATAAGTAAGATTTTGTTTTAAAATAGCTTCAATTTGTGAAAGATTCAGTTTAGATATAGAAAAGTTTTTTGAAATATTTATTTTTAAGTCAAAGAATTTTGTGAAGGGTCCTGATTTACACTGAAAGAAAACTTATACCGCATTCATCTAGAACGAATAAGTAGTCATTTTCTCAATCCATAAACTAGTAATATAGATTTCCGAGTTATGCGAATAAGGTAAACAAATAAACTGAATAGACGAAATGATTGAGATAGGTGATGAAACGATACATTATATTATGAATCGTTTGAATTGCGAGAAATTATCACTTGGTTTCTAGAATAAATTCTTAAACTAGAATTACAGTTACTAAAAATAATCTCTTGTGTTCACATTTATTTGCAGAGATTTTTAAATAAGTTTAACCACGATAATATAGGAAAACGCTTTTGAATTTAATTTTAATAAGAGAGACTTGAATTCTCCAGCAAAGGGAACTAGAATTTAAAATGATGGCATGGAACTATTTTTTCTAGAGCCACAATTTAGTTTCTAGATGACAGTGGCAGAATTTTTTTTCAGTGTAAGGTGAAAAAAATTGTTTATGTCTGTCCTGTTTAAAGGTGAAAAAAGTTGTTTTAATATTAAAAACACCAATTAAAATAATTTAAGACAGACATGAGTACACATAAAATAAAAATTTATAAAAAAATATATACTTAAAAACAGTTAAAAAAGTTAAGTTAACAGTTAAGTTTTTTTTAACTGTTTTTAAGTATATATTTTTTTATAAATTTTTATTTTATGTGTACTCATGTCTGTCTTAAATTATTTTAATTGGTGTTTTTAATATTTTTCACATTCAGACGTTAAAATGTATACATTTTGCAAGTTGTTTTAAGTTCACAAAAATTATTAAGGACCCTGTTTTAAGATGACAAATATTGTGAAGGGTTCTTTAAGGCTGTTCTTAAATCCAAACTGATTACTTTATGACATATTTTTTTTAAATTCATTTTTGTGGTAAAGGCAGAATATCTGTCAGAAAATACTGTCAAAGTCGGCGTTTTGAACAGAATTCCCGATGCTTCAGCGCAAGGAAGTGAAAAAATTCAACTAATTTTACTCAAATACCCGAAGCTAAAATGCTTGAAACACGATTATAGAAGATTCAATTCCGGTTTTCGTTAATACTAAATTTGAATGTGAATTTCAGCAGGAAAGTTACAGCATAACAAATATCAGATTATTTCAAAATCTCAGACCCCCGCCCCTCCCCCTAGAATTTCAAAATGCCCTATCTCAGCCATTTTTTTAAATATATATAGCCAAACCAAAAAATGCTTCAGAACCCTTGTATCACGTTTTAACACTTAACGGAAACAATTTTTACAATTTATAATTTCTTTGTACATCTTTTTGAATTTTAAAAAAATTAAAAAAATTTAACTGGCAGCCATGTTGAAAGAAGATGGCGGATGAAGCTGGCCAACGAACTCGATCGAGACCTTGGTACGTCCAATACACATACTGCAGTCACATCCATATAAATATATATATGAATCAACATTTGAACGGAGGGTGGTTTTGGGTTCGGGGGTCATAATCGGTGAAAGTGTACCAGCATTTTTTGGAATTGCTTTCCTCCGAACGTCTGCAAGGTAGTTTTTTTGTCATGAAAGCTACCTAAAACGTGTCGTCACATGACCCGAATCACTTATAACTCGATAAGTAATTATTTATAAAAAAGAAATGGAAAACTCCATTTCCAATTCCAAATCGCTTCAGTAGTTAGTCCTGCAAATCTTATGTCTTTGCGTTTAAAAATGAGTCAGAAAATGCGTCAGTAAGTTTCTCTTTGTTGAGCAGGTCATTTGAGAACCACCTTAAAGAACCCACATTTTTCCTTAACAGATTCCTGAAAAGTGATCGAGGTGTATCGTCAATATTATTCGGCGCATATGACAAGAAATGAAGTTAGAGTTGAAGTATATATACACAGAAAAAATAAAACTCAATTTGGTCGTAAGATTCTTAGGTATGTGCCCAAATTGGGTCATGCCTGTTTTGGTTACCACCGTGTATCCATTTTGGGCACTGTCAAATACCCATTTACAAAAAAAAAAAAAAAAAAAAAAAAAAAAATCTGTGTATGACACGTACATAACACATGTATATGATGGTTACTTCTGGCAAATTTTGGCGAGTATATGAAAAAAAAAAAATCACAATGTGCGAAAATATAATATAAACATGAACGAAACAGTAACATCGTCCGAGTAACGTTCCGAAAAGCGTTTTTTATCATTAGAAACCCCAGAAACCAATATAGTTTCGAGATTTAAAAAATAATTTATAAAAACAAAGTTCTTTTTGCTGCCACTGGTTTTCGGAAACCTTTCCGACAAGTTTTTTATAGTGTATTAATCAGTTTTCTCAAATCGAATATCAGTTTTTAGGAAGCCATTTATTCTCAGTTAAAGCTGTGTAATTGTATTTATAGATGCAAGTGTAACAAAATAATATTAATGTTAATATTAATGTTAATGCTGTAAATTTATCATGTTTGTCTGTAAAACATGTTTGTTAAACATGAAAATGTTTACTTGAGAATTGATAGCCTCTAAAACACCTATACAAACCCGAATTGAGTAAACTGATTAATAAATTATAAAAATTGCTCAGAAACGTTTCCGAAAATGATTGGCAGTAAAAGGAATTTTTTTTCTAAAATGATTCTTTAAATCTCGAAAATATATTGATTTCTGTGCTTTCTAAATATTAAGAACTATTTTCGGAATCGTTGGTAGCTCGGAAGAGGAATTTTCGTTCTTGATTTATATTATATTTTTCTAGATTAATATACATATGTCCTTTCTTTACAGTGTGAGGTACTTTTCCGTTATACGGACACCATGCCAAAATGTATGCTAATGCATAATGTATGTAAATGTATGTATGTATGTAAATGTATGTATGTATGTAAATGTATGTAATTGCATGTAAATGTATGTATGCAAATGTATGTATGTATGTAAATGTATGTGTATATGTATGTATGCAAATGTATGTATGTATGTAAATGTATGTGTTAAATGCATGTAAATGTAATGCTTGGCGACAATGGTGTCCGTATAACGAAAAAGTAACCAAGTGTGACGTATATATGATCTTTGAAACGACGACCTTGGAAAAATCTTAAATGCGACGCCGGAATAGTCGTATTTGCGGCAAATTGTTTAATAAACAAGGATGATTGCGTTCCGGTATTTTGAATACACTATTTCCGTATAATGATCTTCAACTAATTTAATTGCAGAATTCTGTAATTAAATACGGTCAAGACTACTAGTGAATAAATGTAGTGGTTTTATAACTACCGGAGTCATACTGTTTTTCCTGAACAGTGCTGCAAGTGGACTAGCGTGCTTAGGTGAATCTTTTTTAATAAGATGTTTATCATCAAAGAAATATGAAAGAAATTCATCCTCATTTATATTGAAAACTGCCGCAAAAGCTTCACGAAACAGATCCCTGAATGGCTTACCGTCATCTAAGAAATTTTTTATATCGAAAATATCTGTGGTTGGGTTATTACGCTCAAATTTAGCTACGCTTCTTTCTCGATTTATAAGTTCTTTCTCTGATCTTGATACATTTGCGTGAAAGCTTGAACTACATGAATCGTAGTGCTTACAGTATGCAAGAATTATATCGCAAAACAAATAAAAAAAAGAATTGTCTTCATTTTCGAAATTTTTACCACGTTTTTCTTGATTATCTTCTGTAGATTTAACATGTTTAGAGTCTCCAGTATCAAGTTCCTCTTCAACTGAACGCTTGTGACATTGATGTGAATCATTGTCAACGAGAGGCATATCATCAAAGAGAAATGCGTCCTCGGTTATATTGAAATATTGTGCAAATATATGACGATAAAACAACTTATATCTTACATTGTAGTCAACTTCTTTTTTTAATTCGCTAATGTTCATGTGCGGGTTATCACGTTCAAATATGGCTAAATTCCTTTCTCGATTTATATCTTCTCTTTGTAATATTGGTACGTCTGGAAGAAGACTTGAGCTGCATGATCCGTAGTGTTTACAGTAAATTAGAATCGTTTCGAAATGTCTAGGAACACTACCAAAAACTACAAAAGCAGCAATACCGTCTATAATCCTTCTCTCTTTTTGGGGGGAATTTTTAGGTGGTTTAATCATCTGATCAGTTTCAGGATTAAGTTCCTCCAGATCTACTTTCCCTTCAGCTGAACGCTTGTGATGGTGGTGATGGTGTGAGTGATCTCCCATGGTTTCTATACAATTTACAGTTGACGCGTCTTCACAAAGTAACGTTACGTGATTGAAAGCTTCTCCTGATGGGCACGTAAGCGTTTGCAGTTGAGAATTTTGACAAAGATGATATACCTGAAATAGAAAGTAAAACATGATAAGAGTAAATTTTTCATTGTGTCAGAAATATACACTTGTTGTTGAGTAAGGAAAATAAAACCCTTGATTATAACGTTAACGGTACCAGTCTGGTAACAACGTACATTCATACATTTTACATACTTACATTACATCCATCTTATAACATTCATTTATGCTTACATACAGTAAATATGAGTACAAACAATAGATATAAAAAAACCTTCTATCTACTATATCTATACAATGCAAATAGGAATTTCGTTCCGGCTGTTTATAACTTGAGTTCTACTGAACGGATTTTAATGGGGATTGCACTGTTAGTTAGATAATTTCCCAGGGAATTGTGTAATATATTGGTTTTAGTATCTAATATATTATTCTACGTTGCTTACTTAGAATTACGGGGGAAAGTTTCTGTAATCAGATGATCCCCAATTATGAAAGATCAGCTTTTCTAAAAGATTCTGCTGAATGGATTTTGATGGAACTTGCACTATTACTTAGATAATATTTCAGGGAATGTTTTAGTATATAATGTTTTAGTATATTACATTGCTTATTTATAAAATTATGGAGGAAAGTTCAATAATCAGGTGAATCCAATTATGAAAGGTATCCTTTTTAAAAGAGTCTGCTTAATGGATTTCGACAGAACTTTCACCGGTAGTTGGATAATTTTTCAGAAAAGGTTTTAGTATATAACATATCGTTCTACGTTGCTTAGTTAAAATATTATGGAGGAAAGTTCTGTATTCAGGTGAAACCGATTATGAAAGATTAGTCTTCTCAAAATTTCTACTGAACGATTTTGATCAGACTTGTATTGTTAGTTAAATAATTTTTCAGATGTTGTTTTTAGTATATTGCATATCGCTTTATCGTTATTTATCAAATTTTACTGCAAATGATCAACTAAAAGAGTTGGAGCGCAAGTGAGCTCTTATTGTTTACCACTTACACAGAAAAAAAAAACAATTTGGGTTGAAAGATTCTTAGGTATGTGCCAAAATTGAGCCATGCTTGTTTTGTTTATCACTGTGTATCTATTTTGGGATGGGTATTTAACAGTGCCCAAAATGAATACACAGTGGTAACCAAAACAGGCATGGCCAATTTGGGCACATACCTAAGAATCATTCGACCCAAATTGGGTTTTATTTTTTTCTGTGTATGTGGAAGGACTTGGTAGGTAAAAGTTCATATTGTTTTCAAACACAAAGTTAAATTCAGTGATATATTTCGTTTCATTTCAGGTTCGTTTGAAGAAACAGACTAGCGTATTGGGAGAAGCCTGATAGTTTTTCAATAAATTAAATTAATAGTGAGTTGCGTTGCTAATAGTATTGCAGTTAAAGAGATTTTATGCAATCATTAAGGGGCTACTTCACTCAGTCGAAAACAACTGCTCGCTAATGTATTTAATCCTATCGGGGAAATAGTTTACGATATCTCGCTCGCATTTCAATATATATATATATATATATATATATATATATATATATATATATATATATATATATATATATATATATATATATATATATATATATTTGCTTTGAATAATTGAAGTCAATCTTTATGCAGATCCTTTTGTACTTTTTCGATTTTGATCACAAGCGTTTATTATTAAGACACATTCACTTTCGGAACCGGTTTCAAAAGCGAAAGCATGCTCAATAAAAAAAAAAAAACTGCAACCAAAATCGAAAAAGTAAAAAAGGGTCTGTATAGAGAGAGACCTCAGCTATCCAATGCAAAAAAAATCATTTAAAAATATTGAAATACGAACGTGATATCGCAAAATATTTCCCTCATAGGATTAACATTAGCGTGTGGGTGTTTTCGGCTGAGTGAAGTAGCCTCTTAAAGAATTGATTAACCCAACAGTTCCAATACACACTGCAGAAAGTATCCTCAATAAAAAAAAACTGCAACCAAAATCAAAAAAGTAAAAAAAGGCTTGTATAGAGAGGGACCTCAGCTATCTAATGCAAAAAAAAATCATTTAAAAATATTGAAATACGAACGAGATATCGTAAAATATTTCTCTCATAGGATTAACATCAGCGAGCGGGTGTTTTCGACTGAGTGAAGTGGCCTCTTAAAGAATTGATTAACCGAACAGTTCCAATACACACTGCAGAAAGTATCTTCAATAAAAAAAAAAACTGCAACCAAAATCGAAAAATTGCAAAAAGGCCTGTAATAGAGAAGAGAGACCTCAGCTATTCAATGAAAAAAAAAAAAAGAAGAAGAAAAAAACATTAAAAAATATTGAAATACGAACGAGAAACCGTAAAATATTTCCCTCATAGGATTAACATTAGCGTGCGGGTGTTTTCGACTGAATGAAGTGGCCTCTTAAAGAATTGATTAATCCAACAGTTCCAATACACACTACAGATGAGTTCGGTCTCCTTTTTTAGAGCCCGAGTGCGACGATTCGAAATCAGAGCCCGATATAGAATATACGCAGTAGAAAATTGTTAATAACATTTTAACTTGATTTCAAAATTATTTTTCTCATTTAAAAATATCTTTTTGCATAGAAATAACTATTAATCATGTATACTCTCCCCTAAAGGCGTTTCGTAATTTTCATGTTCTTAAAAACCTTATTAGACTACCAAATTTGTTATTTACACCTAAAAACTGCAGAAATCTACAGAATTCTTATTCTTTTAACTCTTCAGCTCTGAGGTACACAATCTAGACTTTTATTGTTTGACTCCATAGAAAGAAAAGTGTTTGATTTTCTTTTTTTTTTTTACATTTTCACTTTATTTCTATATAGCTGAATGTTTTTTGCTTTGTAACAAAACCAATAAATGATAGTATTAATGCTTATTTCCTCACAACATAAATGTAAATTTCATCAGAGTTTTCAAAGTGCTTTAAAGACAATGTGGCTCAGAAAGTAAGAATATTTCGTAAATACAGTAAAACCTCTTAATAGCGGACATCTCGGGATCGAGAAATTTTACCACTATTCGGAGATGATCGTTTTTCAAAAGCAAAAATACACAAATATGTGTGTGATGTAGATTGGAAAAAGTGCTCTGTAAATAGAGGAGTCCGCTATTTGGCAGCGTTCGTTATCGGGGTTTAGTGTATAATCTTTGTAAAAGTGAGAAATGTTTTGAAACAGGAAAACCTGAATAACGGACACTCTCGAATAGCGAACATCTCTATTTAGCGAACATCTTTTTCAATATACGCAACACACGCATATTTGTATACTTTTACCTCTGAAAAGCAGACAAATTCTGCGATCCCGAGGTAAGAGGTATTACTGTATTTAATTAAAAACCTTTGCAATAAAAAATTTTGTGGATTTATGGATCATTCACTTTTTTAAAGCCCTTAAATTTGTTATTGCGTGAATTTGAGTTATTGATAATTATATTGGTATTTTAAGGGGGCTAGTAATTTTAGATCAATATTTGTGAATCTAAATCTAATGAAAATCGAATCAAAACTTAAAATGACATAAATAAGAGTTTCCTTCATTCTGTTAAATCCGATCATACGTAATTAATTCAATGATATCCCATCATAGGTAATGATTCTATGTTGCCACGGTGATTACGCCCTATTTAAGATGGAGTCCAATTGTTTCCGTATTACTGAATCTAAAAACTGAATTTGGATACTAAAACTGTTTAATTATAGCAAACATATAATCTACTGACAGTTTTTTGGATAGATGTCTCCGGAGAAATAGATATTAAATGGAAAAAGAGTCTAAATATGAATTTCAAGTTCTGAAATTTTAAAGGCTAGCTTAAGTTTCCTATTGAAATTTGCAGTAAATGTCAACAAAAATAAAATGTTGCCAACTTAAAATGAACTTATTTTATTACGGAAATGAATCATGTCATATTAACAGACGATATAATTCATCTCACTGATATAATAACGATGGTTTTTTTACATTGTCTTGTATTGGATATTTGCGAATATTGCAATTTTAATATAACAGAATTGTAATTATTTGTTAGTAAAAGTATATTGAAAATTAGTTTCATAAAATAATACTGATATCTATAATATGGAAATCTGCACATTAAAAAAATTTTTGTATTCATTCATTTTTGCGTATGAGTGCAGCAGCTATTGTACTATTTTCTGAATATTTATAATACTAGTTATAGTATGAATGCACCTCACTTGTCGCGTTTGACGTACAATTTCCAACTTGTTAATTATTTATGGATGTAGAAATAATTACATACTAGCTGACATGCCTGGCATCGCCCGGGCAGAATGTCATTGAAAAATAATATAACAGTGGAGTGACTTCATAAAAAAAAAGACTGAATAATATATATTTACACTAAAAGCTTGTAAAATAATTAAATAAGGGCTAAAATTTCAAAAGTATAACAGTTACGTTTAAAAAATGAAACACTCAGGGAAAATTATTACAATTACTTTTTCCTTTGTACTAAAAATCCCTTTTTTAAAATCATTGCTTTTTTTACATTTAAAATTTTATATTGCTAATTGTATTTTTTAAATTATAAATATTAAATGCTTACAAAAATTAATATAGCAAATGAAAATGTATAAAAATATATCTATTTAATTGTTAATGTTGATAAAATGTAATTACAATTTGAAATCATTGCTTTTTTTGCTTTTATTCCTATAGATGGCAGCACCTAACCAATGAGATGCGTCTCATTCGGGTGTTGCCATTAAACAATTAACAAATAATCATGATTTCTGTGCCACGTACACTAGCGTAATATATATATATAGATATCATTTTTGAAAAAAATAAAAATGAAACGCTGAAAGGCTTATTTAATTGATTATTTTTTTCATCTATATCAAATAATTAAGAATAACTTTTAATTAAGAATTTCTTTTCCAAGCTGGGCAACTCCAATCTTTTTGACACATCTCTCTCAAAACATAATTTTCAATTCAATTTCTTAAAAGTTCCAGATATTATAACATTTTTGTAATGAATTAGATTGCAACAGTAAAACTTAAACTATCACGGTAAACATGCTGTAAATTGAAGTTATAGTTCAAAACTTGGCAAATTAAATAACGAAACAAAGCATTTTAATACAATATAATATTGTTCTCACCTGGCATCCAGTAGAAACATCTGCGTGATAAAATGTGTCGTTGTCTTCAGGGCAAGTGAAGGCACTAACAGCTTGTAAACAAGCTACTACTACGAAGATTACTTTAAGCATTTTTCTCAGCTATAAAGTGAAAAAGAAACAAGTAATAAAGTCAATTCCTACTTAGGCCAACAAAGAAAAATTTTATTTTAGTTACTTTTTATTAAATAATTACAATTAATATAAATATGTATATAGGGTAGACCGGGGCACATTTACGCGGATTTTTTTCAATGAATTTTCTAATTTTTATGTTTTAACTTAGGAAATTTTAGACACTGTGGTTTTATAAAGCAGTTAATAAAGTCAAAATTTGTGTATTCAGTTGTGTGTCCTATTTGTGTTTTTAACCGTAAAAAAAATGTTTTTTAGGTCCAAGTCACTTGCGTAAACGTGCCCCGGGAGCGGGGCACGTTTACGCATATTCTAAATGATACCAAAGAGTAAGTGAAATAAATATTTAATCAAATTGAGATGTTTTATTTATAACTTAATAATGTCTTACCATCTGTAAAATAAAGAAAATTTATTACAGGCTGAATAGTCTATAAAATTACAGCTGAACAGGTATGAAGACAGAACTATAAGATTGCAAGTTATAAAAGACGAATCTTTTACTCAATTAAACATTAAATGATGATTTGCAAAACTAAATAGCCTGAAAATACTAAAAAGGTTTGAGACAGTACGGAGCAAAAAAGCTTCAGGGGACGTTTACACAGTAAGAACGTGCGTAAAGGTGCCCCGATGTCAATGCGTAAACGTGCCCCGTCGCCATGTTTGGATTTATTTTTAACGTGCAACGAAAATTAATAATATTTCTGTTCATACAAATACATTTCTCAAAAAAGGATAAAATTCTGCTAATGTTCATATATGTGTTTATCATCTACAAAGTATTATTAGTTCACAATAAGTTCCAATAAGTTCAACACAAAATTTGCTCACCTTCACAGAAAACATGTTATCCTTTCTGCATGCTAGACCGAAGCTCGACTGACGCTCAAAATCTTGTGAGAATACCCGCTAGGGAGCAGCATGAATCTGTCATGACCGATGACGCGCCAGTTATAACTCGTTTCGGAAAAAGTGCACTGCGTAAACGTGCCCCATGCGTAAACGTGCCCCGGTCTACCTTACATATGACAGAATCACAATATTAAGTGGCAAAATAGAAAACGAATTTCCTTAAGAGCATTTGAATTTGAATTTTGCTTTTTAATCATAAATATATAAAATAAACCCGTGCAGCATTAAGGTCCCACGTTATTTTTATTGAACAGTTTTTTATAATCATCGTTGCGGTATTTTATTTTTGTGGCATCACTCATTTGAGGAAAATCTTTCATTTCATTTATGAAAACAATGGGAGAATTTTTTTTTCTCCCATATAAAAATAAAATTAATTAATTAAATTAAATTAATGAATTAATGTTTAAAAAAACTGAAGTTTGAATTAACATCCAATGTCATCTACTACAAGTTTAAAAAAATGTTTTTGAACTTGAGTGGATGAATACACAGTATTTTATTAACGATTGAAAATTTGAACAAGATATATAAATATATAGAGAGTGTGAGCTAATAGTAGGAATTGAAAAAAATATTAATTATAATAATTTATCGAAAAGATGCTAAATGGTCTTAAAGTTTCTTAATAAGAAAAACAAATTATTTAATTCCTCTAGATTAGCGATTCCTAAACTCCCTCGTACCCTTTGCTTAGGTCTTTTATTTTTAAGTACCCCTCCGCTCATAAACCCACCCCCATCCATACCTCCGCACTTTTTTAGGTGTTTCGTAATTATATAAATACGTAGCACCTATAGTCGTCGTCTGGTCCGTCCGTCTATGTCCGCATATAACAGTGCAACAACTACCCAACAGAATGGTTTGAAATTTAATATGTATATCATTGCAGAATTTTCTCAAGTCATTTCAAATTTTATGAAAATTGAACCAAAACTTAAAAAGATATTAATAAAACTATTTATTAAGTAATTTGATTTTGTTTTAAATCTGCACTTCCTTGTTATTGGCAGCTTCCGAGGATTAATCGACAAGCACTCATGTATTGCCAAGTTATCTGACACGTATGACGTTATAGTCATTATGACGTATATGACATCTTATAACCTCTATGATCAAGTTATAGTCACATTCTTCATTCTATTAAATTCTATCATACGTAAATTAATTCATTGATAGCCCATGATAGGTAATGATTCTAGATATCCATGGTGATTACGTCCTATTTTAGATAGAGTCATATTATTTCCATATTACGGAATTTAAAAACCGAATTTGTTTTCTAAAATTGTTTAATTATAGCAATGATATAATGTACTGACAGTTTTTTAGACATACATTTCTGGAGAAATAGATATTAAATGGAAAAAATAGTCTAAATACGGATTTCAAGTTCTCAAATTTTCAACGCTAGGCTTAAGTTTCCCATTGGACTTTTCAGTAAATGTTAACAAAAGATAAAATGTTACCAACTTAAACTGTATATATTTTATTAAGGAAATGAATATCATATCATAATAAGAGACGATATAATTTCTTTTCACTGAAATAATAACAGTACGAACGCACCTCATTTGTGACGTTTGCCGTACAATTTCCCTTTTTTTTTTTTTTTTTTTTTTTTAAATAGCAACCTAAAATTATAACAAATATAGATAGCGTTGATTTTGTTTAATCACATTAAACTTTTAGTTAAAATTCATAAAAATTATTCCTCTTGATATGCGTATTATTTAAAGGTGATTGTTCTTAAATCCATTGCGAGTTTGTTTTATAAAGCTGAGACAAGTGGACACGTGCGAAGATTTCGCATTGCAGTCTAATATTTTTTTGCAATATCTAATATCTTTCAGATGTAAACTTTAATTTTCTAAAGGAAAATTAAGGACTAAAAATATCTGAAAGCAACATTAGTCAAGCCAGATTATCACCAAATTTATTCCATCAAAGTTATACTAAAAACTGATCGAAGGCAATCAATGATAGGAGATAATCGATGATAGGAAAGGAAAAAATAAATTACCAATCGTATTACTTACCCATCATACGTAGCATAGGGTAAATCTTGTAATCGTTTTGAAAATGAAAAAAAAAAAAAAAATGACGGATTTACACGTTTCAGACACTGGAGATTCCGAAAAACATATTTTTAGAAAAAAAAAAAATTGCCGTCCATCTCTGTGTGTGTGTCTGTAAATGCTCTATCTCCCGAACAAATTGAGATAGAGACTTGAAATTTGAAATGAACTTAGTATGTAATAATGGGAAGAAGCAGTTTGAATTTCAGTCGCCTAATTTATCTGGAACTATTTTTTTCGGATTCGCGAAATATTCGTTCTGATAAAAGGTATATAAAAAGTTTCGAAGTTGTTTATTTTAAGGAGTGAAAATAAAAGACAATAAAAAAAAAACACAAATGTTGCATATATAAAGAATAAAGTCGATCGGATAATGAGTTGCCGAGATATTTGTAATCCTATTTCCACACTCTTCGATTTTTCATGACCCTGTTTTTCATTCAAATTTCAATTCAAATATATATTTTAATTGGAAATGAGACGCTTAATCCGACGCAGTTAACTCCTAGTTAATATGATTATCAATTTTGGAGTTATAAGTATGTTTCTTTTACGCAATTCAGCATTTAATTACGCATTTAAAGTTTATGACGTCATCAAGCCACGATTTTTTTTCGAATTGCTATGCATTTTATAAATAGTTTACACTGTAAAAAATGAAGTACTCAAAAATGAGTAAGTCCATATGTACTCATTTCGAAATGAGTATTTTTGGATCAAAAATGAACATGTGCATTCTCAAAAATGTGTAAGTCCATGTACTCAAATCGAAATGAGTATTTTTGGATCAAAAATGAACATGTGCATTCTCAAAAATGAGTAAGTTCAAGTATTCATTTCGAAATGAGTATTTTTGGATCAAAAATGAACATATGATCAAACCCAACATACTTGTATATTTCATAATGTGTAATGACGAAATTACGGAGCCTAAAAATCTATTTTTTGAAGGAAAAACGAAGAATAAGAGAAATGAAAAGTGGATCTGGTTGTTTCCTCAAAGTGGATCCACTACAACACATTTATTGTTTTTTTTTTTTTCCTCACATTTTACACATCTTTTTTTTTTCTTGATAGTACTTCAAAATTATGTTTTTTTTCCCACTAATTTTTTAAAAATTTATTTTAACTTTTTTAACGTGAGACAATATTATGTTATTTAAAAGTTTCATAACATAATATCTTTGCAAATTATAGCTATGCAAATTGGTATTAAACTAAACTGATTTGGCTTACAAATTTATGAATTACGCTAAAATTTATTATTTTATAAATTATAATTTTAGAAAGTTTATAATTTTAGTATTTCAATCTATGATCTTTTCTAATGTCATTTTTTAATTAATAATTCTTCGAACTACCTGTTACTTCAGACATTATTTTAATCTTTAACACATATAGACAGGCACTGTACATCCTTAAAAACATATTTAAAACCTCTATCCCTTCCTAACAGATTGTGCAAGATGCCAGATACTGTTAGAAAGAGATAGAGGGGGAGTTTGAAACTACCTAACAACATTTGAGAAGGAGGCGTGTCCCCTCATGGCGCGTTGGTTTGGGTCGTCAGGTTAGTAAACAGGACATCACGGGTTCGATTCCTCTCTTGGGCAAGGGTTGGTTAATTACTATAAACTCAAGCAACTTTTTTTTTTTTTTTTATCCTATAAATTTTATTTTAACGGCATATTTTTTTTTTAATTTGAATATATCCATGGGATCAAAAATGAGTACGTAGGAGTTCATATTTGAATACATCCATGGGATCAAAAATGAGTACATGTGTTTCTCAATTTTGAGTACATTTGGATCTGAGCTATTTTGAGTATGTGACATATTCAAAATTGAGTACTTTTTACTCAATTTTGAGTAGCCATTTTTTACAGTACACATGTTTAATTTTCATATTTTATATTATGCATATCCATGATGACTAAGCACTACGGTGGCCCCTAACGACTAGTTTTAACTGCATTAGAGGATGACACCATCTGTTTTTTTTTTTAAATAAATTTAGCATTTGAATTTGAATTTTGCTTTTTAATCATAAATATAAAATAAACCCGTGCAGCAACAATGTCCCATTTTATCTTTATTGTACTATATATATATATATATATATATATATATATATATATTATAATCATTGTTGAGCACGATATAATATTTTTGTAGTAACACTAATTTGAGGAAAACCTTTCATTTCATTTATGGAAACAATGCTGATTTAATTTTTAATTAACTGCAATTTTTAATCAATTAACATGTTTTAGTTATTTACAAAAAACATTAGAGTATAATGTCATCTTTTCCGGGAAAAAAAACAAGACAAAGAAAAGTAGATTGAAATACACTTAGATTACAATTTAATCTATTATAACAAACCGTACCTTTTATGCTACATTTGAAAACCACTGCTTTGATCGATCAATAATTTTTTTTTTCTTCTAAACGTTTCAATTTCAGTTTTGGTTTTTAATCATAAATATAAAATAAATCTGTGAGAAAACATCAGATTTTATATCTTTTGTACTATTTATTATTTTTTTTATAATTATTGTTGAAGATCATATAAATGCGGTATTTTACTTTTTTGGCAACACTAATTTGAGGAAAACCTTTCATTTCATTTATGAGAACAATGCTGATTTAATTTTTAATCAAAAAACATGTTTTAACGAAATGTAACTATGTCAGAATCCTGTTCAAAATCCTTTCATATGGTATCTCATTTATCGTTTTGCGTTTTGTATTTGCTTAGAAAAAGGGATATTGACAGCAGAAATAATATAAATGTTTATTACAAAAATCCGGTTGAAATGAAGATATAGTATCAATAAGGAGTAATCGCCTACTTAAATTTTCCCATAGGTTAACATGGGATTTTACCGATCAGGTAGAAAGATGAAGCATTTCCTTAATACCACAGAGATTAATTAAAAGGCTGGAATGTAACATAATTTCCATTTTTTTTAAAGCATATTATTACACCAGCATTTCAAAATGAATGCACAGACTTGTTGTTATACAATGAGATTATCCATTTGACACATTGAAATTTTTGCTCAAAAATTAAAACACAATCAGTATTTTAAAAATGTTCTAACAAGTAAAACAGAAAAAGTCTCATTCATTTTCAGCCAAAAAATTACCGAGTTATGATACTTTGAATTTTAAGCAACTGAGTGCATTGAAGCGTCTTAAGGTTGTTTTGAAATGACCTGCTGAACAAAGGGAATAACTTACTAACATATTTTCTGACAATTTTTAAAACTCAAAGGCATGAAATTGGCGAAATTGACTATTCAAGTGATTTGGAATTGAAATGATTTTTCCATTTTTTGATAAATAAATTACTTATCGAATTATAAGCGATTCTTTTCATGTGTTGACCCGTTTTCTCATTTCTCGGGTTGCCTCGTCGGGAATTTGGTTCAAAACGCCAACTTTCACTGTATTTCCTGAAAGGCCTTTTTGCTTTTACCAAAAAATAGGAAACATGTTTTGATTACATAGTTTCTGATTAAGAACTCCTTCCCATTTCATATGTTTTCGAACAAAAATTAATAAATGTGTCAGAAAGTAGCCTTTTTGGATATGAGAACAGCCTTAACCATTTTACTTGCTTACTGGCACTAAAACACATTTTTCCGTTTTTTTTTTTTTTTTTTTTTTTTTTTTTTGTGCCAGTAAAGTTGAAACCTCTTTTTCCACTCGTGACTACAAAAGTATAAATTATTTATGCATGCTACATGGATTTTTCTTTACTATTCTCATATTTTAAAACTTTGTAATTAATATAAGGTAAAGCTAGGAGAGTCTGCGCACAATTTAAAAGGATAACAATAAAAAATCTAAATATTAAATTTTTGCTAAACTATCCATGAATAAGTTTTACTTCATTTGTTTTTTATACATTTCCATTGCTATTTTGTTGTTACGTTGTAATTTAATAGAACAGTTGTAATAAAACCAAGAAAGTTATTTTGCGCAATCTGTCCTTACAGGGTTGGTGTGATTGCGCACATGGATAGGAGAGATTGTTACTAAAAATAACTACAGTTACATTGTTAACAATAATAATTACACTTAAATGACATTGTTGTAAGGTTTTTGTGGACAAATATTATTGTACCAGTACATCCGTGCGAGGATTTCGCACCGCAATGTAATATTTTTTATCAATGTCTAATATTTATTAAATGCAGGTTTAAACTTCTAAAGAAAAAGTAAGGAAAAATATCTGCAAACAACATTTAGTTTTTAATCAAGCGAGAATATCATCTAATTTATTCCATGAAAGTTAGAGTAAAATCTGATCCAAGACTGCAAAAGGCACGCGCGAAAAAAAAAAAATTAAAAATAGTATATTAACTGCATTAGAGGATGACGTCACCCGCTTCGGGAAAAACATGGGACATAAAAATATAAATCTAAACATTTCAATTTCAATTTCGCTTTTTAATCATAAATATAAAATAAACACATGCAGTGCTTTTTATAATCATTGTTGAACATGATAAAATGCGGTATTTTATTTTTGTGGCAACACAAATTTGAGGGAAACCTTTCATTTCTTTTACGAAAACAATACCGATTTAATTTTTAATTAACAGCAATTTTTAATCAAAAAACATATTTTAACGAAATCTTAAGTATGCTATGTCAGAAGCCTATTCAAAATCCTTTCATATGGTATCTCATTCGTCGTTCTCCGTTTTGTATTTTCTTAGAAAAAGGGATGTTGACAGGAGAAATAATATATATGATGATTAGGAGGGAATATTTCAATCTAATGATTAAAGAATCAGAGAAAGGAAATAATTTTAAAAACGATTAAAAAATTTTAATTAAAAGGGAAAAAAATTAAGGAATCAGAAAAAGCAAGTCCAGATAAGATTACAAAATAACATTAAGTTTCTTGAAAACACGTTTAACATAAAATTACTCCATTTTCATTTTTTATTTTTTTATGCAAATTTACCAATAAGCTGCGTAATCTGTCCTAGCATGGAAACTAATGTGAACAATGCGTCGTCTCTCCTAAGTAGCAGATGCGCAAACTCTCCAATTTTGGTAGGAGAGATTGCGCTGCCTTTTATTTAAACATGGCCGCTACTAAAACCAACTGTTTTTAATGTTCACATTGTTAGTCTAGATTAGTAGCTTATGAGAAATCGTTTAAGTTTAAAATATTTTGTACTACTAACGTTGTATAGAAATTCTGATGAATAGCTATGAAAATTCAAGCATTTACTTTGGGAAAACAAAACAAAATAGCAATGCTTTATCTTAGACGTTCAAAACAATCAACGTGCACTTTCAAGTAGACACTCCACTACTGCTGTTGTACAACTATCTGGAGTCACTGCGCGCTAGCTCTACTCCTTCCTCCCGAACCTCTATGTGCGCAATCTCTCCGATCGCGCCATCTCTCCTGGCTTTACCTTACAATGCAAGGTATTTCTTCATTTTACATCCTATCTTAACCATTTTAAAATGAGTGGCTATAGCCTGTCAATCTATACATCATTTATCGAGAAACGAAAATAGAAATAAATTCTTTAAAAGAAGAAGAAGAAGAATAGTTTAAAAAAAAAATAAATAAATAAAACTTTACTTTAAAAATCTTGATTTTTAATTGCGCACAGGAGTGATTAAAGGGATTTGGTACCAAAAAAAATAATAAATAATAAAAAATATTCCGTACACTGTAAAAAATTTGCAGCAAAGTATCCGAAAATTCGACCATTTTTACAGCATTCTGATCATAATATGGGCAATATATTATATTCAGAATATCGGTACATTACGGTTATGTAACCTTTTTTTATAAAAACGGTCGAATGACCAGATACTTTACTTACAGTGGCAATTACACCTATATTAAAGTTTTTGAACAATGTGTCAATAAAGCAAAATCATTACGCATAATAAAACGAGTGGCTGGAGAATAGCCGAAATATTTGTTAATACATTAATATATATATATTTTTTAAATTTAATTATTTTTTAAAACAATAAGAATTTTAAAATTCCCCCTTTTTCAATTTTCGTATTTCAAACAAGAATTTTTTATCTTATACTCAGGGTATTTTGTTCTATAAACTCGTGTTTGACACAAAGATCAGATCAGAAGAAAAAAGTCCTTGCGGCCTGTACCGGGAGGAAAAGGTAGCTTTCCTGTATCTTCGTTTTAAAATTTTAGCTAATGTTACTCGAAAACAGCAAGTTAAAATGCAAAGAAAACGTTTACAAAAGATTCGTTAATACTGAATTAGAATAAGAAATTCGCCAAATTATTGAGCTCTAGCCAAATTGGCTTCATTAATGAAGACTTATTTTGGTCGCCAAATTTGGCGAAAATTTGGCGCTAACGGATATATGAATATATAGTTTTATGCGTATGATATGGAAAATGATTACAACAATGAAAATTTTTGTTATGTGGTGTCTTGTTTCAAAATGTCAGCCACCCTAGAATTTCAAACTGCTCTATCTCAGCCATTTTCTTAAGATAGAGGTAAAACAAAAAATGCTCTGGAATCCTTGTATCAAGGCCTAACACTTAATTAAAAAATAAATTTGAATTTTTAACTTTTTTGT
This sequence comes from Maratus michaelseni, assembly GCA_963931845.1. Taxonomy (NCBI): domain Eukaryota; kingdom Metazoa; phylum Arthropoda; class Arachnida; order Araneae; family Salticidae; genus Maratus; species Maratus michaelseni. The sequence goes on from OZ007600.1 coordinate 96,672,858, forward strand.
ATATTTATTTTAGTTTTAAATCTTTAAGTGGCCGCCATCTTGAAACAAGAGGGCGGACCAAGCTGGCCAACGAACTCGGTCGAGACATTGGTGAGCTTAATACACACAATTAGTTTCATCGAACTTGATTTATAAAAACGAGTGTTATCGTATGACATAGGTCAGCTATATATATAAATCAACATTTGAACGGAGGGTGGTTTTGGGGTCTGAGGATCATGATCGGTGAAAATATATCGAAATTTTCCGGAATTCCTTTCCTCCGAACGGCTGCAATAGGTAGCTTTATACTTTTTTGTATTGAAAGCTACCTAAAATATTAATAAATATAGAATAAACCTATGAAAATCGCATATATTAAGTTCAGATTTTCTTTTTAAACAAAAATTTCATATATCAAAATATCGATACTCTCATAGAATTTAAAGATCCCTAAAAAAATATTTTCAGACAATTTGCTCAATTATTGTGGGAGCCTTAGTATTTTGATTACATAGAAAACATGAACTGAGAAAAATGAGTTTTAACATTTCATTTACAGAGAAGAGATATTAAAGACAGATACGTAAAATTAACCGTATCTCCTTTACTATTTATCAGATCGTCAAGAAGTTTGAGCACAATGTTCTACAGATGTTATGGTTCATTTTGGATTAAAAATCTGAAATTCGACATTTTTGTCATTTTTTTTCAAAGTGAGAGGTAGTGAGTCGTATTATAATAAAACAAGAACAAAAAATGATGCGTCAAGCATAGATTATGTAACACTTTGCAACGCTTCCAAAATAATTTTACAAATCATTACCGTTTAATAAGCTGAAAGATAACATCTAAGTAAACAATATGGAGAACGCATAATATATTTAAAAACGTAATTTCAGGAATTCCCAATATATACAGTATTCGTAAAAATATCCGAATACTTTTATTCAGCCCTGTATATGATTCATATATTTGTATATATATTACATAGGATGCTAAATTATAGTTTAGTTAGGAAACGCGTAGCACAGTTTAAAATTCTCCTTCTGGAGTTTCTGTCAATAAACGGAAATGTGTTCGCGAACTTTTGTGCTGCCCTGTATAGGATCTACAGAATTTATACACACCAAGTAATAGACAAAAAGTGAGTTAAGTTTAAAATCACGTTCAGCAATTTAAAATGCACTTCCAGGAATTATTTTTAACAGACAGTAGAGAATTCTTTTGTGTGTCCCTGTAAATGAACTATGACTGCTATGCACACAATATTTTGTAGTAAGCCTCTTGTAACGCACCTTAGTGATATATATAAATTTCAATGCGTTTAAAATAGTGAAACATTATTTAATTAAACCGCAAACGATTTTTCTCCATAGACGTAATGTAACGGAATTATTTTTACTGTCCCTGTAAAGTAACTATAAGCGCTATACACACCCTATTCCATATTAAGCTTCTTGTAATGCACCTTAGTGATATATATCAATTACAATGTGTTTGAAATTGTGTAACATCATTCAAATAAACAGCAAATGATTTTTCCCCATAGACCGTCATGTAACTGAATTCTTTTGAGTGTCCCTGTAAAAAAACTATAAGTGCTACACACTTCAGATGAAATAGGGAACATGCTATAGATAACGACAATAACATATAAAAATTGCCGTTACTTGTCAGAGAATAGTGAATTTTTTTCTAAATATCACTTAGGAACGTAGAAAAATTTAAAAAGTGTAAATTTTTGAAAATTAATTGTAAGACTATTTTATCGACATTATCTAATCCTTAACGTATTTTCAACATTTTGAAATTTACATTGCTTACGTATCACCAACAGGCAAAAAAAAAAAGTTAAAGTACGTTTCAGTCTTTTTTGGACACCTTATATATATATGTATATATATATATATATATATATATATATATATATATATATATATATATATATAATTTGAAATGTTTAAGATAAAGGGAATAGAAAAATAAAATATTGATGCTGATGTGTTCCTAAATTATAGATATGGAGTTTAAACATATAGAACATATATATTGAGAAACACAATTTTAAATGTTATAAATAAAAATATCTTGAAACTGATCTTATCACCTTTTAAATGGCCGCAAATTATATAGATGGAGTTTAAATGGAATGGAGTTAACATGTTAAAAATGTAGAATACATACATTTAGAAATAGAGTTGTAAGTGTTTAAAATAAAAACGATAAGAAAACATTCTTTTGAAACTGATGATATAATCTTTTAAATGGTCATAAATTATGTACACGAAGTTTAAATGGAATGGAGTTAATATGTTAAACATGTAAAATACATACCTTTAGAAATAAAGTTGAAAGTGTTTAAAATAAAAAAGATTAAAAAAAATTCTTTTGAAACTGATGATATAATCTTTCAAATGGTCATAAATTATATACATGAAGTTTAAATGGAATGGAGTTAACATGTTAAACATGTAAAATACATACCTTTAGAAATAAAGTTGAAAGTATTTAAAATAAAAAAGATTAAAAAAAAATCTTTTAAAACTGATTATATAATCTTTTAAATTGTCATAAATTATGTACACGAAGTTTAAATGGACTGGAATTAACATGTTAAACATGTAAAATACATACCTTTAGAAATAAAGTTGAAAGTGTTTAAAATAAAAAAGATAAAAAAAATTATTTTGAAACTGATGATATAATCTTTCAAATGGTCATAAATTATATACATGAAGTTTAAATGGAATGGAGTTAACATATGTTAAACATGTAAAATACATACGATTAGAAATAGAGTTGGAGGTGTTTAAAATAAAAATGATAAGAAAAAATTCTTGAAACTGAAGATATAATCTTTTAAATGGTCATAAATTATATACATGGAGTTCAACTTGAATGGAATTAACATGTTAAACATGAAGAATGCATACATTTAGAAATAGAGTTGGAAGTGTTTAAAATAAAAATGATAAGAAAAAATTCTTGAAACTGATGATATAATCTTTTAAATGCCCGTAAATTATATACATGAAGTTTAAATGGGATGGAGTTAACATGTTAAACATGTAGTATACATACATTTAGAAATAGAGCTGGAAATGTTTAAAACAAAAATGATAAGAAAAATTCTTGAAACTGGTGATATAATCGTTCAAATGGTCATAAATTATACAAATGAAGTTTGAACGAAATGGAGTTAACATGTTACACATGTAAAATACATACGATTAGAAATAGATTTGGAAGTGTTTAAAATAAAAATGATAAGAAAAAATTCTTGAAACTGATGATATAATATTTCTCAAATGGCCATAAATTATATACATTAACTTGAAATGGAATGGGGTTTATATGTTAAACATGTAGAATAAGAGAAATAGAGTTTGAAGTGTTTAAAATACAAATAATAGGAAAATATTCCTGAAACTGATTTTTTACATATTTTACGTAAGTTATAGATATAGAGTTTAAATATACAAAATATATGTATTAAGACTTTATACCAAATTTGAAATGCTTATGATAAAAATTCGAAAAAAACTTACTAAAGTTTCTTTTTTTATTCGATTTAAAGACTACTCAATGACGTTTAAAAAAAATATATATATTGCAATGTTTTTGAAGTTGATGGCTTGGGCCTTTTATTTCATTCCTTCCTAAAGAATTTTTTAACTGAAGGTCATCCTAATACTGACCAGTATCAGTCACGTACCCAGTGGCGAAATTAGCACTGGACGACCTTTCAAATATTTAGCCAAAATATCTAATCTTTTGATCCCCCTTTTTTTCTTTTCTAAAAGTAGAAAGAACCGCTTTAACTACGATAGTGTTTTCTAAATAGTATAATAACACAATCTAACAATAGAAATCTAATAATGGTATTTGTGAGCATAATAAATACTTTCAAAAACTGATAAAAATATTTATCTTACAGTGTTCATTTGTTTGTGACGGAAATTATTCTTTTTTACAGGTGAATCACAGTTGAAAGTACGTTTGAAGTTGTGCTGTGCATTTTTTAATTTTTTTTATTTATTTATCTTTTTTTTTTCCCCGAATTAATTTTTAGTTTAAGGTGGTTCTCAAATGACCTGCTCAATAGGGTGAAACGAGAAAAAAAATATTTTTGTTTAGAAATTCAATATGCTATGTTTGTACAAGTTGCCTTTAATCAAAACAAAGACGGAAATTAAATATCAGCGTAATTGGATTATGTTTAGAGATAAGGAGGATATACTTTAAGTTTTATTAAAATTTTGACAAATTTCACAATTATGTTAAAAAAATATTTTTTTTGTATTTCAATATGCTATAGTTTTCAAAAGTTACCTTTGATCAAAATAAAGATGGAAATTAAATATCAGCGTAATTGGATCCTGTTTGGAGTGCAAATTCTAGTTTTTTATTAAAGGTTTGACAATTTCGCAATTATGTTGAAATTGACAACTGAAAACTAAGTACCCTTCCTGCGGCACCTCTAAACATGATCCAATTACTCTGATATTTAATTCCCATCTTTATTTTCATCAAAGGCAACTTTTGAAAACTATAGCATATTGAAATACAAAAAACATTTGTCGAACATAATTGCGAAATATGTCAAAATTTTAATAAAATCTATAGTTTACTCTTCCTGCGGCACCTCTAAACATAATCCAGTTACGCTGATATTTAATTTCTATTTTGATCAAAGGCAACTTGTGAAAACTATACCATATTGAAATTCCCCAAAAAAAAATTTTTCGTTCCACCCTACTGCTTAACAACTCGAAACTTTCTGACATAATTTCTGACTCACTTTTAAACACAAATGCATAAAATTAGCAGGTTTGACTATTGAAATGATTTGGAATCGAGATGAGTTTTTGATTTTTTGATAAATGAATTACCCGTCCAGTTATAAGCGATACGTGTCACGTGGCCACGCGTTTTTCTCCTTTCTGGCACTGAAGAACCTGGATTTTGGTTTAAAACGCCGACTTTAACTGCATTTTTTGAAAGATCTTTTGCTTTTAGAAAAAAGCATCTATAGTCGTCGCCTGGTCCGTCCGTCTGTCTGTCCGTCCGCATATAACAGCACAAAAGCTACCCAACCGAATGGTTTAAAATTTAATATATATTATCGTTGCAGAATTTTGTCGAGTCATTTCAAATTTTCTGAAAATCAAATCAAAACATAAAAATATATTAATAAAAGTTTTCTTTATTCTATTAAATCCTATCGTACGTAATCTATATAATAAAGGTGCAAGTTATGTGACTGAGGAAAACAAAATCCAGGCAAACCACTCCTTTTTTCATATGCCAGGCGGACATTTTTATTCAAAATTATTTTTTCAAATAAAACTGCATAAAAGTTACATTTTTAGAAAGATCTTTTAAAAAATTGTTTGTTTGAGAGATGAATTAAATTAAAAAATTTATAGATTCTGAGATAACTTCAGTGGCAATTAGATTAACCGAATATATCAATCCATTAGAGTAAATAAACACAGGAGATTCCTTTATTAGGCGTCATAGAAATATTAAACCATGGAGGTAATCATTCGCAAAGCAAGAGATCCATGGTGAATTTTGCAGCGCTGTCTGGTGTAGAAAAAAGATTTTGCATTTGTAAACGTGGATTACGTAATAATAAAAAATAGGGCATGCTCATTTTGCTCATAGCAGACGATATAATTCATTTCACTGAGATAATAAGGATGATTTTTTTTTTTTTTTTTTACATTCTGAAACTAGTTATAAAACGAACGCTCCTATGTCACGTTTAACATACAATTTCCAACCTGTTTAACTCTGTCCCGAGATTTCAGATGCCTTGATAAATATATAAAGAAAATCACCTCAGATGCAGTCATATAGAGTCTTTTTGAACTTTTTTCTTATACAGAACTATGCTTATAGGCAAAAAATGCCTGTCTTCTTTGACAAATTTTCTGAAGAATTTAAATCAGCATTTAAATATCGATTTTAAGCAATTACTCAATTGAAAATAGGCTGCTTTCCGTTTGCTCATGTGTTATTGGAACATATTATAAGGAATTTATCAATGTAATTAAATTTCTTAATTCGAAATTTTGGCCTATTACAGAATCAACTAAATTCAGATATGCATGTCTGAATTTAGTTGATGAACTTGGATAATGAAGTCATGGAACTATAGAAAAGGTTTCATATACACGAATGATTAGTTTTATTTGAATGGATCTTTTGAAAGCTATACATGATAAGTAAACTCGCAAAAATTTGCTTTCAGTAATTAATTGTATACCTGTGTCAAGTGCCGAATGTGAACGAGGGTTCTGAACTATATAAACTTGATTTGTTCTCTACAGCATGCTTGACTTAACAACAAATAACATCAAATTTAATATTTATTAGACTAGTTTATTCTTCTATTAACAAATCCGAGTCAGAGTCATACATCCGTTCATGGCTAGCAAGTAATTTATGTACACATATAATCTCATTAGCATTAAGGCAAGTTTTTTTAAAACATTGTTTATACAAATACTAATAAACATGAACATTATACTAGCACTTATGCTAATTTAAATCATAAAGTAAATACAAAAACTACACGTACAAAAAGGGGTAAATATGGTACTAATACACAGTATATTTCTAGTAATGATATTATACAGCAATTATCTAATATGGAAAATGAATTCACTAATACTTTCAATTGGTTTGATATAAGAAAACATATTTTTTCGATCAAAAAGAAAAATCTTAATAATTATTATAAAGTATTTTTAACATTAAATTTATCACCACATTTTAGTGATGTATATTTTGATCTTCTATTATATAGAATTAATCAACTTAATGTAAAAATTTCAAAAAATACTTATGAAAAAACTAACAATACTCAACTTATAATCACTTTTTCCAATATAGTACTTAATAAAATTAATATACACAATGTAATTAATAACAATAACAAATTCCCCATAAAAAATTTTACAATACATAAATCATACAAATACAATGTTACACTTGGACGTAGAATTTTCAATTACAATAATTTTGCAAAATTTCTTACATCAAATGATAAACCTCCGTGCTTATGTAATAATCCTAGTTTTAGTAATTATGTAGATAAGGTACATGGTCACATTATTACAGGGGATATTAATATTGTCGAGAATGATTATCTGCGCAGTTTTATGACTAATGGGACTAAATTTCGAACACCATCATGTTATAATATTTTTTTCTATATTAAAACAATTTAATCTGGATCTTGACCTTTTTATATATAAAATTTCAATAGATTATAATAAACCCATTGAATTTTTTAAAGAATGGAAATTAAATGTATTAAGTAATTTAAATGTTGAACTTTTCAGAAATATGGAAAATTTTAATTTTAATGTTAAACAACTAAATAGTGAAATAAAGAATTTACAAAACAAATTTATTATTACTTATGTTGATAAATCACCATACAACTATGCTTTCATCTGCAAAAAATATTATTCACAGCTAATATCTAATGCAATAAATACAAGTTTAAATTTTAAAAAAACTAATCTTAATACAATTATTAATAATCGACATATATTTCAATATTATAAATTGCTAAAAATTAAAAATTACAACTTTAATTATCCATACATTGTTGTTATACCTATATTTCATAAAACTCCTATAAAATTTAGAACTGTAACTATAGGCTGTAATACGTATAATAATAATGCAAGTAAATTTCTATTAACTATTCTCACTAAATTGTTTGAACTTACAAAACTAAAAGATAATTTGTTTAGCATAAAAAATAGTTTTCAACTTGTCAATAATATAAAAAATTTAAATAACATAACTTACATGAAGACGTTTGACTTTAATGACTTATTTAATAATATTGATATCAAGGATATGTTCAGGATTGTCAATTTATTATACAAAGAATACAAGGATTCCATAAAATTAAAAAATAACATTTCTTTAAATTACTTTAAAACTTTAACTAGATTTATTCTACATCATAATTATATTGTTTTTAATGAGAATATATATATTCAATGCTGTGGATTACCACAGGGTGGTATTGTTTCTTCAATTCTTGCAGAATTATATTTATATTATTATGAACGTAATTCACATATTGCTAATTGTAAAATGTACCGTTATATAGATGATATAATTGTCTTCTATTTTAATAATAATTCAAATTATTTACTACCAATAAAATATCATAAAAATTTAAATTATAGTTTCAACCTTATGGTAAATAATGAAATTAATTTTCTTGATCTTAAGATAATTCTTAAAGATAATAAAATTTTGTTTGACATAAATGATTTTACATTTAAAGTTAACTTATTTACTAATTATAAGTCTTGTATACATAAATCAGTATTTGTAAATATTTTACTAAATTTTGCACATAGAATAAACAATCTTTGTTCTAATAATTTTAAAACTCAAAATTTAAAACTTATTCTTCAACATGCAGTAGAAAATGGCTATCCCTTTTATTTAGTTAAGTCAATTTTACGAATATAAATTTTGCTTTCATTGGGGTTTATATGTTTGCACATTCTATCTGTTAAAACACTTACATTTTGATTACTGATATATTTGGTTAAAGAATGAATTCCTTTATGTGAGAGCTGAGTGGGAATATTTTGGTTAAATATAAAACACTTACATTTTGATTACTGATATATTTGGTTAAAGAATGAATTCCTTTATGTGAGAGCTGAGTGGGAATATTTTGGTTAAATATCTTTTATTAATTAAAAAATTTAAATAGTAAATTCTAATTTTTTTTTTCTTTTCTAGGGAGAGAACTTTAAATATAATATTGTTCCAATAAGTGCGTTGCCATATTGGAGATTTAATGTTTTTTTTTTTTCCCTTGCCAGGTAGAGAACATTTAACAATTTAGTTAAATGCTTTTTTATTTTTTATTTTTTGCAAGATATTAGATTCAATACGTGAGGTTAACATATTGGAAATGTTTGGTTATTTTTAGCTATCAGTGTGTGAAATCTAATTTTATTTTTCAGAATAAATAATATTTAGCAAGATGTTAGTTCCATTAAGTGTGTGTAGCCATTTTGGTATTTCTTTTAAACTTGCATTGTTATTTATAAAATGAAAATCTAATTTTATTTTTCAGGGTTAATAAAATTTTGCAAGATGTTAGTTCCAATAAGTGCATGTAGTCATATTGGTAAATCTTTTAAGCTTGCATATAATTATTTATAAAATGAAAATTTAATTTGACTTCTACAATAATATTTTAGATTTTATGGGTTTATTTATGTTTTGAAATTATTTAAATGTTGACATATGTAAAAATAAATAGATAAAATAATTTTATACTGAAAATTTACTTAATCAAAATAATTAATAGTTATTTAGATATTGTTTTAATCTTTAAATAGATGGCAGCACCATATAATGATTTTAAAAAAGCTATTACTATTATTCTTTAGTATTATTTTTTAGTTATTGTTTATTATAAAACCAGATGGCAGCACCATATAAATTTTCACATTTTTTTTTTTTTTCTCTTTTAACTGAAAACTTGGAATACAAGTGAAATTTTTAAATATTCCAATAATATAATATATATATTAAAATTATTTAAGTTAAAAAATATTTTTAGTAAATGAATTTATAGTTTTTATATTATTTATTTGTATTTTTATATTTTAAATTAGAAATAGTTAAAATCACAATGGTTAAATTAATAACCTGCTACTTTTAGAAAATTAACTGTAATTTTAACTTGTACGTTTGAATTCACTTATTCACTTTACCATGTGCTTAGCACAAAACATTTTTGGCTTCGGATTCTGGACAAATTTATGTTGTAATGTATAGATTTTCTTTGTCTTCCTTTGTATTTATTTGTTTATAAATGGATTTATTTTCTTCCGTTTGATTTGTAGTGTTCTATTTTCAAAGGTATCCTTTTTTTTTTTTTTTTTTTTTTTTTTCCAATTTCTTTCCAATGATTGTTAGGGCTTGGAATTGTCACAAAATTTTGGCTTTAAGCTTGTGACAGTTACAGAAAACAATCATTCTTTGCTTATAATGTGGTTTCCCAGCCCTTGAAAAAGTAAATTACATAATTTTTGCAATAAGTTTATATATATATATATATATATATATATATATATATATATATATATATATATATATATATATGTATATATATATATATATATATATATATATATATATATATATGTGTGTGTGTGTATATATATATACAGGGTGTTTAAAAAATGACCGGTATATTTGAAAAATCAATAAAAACTAAACGGGCAGCGATAGAAATACACCGTTTGTTGCCATATGCTTGGGACAACAGTAAATTTTCAGGCAGACAAACTTTCGAAATTAGTTACAATTTTCAACAACAGATGGCGCTGCAATCTGGAAAAATCTAAACCACGATATTTTCCACATATCCACCATGCGCAGCAATAATATGGCGTAAACTCTGAGTGAAATTACCAGAAACCTTTATAAACGTGTCAGGCAGACAAACTTCACATGCAGAAGAGTTGTACTGCTGCAGTTGTTCAATTGTTTCTGGATTGTGGCGGTACACCTGGTTTTTCAAGTGTCCCCACAGAAAGAAGTCACAGGTTTACAAAGGTTTCTGGTAATTTCGTTCAGAGACTACGCCATATTATTGCTGCGCATGGTGGATATGTGGAAAATATCGTGGTTTAGATTTCTCCAGACTGCAGTGGCATCTGTTGTTGAAAATTGTAACTAATTTCGAAAGTTTGTCTGCCTGAAAATTTACTGTTGTCCCAAGCATATTGCAACAAACGGTGTATTTCTATCGCTGCCCGTTTTGTTTTTTATTGATTTTTCAAATATACCGGTCATTTTTTAAACACCCCGTATATATAATATTTGATGAAATAACCCATATTTACTATGAATATTCTTATGAAGCTCCTCTGAAGATTCCATAAGATATTCATAGTTTTTCATTTTTGATTTTTCGTTTTATTAAGTTTAATTTCTGTTGTATCCTTTCCACTGCTTTTTATAATATCTCATCCTTTGTTTTTCACGTGTTATCATTTTTAAATATATATTTATTTATTTAAGGGGGTCAACGACACAAAAATCTTCAAATTTTTGAAAAATATGTCATTGTATTAAAAAAATTCTCTGTTTTTATTCGTTTAAAATAACTTTTAAATCATGTTTCTATCTTAAATAGAACAGGATATATTAATTTTTTGTTTTAAAAATCTAGCTTTCAAGTAGTGGTTGTCATGGAAACGTTTTTGCCTTTTTCTATATGATGGGTTCTTTCACGCATTCTCGTCTTTAAATCGTTATAAGTAAAAACAGTTAAAGATAAATGATTCAAACTTGGAACATGTCTTTTTCAGTTATTTTACTTTAATTTTGATTCAGCAAATTTGAAGAAAATATTTACTTTTGAAAATATGATTTTTTTAATAAAAGTTACATATTTTTTTTTTAAGTTTTTATTTTAAATATTTTTAATTTTTTTTTAAATTAATATTTTTTTAATGCTAAATCAAACTTAAAATTTGTATATTTCTGTTTATTTAAATGAAAAAAAAATTAAATTCTACAAATAATATTTCGAGTTATAAAGATTTTAAATTACCCCACTTTTTTAATAAATATTGAATTATTATTATTTTTTTAAGTTATGAGAAGTTTTATCATGTGATTTTGTTTACAAATGATATGGTTAACCATAACAAAAAAATTCAAAATTTTAACTCAATAAATATATATATATATTTTTTAAATGTGTCCCGGACCCCCTTAAAGTATTATTATTAGTAGTACTATTATTATAAATTTGCTGAAGAAATTTTGCATTATTTTTTTATTGCAAAATACAAATATGCGGGTGGAGTGAAGGGGAGTAGGGAAGATGGGGGATGAATGGGACATTTTCACAAAAATCGTTATTTTAAATATTTTATTTAAGTTATTATCAATATTATATATCACATGTCATACATTAAGTGTTAGTCTGCATCTTATGCACAATATTTATTCAAGATTATTATTATACAGAAATATAAATGAAATTTAAAAAGAAGTTCTTCTATGTCCCAATCATCCCCACAGCAGGAATGAATGGGACACAAACATTTTCCACCCCGTATTCAATGTTAAGGACTAAAAGCTGACAAAAATGCCTCCTTGGTAATAGCTGAGGGATTATAAATTGTAATATGATCTCCAGGATTATTTGGTAGCCAATCATCCTGGACTCATCTCAACTTTGTCTTAAAAGGCCCATATACGGAAGCATTCAATGGCTGAAGACAATAGCTACAATGAGGATGAAATGTTAAAAGAATAATTACCATAAATCATTAATTTATCAACCTATATAATATTATTTAGATAATAAATATATTTTTCAGCATCCTCTAGGGATGGATGAGACAGTTCCATTCATTCCATTTGAAATGTCCCAATCATCCCCATGATGCATATATTCAATTGTCAGCCATTTTGTCTAAAAAATTATTTTGTCACAATGGTTAATATGCATTCATTTTAATTACCAATATTGAGCCTTGAAATAAAAAACTACAACATTTCTTAATTGTTTATATTGCATAAGATATTTAAGTTAAGTTCAAGTGTAAAAAAAATTACTTTTAAGCAGAGTTTTCCGGAAATGCAAATTTGAAGAAAACTGAAAACAGCCATGTTCTCTTGCTTTTGGTTCTAAAGCACACTATGGTAGTGAAATGTATATATGAGGATATGAAGCAACAAAAAAAAAAGTTTATTGCCTGAAATACTGAGAACTCCCATCCATCCCTTGTCCCATTCATCCCCCATCTCCCCTATATACTACTGTGGGTAGTCCTGTAGACTATTAAAACGCCGTACTTTTTTCGTTAAAAATTAAGCCCTGGGTCTACTGTATACATTGGGCTTTGCTTCGTATAAAATCTCAGGTCAGGAGAGCAGGCATAAGTTCTTTGCCCTCTGCTTTAGGAAATAATTTCGTGAAACATGTATAGATATTGAGCAGTAATTGTCAAGAAAGTAAATATTGTTTCTGTATTATTAACTTCATTTAATGCTTAATATCTTGAACATAAACACATTGCCAAAGTGCATGGATTATCGTACTGAAACTTGTTTTATAATAGGTCAGGATCAGGAATCTTTAAACTATCTTATTTACATTTACAACAGTTGTTTGTCTTACAAACAAATGAACAACAAGCAAAAGCTTTTTACCTTATTTCTTATAGATAGTCTTCTACTTTTACAAAACAGGAAAAATAAATGTAAAGATTAGATGTTTTGAATAAATGTTTGAGAGATCTTATCAATACTATGTCGATACTGAAAGCGTGAGATATATTGGTTATAGGATTAAAATGACCTTTGGTTAAAAATTATCTCTTTACGCGAAGAAAAGAAAAAGGCCTAGTCCATAAATTTAAAAACAACTTCGCAATAGAATTTCTCTTAAGATGTTATCTAATTTTCATGAAGAGAAAAATTAAATACATTATTGAGAGTTAGAAAAGGACATTTAGTAAGTTTTATTATATTATATTACTATTTCTACTTTTAAACATTTTTCAAACGAAACATATATTTTATAACATCACAAGGTAGTCATGGCTGGTGAGAGACTTATTACTTACGATATCAAATTTTAGTGATTAAAGCATCTATATATAAAAAACGCTAGCGTATGTGGCGGCGAAAAAGCGGTTTTTTTCTACTTCTTCCATGGCAACGAGTTATTTGTTTAGAAAAGTAAACTTGCCAAACCTAACTTTAGCCGGCTTCGTTATTTGTTGTATTAAGAAAACTATTGGAGATATCGATTCGAAACTCACAGTATATACATAGTTTGTTTTTCTGATTCTGAAAATGCAAATTCTGTGAAAATCGGACGGTAACTTTTCTTAACTTTGGAGAAAAACTGACTCGCAATGAATCAAATAGCCCAGACATTTAAGATTTGAGGGTGTCGTATTAAATTCACTTCCGCTTCGGGGGTCCGTCTCTCTATTTAATTTCCGAAAGACGAAAGGATTAGCAGAGGAAGGGTTTCGTATTTCTGCGTTTCATTACTATTTTTTGACGGCACCAGGCAACGCCGGGCGAATCAACTAGTTTTATTTAAAACTGCAAACTCTTCAAGGGCTGTGAGATATATTTTATCCCACTTAATTTTAATCAAGATTTGTACCGGAATTTTTTAATAAAATTTTATTTTTACAATTTTAAAGAAAATTACAGAAATTTCTGTAAAATTGTTATTTTTGGATTGATCGCTCGCGCAGCTAGTCCACGTAAATAGAACTTTCCTATCTTACTATTCATTTCGTCTTCTGTCTCAGTGAACTGAAGACTTTTCCTCACTTTTTTATATCTTTCTTTACACTTTTATTGTAGTACATATTGTACTACGGTTAGTTTTTTCATAGCTCATGTAAGATGTGTTATATACAGGGCTTTACAAATTTTACAAAATTTGCTAGCCAGCAAAAATTTCTGGTCACCAGTAAAAAAATATTTAGCCCCACCCGTCATTGATTTTAGAAAAGCACAAAAGGTTTTTATGAATTAATTGAGAAAAAATAATAGTTTAGAATTATTAGTTGCATAGTTTAGAATAGTGCGTAATTTAGAAAGATAATATAAACCAAGCCTTCTAATGAGGCTTATTAAAATTATATATCTATGAAAAAAATAATTGTACAGGCTGAGTTAAAAGACATGTTCGGGAAATGCTGATTGCCGAAAACTTTAAATACCCGGATAGTAGATATAGCTACACAATCTATATCTGATGAGGAGAGCGTCAATGAAATAGTGAAGCAAGAAAACAATTTTTTTTTGCTTATTTTACTGTCAAAGCCAGTCAAATAATTCTAATTTTACTCTTTTAAAATTTACGTTTGATGATATTGTGCCAAATTAAAAATGCCAAAAAAGAGAAGAAAAAAAATGCCGTTTGGGCTCATTAATTAGGTTAATTTTTGTGAAAAAAAAAGACAGAAAAAGAAAAGAAAAACAGATTAAATAATTTGGTCGCCAGATAAAAAACTTGGTCGCCAGTCGCGACCTGGCGACCGCATTTCTCAAGCCCTGGTTATACACAAATACTCATATACAGGTCGTGCAGTTGCCTTGCAACTAAGAACACTCTAAAAACTATATTTTCAAAACTGAGCAAAAAATACTCAAATCTCAATATATCGCGTAGTCAAAATGGCTCCGAATCAAAATTACTCCAGTTTGAAACATGTATATACTCATTTCTGAAAACATGCACACACTCAAGAATAAAACATCATGTGCTCATTTTTGAATTTGAGTATGTCCATGTTTCAAAAATGAGTAATGAACTGACTTCTATGTGCTCATTTTTGAGTACTTCCATGTTTCAAAATGAGCTTGAACTGATTGTAATCATTTTTGAGTATGTCCATCTTTCAAAAATGAGTATGAACTGACCTCTGTGTACTCAGTTTTGAGTATGTCCATGTTTCAATATTCTGAGTATTTATGGTATTGCAGAATTGAAAGCATTGGTATGTCATGTTTGAAACAAAAATTTTGATAACAAAATTAAAACATTGATTTACTTAGATTTGAAAGTATCATTTTTCTCAGTGAAACCTCTGAAGTCATAAACTACTTACTGTTCTGTAAAATTGAAATTCTTTATTTTCCAATAAAACTTTTCGGAAATTCTGGTGTGAATTCAACATTACAGAAACAGAATTACTTGTCACTGTAAGGGTTAAAGAACATCTAGCTGAGAGAGAAGACTGCAGTAAAATTTGTCATCTAACTGTCGGTAAATCCAGAATAATCCCCACACCCCGAGCGTGGTTCTGATAGCAGTGGCAGTTAGAAAAGGACTAAGTAGCATGGCTTTAAAGTTGTTTAGAGAAATGAGAAAGTACTGAACAGATTGTCTTTGTTCATTGTATGATTAGTCAGATGCTTTGAGAAGATATATTGGATCATTTGATTCCACTTTCCTGATGCAAGGGGCTGTGAATTTAAAGAATTAAAAATCTTGCGATTTTCTGTTCATGCGGGATGAAATCTAATTGAAATGTTAATCGGGATTGGAAATAGAGGAGAAAGTATAATAATTAAGCTAAAGATTTAAGAAATATATACTAAAAATAGTAATAAAGAAGAGAACCAAAAGCTTTTACAATAGAAAAGAAAGTTGAAGGCAATATGAATTTACAGAATTAAAAATCTTGCGATTTTCTGTTCATGCGGGATGAAATCTAATTGAAATGTTAATCGGGATTGGAAATAGAGGAGAAAGTATAATAATTAAGCTAAAGATTTAAGAAATATATACTAAAAATAGTAATAAAGAAGAGAACCAAAAGCTTTTACAATAGAAAAGAAAGTTGAAGGCAATATGAATTTACAGAATTAAAAATCTTGCGATTTTCTGTTCATGCGGGATGAAATCTAATTGAAATGTTAATCGGGATTGGAAATAGAGGAGAAAGTATAATAATTAAGCTAAAGATTTAAGAAATATATACTAAAAATAGTAATAAAGAAGAGAACCAAAAGCTTTTACAATAGAAAAGAAAGTTGAAGGCAATATGAATTTACAGAATTAAAAATCTTGCGATTTTCTGTTCATGCGGGATGAAATCTAATTGAAATGTTAATCGGGATTGGAAATAGAGGAGAAAGTATAATAATTAAGCTAAAGATTTAAGAAATATATACTAAAAATAATAATAAAGAAGAGAACCAAAAGCTTTTACAATAGAAAAGAAAGTTGAAGGCAATATGAATTTACAGAATTAAAAATCTTGTGGTTTTCTGTTCATAAGATAAAATCTAATTGAAATGTTAATCGGGATTGGAAATAGAGGAGAAAATATAATAATTAAGCTAAAGATTTAAGAAATATATACTAAAAATAGTAATAAAGAAGAGAACCAAAAGCTTTTACAATAGAAAAGAAAGTTGAAGGCAATATGAATTTACAGAATTAAAAATCTTGTGGTTTTCTGTTCATAAGATAAAATCTAATTGAAATGTTAATCGGGATTGGAAATAGAGGAGAAAATATAATAATTAAGCTAAAGATTTAAGAAATATATACTAAAAATAATAATAAAGAAGAGAACCAAAAGCTTTTACAATAGAAAAGAAAGTTGAAGGCAATATGAATTTACAGAATTAAAAATCTTGTGGTTTTCTGTTCATAAGATAAAATCTAATTGAAATGTTAATCGGGATTGGAAATAGAGGAGAAAATATAATAATTAAGCTAAAGATTTAAGAAATATATACTAAAAATAGTAATAAAGAAGAGAACCAAAAGCTTTTACAATAGAAAAGAAAGTTGAAGGCAATATGAATTTACAGAATTAAAAATCTTGTGGTTTTCTGTTCATAAGATAAAATCTAATTGAAATGTTAATCGGGATTGGAAATAGAGGAGAAAGTATAATAATTAAGCTAAAGATTTAAGAAATATATACTAAAAATAGTAATAAAGAAGAGAACCAAAAGCTTTTACAATAGAAAAGAAAGTTGAAGGCAATATGAATTTACAGAATTAAAAATCTTGTGGTTTTCTGTTCATAAGATAAAATCTAATTGAAATGTTAATCGGGATTGGAAATAGAGGAGAAAGTATAATAATTAAGCTAAAGATTTAAGAAATATATACTAAAAATAGTAATAAAGAAGAGAACCAAAAGCTTTTACAATAGAAAAGAAAGTTGAAGGCAATATGAATTTACAGAATTAAAAATCTTGTGGTTTTCTGTTCATAAGATAAAATCTAATTGAAATGTTAATCGGGATTGGAAATAGAGGAGAAAGTATAATAATTAAGCTAAAGATTTAAGAAATATATACTAAAAATAGTAATAAAGAAGAGAACCAAAAGCTTTTACAATAGAAAAGAAAGTTGAAGGCAATATGAATTTACAGAATTAAAAATCTTGTGGTTTTCTGTTCATAAGATAAAATCTAATTGAAATGTTAATCGGGATTGGAAATAGAGGAGAAAATATAATAATTAAGCTAAAGATTTAAAAAATATATACTAAAAAAATAGTTTAAGTAAAGAAGAGAACCAAAAGCTTTCAAAATAGAAAAGACAGTTGAACGCAATTTGCGTAAATTTAGTAGATCTTCTTAGCAATTTTATAGCGTATATCTACATATCTACATTACTTACATAATTTAGCAGCTATGCAAACACGAGTATATTCGTCACAACGAACGTGTTAGAAGCCATCTACAAGTTTTCCTAAAATTTATCTGTTTATCAGATTGTTTTTGATTATTTCAAGTGGTTCTTAAGAAATATGTTACCACGTTCAACAACGCAAAATTTTATAGTACATTCATGGGCTCACTTTCAAGTGAAAAGCATGAAATTGGTAGGCATTGCTATTGAAATGAATTTTAACAGAATAAATCCTTTATCCTGTAGATCATGTATCCTCCTAATCCTAATATCCTGTTTTCGATAAATGCATGGGTGTCTGAAAGAAGGATCTATGTTACAAATTTTGGGAAGCTGGGTTTTTTGTTCGAATAGGGCCTATGTGGAATTAATTGATAATTATCCAGTATTAAAAATTGCAATTTCATAATATGCAAGTTCATTTACTTTAAATAAACAATTAGAACAATAAACTAAAAGCAATATAATTACTTTCCTTACCCATCTAAGGAAAGTAATTATATTGCTTTTAGTTCGACAATTCGTCAGAACAAACTACTGCATCAAATTACACAATTCTTTTTTTTAATGACAGATATTTGGACACAGATTTGTTATCGTTCATTCGTTTTTTCCAATTTTTTTTAATTAGCCGTAATTTTCAATTAAACTTTTACTGCTGCTTATGACGCCATAAAGTCGGCAACATCCACTGTTGCAAGGCATAGAGTTTATTCTGTAAACTCCGTGGTTCGCCAATTTTTTGACATTAGCTAATATCAACTAGGTAATATTTTAACATCTATATATTTAAAACGCTAAATGTTTTCTTTCGATAGTCCGTGAGAACAAACTGCTGCATCAAATTACATCATTCTTTTTTAAATGAAAGATATTTGGACACATATTTGTTATCGTACATTCGTTTGTTTGAAAAATTTATTAATTAGCCGTAATTTTAAATTCAAATTTTACTTCTACAAATGTCATAAAGTTAATCGCCAGAAGATGCTACAACTTTTCATAAAAATGAAGTCTGACTCTGACCGTAACTTCAAGCTATCTGGGCAAGGTAGAATTGTAAACAAAGATCGAATACATTATAAAAATATTAATGTCACCAATTTATTTACTTTTAACATTTGCTGAAACATTAAAACTAATACAAAAAGATTAAAATATATTAAATTACTCATAAATTTGTTTTTAAACGTTAATAAATTTTATTTATTAAATATAAAATACCCTTACATGCAACAGAAGCAGCAGACGCACAGGGATTGAAGCGATTTATTTTTTGCACTATTTTCGCACATCATTTTTATTAAACACACGCAATTAATTGTATTAATTAATAAATTTTAAATTATTTTATTTTATTTATTTACACACGTATTCAATTTTAGTAACACCAAGTTGCCATACAAAGCAAAAATCGCCATTTTGGCGCCAAAAAGAAACCACGATGCGTCTGCGACATCTGTGCCGATTTAATCAAAACTGTTTGGGTGCATCGCATCTTGCAAAACTAATTAAATCCATGATCATTGTTTCTTTAGGAGATTAAAAATAAGAAAATTTAATTCTT
The DNA here is from genome assembly GCA_963931845.1 of Maratus michaelseni. Lineage (NCBI taxonomy): Eukaryota > Metazoa > Arthropoda > Arachnida > Araneae > Salticidae > Maratus > Maratus michaelseni. The sequence continues at coordinate 96,692,630 of OZ007600.1, forward strand.
AACGAAATACAATTATTTCGTCGGAAATTTTTTCTTAGTACGGGCCTAGTTAATATTCTGGTACTTCTCCATTATCCCATTGACCACTATCCATATAAAAAACTATCACCAAATTATTCGCCAGTAGCGCCCAATAAACAAATGGAAGAAGGTTGCCATTAGAATCTCAGAAAAAAAAAGCAAAAAGAAAAGAAATTGGAAAAGCCCAATTGACTAAAGTATCATTTATCAGTAACTTTAAACAGTAAAATTTGCAATATATTAATGAAAATAGAAACAAAAATAACCTTGGAAATTTATTTAATTAAATTATTTTTCTTAATTATCTCTCTCGACTGCTGGATAAATGTTTGTGACGTCAGTTAAAATTGATCTATTGTACGTAACTGCGCATCGCTACATTTTTTCAATGCTTTTTCGCTTTTAATATCATGTTGTCGAAGATGTAATTTCTATTTTAATTAATGAATTAACTAATAAATCAGTAAAACATCATTAAAAATACATTAAATGTCGAATTAAACATTATTTGATGAGATAACAAGCACGTGTAACGCATTTGACGTAAAGTGAGTTTGACGCCACGATAATACATTTTTGGTGCTAAAATCCTATAGTTTGGCGATAGTTATTTTTTTAATGGAAAGTGGTCGACCGGATAACGGAGAAGTATCAAAATTCTTATAAATCGTATGAAACTGAAGGGCATATGTATTTAATGTGTTTAAAAATACGATTAATGTTTCTCAAACTTTGAATCTGAAAAACAAGCGAGTACGAGGTATTATTACGTATTACTTAGGTCGCGGTACGAGCCACCATCTGGACAGAGTATATACGGCAGATGCCATTTTTTCAGTACAATTAAATACAAAATATTTTTTTATTTGTATACATGGTGATTAAGCATAAAAGCAACGTATATAAAGTACGTGTGAAAAGTTTGCGCCTGTGAAAATGACGCTATGCTTATCTTGAAATGCATTTTTACATTGATAAATCTAAAGAGAAAAATTTATAGGATTGTGTAAACATGACGTAATTTTGACCAATTTTTAAATTCTTCATTATAAAGAGTAGAATGTATAACGATTGTGACAACAAACGGCGCTATCACTTTTGTTTTTATCGCGCTTACATCACTTCTAAATACCGTACAAGTTCAATTTATAAATCATCAATTATAAAAATGTTAACTTTCGAATGAAATTTATTTGAAAACTGCTGCCTAATTTAACAACATTTTAAATAATTTTCAAGCATGAATTATTTTTTTTAATCTATCTCAACAATGGCCGCCAGTTTGCTTCAGTAATATAAAATAGCACCTGGGAAAGTTGCCACAATTGGAAATTGATTTCCCTAACCAACATAAAAAGTGAAGAAAATAATAAAAACAAGTAATATAAAAAGAAATTTTTAAGTCAATTCCTACTTTTTAATCATAAAAATAAAGCATTAATGTCTCACGTTATCTTTATTTAACATTTTTTTTATAATCATCGTTGCGGTATTTTATTTTTGTGGCATCACTAATTTGAGGAAAATCTTTCATTTCATTTATGAAAACAATGGGAGAAATTTTTTTCTCCCATGTAAAACTAAAAATAATTAATTAAATTTAATTAATGAATTAATATTTGAAAAAACTGTATTAACATCAAGTGTCATCCATTACAAGTTTTAAAAAAATGTATTTGAACTTGAGGGGATGAATAGAAAATATTTTATTAACGATTGAAAATTTGAACAAGATATATAAATATATAGAGAGTGTGAGCTAATAGTAGGAATTGAAAAGAAAAAAAACCCTGAATAAGTCATAAAATTAGATTAACCATAAAATAGAGCATTTTGGCGCTAAACTGAAATCTTTCAAACAAAAAACCGATTTTTAATTTATGTTCAACATAAAATTTATATCATGTTGAATTCGTGTTGATGTATGTGGTGCATCAGAATATGCTTGGAATTGTATTTTATTATTATTTTAAAGATCCATGGTGTATTTTCACTGTATAAGAGGGAAAAGATCACGAATGTGGAAAAGGGATAATCATGATTATGGAAAGGGACCGAAAAAACCATACAAATAAATTATACTTGAAAACATAAAAAATCTGCATCATCTGCAGATTGTATATTATTATTGTAAAAAAATTCTCCATCTTTACATAAAAATTGGTTAGCTTAAAACAATGGATGCATTTTAGAAAATATGGATTTGAAACGAACAATGATTAATGAAGACATTTTAAAACTTTTTAGTATTTAAACATTTTAAAACTTTTTTAACGTCGAATTTCGACGGTGCCTTTGAACAGATGCAATGCATATGCACATAGAAGTTCACTCGGTTGCATTATCACAGGGAGAGATATGTGTGCTTTATGTACTTAATGTGATATGGACGTAGGAATATACTATTTGTATGATACTTCATAGGTCCATGAAATTTTCTTTTGCAATGATGAATATGGCGGTAATGTCGAATTTATTTGCATTAAACAGTTGTTTATGGATTGTTTGTTTAGAGTTTGCATCGGAAATGGTACTGTATTTCACTGGGGGGAAAAAACTGTGAAAATAAAATATTTAAAAGTCTTTTTCATACGCACCCCTTTTTAAATAATAAAGCAGCTTTTTTTACTGATATTGTTATAGTATTTTTTCCGCCAAGTTTGTTCCAAGGTTCCATCTAGTTTGTTTTTAAAATCGAACCAAAACTTAAACAGATATTAATTAATGTTTTCTTCATTCTATTAAATCCTATCATAACGTTATTAATTCAGTGATATCCTATGATAGGTAATGATTCTAGGTTGCCATGATGATTACGTCCTGTTTAAGATGGGGGTCATATTATTTCCGTATTATTTAATATAAAAACCAAATTTATATACTAAAATTGTTTAATTATATCAATCCTATACTCTACCGACAGTTTTTTGGATAGATGTTTCCGGAGAAATAGATATTAAATGGAAAAAGTGTTTAAATAGAGATTTCAAGTTCTGAAATTTTCAAAGCTACGCTTAAGTTTCCCATTGGAATTTTCAGCAAATGTCAACAAAACATAAAATGCTGCCAACTTAAAATGTACTTATTTTATTACGGAAATTAATCATATCATAATAACAGACGATATAATTAATTTTTTCAGTGAAATAAATGATGATTTTTTACATTGTATTGTATTGGATATTTGTGCATACTATAATTTTAATGTAGCAGAATTGTAGTTGATTGTTTGTAAAAGTGTATTGCAACTTAACTTCATAAAATAAAATTAATATCTATAATATGAAAATCTGCACATAAAATAAATTTTGTATTCATGCATTTTCGCATAAGAGTGCAGCAGCTATAGCCCCACGATCTGAATATTTATAAAACTAGTTATAGTACGAACGTACCTCATTTTTCGTACCTCAGGTGCAATTTCCAATTTGTTTAATACTCGTCAATGCTCAGCATAAAGCCAAAAGTGGAAGTTAATTAACATTGAAAGGAGGGTCTACGTTGCACTAGGTGATCAAGACATTGCTAATCAATAGCAATTATAGTTTTTTCCTCATTTCTGTAAAATTTAAAATTTGTAACAGAGGCCCTTCTTCCAAACACTTATTCAATTATTTACGCATCGAAGTAAATTGCATTAGCAATTTTAAAAGTAATTTAAATTTGAAAAAAAGTCCTTAAACTTTTCACTGCGATTATTTAATATATGTTTCAGTTTAATATATTTTTTTTTATTGATAATTTTTTATTAATGTTTAGAATTATATACGTGAACATTTGAGCACTTAAATGTAACCTTATACTCAAGTTCCCAAAACAAAGAACCTTTGTTATTATAACTTCATTTGTGAAAAAAAAAAAAATCCTTGAGATAATACATCTAAAAATTATATTTGGCCACCCTACAAAAAGTGATGATGCAAAATAAATAAATAAATAAATAAATAAATGCTAAAAGATATCTAGTCTAGTATTTCATCAACCAAGATGTGAAATATAAAACAATGGGAAGATTTGTCAATCAATTGCAATTATAGTTTTTTCCTCATTTCTATAAAAATTTAAATTTGTAACAGTAATTTGTGTCCTTCTTCCAAACACTTATTCCATTATTTTGACATCGAAGTAAATTGCATTAACAATTTAAAAAGTAATTTAAAATTTTAAAAAAAGGCTTTAAACTTTTCATTGTGGTTATTTAATATTTGCTCCAGTTTAATATATTTTTCTATTTTTTTAATTGATATTTTTTTAAATTAATGTTTAAAATTATGTACGTGAACATTTGAACACTTAAATGTAACCTTATATTCAAGTTCCCAAAATAAAGAACCTTTGTTGTTATAACTTCATTTGTGAAAAAAAAGCCCTTTAGATAATACGTCTACAAATATATTTGTCCACTCGACAAATTAAATAAATAAATAAATAAATAAACAAATGCTGAAAGATATTAGGTCTAGTATTTCATCAACTAGAAGATGTGAGATATAAAACAATGGCAAGATTTTTCAATGAATGGTAATTATAGTTTTTTCCCCATTTCTGTAAGAAATTAAATTTGTAACAGAGGCCCTTCCTCCAAACACTTATTCCATTGTTTTGACATCAAAGTAAATTGCATTAACAATTTTAAAAATAACTAATTTTTTTTTTAAGTCTTTAAACTTTTCATTGTGGTTATTTAATATTTGTTCCAGTTTAATATATTTTTCTCTATTTTTTTTATTGTTAATTTTTTAATTAATGTTTAGAATTATATACGTGAACATTTGAGCACTTAAATGTAACCTTATACTCAAGTTCCCAAAACAAAGAACCTTTGTTATTATAACTTCATTTGTGAAAAAAAAATCCTTTTGATAATACATCTAAAAATATATTTGTCCACCCTACAAAATAAATAAATAAACAAATAAACAAATGCTAAAAGATATCCAGTCTAGTATTTCATCAACCAAGAAGATGTGAAACATAACACAATGGGAAGATTTTTCAATGAATGGCAATTATAGTTTTTTCCTCATTTCTGTAAAAAATTAAATTTGTAACAGAGGCCCTTCTTCCAAACACTTATTCCATTATTTTGACATCCAAGTAAATTGCATTAACAATTTAAAAAGTCATTTAAATTTTTTAAAAAAGGCTTTAAACTTTTCATTGGGGTTATTTAATAATTGTTCCGGTTTAATATATTTTTTTCTATTTTTTTTTAATTGATATTTTTTTTTTATTAATGTTTAAAATTATATACGTGAGCATTTGAACACTTAAATGTAACCTTATACTCAAGTTCCCAAAACAAAGAACCTTTGTTATTATAACTTCATTTGTGAAAAACAAAAAAAGTCCTTTGGATAATACATCTAAAAATATATTTGTCCACCCTACAAAATAAATAAATAAATAAATAAACAAATGCTAAAAGATATCCAGTCTAGTATTTCATCAACCAAGAAGATGTGAAACATAACACAATGGGAAGATTTTTCAATGAATGGCAATTATAGTTTTTTCCTCATTTTTGTAAAAAATTAAATTTGTAACAGAGGCCTTTCTTCCAAACACTTATTCAACTATTTTGGCATTGAAGTAAATTGCATTAACAATTTTAAAAGAAACTTAAATTAACAAGTTTAAAAATAATTTAAATTATATAAAAATCTATAATGTTTTCTTGAGTATCTTATTTATATTATTAAACTGCGAAGTGCCGTGGGAGTGTTTGAAAGCGTTTCATAATCTATGCTTGACGCATGATTTTCCTTTCTTGTTTTTTTATGTTGCTGTTGTTGTTTCCTACAGTTTTGTTTCTCGATGGTTAATCATTTGACGTAGGTCAATTATTGGCTTATTCTATTCTAAAGCTAATGTGATTAGAATTAAATTAATTATTAAAAATAACCATTTAAATTTTTTGTTGAGTTTATCAATTTTTAACACTTTCCAACCTAGTTGAAAAGTGTTTATGACTTCGGTTTGTCTGGCCGTCTGCTGTCTGGCCGTCTGTCCATGCTCTAACTCCTGTAAATATGCTCGAATTGCTCTGCAATTTTTACATGTTATTGTCTTTATCTATAGCATGTTCCCTATTTCAACGGAAGTGTGTAGCATTTATAGTTTTTTACAGGGACACTCAAAAGAATTCTGTTACAATGCGGTCAATGGGGGAAAATCATTTGCGGTTTTTTTAAATAATGTTTCACTATTTTAAACGCATTGAAATTTATATATATCACTAAGGTGCATTAGAAGAAGCTTAATATGGAATAGGATGTGCATAGCACTTATAGTTACTTTACAGGGTCAGTCAAAAGAATTCCGTTACATTACGTCTATGGAGAAAAATTGTCTGCGGTTTATTTAAATAATGTTTCCCTATTTTAAACGCATTGAAATTTATATAAGGTGCATTACAAGAGGCTTACTACAGAATATTGTGTGTATAGCAGTCATCGTTAATTTACAGGGGCACACAAAAGAATTCTCTACTGTCTGTTAACAATAATTCCTGGAAGTGCGTTTTAAGTTGCTGAACGCGATTTTAATTTTAACTCGCTTTTTGTCTATTACGTGGTGTGTATAAATTCTTTAGATACTATACAGGGAAGCACAAAAGTTCGCGAACACATTTCCGTTTATTAACAGAAACTCCAGACGGAGAATTTTAAACTGTGCAACGCGTTTCCTAACTGAATTAAAATTTAGCATCCTATGTAGTATATATACAAATCTATAGATCCTATACAGGGCTGAATAAAAGTATTCGGATATTTTTCTGAATATTGTATATGTTGGAAATTCCTGAAATTATGTTTTTAAATATGTTATGTGTTTTCCAAGTTGTTTACTTATATGTTATCTTTCAGCTTATTAAACGGTATCATTTGTAAAATTATTTTGGAAGCGTTGGAAAGTGTTACATAATCTATGCTTGACGCATGATTTTTCGTTCTTTTTTTTTTTTCATTTCAGTAAGAAAAATGAATATGATGATTTTTATACTTATAGCTTGTTTAGAAGCCGTTAGTGCTTTCACTTGCTCCGAGGACAGCGACACATTTTATCATGCAGATGTTTCTACTGAATGCCAGGTGAGAACACCATTATAGTGAAACATTTTGTTTTTGTTCATTTTTAGGTGCGTTCGTAATTATATAAATACGTAGCACCTATAGTCGTCGTTTGGTCCGTCCGTCTGTCCGTCCGTCTGTCTGTCTGTCTGTCCGTCTGTCTGTCCGTCCGTCTGTCTGTCTGTCCGTCCGTCTGTCTGTCTGTCCGCATATAACAACGCAAAAACTACCCAACCAAATGGTTTGCAATTTAAAATATATTATCTTTGCAGAATTTTGTCGAGACATTTCAAATTTTATTAAAATCGAATCAAAACTTTAGGAGATATTAATAAAAATATTTATTAAGAAATTTGAATTTTTTTTTTTTAAATCGGTGCTTTCTTGTTAGAGGAGCTTCCGATGGATGTTAAATCGTCAAGCGACCGAGATACTTATTTTATGACAGAAATTAATCTGCAGACGATATAATTCATTTCACAGAATTAAAAATCATCAAGATCTGAATATTTATATAACTAGCTGATACATATATATCTGAATATTTATATAACTAGTTAAGATATTTGTATGAACAGTATCATAAAATATATACTTAACTAGCTGTTTAACCCGTTCTACGCACGGGATATCATGAATTTAATTCTAAAACGTGCGTACGAACGCACCTCGTTTGTAACGTTTGACGTACAATTTCCAACTTGTTTTATTAACCACTTTAAGAAATTACTCCTGAAAAAAGATCGATTGCGTTAAAAGTTGTTTACAACTTTAAAAATCAATTAAAAAAACAATTGATGAAAAAACAAACAGTATTGAGATTTAAACGAATGTCATCTGGTAGACACAACACTTAAAAAAAAAAAAAAGAAAAAAGAAAGAAAGAAAGAAAGAAAAGAGAAAAACCTGATCGTAGTTCTAAAACCCTTTCAACAGCAGTGATATTTTATAAATGCCACTTAATTTTAATTTCCAAACGTCACAATTTCACCAGATTTTTGGAATAAAATTTTTCTTTTATAATGTACGTGAAGAAAAGCTTTTACTTATTTTAATATATTAGTTCGTAAATTCTGGTGTTAATGAGTTATTTCCACATTTTAGAAACATAATTGCCCTTGTAAGAGTTAAGAATCGAATGGCGATTTCATATTTTACTGTATAATTGACATGATTTAGGGATTCCAATCCTACAAGTTGAAGGATCTTGCAGCTATTTCTTATTTTTTTATTAAAAAAACCCTACAAGAATTTTCAAATTGTAATATTTGCTTTATTTAATCACGAAATGTCTGTGACTAAATAAAACATATTATATTGTTTAAAGATTCGGGTGGCTTTCTTCAATAAGAAAACGAAAGTATTTAGATGTCTTTTAAATAAAAATTTAAAAAAAAGAAAAGAAAAATAAATATGCGGCTGCGGGATTAGTCTTTAATGGTACCTGTTATAGCCAAATGCAACGAAATGGCCACCATTTTGCCATTGACATATAAATTAAATAAATAAACAAATAAATTGCTTTAAAACGCTATGTTTGATGGCGTATTTTGACATTTTTGTTATTTTTCTAAGATAGCGGAAAACACTGTTTGAGATATGATTTTACTTACTCATTTTTTGTTTTTACTTAATGCTCACTGTTTTATTATTTTAAGTATTTAGAAATATGCGTCAGAAAGTGGAGAGTTTGAATTTTAGAACAATACTATCTGATACATTTACGAAGTAATTTTCATTCGTAAATGCAAAGAAATTCTGATTGCTATAGCAAGAAGTCGAACAGTATCTCTCTTTTTTACGGTAATGTAAAGGGTTTTTCGAAACGCTAGTATATAGAGGTACCCCCCCCCCCCCGACAAACACACACACCTCCAGTTGTCGAACTAAACGGAGTAATTACAGGATGACCACATTATAATGTATATTTAAAAACGAATTATATTATTAACATATTGTATTATTTTGGTCCCACAAATCTATCAACTTTTTAAAATTTAATACGTGTTTTAACTCCTTCGTTATGGGAGTCCTTTAGAGAATTTTTAATCCTTCATCCCCGGTTTTTTAAAACATAATTTATTTTTTAATTTTATCACAGAATTGTTTTTATTAAATAAGACAAAATTTACCATTAAAAATTACTGGTAGGAATGAATAATCAAAGATTCTGAGCACTTAATGCGTCAAGTATACGTGACGCACATCGTGAAGGGGTTAAATTAAAAACTTCGGGAACTGTATGAACTACAGTTCCCAATTTTGATAACTTCCTCAAAATTCAAGGGCGTTTGGTATTAAAATGCGGTTTTTACCGTCATAAACGTTAGATGCCGATGATGTATGTTTTTAAAAACTGTCTCCATAAGTTTTAAGTATTTTTAAGAAGATGATAAAATTTCATTAAAGTGGAAATTTCAAAGTTATAGGGATGTTTTAAATATTTAAAATTTAGAGAGACAATTTTTAAACACGCACATCGTCGGCATCTGGTGTCTACTTTCTGATAGTGAAAACGGTATTTTAATAATTATATTTGGTAATGAGAAACCGCGCTTCTAAGTTTTCCCATAAGCTAACATGGGATTTCGCAATCGGGAAGCTTCAGTGAAGCGGCCCCAAGGGAAGATTTTCCTACGGATAAGAACTTCGGCTAAATTTTCTGACTTAATAAAAGAGCGGATCAGTTTTACGGCGGAATTTAAATTTTCCAGTTTTCCATTCATGTAGACTCTAAAAACGACATTTTCAAAACTGAGCAAAAAATACTCAAATCTGAGTACGTCGCAAAGTCAAAATGGCTCCGAACCAAAATTATTCAAGTTTGAAACATGTATTTACTCATGGAATTCATTCATTTCTGAAAACATGCACACACTCAAGAATAAAACATCATGTGTTCATATTTATGAATATGTCCATGTTTCAAAAATGAGTATGAACTGACTTCTATGTGCTCATTTTTGAGTATTTTCATGTTTCAAAAATGAGTTTGAACTTATTCTAATCATTTTTGAGTAATGTCCATGTTTCAAAAATGAGTATGAACTGTCCTTTATGTGCTAAGTTTTGAATATGTCCATGTTTCAATATTCTGAGTATTTCTGGTATTTCAGAATTGAAAGCGGCATATTTGAAACAAAAAGTTTCCTAACAAAATGCAAACATCGATTTACTCAGATTTGAAAGTGTCATTTTTCTCAGTGTATAATCATTTACAAATCTCTTTTCCTATTCCAGATGTATCATTTCTGTCAAAATTCTCAGCTGCAAACGCTTACGTGCCCATCAGGAGAAGCTTTCAGCCATGCAACATCCCGCTGTGAAGACGCTGCAACTGTAAACTGTATTGAAACCATGGAGGATCACTCACACCATCAACATCACCATCATCACAAACGTTCAGCTAAAGAGCTTAAGCAACAAAAAGCTGTACTAGAAAATATGTTTCAAGTGTGGCGCGATAAAACACGCAACGTGACAGCAAGCAATTTTCTAATAAATAAATTCAGAGGATCAATTTCTTTTAATGATCTTTCTGATTTAAGTGATATGATAATAAAATACTCCATCCAGTACGAATCATGGAATTCAAGGCGTCATGCTAGTATATCAAGTACATATTTTCTAAATCGAGACATGTTTAAACGTGATCCTTCTGGCACAGATCTGGACGTTTTCCAAATAAAAGAAATTTTAGAAAACATAAAGCCATTAAAAAATATTATCATTATGCTTTGTATGCAAGGTATAGATATGAGAGATAATGCATTTTACTCCTTTATGTTTGATGGTATGCCAATGATTAAAGTGCCTTTTTTGTACGCTAAGTAATTTTCAAAATCTTTTACCGAAAAAAGTGCTTAATAAATGTGAAATGAAATTTTCAATATGACTTTTTTTAGTTATCTAGTAGCAAGTCAATACTGAGCCAAAATTGCTTTAATTGACGTGAAATGTTTCAATAGAGAAATGGTTGAATAGATGTCTGGAAGAATTTTACAAAGCTTGGAAAGTTTGGTTTTTGTTGGATAAAGGCCTATGTGGAATGATTAATGATTACCCAATGTTAAAAATTGCAATTTCATAATATACAAGTTTCTTTGCTTTAAATAAAAAGTTAAAACAATAAACTAAAAATAATATGGAGATTAATGTCACCACAAGAAGGGCCTATGTTGTACTAGCAGGGGTCTGCCCAGACTTTTTTCACAGGGTCCTGTTTTTATGAAATTGTGAACAGATTTTTATATTTGTGAAAAATCTAATCATAATTTTGTGGATGGTCGTTATATTCAGGTACTTGTTTATGCATTTTTAAGAAGATATATGGATATAAAATACATATATTTTCTTTATATATGTAAAAGTGACAGGTCAGATTTTACTTTTAAATGATTAATTTGTGAAAAGTTTGGTTTAAAGATGGAAAAAATTGTGAAAAGCCTATTTTTAAGTCAAAGAATTTTGTGAAGGGTCCTGTTTTAGGGAAAATAATTTTTTGAAGGGTCCTTTTTTTAAATGAAAAATTTTGAGAAGAGTCCTTTAAAGGACCCAATTTTTTTTCTAAACAGATCCCTGACTAGGTGCTCAGGATGTCACTAATCAGTGATATTAATAGTTTTTTCCTCATTTCTATAAAATTTTGAATTTGTAACATAAGCCTTTCTTCAAAACAGTCATTCAATGATCGTTTCACAAAAATTTGACCTCAACTCTGTTTAGAAATTTTTTTAAAGAAAAACAAAATCTTATTTGAAAATATAAATCAAAATTTTCCCTTTCATTACTGCTCATATTTAATATTTGAATAGCAATCGAAAGGCTTGTCAAGTATTTTCGACTCACTATATGGTTTAAGAAGCATTCTGATTGAAATTAAATGTAAGAAATAATGAAAGGGAATCTTTTGATTAGCTTTTCAAAAAATATTTTGTTTTCTTTTCGAATTTTTTTAAAACAAAATTGAGGTAAATAATTCGTGAAACGTTAATTAGTCTATCTAAGAAATGCACATAATTTCCATATTTTCTATATTCTTAACACTATGCAGGTTTTAAAATATTCTTTACGTTGGTATAATAAGTAAAAGCAATACATTCAGCTTTGTTTGTTCGTGCTTATTTGACAAATATGCTTTGATTACAAAAAATAAAATAAAAATATAACATCATGAAAATTTTTGAATAATAATTGGAAGGTTTAATTTCACTTTTGATTAATAAATGGAAAGTTTCTTAAGACTAATGCTGAAATTTTATGTGTGAATAATAACCGAAAGGCTTCATAAGACACTTTGAAATTCCATGTTTGAAAAATAATCAAAATGCTTCATAAAACGCATGCTGAAATTTTATTTCTAAAAATATTTATGGAAGTTTTCTTACACTCAAATTTCATCAGTGAAAAATATTTGAAATTCTTCTGAAGATTTATGCTAAAATTTCATTACTGAATAATAATCAGAGAACTTCGGTTTATGCTTAATTTGTAGCTGTTATCAATTTGTATGCTATGTTTATATGAATAATGTAATTCTTTTGCACCTAAGAAAGTGTTTTTACAAGATAATAAACTTTTTCAAACTTTTATTTTGTTAATACTTTAGAGCATAAATATTTATGGTATTTCCTTATGTATACTATAGATCAAAAGTACTAATCCTGAAAATTCTTTTCAAAATCCTTTCGGAAATTCTGAAAGAAGTAATCACAAAACGTCAGTGATTAAAGTGGTTCTCAAATGACCTGGTCATCAACTCGAAATTTTCTGACACGTTTTTAGACTCATTTTACAACACAAAGACATAAAATTGGCAGGTCTGATTATTGAAGCGACTTGGGTTCGAAATGAATTTTCCCTTTCTTGATAAATAGTTTAATTATCGAGCTATAAGCAATTAGAGTCACGTGGCGACACGTTTTTTGCCTTTCTCGGACTGCCGTGACTAGAATTCGGTTCAAACCGCCGACTTTAAGAATATTTTGTGAAAGATCATCTGTCTTTACCAAAAAATGGAAAACGTCTTTCGATTACAAAATTTCTGAATAAGAGCACTTGCCATTTTGATACATTTGCGAACAAAAATGAATTAAAACATGTGTCATAAAGTAGCCAGTTCAGATTTGAAAACAGCCTTAAATAAAGCCAAAATTACTGTTCAGAATTTCTGGTATGAATAGGGTATTTCTGGATGAAAAAGAAATCCCTTAAATGTCCTTTTTGGATGAAAATGAGTTAAAATTGAAAATGAACATAAACCTTTAAAAAAAAAAAGCTTTAAATAGCTATAGCAAAATCATTTATCAATTTTTATCACTTTGAAGCAATTCATTTCATGATGCTTTTAAATTCATGAATAAATTACACACCATTAAGCAGCGTCTGATTAAGATATTTTGGAGTCTTAAGAGCCTATACTACTCACGCGAAGAAACGCTCAAGCTAATGTTAAGTCTATGGGGTTCTTGGCAGATTTCTCGTTCGCATTTTAATGTTTTTAATTTTTTTTTTTTTTTTTTTTTTTTTTTTGCATAGGATAGCTGAGGTTGATCTCTAACGTTGTTAGTTTTTAATTTTTCGAATTTTGTTGCAGTTTTTTTATAAGCGGATATTTTCAATTTTGAAACCTGTTGGAACCGGTTCTGAATGTGAAAGTACCCTTATATATATATAAAAAAAAAAAAAAAAAAAACTGGAACCAAAATCGAAAAAGTTAAACAAACAGCGTTAGAGATAAACCTCAGGTATCCTATGCAAAAAAAAAAAAAAAAAAAAAAAAAAAAAATCATTTAAAAATATTAAAATGCGAGCGAGAAATCTGCCAAGAATCATCCCATAGACTTAACATTAGCTTGCGCGTTTTTTCGCATGACTGATGTAGGCTCTTAAGCATATCATTATTTCGTACCCCCACCCCCCCTCTTCAAACACTACTACAATCAAGCTCAAAGCTCAGTATATTTTAGAACCCCCCCCCCTCTCTCTCTATCTTTTTCGTCTAGTAAAGGCAAAGTTTGCGCAACAATTTCTTAGACTTTGAAGCTTTCTAGGCATTTGCAATCTAATTGCAAACGTTAAAACACATTAAATTAAAAAAAATTCTGAATAAATCATAAAGACACATCGCTCACACTTAAGTTAAGTGACACAATTCCAAAATACTACATTTCACAGGAGTGGCAAAATAAGACTGTATTTTCTTTTTAGCATGCCCATAGCCAAGTTGGCAGTCAGAATGGGGTTCGAAAATTTTTGAAGGAGCTAATTCAGAGCTTGTCTTTTTCCGTCTATTTAATGATATACACTGATGTCCAAAAATAAAGTGGCCGTGACCGATTTTTTCGATTTTAGAAGTTTTATCGAATATCTACTGAATTTTTTTACGAATTGTCCTTGAACTTCAGAATGTAATGAACACGTTTGACTTCATAATTTTCAGTGAAGATTTTGTCACGAGGACAATTAAAGGGAACAATGATAATTTTTATAATAAAATAATATTTGCGATCACCCAAGTAACAGAATATACTGAAAATGGTCTGTCACTGTAGCAAATGACTATGTAGGTCCTTTTCAACGTTTGTGTGCATTTGTGTAAGCATAGCACCGATATTCGTGAAGATGTTAACGTTTCTGTGAAAAAGTCAAAAGTTTTTGTTTTCTAGCATACATAGTTTTCAGTCGAATTTAACGCCACTTTGCGAAAACTTGACAAAGAACAGTAGAAATAGTATACTGCAATTAAAATATTAATATTTTGAATATTTTATGAGATATGTGTATTTGTATGAAATAAAATTTAACTGCGCATGCGCGAACTACAGCAAAGATTTTGTGTCATGATTTGGTAGTCATTACTGTATATTCATATAAAAAGACCAGTCAAATATCATGAAAACTCAAAAAGATACAGGCAATACATTAACCTAATTGATAAATTGGGGGGGGGGGGAACCCCATAATAATCCTATGGGATTTCCTCTCTAATTTATCAATTAGCTCACTTTATTGGCCGTATGTTTCTGAATTTTCGCGATATTTTAATGGGCTTTTTATGTAAGTTGCTCTATAGAACTGACTATCAAATCAGGGAAAAAAAAACCTTTGGTATAGTTCGAGATTGCGCAGTTAAAATTTATTTCACTCAAATACCCATGTGTCATCAAATATTCAATATATTCATCTTTTAATTGCATTGTACTATTTCTACTGTTCTTTGTCAAGTTTCTGGAAAGCGGTGTTAAATTCGGTTGAAAACTTTGAATGCTATTCAAAAAAAAAAAAAAAACACAGAAAAGTTGACTTGTTTAAGAATATGCGTGCTATTCTTACACAAACGCACAAAAACGTTAAACAAAAAGGGCAAATTCCCCCCCCCTCCCCTGTCATAAAACTTTTGATTGCAAAGTTTTAAAAATTTTAAATATAATACAGATAACACATATATAGATTACGTTACCTACTAATCTCTAACATGTAAAAATTAAATCTCGTTTCAATCTTTATGGGACACTCTGAGAAAACTGCAAATCTTTACATTTAAAACTCTCAAATTTTTTCAGAGCCCCAGAATTTGATGACCTAGTCACCTAATGTGCGTAGGCCATAGTAAGATCGTGAATTTAAAATTAAATATCGACTGATTAAATTAGTTTAAACTTAATTAGAAAATGTAGAAAAATAAAAACAGGCATTGGAAGCCTCATTTTTCAGTCATTTTAAAGTTCTCGACGATATTAGAGTTTTTAGTAAGTCCTGTTGAAACCCAGTTATTTCCTAATAAATAAATGAACTGCGAAAGGCCCGACTATAAGGCACTTCAGGGCCCAACCTAAGCACAGCATTATTTCGGAGACCTCGACGATTTCAGAATTATCAAGTCCTTCCTGTTGC
The DNA here is from genome assembly GCA_963931845.1 of Maratus michaelseni. Classification (NCBI taxonomy): domain Eukaryota; kingdom Metazoa; phylum Arthropoda; class Arachnida; order Araneae; family Salticidae; genus Maratus; species Maratus michaelseni. The sequence continues at coordinate 96,708,619 of OZ007600.1, forward strand.
AATGCAATTACGGATTTCAACTACGATTTCAGAATTATCAAGTCCTGTTGAAATCCAATTATGGATTTCAACTGGTATCCTAAGAAATGAATGAACTGCAAGAGGGCCTGACTGAGGCACTTTAGGACCCTGCCTACACTGTTAAAAATAATCTGAAATTCACGGGTATTTTTTTCCTGAATTTCACAGAAAAAGTCCCTTTTCACCACAAAAGGGCATTTTCCGTTAAAAACAGAAAGTTTCTTTATATTTCCTGAAAACAACGGAACAGAAGGAGAAGAAAGTGGCTAACGGAGATATTCCGTTATCTGCTGCATATTTATTTCCAATGTTTAAAAAACTGACATGTTGCAGCACAGAAGAACTAAAAATTCAATAAATTAAAAATTCGAGTTTATTTAAAAGAACAAAATAGTTCTTTCGAATTTAAAAAGCAACACTTTATTTTCCCATGCTTCAAAAATTATTAGCAATTTATTTTTTAAAGTTACAGAAAAATATTCACACTTAAAATATATTCGAAACAAATAGCTTAGTATAAATATATATATATATATATATATATGCTTTTTTGCGTAAAATCGATTTTTTTTCACTTAATTTAACTTATATATATATATATATATATATATATATATATATATATATATATATATATATATATATATAATAGTTAAATTAAGTGAAAAAAAATCGATTTTACGCAAAAAAGCAACAAACAAAAATAATGCTTCCGAATAAAAAAAAAAAAAAGAAATAACTTTCCCATTCCTTTGAAATTATTCGTAATTTGCTTTTTAAAGTTATAAAAGACACTCTCAATGAAAATATATTCTAACAGAACACATTTAAAAAATATATAATAGTTGAAAAAAAATCGATTTTCTCAAAAAAGCCAACATACTTTATCGAATTTAATTCAAAATACAATATTCATATTTTGCATCTAACAATCAAATTAAGAATCAATATAATTCATGTTTCAATCCTCTATTAATACTAAATTTTTCAGTCATAATCTTATAACAAAATAATCCCCCACTTAATTTCAAAGTTACTAGGTTTCTAAACCCCAGATTGTTTAAGTTCCAAGCAGCGATTTGAAGAAATCCCCGTATCATCCTTTCAAGCTCCTATTCTTGCAAGGGCCCGCTGGTCTTGAGGTAAAACACTCGATTCAAGGCACTGTCATCCCTAGTTCGAACCCCAAGGGCAACCAGTATCAGGTAAAACTGTTTGTGCTGCCATCTGTTGACTATAACGGGAGTGTTTAGTTTAATACTTGATATTTTAACATTAAATACTCCCTGGTACCGACGATTTCAACATTATCATGTCCTGTTGAAACCCAGTTATTTCCCTCACAAATAAATGAACTGCATGAGGGCCCGATTAAGGCACTTCAGCGCCCTGCCTAAGCAGCACAGCATCATTTCGAAGGTCCCCAACGATTACTATGAATAAGTTTGAATCTTTGCACCTTTTGTTCCTTTCCCTTTACCTACTAAATGTAAAGATTTGCACAAAAATTTCTTAAAAGTTCAAACTTTTCTGATATTTTAATTCAAGTCCAAATTTGAAAATACAAAGTTTCAGTTCTGAATGAAAAATAGAAACATATATTAAATTCACATAAACTATTTTGCTGTTGTAAATTTCAAACTGGACGAAAAATGTCCGGGCCAGGATTCGAACCTGGGATCGCTTGGCTGAAGCTGCCACGCTCTACCACTGAGCTATCCCGGTCGAACCTGGAGGGCATAATTCAGTGGTAGAGCGTGGTGGCTTCAGCCAAGCGATCACAGGTTCGAATCCTGGTCCGGACATTTTTCGTCCAGTTTGAAATTTACAACTTGTATGATTACTTTACCAATTTGAAATAATTGTGTTAAAAATAATCCAGTGTATTTTGCTGTGGTCATAACAAAACTTTCAACTATATTATTATATTATATTGATTAAAATAGCGTCTTTGCACACCAACAATTAAGAAATACAGTGCACTAAATTTAACTTGGAGTAAAAATGATAGGCGAATTAGAAAAGAAGAATTGTTCGACAGCGCCCCTGCAGGGTTTTCAACTACAAAATTGGAAAAACATTTATATTTTTATTAAAAACTTCAAATATAAAATTTGGCCCATTTCTACTCAATAGAAACACACAATGTAGAATTTCACAATGTTAAAATGATTTATGCCCATTGGTAGTACCAAATAAACGCATTTTTAATTGTGTTTCTAACGAAGTTTTAAATTACTTTTCTTTTCATTAAAAAAGCTGTAAATTTCATATGTTAAAATGATTTAGAATAGTACTCATTCTGACTGGAGTTGCTGCAAAAAATGGGTAGCGAGCCCAATGTGAATTACATTGCAATTCACGGGTTTGGCGAGTGTTAGCGCACATGGGGCAGGGATTTTACATAGTATTACATAGGACTAGATTTACATAGTACAAATTTGGTGAAATTCAATCTCATTGATCCCAAGATCACAGAAATCGTGAAAAACACCGCACAACATCGCCCCCACCCTGAGTTGAGTGAACATTTTTTTTTTTTTTTTTACTTTACAATTAAGTATGTATGCAGCAGTCAAATCGTGTCACTCATTTTTCACTCACTTCCTTTTGACATAGAGCATTTAAAATTGGAATATAAGGTAAAGCTAGGAAAGTCTGCGCACATTTCAAAAGAATAGCAATAAAAAAGCTATATATTAATTTTTTGCTAAACTATCCATGAATAATTTTTACTTCATTCGTTTTTCATGCATTTCCATTGCTATTTTGTTGTTATGTTGTAATTTAATAGAACAGTTCTAATAAAACCAAGAAAGTTATTTTGCGCAATCTGTCCTTACAGGGTTGGTGTGATTGCGCACATGGGTAGGAGAGATTGTTACTAATAATAACTACAATTAAATTGTTAACAATAATAATTACAATTAAATGACATTGCTGTAAGGTTTTTGTGAACAAATTTTATTGTATTGGGAGTGAATATTTCAACCTAATGCTTAAAGAATCAGAAAAAGGAAATAATTTTTAAAACGATTAAAAAATTTAATTAAAGGAAAAAGAAATAAAGAATCGGAAAAAGCAAGTCCAGATAAGATTACAAAATAAAATTATGTAACTTAATAACACGTTTAACTTAAAATTAGTCCATTTTCATTTTTCATTTTTTATGCAAATTTACCAATAAGCTGCGTAATCTCTCCTAGCATTTCAACTAATGGGAACAATGCGCCATCTCTCCTAAGTATCAGATGCGCAAACTCTCCAATTTCGCAAGGAGAGATTGCGCGGCCTTTTATTTAAACATGGCCGCTACTAAAACGAACCGTTGATGTTCACATTGTTAGTCTAGATTAGTAGTTTATGAGAAATCGTTTAAGTTTAAAATATTTTGTACTATTGACATTGTATAGAAATTCTGATGAATAGCTATGAAAATTCAAACACTTACTTTGGGAAAACAAAACAAAATAGCAATATTTTATCTTAGACGCTCAAAACAATCAACGTGCACTTTCAAGTAGACACTCCACTACTGTTGTTGTACAACTACCTGGATTCGCTGCGCTCTCACTCTACTCCTTCACCCCGAACCTCTATGTGCGCAATCTCTCCGACCGCGTCATCTCTCCTGGCTTTACCTTACATGTATTCCTGAGGGACATGAATTGGACATTGATTTTGTAAAATTCGATCCCTAAGAGGGGACAACGTCGGCCCAAAACATGTATTTTCTCCATAGAAACAACGTTGCAATCGTTTAATATTAATTGAAATAAAATAGTTCCATTGTTGCAACATCATCCATTTTAGTCACATTGTTGCCTGCATTATTACGACGTCAGCATTTATATCTAATCCATATATGAATACAACGAGTATTTGTTGAAAAGTACTAATGACATAGTTATCACAATAGCGGCGAATTTTGACCAACTTGGCAAAATATCGCCAAATTTGGTGACAAAAATAAGTCCATCCCATCGATGTTAAAATTTGGCGATTCCAGAAATAGTGTAAAGCACAACACATCAGCGACACCTGTTGAGCAAGATACAGTCAAATCTAATCAGTATCAATTTAAGTCAAGGTCTGGCTGAATTTGATTGTATTTGAACAAATTCCATCCCATAGATTCCCAGATATGGCTATTATGAAAATCTTGAAACACGAAGTATAGCAGCCCCACATATTGGGATATAAACACCAAAACTATAGAAGTATCGGTATATGCCAAGTTCTAACTGATTATGACTTTAATGAAATTCTATCTCATAGATTTCTTTATATAGCTATCACGAAAATCGTGAAAAATACAACAATCAAAAATTTTCGCGATTACAATACTTTCTACTTATGTATATAGAAGAAAGTAAAAAGGATATATTGGTCAAAGTATTTTTGTCCATAGATTCAACAAAGATTCTTTTAATAATTTTATATAAAACAGCATATTTCCAGTGATAACAAGAAACATTTCCTGAATTTTTTTTATTTTCCCCTTTATATACTTATTTTCCCTACAAAATCTCGTTAAGGTGGTTCTCAAATAACCTGTTTAACAACGCGATACTTTCTGACATATGTTCTGGCTCTTTTTTAAACGCAAAGGCATAAAATTGCCAGGCCTGAATATTGGAGCGATTTGGAATCGAAATGAGTTTTCAATTTTTTGATAAATAAATTACTTATCGAGTTATAAGCGATTCGTGTCACGTGACAACACGTTTCCCCTGCTTGCTCACGTCGCCGCGGTGGGAGGTCGGTTTAAAACCTCAACTTTGAGTGTATTTTCTGAACGATCATCTGCCTTTACCAAAAAATGGAAAACGTATTTCGATTAGTTTTTGAATAAGTGCACCTGCCAATTTCATGCGTCTCTGAACAAAAATGAATTAAAAATTATGTATAAAAGGTGCCCCTTTGGATTTGAGAACAGCTTTAACGAAATTTCGCGCTAGATTTGTTGATTGGATTGAATAAATCTCGTGCATAACAGAATGCTTATGCAAATTAGCTTCTCTCCTTCATTTCGTAAGTATTTTAAAGGAATGAGTGAACAAATAGTTGTGTTTGAAGCATTCTTAAAACGTTTTTGACTAAACGTCTTGTATGTATAGAAAAACGTAAGTTACATTAAATTAGAATTTCTTTGCCACCCACACTCTAAAAACATTTTCAAATCTGAGCAAAGAATACTCAATAGGGTAGGTCGAAAAAACCGAAATTTATATAATCGAAACGTAATAGTGCGGGAAAGTTGCCATTGGTAACAAGAGATAAATTCACAAAATATTACACCAAATGGTTAATATCTTTTACCGCAGCAAAGGGATCAAAGTTTAAAAAAATCGCAAACATTTTATTTTTTTTTCAAAACAAAAATATTAAATTATCCAGTCATACCAATATAATTTCTAATAGAATGCAACAGCTACATCAAGATGTTAGTAATGTTCCAGTAAAATTTTATTATGTTGAAATCATTTCTATTACCGCCGCAGAAACGATCAAAATTTTGAAAAAATCGTCAAAAACTTCAAATTTTTGTTTTTTTCTAAATTTTATAATTTTTATTATGCCTACAATTAAATAAATTTACATTAAAGTTAATAATAACTTATAAATGTCTAGTAATTTTGATCATGGGCATTGCCAACCCAGTGGCGAGAGGGCCCCCCCCCCCCACCTAAATTTGAGAGAAAAGGGCTTTTTGAAGGGATTTGGGGGATTTTTCGGAACTTATTAGGGATTTTTTGTTGGGAGGGGAGGGGGGTTAAAGTGAAAAAAGAGGGGTAATTTATGTAAGAGCCCCCCCTACCAAAAAAAATCACAAAAATGTACCATAAAATCGCAAAAAATTCTTCAAAAAGCCCCTTTTTCCCAAATTTAGGAGAGGCGGTCCCCTCTCGCCCTTGGTTGGTAATCCCCATCATCAAAATTACTAGACATTTATTAGTTATTACTAGATATAATATAAATTTTTTTTATAGTAGACATAATAAAAATTGGAAAAATTGTAAAAAACGGAAAATTGAAATTTTTGTCGTTTTTTCAAAATTTTGGCTGCCCCTGCGGCGGTAATAGAAATGATTTCACCATAATGAAATTTTATTGGAACATTACTAACATCTTGATGTAGCTTTTGCATTCTATTTGAAATTGTATTGGTATGGTTGGATAATTATTATTTTTTTTTTGACAAAAACATTTTTTTTGCGATTTTTTGAAAATTTTGGCCCCTTTGCGGCGGTAAAAGATATTAACCATTTGGTGTAATATTTTGCAAATTTATTCATTATTACCAATGGCAACTTTCCCACACTATTATGTTTCGATTATATAAATTTCGGTTTTTTCGATCCACCCTAATACTCAAATCTGAGTATGTCGCATAGTTAAAATGGCTCCGAATCAAAATTACTCAAGTTTGAAACATGTATATACTCATTTCTGAAAACATGCACACACTCAAGAACAAAACATCATGTGCTCATTTTTGAGTATTTCCATGTTTCAAAAATGAGTTTGAACTGATTCTAATCATTTTTGAATATGCACTGAAAAAAATGAAGTACTCAAAAATGAGTAAGTCCATGTACTCATTTCGAAATGAGTATTTTTTAATCAAAAATTAACATGTGCATTCTCAAAAATGAGTAAGTTCATGTAACTCATATCGAAATGAGTATTTTTGGATAAAAAATGAACATGTGATCAAACCCAACATGTATATTTCAGAATGTGTAATGACGAAATTTCGGAGCCTAAAAAGCTATTATTTGAAGGAAAAACGAAGAATAAGAGACATGAAAAGTGGATCTGGTTGTTCGGGATTTTCATCAAAGTGGATCCACTACGACACATTTACTACTCTTTTTTTTTTCTCACATTTTACACGTGTACTTTTTTTTTCCTTGATAGTACTTCAAAATTATGATTTTTTTTTTCACTAATTTTTTTTAAAATTTATTTTAACCTTTTTAACGTGAGGCAATATTGTGTTATTTAAAAGTTTCAGAACATAATATCTTTGCAAATTATAGCTATGCAAATTGGTAATAAACTAAACTGATTTGGCTAACAAATTTATGAATTACGCTAAAATTTATTATTTTATAACTTATAATTTTACAAAATTTATAATTTTTTCCTTAAATTTATAAAATTAGTTAATATTTTTTCTTTACTTTTATAAAAATAATTTTTTTTAACTTTATAACGTTTTTAATTTATTTCGTTAGCTTATATTTTTATAAATTAAACTAATTTAATTTAAATTAAATCAATAAGTCCAGATTTAAACCTACCTATCCCAAGGTCATTAATTTCAAATTTGTCTTTAAAAATCTTTTTTTTTTTTTACTATTTAGTTTAACAGAACCGTACGCAAAAGCTCTCAGCATAGCTGAAATATAATAATTTAATTTATTATAAAAAAATTTATTGACATATTTTTTTTTTAAAATAAGACATTAAAAAATATATTTTAATAGCATGTAATAAACACGTCTGATTAAGATAATTGTTGTTTTTATTGGAATTGATAAATAGATAATCAGGCAAATAATTTAAAAAAAAGTATATGTTCGAAAAAAGAAAATGTTGGTACTGTTGCAAAAAGAAGCAATCAGTATTCTTAATACAATGTTTTACGCATATAATACATAATAAATTGAAATTACCAATGGAGGCGCCAAATAATACACAAAATATTGAAAATTATGAAAAGAAAATATTAAAAACATTGGAACTGAAAAAATCAACCTACAGATGAAACCTCAAGTTTTTGCATCATAAAATAACTAACAACATTTGAGAAGGAGGCGTGACCACTCATGGCGCGTTGGTCTAAGTCGTCAGGTTAGTATACGAGAGATTACGGGTTCGATTCCGCTCATGGCAAGGGTTGGTTAATTACTATAAACTCACGCAGGAATGAAAAAAATTAGCAGAAATGTATGTATCCCTTATCAGGTTGTCCTCGCGAAGTAACTTTTTTTTTTCTTATCCTATACATTTTATTTTAGCGACATAAAAATTTCGAAAAAAAACGGAAGATATCTGTCATAAAACGGAAATTTCAGAAATCACGGAAAATTTCCTGGAATTTACGGAATTTTTTTTCTGTCAAAAGACGGAAATAGTACTGGCGTCTCGATTGCCAGTACAATTTCCGTTTTTTGTCAGGAATTTTTTTTTTTTTTATAGTGGGGATCAAAAATGAGTACATAACACTTTTTATTTGAATACATCCATGGGATCAAAAATGAGTACATGCGTTTCTCAATTTTGAGTACATTTCGATAGCAGCTATTTTGAGTATGTGACGTATTCAAAATTGAGTACTTTTTACTCAATTTTGAGTACCCATTTTTTTCAGTGTGCCATGTTTCAAAAATGAGTATGTTCTCAGTTTTGAGTATGTCTATGTTTCAATAATCTGAGTATTTCTGGTATTTCAGACTTGAAAGCATTGGGTCGTCCTATTTGAAACAAAAAGTTTCATAACAAAATGAAAACATCGATTTACTCAGATTTGAAAGTCCCATTTTTCTCAGTGCACCACCTTTCCCCTTTCGCAAATATGGTGAGTGCAGAAACTTGTCTACAGTGACTATAGGCAATAATCAGGCTTTGATAAAAGAAGTAAATACTCGCAAACAAAATACAGGGAAATAAAAGCAAAAGCTTTTTGTCTTAGTCGTTTTAGATAGTGTTTATAGATTAGTTCAGCTATACAAAGCAAGAAAAAGAAAGTAAAGATTAGATCATTTGAATAAAATAAGTGTTTCAGAGGACTATGTTATATTTAGTTACATGACATATACTGATTAGGATTAAAAAACCTCTTATGTTAAAAAAATATTTCTGATTACGAAGGAGATATAAAGCCTACTCCACAAACTCAAAAAAAACATAACAGTAGAATTTCGCTTAAGATGCCACCGAATTTTACCGCAATCGAATAAGAAAAGAAACTTTTGTAAGTTATTTTCTCCAATCATTTTTCTTAAATTTTTCAAGTTGTACCATATGCTATATATTAAAATTTCATATCTATAACTTGCGATCAGTTAAAATATAATCTGGTCAGAGAAACATGCATGAAATATTCCGATATTTTCCTATTTCTTTTTTTCCATAACGTATTTTATCAAATTTTGATAGATCGTGTTCTACTCACGTTATCTACTATTATTAGATTACTTTTATTCGATAATATTCGAATAAAATTAATGTTTCAGAGGACTATGTTATATTTAGTACATGACATATATACTGATTAGGATTAAAAAGCCTCTTTTGTTAAAAAATATTTCTGATTACGAAGGAGATATAAAGCCTACTCCACAAACTCAAAAAAACATAACCGTAGAATTTCGCTTAAGATGCCACCGAATTTTACTGCAATCGAATAAGAAAAGAAACTTTTGTAAGTTATTTTCTCCAATAATTTTTCTTAAATTTTTCAAGTTGTACCATATGCTATATATTAAAATTTCATATCTATAACTTGCGATCAGTTAAAATATAATCTGGTCAGAGAAACATGCATGAAATATTCCGATATTTTCCTATTTCTTTTTTTCCATAACGTATTTTATCAAATTTTGATAGATCGTGTTCTACTCACGTTATCTACTATTATTAGATTACTTTTATTCGATAATATTTGAATAAAATAAATGTTTCAGAGGACTATGTTATATTTAGTACATGACATATATACTGATTAGGATTAAAAAGCCTCTTTTGTTAAAAAATATTTCTGATTACGAATAAGATTAAAGCTCACTCCAAAAACTCCAAAAAAAAAAAAAAAAAAAAAAAAAAAAAACATAACAGCAGAATTTCGTTTAAGTTAACATCAAATTTTACTGAAATCCAGTAAGAAACGAAACTTATGTAAGTTTTTTCTCAAATCATTTTTCTTAAATTTTTCAAGTTGTACCACATGTTATATATAAAAATTTCATATATATAACTTGCGATCAGTTAAAATATAATCTCATCAGTGAAACATGTATGAAATATTCCGATATTTTCGTATTTCTTTTTTCCGCAACGTTCTTTATCAAATTTTGATAGACCGCGTTCTACTCACGTTATCTACTATTATTAGATTACTTTTATTTGATAATATTTGAATAAAATAAGCGTTTCAGAGGACTATGTTTCATTTAGTACATGATGTATACTGATTAGGATTAAAAAGCCTCTTTTGTCAAAAAATATTTCTGATTACGAAGGAAATATAAAGCCCACTCCACAAACTCATTAAAAAAAAAAAAAAACAGTAGAATTTCGCTTAAGATACCATCGAATTTTACTGCAATCGAGTAAGAAAAGAAACTTTTGTAAATTTTTTTTCGCCAATCATTTTTCTTAAATTTTTCAAGTTGTACCATATGCTACATATTAAAATGTCATATAATATAACTTGCGATGAGTTAAATTATATTCTCATCAGTGAAACATGTATGAAATATTCCGATATTTTCGTATTTCTTTTTTCCGTAAAGTATTTTATCAAACTTTGACAGACCGTGTTCTACTCACTTTATCTACTGTTTTTAAATTACTTTTATTCGATAATATTATTAAGGTGGTTCTCAAAAAATATTTTTCCCGCTCAACAACGCGAAATTTTCTGACACATTTTCTAACTAATTTTTAAACCTAGAAGCATGATACTTGCAGGCACGATTATTGAAGTGTTTTTAATTCAATATTTTTTTTTTCATTCTCCAATAAATTAATTACATCTTGAGTTATAAGCTACTGTTGTCTCAAGATGGCTGTTTTTTCCTTCCTGCGCTGTCGCGTACGGAAATTTGATTCAAAACGTTAATTTTGACAGCATTTCTGAAAAAATTATGCCTTTACCAAAACAACGAAATAACAATTCGATACATATTTTTTTAATAAGAACATCTGCTAATTTGATACTTAACTGATAGAGATGAGACGGGCTAAGATTTTTATACAAGTTTTCAGGCTCGGGCTCATTCTTCCTGAAACTGACAATTTTATTTATTCACGTATAGAAAAAATAAAAATAAGTTTTTTTTCTTAAAAATTACTTGTTTTATTTCAAGTCATGTTACTACTTTGATTAAAATAAAGAAAGCACAGATATCGTTTTTTTTTTTTTTTTTTTTTTTTTTTTTTTTTTAGTACTGGAATGCTATTTAAAGAAAATTTATGATATTTGGAGATTTATGTCTGGCATCGACGCTGACGACTTGTTGATATGGCGTTTGCGGATACTGTGAATATGCGGCGCCAATCGGAAGAGGCACGAATAATTTGTTGTTTGATTTTTGTTTGTGACAGTAGGATATTTTTTAATTGGTACGTTTATTTTATTTATATATATTTATTTAGAGTTCTAACGTGAAATGAATATTTTCTTTTGTTTTTTGTCAACGAACATTAACTAAGGTTTGCAAATTTTTTGCCTTCTCTTGTATGCGAGTCATAATCGCTCTTCATGTGAAAATAATTTAATTATGCAAGGAAGGTTTTAGTATATCACATATCATTCTAAGTTGCTTAGATATGGAATTATGTGGGAAAGTTCTATAACCGGATGATTCCGATTTCGAAAGATTAGCTTTTTAAATGATTTTGTTGAATGGAGTGTGATAGAACTTGCGTTGTTGGTTTTCAGGGAAGCTTTTAGTATATAACGTATCGTTCTACGTTTCTTAATTATAAAGCTGTGGGGGAAAGTTTTATAATCAGATGAACCCGATTACGAAAGATTAGCCTTTTTAAAATATTCTTCTGAATGGATTTCGGTCGAACTTTGCACTCTTCGTTAGATAATTTTGCAGGGAAGATTTTATAGTATATAACATATCATTGTTCTATTTTGTTTCATTTTAGAGCTATGAAGGAAGGTTTTTTAATCAGATGAAACCGATTACAACAGATTAGTCTTTTTATAATAGATCCTGGTGAATGGATTTTGATGGAACATGCACTATTAGTAAGATCATTTTTCATTTAAGGTTTTAGTGAATAACATATCGTTCTACGCTGCTGTTATAGAGCTATGGGGAAAAATTCTGTATTCAGATGAACGCAACTATAAGAAATTAGCCATTTAAAAAAAATTTAATGAGCGGTTTTTCATGGGACTTACACCATTTGTTTGATAATTTTTCAAAGAGCGTTTTAGTATCATTCTACGTTGCTTAATTATAGAGCTATGGAAGAAAATTCTAGTTTTATCTTATCTTGTTCATATATTTTATTTTATTTCTACATTTTTCTGGATATTATTTAAACATGTATTATGATCATTTTTCCATTTTATTTTTATTCAACCATTTGCTGTATATTTTTTCTGTGTTGTCTTTTACGGATATATATATATACAGTAAAACCTCTGAATAGCGGTCACTGTACTGGGAGCATGATATGATAAAGTGACCGTACTTCGGAGGTTACAGTTATTCAGAGGTTCCACATTTTAAATGGTCAAAATTACATTACATTAAAATTAAAATAACTGATCCAAATTATTTTATTTTTACCGTTAAAAAATACATACTATTATTTTACACTAAAGAAATCTCTTATTCGTAATTGTTTTGCTTTTTTAAAGCATATCTCTTTCTCTAAATGCATAATCATTTCCACAGATTTGTTATACAATTCGTTACACTTTTTGACTGAGTGTAAAATTTTTAATTTCTCTGAAACTGAAAAGAACATCAGAATATGATTTTATTCTGCAATTTTGTGATAATTCCATACTATCTTTCGCTTCGTTTTCGCCATCACTTTTATTCTCATTGACCTTATTTTGTATCAGTTCTTCTATAGTATTAAAAATAGAAAAACTGCCAAATCATTATCTACATTCACGTACACGCTGCCTTTCATATGGATTTTCCGGCTCTATTCAAAATATTATTAACTCGGCATCATCTATTACTATTAACTAAATAAGCAAATCTTCCTCCACAATCTTTGCAATCTCAGTTGTAGTTGAAACAGAAAAAAAAAATTCGCTCAAAGTGTTTCGTTTAATATTCCTTTCAAAACACTTTATCCTTTCTTTAATAAATCCAAATAAATTTCATTTAGCAAAAAAAAAAAAAAAAAAAAAAAAAAAAAAAAAAAGTCATGTTTTTTATAAAGTAAAAAATTACCGGTCTTTTTTTTTTTAATATCTAAACCAGCCCGATAGCGGGCGAAGCACGCTATTATAGTCTGTCATAATAATATCTCTCATGCGGATTAAATGCGATATTTAAAAATATAATTTCAAAATTAAACATGTTGTACACCTTCAAAATATTAAAATATTCGAATATTTCCATAATCGGATTTTTATCATGATTCAATATGTTTCTCAAACTCATATATTTACTATTCTCTATTACTCATATTGATACTCGCTTTGTATTATTCTCAAACATTTGAAAAATTCGTTAAACTTCCAATATGACATCAGATTTTCTTCTTAATTCTCTAATGACGTGATATTAATCTGCTTTGTGTACATACACATACTCATACTTCTTGTATTATTGAGAAATCTTTGAAAATTTCCGTTTTATTACCACTATGACGTCAATCATTTCTATTTCATATTAATATTTTTTTTTCAATTGGTGAAACTTTTTATTTCATTTTCCTTTTTCACGTGGAAATCGTTCAATAGAAAATTAATTATTGCAGATTGAATTTCATTGTGGATTTTTAATTTTTGGCAACTGCTTTAACGAAAAATATTTAAATTTAATATGAAAAAGCTTTTAGAATTTTGGTTTTTTACCTCTATTTATTAAAATAATACGATTTTTTAAAATTTTAATATTTTGAGCTTCATAGCTGGTATTCAGCTAAGATATACACAAATTTTCAACTCTGTAAGTTTCATAGTTTCTGAGAATGACTCTGTGATGGACAGACAACGCAGCGGGAGTAATAGGGTTTCGTGAGATGAACGAAACCCTAAACATGATTGAAACACGACGTTGAAATAAAACGTTGTGGCCGTTGTTCGGAATTCGTTGTTTGGAAGTTTAGTGTAATGTTATTTATATGAAAGAGGATCGGTAACACTAAAACATGACCGGTATTCGGAGGTTACCGTTGTTCGGAATGATTGTTCACTGTATATATATACTTAGATCATGCTTTCAATTTGGTAATTTGTTGTTGTTGTTTTTCTCCTTTATCCTTTTTAATCTTGTTTTATTTTGAACTTAATTGTTGTTTAATAGATTTTTTCTCTATTTTATGGGTGTGGTTGTCCCAAATTCATATTTTTTATCTATTTTATGGCTAATATGAAGATGAAACCACACATTTTATTTGTGGAACTTTAAGCATTTGGGATTTGACGATTCTGTCTAAGTTCTACAAATTTCTATTATTCAATTTCTGCTATTCAATTTCTGCTATTTTTTACTATGTTTCTGGAATCTATGTTAAGTGGGTTGGGGGGAACTGTATTGTTGTCAATTAGTTACTTTAATTTTATTCATAGTTTCACAGTTTTTGTTGGTGGTGGGCAATGTTTATTTAATGGTTATATATATAATTTTACATATCATTTATTAACATAGAATTTTTCAGTAATACATCCATTTTTTATTTAAATGTAATTGAATATTTTATCAACATAATTTTATTTACCATTTAATCATATTTATTTATTATTTAACTAATAGTTATCATTCTTTAGACAGTATTTGGTTTAATCTTTAACTAATAAATTTAATCCACTACTTTTATTAAATCATAGAATATTCATTAATATTCTCATAGATGGCAGCACCATGGTTTGAGTTTTGCTTTGCTGTACAATAATATTCCATGGTCTATCATCTTTTTAAACTTATTTTGGTAACATGTAATATGCCTTTCTGCAATTCATTGCCTGTGTTAAGTGATGACTCCTGTATATCTGGTAACTGTTGTGCTTTTTTCCCTATATCCTTTTTAATCCAGTTGTATTTTGAACTTTATGATTTAATTTCAGTGTTGTGTTTTTTTCTCATTTTTATGGGTAAGGTTTCTTTCTTTTTTATTATTTTTTGAACTTTATTATTTTTTCTCTATTATGGTGTGGTAGTCCCAAAATCATATTCTTTAGAAATGTTATGGCTAATATGATGATGAAACCACACATTTTATTTGTGGTATTCAGGCATTTGGGACTTGAAAATTCTGTCTAAATTCCACAAATTTAATTTTTTCAATTTTTAATTTAATTTTTTCTTCTTTTAAATAAGTATATGGTATCTATATTCAGAGTGTTGGGGAACACTATCGTTGTCAATTAACTATTACATACTAATTCATAATTTCATAGTTTTTGTTGGTGTTACGGTAATGTTTCATTAATGGTGATATATATATATATATATATATATATATATATATATATATATATATATATATATATATATATATTTTAATTTATTTATTAAATAGAAATATTTATTTAGTTTCAGAATCTGTTTACAGTTTGAAATCCATTGGGGTTTCCCCGCGCAGGTTCGTATCCTGCCGGCTTTTTGTAGCATTTTGACGAGGTTGAGATATTACGATGAATAATTTTCGATGAAAAGATGGCAGTCCTTCAACGATATAGCAAGTTGCAGTCGATATTAGCGAGTATGGCGAAGTAGAAGGCAATGAAATGAGTCCACCAAAGTTTTCCAATAAATCCAGCCAATCTCCAGACAAATAATTTTATTAGAAGACGAACAACACAGAAACAATTCCCAAAGGTCTAAAACTTATAGCCCTCGGGCTAACGTTGCTTCACTTCATTGAATTAAGATGTTACTGGGCCAGTTGAATATTCTACGGACATAAAAACACCAGATACATATTTGTTTATGCTTCCGAAAACGTCAAAAATCTAGTGCTCCGACCGATGCGACCTGGTTTTGGTCCTTCAGCGGAGACATACAGTAATTTACGTCACGAGCGTACAAACCAATGAGTGAGAGGCTAGCTCCAGCCCAGCAAATGAGGTGCGAAGGAGGAGCTAAGACGGTAAAGAATTCCGAACCTGGTAGCGGATTAATTTTGGAGTGAAACTACCTCAGCGCGCGAAAAATTTAGCATAATAATAATAATACAAAGAAAATGGCTTTTAAAAAACATTCGAAATGAGAACGCGTCTCAGAATTTTATAGATTGGGGAACTGATAAAAGCTACGAATGATCTTAAATTTTAGATTAAGATTTGGAATAAAATAATTATTAATATACGGATATTTACTTTTAAAAGGACTTTAAATAGAAATAGATATTATTAAGAATTAAGGAAATACTGACTATGACAGAAGTTAGATTAATTTTAAAATATTAATGCGAATAAAATGGAAGGATACGAAGGAAATAAATTTTTATATAACATATATATATATATATATATATATATAATGCAAATGGGAATTTCATTCCGAACGCTTACAACTCACATTCTGCTAAACAATTTTTTATGGGGCTTACAAATAACATTGTCAGTTAGGTAATTTTTTAGAGATTTTCATCTGAGTCGAAGTTCGTTTGGAAAAACTGACCAGCGTAGCGTGCGACGCCTGCTAGTATTCTATGAAATAGTAATAATCTTTATTAAACAATGTATGTATGTCAATAGGATTATCATTCCTAACTTCTAAATCAGTTACTATCCCAGTACACTTTTCGTCATAGCTTTTGCGCCAACATTTACATTTGGCGAGAAGAAAAGTATCAACTAGTTTAGTAGAGTACGATTGTAGATAGCGTAGTTCTACTTTTAGAAAACAACAAAATGGAATACAAAGATAAGATATTTTGAGCAAATGTTAAAGAGGATTTATCAATGCTATGTCAATACTGAGTACCTGACACATACTGGTAGGTTAGAATAGAAAGACCTACGGTTAAAAAATACACGAAGGAGATAAGCCAGAGATAAAAACAAATCACACATGTTTATTTATTATATTCAACCATTAATCTAATTTCTCTATATTAATAAAAGAAAGTTTCGCTCTGTGTGTGTGTCTGTTGGCGATGGCTAGCAAAATCTAGCCCACCTAGAAGTGTGGATATTCCAAGGTCTAGCCATGTGCACCTGAGCCTCAGAATTTTAATATTTTGATAATTACCCAAGATATTAATTAGATTCTCATTAAACATCGCTTCTAAAGTGACATCTTTTAAATCAAAATGGCGAAAGAAACGACTCGGCGCATTGGATTTGCAAGCGGAAATGAACGAATTCGAAATTATTTTACTAATTAGCGAATTTTAAAAAAACTAATTGAGATATCAATTGGAAAATTTCTGAGCATATGTAAAAAAATATTTTGCATCTGATTATGTGATTTTTGAAAAATTCAGCTGGTAATTATTTTTAATTTATGCAAAAATCTGCCAAAACTTTTCGGCGCCAGTGAAAACGATCCGAGAAAGTTTCAGACAGGGATCTGCTTTCATTAAAAACTGAACTACAAAGAGATCTGTTTCTCTGGCCGATCCCTCCATTTAGTTTGCGAAAATGAAAGGAAATAATTGCCAATTTTTACTAATGAACAAAAATTTAGGTAATTAATTAAGATATAGATTTGAAATTGAGGTCGGGAAGGGGTGTCATCTGCCGGCTATTTTAGCGTAGCGTCCTCGTTATGTTCTAATTATCACAAAAATGTAATTCTTTTTTTTAATGATCGCGTTAATGTAGGTGACGGTGGTTCTCTTGAATAAATTAGTCATTATATTTGCGGGTATGGGGAGGGAGGGGGTTAACGCCTTTGTTTGAGATTGTAATTATCTCGGGCCCGGGCAACGCCGGGCGGGTTAGCTAGTATGTAATATAGTTAAACTCTTATATATATATATATATACAGCGTGTCCACGTATAACCTGACCGACCTTTATTTTCGCAACCGTTGGTCCTAGATGCATACTTCCAATCACAAAAATGGTTTAAATAAGGTAAAGAATTACTTTTAACGTGATTTGGATCAAGAAAAACATTTATTAAAAAAATACGAAAGTTAAATTTTTATACGGTCCCCCGGTCCTATAAGTTATATTTAGTAAAAATTTACTCTGACACTAACAAGTACGACAAAGAAAGTCCCATTCATCTAACATTAAAATTGACCGAGTTCTGAAGCTTTGAAATGCATGACTTATACCACTTTTTTGCATCTAAAAAGAGATGATTTCGGCCATGCTTTCAGGGGTAGTATATAAAGTACTTAAACTTATTTCAAGGTATCTGCGCTTTGAAATAAATCGTACAACTATTACGATTGAGTTAATTTTTATTAGTTAAGTTTCAGACTAATTAAAATAATTTTTTTATACATATGTTTTATTTTGAAAGGATTTGAGGCTATGATTTCTTTTAACAAAAATTATGTTATTTTCATAAGGTTATATTTAACTTGCAACGATCGTCTTTCCATTTTAAAATTTATACTCGAAGTTTAACTCACTTTCAAATGTCCGATCGAAGTTAAATTTTACATACTGACTTAAATCCGATGGCAATGTAATATTATTATGATTTTCGACGCTTACTATCTTATACATACTTATATTAGAGGATAACACAAAAAAATTCGGATAGATTATCGTCAACAAGTTTAAGAAAGAGTTTTATATTAGATAACATAAACCTGCGATGGTTGTATTTTTTAAATTTTAAAATTACGTTTTATGTATTTTTTAACGCTGAATTAAAAAAAAAATTACCTTCACTTTTAACCATCATATCAGGATTTTTCGCAAATCGTAAATTTCAAGGTTAAAAAACAGAGAAAAATCTGATATTATAAAATAGATGTAAGACTTTTTATTCAGTTTAATTTTATTTAATTCAATAGTTTATAGCTTATACTGGGTTTCTTGCAGCTAAACAGCTCAGGGGTCCGATGAGGTTGGGAGGGGAGGGAGGATTAATTTTAACTTTGAGCTTTTTAACTTTGAAATTTGCGATTTGAGAAAAATACTAACGTGATGGTTTAAAATAAAGGTCATTTTCGGATTCAGCAATAAAAAATCCATAAGAATCAATTTTCAAAAGATAAAAAACATGGCACAACCCAAAATTTGAAAACAGTGTAATCTAACAGCATTTTAAAATCTGTATCATTTTGTAAAGAATTGAGGCTGTTGTTTTTCATCCTTTTATTTAACAAAAATTCTGTTCTTGTTATACTCTTATATGTACAGTACAAATTGTATATTTTGCATTAATATGTCATAATGATTATAGATTTCACAATTATATTAGATTGCAATGTTAATTTTTTTCTCAACTATTTTTTTGATATATCTGACGATTATTTATATTTCTACTACATTTGTGAATGACCCCTATTTCGCGGCAAAAAATATACTCCAACTTTAAATAGCTATTATTCGGTCAATTTTAATGTTAGATGAATGGGACTTTTTTTGTCGTACTTGTTAGTGTCACAGTAAGTTTTTACTAAATATCACTTATAGGACCGGGGGACCGTATAAAAATTTAACTTTCGTCATTTTTAAATAAATGTTTTTCTTGACTCAAATCACGTTAAAAGTAATTCTTTACTTTATTTAAACCATTTTTGTAATTGGAAGTATGCATCTAGGACCAACGGTTGGGAAAATAAAGGTCGGTCAGGTTATACGTGGACACGCTGTATATATATATATATATATTTATGTACACTAGTTGTTTAACCCGTTCTACGGACAGGAATTCATAAATTCTAAAACCAAATAAAAATCAGTTCAACCAAACTGAAGTTTATGAATATAAAAATTTGATATGTCTATTAAAAATCAGTATTTACACAACCAATATGAAACAAGTATGTACACAATAAATCACAGATCGTATTATGTACGTGAATGTATTATTATATAATACATCACGAAAGCATTACCTACACACGCATAGATCTCTCTTGAAAATGTGCATTCCTTAGCTCATCCACAGAAGCGAAAATGTTATAAAGAAGAACTAAAACTGAAAACTCATCTTCAAAGAGAAGTGATAGAAAGAGAAAGTGAGTTTCAGAAAATAATTTTTTTAAAGGATAATAGTAATATATTTTTAATCCAAAGCCGTCGTTTTAAGGGTAAATGTGCGCTGGTTAAGTGCACAGCAAGCAGGATATTTCTTTTTTTTATTTTCATATTTCGAAAAGAAAATTGGATGTCGATTTTTAAAAAATGCAGAAAAAATGAAATTCACGAACGTGGGTTTCGGAAAGGATTTTTTTGAAGTGTTAATTTGCATATTTTTTAAAACTAATGATGTCGTTTTAAAGGGAAATGTACGTAGATTTGGTTTGGTTTAATTTGTTTTTTGGTATTTTGATTTCCAAAGCCGGTGAAGATTTTTAATATCGCACAACACAATGGTTTGATTTTTTTTTTTTTTTTTTTCTAAATTTGATGCAAAATTCTGCATCAAACATCGGAAAAGAAAAGGAAAAAAAAGAAGAAAAAATGAAAAATTATAAGGGCTTGAAGGTGAGTTTCGGAAAAGAATTGTTCTGATTATCTATGTTTAATATTAATATTTTTAAAACGGATACCAGCTTCTGAAAGGGAAATTAACACAGATATGGTCTGGTATTTTCTTTTTGTCGTATTTGATTGGAAGCGCGGTCGCACATTTTTAAGCATTGGAGAAAAAAGTAAAAACCCCAAAAGGCATTCGAAAAATAATTTTTTTGAAAGAGTTTATATTAATATTTTTTTTTAACCGAAGGCGTCATTTTAAAGGAAAACGTAGTCTAGTCAAGCAGGTATTTTTAGTTTTTCTGTGAAATTAGTTTTCTGTAAAATGAGTTCTTCTTCGAAAAAAAAAAAAAATCATGAATTATTTTTTGAAACGGCTGCTATACGTATTTTTTTTAACAATTTGCACCGTTAGAAAGCTTAAAATACGTAGATGTATGGTATCTTTCGTTCTTCCGTATTTAGAGTAAGTTAAGTCGATGCGAGCTCCGAAAAACGCATAAAAGAGAGAGAGAGAGAGACCTCCCCCCCCCCCCTGTACTTCGCTTCATTGAAATCTTATTTTTGCCGCAATCAGCGGCAGTGAGAAATTTTGTGATGTTTATTATGGTTCTTAATTAATATTTCGGTCAATTATCAAATATAAAAAAAATCTGAGTCTCAAGTGCATTAGGGTCAACCTTAAACTATCCTTATCCAAATTTTCAGACCTCTATGTGCGGTGGATTTTCCTAGCCATCGCCGACAGATAGACTCATACACAGACAAAAACTTTTTTTTATAAGTATAAATTGGTTGCTAGTGTAATACTTATTGTTATCAGGAATTAAGATGTTTATTAATAGTACGATTGAAAAGAAACTGCAAACATTATGCAATTCAGATCATGAATTGATAGCACAGGCTAGCGTTTCTTAAACTGTGGTCCGCGGACCCCTGGGGTTCCGCGAGCTTACAGCAGGGTGTCCTCAAGTCCAATGTAGAATTCAGATATATATATATATATATATATATATATATATTTCATTCGGGGGGGAATTTCCGTAGCTCCGAAGGAGGAGGGATTTGCAAGACTAGAACACCTAGTGTAGATTATTAATAAGCATAAAACCCCAAAACTGTCGGTGGAGACATTTGTGAGAAATTTTAAGAACCGATTAATTGAACATGCAAATAATCAGTCCTTTTTTTCGTATTGCAACTAGACGAGCGTTTAGACATTTCTGATACTGTAGGTCTGATAGTTTTCGTTCATTATGAATTCGGTCGTAAGATTTCTGACGATTTTCTGTTTTTCAAATCTCTTCCAACTCACGCATCAAATGCAGAGCTATTCACATGTAAATATGTTCAAACAGTTTCATATAAGAGAAAGAATTAAGCTTTTCGGAATAAATGCAGATGAGACTCGAGCTACGAGGGAAACGGTTAATGGTTTTATCAGGTTGGTTAAATCTAAATCACATATAGTTTGCGACACACTGTTGACTCACTGGTTGCCAAAATTTGTATGGAGATTTGAAGATTACATTCAACGAAATTGTTTCAGTAGTAAATATCAAGATTATATCAAGGCTCGTCCATTGAATTCAGGACTTTTTTAAATAATGTGTGAAGAAATTGGAGTCACCACAAACAAGTACTTTTACATTCAAAAATTAGGTGGCAAGAATTAAATTGCATTTTTGCACTGCGTGATGAAGTAAGACAAATGGATTCCAAATTCCATTTAAAAGATCGGTCGTAAGATTTCTGACGATTTTCTGTTTTTCAAATCTCTTCCAACTCACACTACAAGTGCAGAGCTATTCACATGTAAATATGTTCAAACAGTTCATAATTAATTTCATATAAGAGAAAGAACTAAGTTCTTTGGAATAAATGCAGAATGTGTTGGAATAAATGCAGATGAGGCTCGAGCTACGAGGGAAACTGTTAATGGTTTTATCAGGTTGGTTAAATCTAAATCACATGTAGTTTGCAACACACTGTTGTATTCACCGTGACTCACTGGTTGCCAAAAAATGTATGGAGATTTGAAGATTACATTCAACGAAATTGTTTCAGTAGTAAATATCAAGATTATATCAAGGCTCGTACATTGAATTCAGGACTTTTTAAAATAATGTGTGAAGAAATTGGAGTCACCACAATCAAGTACTTTTACATACAAAAATTAGGTGACAAGAATTAAATTGCATTTTTGCACTGCGTGATGAAGTAATACAAATGGATTCCAAATTCCATTTAAAAGATCGGTTGAATGATTTCTTCTGGCTTGTCAACGGCGTAATCAAAAATAATTTTTAATTGTCTGAATGAACTGAATTTAAGGTTACAAGGAACGTTGGTACACATTTTCAAATTCCATAATTAAGTAGAATTAACAAAAAAAATTGTGGGTGAGGCAACTTGAAAATAATATTTGAATCATTCCCAACATTATTCGATTTCTTACAAACATCTGTCGATACAATATCCTCTGATGTTATCGAAATTTTTGCTATACACTTGACGCACATGAAAGAATCTTTTAGACTTTATTTTGCTCCATCTATGTGGATTTAATTTCCAAGAAATTAATGAAATCAAAACCTTGATATTGAGACCGGGAACAAGATACGGAATTATCATGTGATTGTTTCATAAAAATTGCTTTCAAGCTATTAAAGAATTACTTCCATTCTAAGCTACATATTTGTGTGAATAGACTTTGTCTAGCCTTGCACAAACGATTAACAACTGTAGAATGGAATGTCGAACCAGACTAATACCCTGTTCACATCGGACATTTAAGATAGACCGCCATTTTTGAGGTGGTACCCTCCCGGAATTGAATACCTGTCCACACCGCAAAACTTATCTAAGATAATTCACTGAATATCACCGTGTCCGATACCTGAACAAACATAGAATGTGCGCATGCGCATATGTTAAAAACAACCTCATCAGCCAATCGGCCTCAATAGCCAATCAGAGTGAGTGGTACTGGCTGTATCTAGCAATAGAAAGTTCGAACCCAGTAAGTGAGTTTCTGGAACTCCCTCAGTGAGTTCGGCGGTTTAAGATATCTTAACTATCTGATCTGAACGTAGTATTACTTAAACATGAAAGGAGATGCTGCACATCCAGTAACAAGCAGCATACTTCTCATAGCAAATAGTACTAGTATCTATATTTTAACTGTCTTAAAATGTATTATATAATTACTTTTCTTATTAATGCAGCTGATTTTTCTTATACCGTTTATTAAATATAGAATATGTGTAATAAAATATAAATAAGGTGTATACGTTAAAATAATTTCTTATCTTATATTAAGAAAAAAATTGTTGATGGGTCCCCGAAATACATAGCACATCAAAGGGGGTCCACAAGATCGCAAAGTTTAAGAAACGCTGGCGTAGACCATAGCTGCTAACTTTTACGGATTTTTGTTACCAGTAAAATTTGACTTATTTAATCGCAGAAAATCTAAGATGAAATGAAGCAAATTTTACTCTTAAAATATAGTACTAGCAAGAAAAAAAAAATTATGGAAATTAAGGCTGCTTTCGCCATCGTAATTGAATTCAATACGGTCTTTTCCCTTTCTGAGCTCATAACAAAAGAAAAAACAAGAACGAAAAATCATGCGTCAAACATAGACTATATAACACTTTCCAACGCTTCCAAAATAATTTTACAAATCATTACCGTTTAATAAGCTGAAAGATAACATGTAAGTAAACAATTTGGAAAACGCATAACATATTTAAAACGTAATTTCAGAAATTTCCAACATATACAATATTCGGAAGAATATCCGAATACTTTTATTCAGCCCTGTATATGATCTATAGATTTGTATATATACTACATTGGATGCTAAATTTTAGTTTAGTTAGGAAACGCGTGGCACAGTTTAAAATTCTCCTTCTGGAGTTTCTGTCAATAAACGGAAATGCGTTCGCGAAATTTTGTGCTGCCCTGTATATGATCTACAGAATTTATACACACCACTTAATAAACAAAAAGCGAGTTAAATTTAAAATCGCGTTCAGTAACTTAAAACGCACTTCCAGGAATTAATGTTATCAGACAGTAGAGAATTCTTTTGTGTGTCCCTGTAAATGAACGATGACTGCTATACAAACAATATTCTGTAGTAATCATCTTGTAATGCACCTTAGTGATATATATAAATTTCAATGCGTTTAAAATAGGGAAACATTATTTAAATAAACCGCAGACGATTTTTCTCCATAGACGTAATGTAACGGAATTCTTTTGACTGTCCCTGTAAATTAACTGTAAGTGCTACGCACACCCTATTCCATATTAAGCTTCTTCTAATACACGTTAGTGATATATATCAATTACAATGTGTTTGCAATTGTGTAACACCATTAAAATAAACCGTAAATGATTTTCCCCCATTAACCGTAATGTAACGAAAATCTTTTGAGTGTCCCTGTAAAAAAACTATAAGTGCTACACACTTCAGTTGAAATAGGGAACGTGCTATAGATAGAGACAATAACATATAAAAATTGCAAGGAAATCCGAGCATATTTACGGGAGTTAGAGCACGGCCAGACGGCCAGACGGCAGACGGCCAGAAGGCCAGACGGCAGACGGCCAGAAGGCCAGACGGCAGACGGCCAGAAGGCCAGACGGCAGACGGCCAGACGGCCAGACAAACCGAAGTCATAAACACTTTTCAACTAGGTTGGAAAGTGTTAAAAAACTATTGCATGTAAAGACATAGAAATTTTTAGTTTTATAGTAATTGTATGACAAATACGCTGAAGCAGCCAGTTTTTAAATCTAACAATCATTTAAGGCGCTATCTGATATTGATCGCTCAAAGTAGTTCAGTTAAAGGAAATTATATATATAGGATCAAAAACTAAGCAAAGCAATTTAAACATATTTTGCAGGCACATACTTGAGTATTTTGTGATGTGCAGTGTCAAATCATTTTTTTATTTGTTTAATTTTTTAAGGTTTTTTTTCAATTTTTTATTTAAAATTTCAATATCTGTATAGAGATTTAATTCATTGTTTAAAAAAGTGATATTTTACCAATGATGAAATTAACGTCATATTTTAAACGTCAGTTTTAAAGCGATATATTTAAAACGTCATATGTAAAACCCTTTTTTTTTTTTATAACATTTCTAAACACTGTATTTTTAATTGAAATATATATTTACAAGTGAATATTGAAAAAGAAAGAAAACTTTAAAATAACTAAATTATAACATGCGAAAATCATTTAATGATGAAAATAACGTCATATTTGAAAGCCGATTTTAGAATGCTGGTGGATGCGGACTTTTGACGCTGAAAAATCTATCAGTTAAATGGAAATGTATGATAACCATCATGTACGCTAATGGCCCCGGTGCATGTAAAATCCGTCGTGGGTGTAAAGTCCTCCAAGTTACCTGTGAATTATACCTCTGGGGGTGCCTAGTCTGGTGAAGGTCTCGTCACCAGATCAAGGTTCTAAATTAGGAGACCAACCCGAGTAGCGATGGCATAACGTATGGATGAGCGATGCAGCGAGGAAATAGTAAATATCCCAGCATCTCACATCCGTCCGGCATGACTTCGCTACACTGCCCAGTGCTGAACCGCCTCATCAAAAATCAATTAGCAACCGGCCAACTAAGAAAAAGCAATAAAAGCAACAAGACGCACTGAAGCCACGTCGGCCTATAGATTTAACAAACACATCTTCGCCAAGCGGAGAGCAGGCGAATCTTCGCCCCGTTGCCAGGTATCAACTCGTTAAACTAGGCAAAAGCCTGGCAGGTAGGGGCCTGGTCAGCGGTATAAAAAAATGTATGACAACCCGATTAGAGAAGATCGCCACTGGTCGTGATAATATCATTTAATCCTGTGATCTTTTGAAAATAGAAAAAATTAGCGTGTTTTATACCTTTCTGGAGATTGACGGGGACTGGCGAGCATAGCTCGCTGGCAACAAAACCTGCTAGTGTTAAAAAAGAAAATAATAATATTTGAAAAAGTATCATCACAAGTCAATGGTAAAGAAAATAATAATAATATGTAATTTTTTGTTCATTTCAGCTAAGAAAAATGCATAGACTGATTTTGATAGCAATATCTTGTTTACAAGTTGTTAGTGCCTACTACACTTGCCCTGAAGACAACCGCACATTTTATCATGCAGATGTTTCAACTGGATGCCAGGTGAGAACAATATTATAAAACACTTTTTGGTTATTTAATATGCCAAATTCTGCATTTAGAATTTCAGTTTATTAAGGGGTCTTATATCTTTTAAACTTGCCGAAAATGAACAAAAACTTTCAAACTTTGAATTAGTGTATCTTCAAAACTTTTTTGTGTATAAGCATGAAATTTTGACTATTGATTAAGCAGATTGGGTTTTTTGATATACCATCAGAATCTGATTAGTCTTTTACAGAATTTGAGCATTGTTGAAAATAAAGTTGCTCTTTTTTTTATTCCGTAAGTCATTGCGCGCAAGATATCTGGAGAACGTATGACTGGATTGTTATAAAATTTGTTCTAGATAATAAGCACATATGTATTTTAAAAATGATCTACTCTTAGGCCAAAATTATTTCATTAACCATATGTAAAAAAGTATTTTTGTAAAAAATTAAAAAAATTTACATTTTTTAATGGATAACAACAGTCATAACTAAAAATCTTATCATTGTAAATATTTAAAAGTAGATAATTTTAAATACACATATGTGCTTATTATCTAAATAAAATTTCATAACAATCCATGCATACGTTCTCAAGATATCTTCATCAAAGATATCAAATTCGGTAAAATATTAGTCAGTTTCTAATAGCATTATATTAAAAAGCACAATCTATTTAATCAATAATCTAAACTTTATGTTTATGCATGTAAAGGTTTTGAAAATACACTAATTCAAACTTTGATTGTTTTTCTCGATTTTTGTCTCGCTTAAAAGGTACAAGACTTCTTAAAGCTAATATCTTCAGTCTTCCTCCTAAAGTTTTTCTTTCTCACCAGATTGTTTCATTTTGTAACTATGCATTTCGAATCCCGACAATGTATAAAATATTATGAAGAGTTTGTTTTGTGAAAGAGCCTCTTTTATTCTTTCTTTTTGTTTTAAGTTTTACACTTTACAATTCATGTCATTACATTCTGTACGGTAAAGTACATTTTAAGTCAAGAAATTACTCTTAAAAAAATAAAATCGATATTTATCCCATAGTTTGCCATACAGATTGAAGCTTTTATATAGTATAAAAGGTAAGAGGGATGTATTCAGTGCTCAATGCGAGATTATTTTTTTTTTAACCATTGGGAAAATGGTTGTTACTTTCGGTCGAGAATGGACCAAATGATGTAAGCACTTTACTCTTTTAACCGTTTTTAACGAAATTCTGTAACTTTAGAAGTATTTTTAAGCGTTTTTAACGAAAATCTCTAACTTTAGAAGAATTTTTTAAGCATATTTAACGAAGTTCTGTAAATTTAGAAGAATTTTTCTTTGAATCGGCAATAGAAATGCATAAAATCGTTATAAAAATGTTAAAGTTACAAAAAGGATAGATGCAAATTGTCAGATATGAAAAAAAGCCGTATTCAAAAATTGGCGTCGGATGAGAAATCGTCTTATAAAGCAAAAAACGTGGCCTTCAACTTTAATTTCCTCAAAATACATTTAGCTCAGATATCAATCTAAAAAGAGTTATAGCAATACTTAAATTTTGCTTAGGGGATGGTCTATAAATAGAAATTGTACCAAATTTTAAAAATTTCAATGCTAACACCTAAAGTTAGCATCATATTTTGATATTTCGGTTTATTCTACCTTCGTATACCAAACCGGAAGAAAGTAGATAGGGAATGGGACTTCTGCGTCAGATGCATGCGGCTGCCGAGATCACATTATATTATGTGGGTGAAAAGCTAGCGTGGGGAATCTATGTTATAGTAGGATGGGGCGAATAGGTCTGCTATAAGAGGGGGTATTTTAGGGGTGTCTAAATTAATAAAATTTTAAATTTCTTATAGTACGAGGTAACGGTGGTTATGGTAGATTTATGTTAGAACACTGCCCCGTTATCCCTCTGCATTTTCCCAATGGTCGTTGTAATTTGTTAAATTATATATATATATATATATATATATATATATATAGTTTCCAATTTTATGGAAAAACAGTTATTATTATTTTTTTAAATTATCATAATTTACGGAAAAATATTTTTTTTTAAATGAAAGATCAAATTTATTCACTCATATCCAAACTAAGCATTTAATAAGGCTATTATATTCAGTCTTATTGCTTAAGTTTTCCTTTCTCGCCCGCTTCAGCGCCTGATTATCACAGGGGCACACGGGGTATGTGCCCCTGGCCCACATTTTCAGGTGCACCCAAAATGCATTTTGTCCCTTCTCTAAAGATACAAATGAATGCAAATTTCCATTTATAGTTCATAGAAAAATTAATTTTTCCATTCATGTAAACTAAACTATCTCATTGTTCTTCAGTAACGACAATGAAATGTAATATAAATTTCGAAATTCCGAGAAGAACGGATATTATGTATCAAACATGTTTCATTCACACTTTTAGGTTTAGAGTTTTACTCGCTGTAAATAGCATTTAGTGCAGAAAATTTTACCTTCTCATAATTTTTTTAATGCATGTTTACATCTGTCTATAATATATTCTTTTTTCATAAAACTAGTATATAGTTTAAATTTTAAACTGCGCTTAAATATGTTTGTCCTGTTTCAAACGCAATTTCCTTGAGAAAAGGGGCCCAACATGGCCTTTGTGCCCCGGCTCCAACATAGAGTTGATCAGGTCCTTGCCAGCTTGTTTCATTTTATATTTATATATATATTCTTTTTTCATAAAACTAGTATATAGTTTAAATTTTAAATTGCACATAAATATGTTTGTCATGTTTCAAACGCAATTTTCTTGAGAAAGGGGGGCCCAACATGGCCTTTGTGCCCCGGGTCCAACATAGAGTTGATCAGGCCCTTGCCAGCTTGTTTCCTTTTGTATTTATATATATTCTTTCTTCATAAAACTAGTATATAGTTTAAATTTTAAACCGCGCATAAATATGTTTGTCGCGTTTCAAATGCAATTTTCTTGAGAAAGGGGGCGAAAGATGGCCTTTGTGCCCCGGGTCCTACATAGAGTTGATCAGGTCCTTGCCAGCTTGTTTCATTTTGTATTTATGAAGAATTTGTTTTAGAATTGGCCTCTTTTATTAAGTCGAATTTCGTGAAAGGATTCCATATAATATTTTCCTGGATTTACCTCCAGGTGTTTCACTGAAGATAGTATTTTTTTTTTATCTATTTGAATGCTGTTGTGCAGCTTTTCATCTGATCGGATATCTATACACAAGGGTCGATCCAGGCCAAATTTGGAGCCTATTTCAGGGCCCTTCACAAAAACGAATTTGATAAAATGGTTCACTTCCCTTCACAAAATTCCTCATAATAACACAGTTTCCTTCATAAAATTTCGTTTAATAAAATAGGCCCTATCACAATATTCTATTCCATAAAGACTTACTATTTATTAATTATTTATTATTTTTTGATTTTTAAAAAGTATAATTTGTAAACAAACAGGTACATCAGAAAGGAAAACTTCAGCAAAAGAATTTAAAAAGTTTTTGTTTATAAATGTTTGGTTTGAATTTGAGGAACCAGATTTCAACTTTTGTTACAAAATGTTATTTTTCATAAAAATATAACAAATTTCACAAAAATAATCTTTATTTTTCACAAAATGGGACTCAAGAAGAAAAACTTGCATCGGCCCCTGATACATACCATCATATAACGTACTTCAGGTCAGCTTGTATATGAATAACACAACTGAAAACATTCTCTTAGCAATTACCATCGAGAGACGGCAATATATCGTAATTATTTTTTGTACCGCTGCATATCAAGTTATTTATTATCTACTTACGCCACATAGTAAATTAAAATTTTGCTCTGCCTTACACAACTTAAAACGCTTTTCTGGCAATTACTATCCAAGGACAGCAAAGTATCTCCATACCTTTTTATGCAACCGTGTATAAGAATTTATGGTACTTCTCCATTATTCCGTCGACCATTTTTCATAAGAAAAAGCTATCGCCAAATTATAACGCCAAATAAACAGATGGAATAATGTTGCCAGTGGAATAGCAAAATAAATAAATAAATAAATAAAATACAAAAAATTACAAGAAAAAATACAAGAAAAGCCCCACTCATCAAAGTGTAAACTATCAGTAAGTTTAAACAGAAAAAGAAAAATTACAATATATTAATGAAAACAGAAAAAAAAATAATCTTGGGTATTTATTTATTTACGTTATTTTTCTTAATTATGCCTCTCGACTAATGATTAAATGTTTGTGACATCAGTTGAAATCGATGTACTGCACGTAATTATGCACCGCAGCATTTTTTCAATGCTATGTCTCTTTTAATATCATGGCACTGATGTTTAAGGGCGCAATTTTTATTTTAATTAACTAAATAACTAATAAATCAGTAAAACATAATGTAAAATACAGGTAAATGTCGAATTAAAAACCACTTGATTTACATAACAAACACGTGAAATGCTTCTGACGTCATGTGAATGGGATTGCATTTTTGGCGTTAAATCCGATACTTTGGCGATAGTTTTTTGTTATGAAAAGTGGTCGACGAGATAATGGAGCAGTACCGAATTTATTACTAATATATTCACATCACATAACATAGTAAAGTTTAGTTCATCTAAAAAACGCGTAACGCATTTGAAAGCGCACTTTTAGTCATTCTAAACCATAAAAGTTAATTGAATTCTTTTGGGCAATCTTGCATACACTGTAAAAAAAAAAAGTTCAGTTTAAAAACGGAAAATGTACTGGCAGCACAGTTGCCATCTAATCTTCGTTTCGTTATTCCTCTGTTTTCAAGATGGAAGTTTTTCGCTATTCAAGGCGGGAAATTTCTGTATTTAGAAATAAATGTGCGCAATAGCAATGTTAGAAAAAGCAAAACTAAATAATAATCAGATATACTGATGCGTATTTACACGAACAGATTGTTTGTATTGAATATTATCACACGGGTTTTTATCACCTTGCCTTTCCCCTGTTTTAAAGCTTGGTACTATCCTTTAAAGGATGAATACTCTAATGGGCAACCAACATTCAACGAAATGGTTACAGGCCAAAATATCAATTACAAAAAATTGACTGGAATTTTTCTGTTTTCTCTCAGTTGAAAATGAACATTTCCGTTTGTTTGTCTAGAAAGGAGATGCCCGTTTCTAACATTGAAACTGACAAAGTTAAAAAGGAAAATTTCCGTTTATTGTGCTAAAATTTGTGATTACCACAAAAAATAGAAAATTATTGTTAAAAAACAGAATTTTTACATAAAATCACCCTTATATATATACGGATTTTTTTATAGTGTATATGACCTTTAGACTTTATATACACCATATAATATATGTTAAATTTGGTTATTCGATATTTGATAACAGAGATGGCCGCTCAGTAACTGCTGTAGAGCATTTTATGTCATGTATGAAATTTGATTAAGTTTGAAAACACATACTATAATTCAAAATGCATTTCCTGCAATTATCACTCATATACTGTAATGTCTTTGAATCCGTCTGAGAATTCCTCTAACAGAACACTCAGTATTATATACCGTCAGGGGTCGATGCAGGTTTTTATTGTTGGGGCCCATTTTGTGAAAAGTAAAGGTTAATTTTGTGAAATTTATTATATTTTTGTGAAAAATACATTTTGCAACAAAAGTTGAAATTCAGTTAATCAAATTCGAACCAAGCATTTTTTAAACAACACCTTTTTTTTAATCCTTTTTGCTGAAATTTTCCTCTCTAGTGAACTTGTTTGTTTACAAAATAAACATTTTAAAACATCACAAAATAATAAATAAATAATAAATAGTAAGTTTTTATGGAATAGAATTTTGTGAAGGAGCCCATTTTATCAAATTGATTTTTGTGAAGGGATCCATTTTATCAATTTGATTTTTGTGAAGGAGTCCAATTTATCAATTTGATTTTTGTGAAGGGCCCATTTTATCAAATTGATTTTTGTGAAGTGGCCCATTTTATTAAATAGATTTTTGTGAAGGGTCCCTAAATAGGCCCCAAATTTTTCCTGGATTGACCCCTGATTTTCTATATGGAATATGTTATTGCGCACCTCAATATAACGTATATCAATTTCATAGAATATGCTTCAAACAATTACTGTCTCCAGATAGTAATGCAATCATGCACTCTTGCATGTGTCTACAAATGAATAATATTTGCTACGCAGACCTTTCTCAACAAAAATGTTGTTATACTGCCGTGACTATTAACAATACATATCAGTTTCGTAATTTTTTAATCAGTGGAATATCATCAAATTTATTATAATTATTGCCCATAGACCATAACGTATCCTAATTCTTATAATCGTTTTTTCTCTGTAGACTAATTGTTAGATACTACTCGCTTCATTATCAATGAGAAATATGTTACTGTGAACATCAATTATATATATCAATAACGTGGTAATCCAAGTATATTTAAGAAAAGACAGAGCGCGGACAGGGAGACACGGCAGACGACTAAACTGACGAACTGGAGTTATAAACACTTTTCAACTTGGATTATAAACCATGAGAATCTACTTATCAGCACGCAATCATGACTGGGTCCACCTGCTATGTTTTGTCATTTGAAATACACTCTCAGAAAAAACTGTAAATTTATGAGCGTTTGCCCTTCAATTCTCACGGTCAACAGCCTTATTTGATGAAAAACGGTCTGATCCACTAAATAAGCGGCCTTATCCCTTAGATACTTAGAAAATTAAGAGCAATCCACATATTCTTTCAGTTCTAGCCCAAATGTTAACAAAAATACGGTACGACCCCATACATTGTCCTCCGGTAGGGTGTAACCCTTCATTTTACTCATGTTTCGAAAATTTTAACCCTCCAAAACAGCGATTCTGTGATGATTATCTAACGTGCTACGTGCTACGGAACAGTAAGTAAAGTGTTATTGTGTTTTAAAGTGCATTATATCCTGTGCATTATAATGCTGTAGTACTTTGCCCCGTAAAAATGGCCCCGGCTGCACAAAATGATGGGCATGGATTTTTTTTTTTTTTTTTTTTTTTTTTTTTTTTTCGGGGTATGACTGGAATCTCTGCTGCTGGCCTCTGCTGTAATTTTACTGCAATTTTTTTAACAGTGTAAGATACTTTTCTCGTACTTATTAGAAAAAATTAAATTATTTTCATAACTGACCTTGCATTTGTTATCTTAAAATTAAGTCAATTCTAGCATAACTATAAAATAGTACATTGTAGTGAAAAACATGGAGTGTAAAAAACAGCACCAAAATTAATGTAATCTAATATAATGTGAAAAATAAACAATACAATGCAATTTATATGGAATTATACTGATATTTTGTATATTTTAACATTTTGTTGACATAGCAATTTAATATGAAATTGCTTTTATGTTATACTTTTTTGTTTCAACTTTCATATGTATAAAATCTTTGCCTTATTTAGTTGGAGATTTTTGTGTTTTAATAAGTCGAATATTAAAATTAAAAAAATGTGGCAACAAAAATTGTAAACATGACAGCTATGCAAATATCGCGTATTCGCGACCAGTCAATAATGTATTAATAGTGAATTATAATGCAAAAACATTTTATTTAATATTGCTATTTATTGCAATGTTCACTAATCCTTTTATGAACCAGCCCCCGTCCCCTCTTCTCGAATAAGGGTTGTATTAGTTTTAAATTTACCGCCCTGGTCAAAACTTATTTTGAAGGGCAAATGAAATTAAAATGGATTTTGTTAAATGATAAATTTAGTGCAACATTTGAAAGTATTTTTCCAAGTAACAATTAACAATATTTAATACAACATTTAAAATTTTTGCAAGTATTGTACTTAGTATTATACTTTAATTTCCGTTACTTTTTTATTTTAACAGCACACAATTTTTTAAAGAAATTTTCTTTAGAAAACAAAAAAATATTACATGTTATTAATTAATAAACAACATAAAA
Source organism: Maratus michaelseni (assembly GCA_963931845.1). Taxonomy (NCBI): domain Eukaryota; kingdom Metazoa; phylum Arthropoda; class Arachnida; order Araneae; family Salticidae; genus Maratus; species Maratus michaelseni. The sequence continues at coordinate 96,743,262 of OZ007600.1, forward strand.
ATGCAGTTTTATTAAGCTAAGATGATTTCATAGTTTATTCTGGATGAGATCACAAAGTTGGAAAATAATCTTTTTTACTGCGGAAGAGTTAGCACAACCATTCATCAGGTGCAATAAAATAAATTTACAAATTCAAAATCAATATTTTCCACTTTTCATTACTGCCTATCAAATATCGTAATGTTAGTTAAGATAAAATCACTTGGAAGAGTTAACACAACCAGGACTCGAAATGGAAAAATCCACGAACCGGAATGCTATTTTAAAATTATACAATTCTATATAATTCACTATACAATTTTTGTTTTTAATTACAGATAAATTTATTTCTAACCATACAAAAACATTTTTAAAAATGCATTCAAGATTCTAAACAATAATAATAAAAAGGCTTAGAGAGTACAATAAGTTATATATGTTAACGTGGAGAAAAAAAGTGAATATTTTTTCTCTTGCCGATAGCAATAACAAGCAGATTGTAAACAAACTCCATGTCTCCGTAAAGACCTATAAATTCAGTCTGCTTTCATCTTCGTTAAATGAAAAATTTTAATTTAAAAGTTTGGATGTGTAGCCTGTCATATTTATTTAGTCACTATAAAATTTAAAAAGGTTGGATGTGGATTGTGTCTTATCGCAGTGATGTGAAGTGTATCACCGTAAGTTCCATCCATTTTTTGGATGAACCTGAAAGGGAACGGAAATATAAATGTATTTCAGGAACTGTAACAATATGTTTTAATAATTGCATGAACCGGAGCGATATTTACCATAATTTCACGAACCGAAGTAATATTTGTCATAATTTCATGAACCGGAACAATACTTTTCATAATTTCTCGAAACGGAATATCGTTCCGATTTGCTCCGGCACATTTCGAGCTCTGAGCACAACCATTCATCAGGTGCATTAAAGAATTTACAAATTCAAAATCAATATTTTCCACCTTTTCATTCCTGCCTATGAACTACATAGTTGCCAACCTACCGATTTTTTTCATACCAGTATTTTTATGTAAAAATATTTGTTTTATGTAATCGTGCAATTTCTTCAATTTAATAAAGCGAATTTTTTTGTAAGATTTTACTGGTATTCAAAAAATCGGGAGGTTGGCAACTATGGAACTATCATAATGTTAGTTACGATGCAATCACTTTAAGAAAAATAAGATTTTTTAAATGTATGAAATATTATTACACAAGTCACAGAAAAATTCAATGTATGTTTAATAATTATTAAAATATTAATAGTATTAATTATTATATGTTTAAACATGACATTAATATACACACTAGTATTATGACAATATGTTATTAATATACACATAAATGTATAGTTTGAGTAATTTGTGTAAGATAAAGTTATTTAATAGAGTTTCGACCACTTTTGGGTGGTTAAAAACAATTTTGACCAGTTTTAGACAGTTAAAACCAGTTTTAACAAGTCAAAATTACAACCATGCTTTGAATAGAAAATAATTGCAGTTTCAAGCTAATAGGTAGAAAAAATCGTGTTGCTCATCAGAAATAAATGAAAATTTAAGAACACACTTCGATGGACCTTTCTCGTTCAACAACCTGATTTTTTTTTTCTGACATACTCAGTAATTATTTTTTATCATTTATTTATTTTTATTTATTTATTTATTTCAGGTGATACACCTTTGTGAAAATTCTCAATTGCTAATTCTTATGTGCCCAGTTGGACTAGCTTTCAACTACGAAACATCTCGATGTGAAGATGCGTCAACTGTAAAATGTATTGAAACCATGGTTTATCATTCACACGATGAGCATCACTTTCATCGCAAGCGTTCTGTTGAAGACAAGTTGGATCTTAAAGATCTTGAGCGATTTAAAGCAGCAACGGATGAAATGGATCAAGATCAGCATGATAAAAGAGGTAGTGTGACATCAGAATATGTCCAGACAGAAGGAAGCAGAAGGTATTCAGCTATAGGTCTTCTTTCATATTACATCATGATTCTAACATATTGCAAACACTACGAATCATGCAATTCAAGTCTACTTGAACATGAATCAAGTACAGAAGAAAATGGATGGAAGAAAACGGGTGAAGGTGAATGGAGTGGAGTGGATGAAAATGGATGGAATGTAACCAAATCTGAAACATTTTTCCCCAGGTACATTTACGAATTAAAAAAAGTCTCAACTACAGAAAATGGAACCGAACGGATTAGAACCCATATTCAAAATTTTTCTCCAGCCATGAGAATTCCCGAATTAAAAAAAGTCTCAACTACAGAAAATGGAAATGAACGGACTATAACTAAATTTCAAAATTATTCCACAGGCGGGAGAATTCACGAAGTGGAAAATATCTCAAATACAGAAAAGGGAAACGAATGGAATCTAACCAAAATTCCAAATTATTCCCCAGGTGGGAATAATTTGGACGAAGTAGAAAATGTCGCAACTACAGATGATGGAAATGAATGGAATGTTTTCAAAATTCCAAATTATTCCCCAGTCGAAAGATTTCACGAAGTAGAAAATGTCTCAAATACAGAAGATAGAAATCAAAATTTGTCCTCAGGCGGGAAAATTCATGAAGTAAAAAATGTTTCAAATTCAAAATATAAAATGGAATACAATGTTACCGATATTGAACTTGTATACCCAGGCATGAATATTCACAGATTAAAAGAAATATTAGACGATGATAAGGGATTGAAGGGTATGCTTCGTCTAGCTTTTATGAATGATTTCAATATAAGTAAAGATGCATTTCTGAGATTTATTTTTGATGATATGCCACTCGTTAAAACAGATTCACCTAAACAAACCAAGCCTCTTCATGAAAAGCGTGCTAAAAGACATAGCACGACATCAGAAAATGTCCAGAAAGAAGGAATTAGGAGGAGATATTCCGCTATTGCTGGATATTATCAAATGATTTTAATATACTGCAAACATTATAAATCATGCAGTTCAAGTCGTTTTCCATTTTCACCAGTATGGGCTACAGAAGTTTTAGGACCATGGAATGTAACGAAACTTGAAAATTTTTATCCAGATATGAACATTTGCAAATTAAAAAAAATCTTTGACGATGATAAGGAATTGAAAGATACGCTTCGTTATTATTTTGCGCAAATTTTCAATCTATGCAAAGATGCATTTTTGAAATTTTTCTTTGATGATATGCTTCCCATTGAAAAAGATTTATCTTCATGTTCACCAAACTTCTAACATTATTCAGCAAAAGAAGTAAATGAAGTAAAACGAGATAAAGGGAAAATTTAAATTTTTCAAATGATTTTTATAATTTATTGTTTATCGAAAGTGATGATGCAGAAAATACATTAGCGCTCAAGATAATGTTTTAGCAATAAATACAATTTTTTAAACTTACATGTACTAATGATCTGGAGTTTACCATATTTTATATATTTTTCTCTACTTTCACGCTAAAAAAAAGTGTCAGAATGATGATAAGAAAGTGAAGGATATATTAGGCCATCCGGAAAGTTCTGCGGTTTTTTAAAAAATATATTTTTTTAATCCATAAATGCCACATTCCACCGGAATTTTGGGGAAAAAAATTTGCTTTTTGTTTTTATAACGTACGTAAATAAACTACTTTTACTTATTTTGAAATAATTTTTTTTGTAAATTCAGGTAACTTCAATCCTTTCAACGTTATCTCAACAAAAGTATACCACAGAACATTCTGGATGACCCAGTACTTCCCCTTTTTATGAGTTATTTCAATATAATTGTGGAGGTCTTTCTGACATTTACATTCAGATGATATCCTTCCCGCTGAAACAGATAAAGGCTGTTCTCAAATCCAAAGGGGATACTTTCAGACATAATTTTTAATCCATTTTTGTTCGGAGAAAATGAAATTGGTAGATGTTCGTATTCAGAAACTTTAATCGAAACACGTTTTCCACTTTTTGATAAAGGCAGAAGTTCTTTCAGAAAATACTGCCAAAGTCGACGTTTTGAACCGAATTCTCGCAGCGTCACCACTAGCAAGGCGAAAAGCGTGTAATCACGCGACATGAATCGTTTATTACTCAATAAGTAATTTATTTATCAAAAAATGAAACACTCATTTCGATTCCAAATCACTTCAATAGTCAGGCCTACCAATTGTACGCCTTTGCGTTTAAAAACTAGTCGTTGGGGGCCACCGTAATACTTACCCATCATGGATATGCATAATGTAAAATATTAAAATAAAAATGTGTAAACTACTTATAAAATGCATTGCAATTCAAATAAAATCGTGGCTTGATGACGTCATAAACTTTAAAGGCTCGATTACTGAATTGCTTGAAAGAAACATCCTTATAACTCCAAAAATAATAATTATTTAAAGAAGTGGAATCAAATGATCCAATATATCATCTCGAAGCATCTGACTAACCATATAATGAGTAAAGGCAATCTGATCAGTATTCTCCCTTTTCACTAAACAACTTCTAAGCCAAGTTAGTTAGTCCTGATCTAACTGGACCTAACTAACCTGGTCTAACCCAGCTCAGGGTGTGGAGATGATTCTTCTGCAGTCTTCTCTCTAACTTAGATGTCCCTTAACACTTACAGTGACAAGTAATTCTGTTGTTGTAATATTGAATTCCCACCAGAATTTTGAAAAAGTTTTAATGGAAAATAAGGAAAATCAATTTTACAGAACAGTGAACAGTTTATGAGTTCTGGAGCTTGCCAGTTGCAAGGCAACTCCACGCCCTGTATATGAGTATTTGTGTAACACATCTTAGAGCATGGCAATGAAAAACAGTCTAACAATAATACAATATGTACTACAATAAAAGTGCAAAGAAAGATATAAACTAGTCGTTGGGGGCCACCGTAATACTTACCCATCATGGATATGCATAATGTAAAATATTAAAATAAAAAAAGTGTAAACTACTTATAAAATGCATTGGAATTCGAATAAAATCGTGACTTCATGATGTCATAAACTCTAAAGGCTCGATTACTGAATTGCTGAAAAGAAACATCCGTATAACTCCAAAAACAATAATCCTATTAACTAGCGGTTTATTGCATCTGATTAAGCGTCTAATTTTCAATTAAAATATATCTTTGAAGTGAAATTTGGATGAAATACAGGGTCATGAAAAATCGAAGAGTGTGGAAATAGGATTCCAAATATCTTGGCAACTCATTATCCGATCGACTCCATGCTTTATGCAAAATTTATGTTTTTTTATTGTCTTTTATATTCATTTCTTAAAATAAACAATTTCGAAAATTTTTATATACCTTTTGTCAGAACGAATATTTCGAGAGTCCGAAAAAAATAGTTCCGGCTAATCGAGGTTATTGAAATTAAATAGGCTTCTTCCCATTATTACATACTACGTATATACCAAATTGTAAGTCTCTATCTCAATTTTTCGGGAGATAGAGCCTTTACAGACACACAGACACACAGACGGACGGCAAATTTTTTTTTCTAAAAATATGTTTTTTGGAATCTCCAGTGTCTGAAACGTGTAAATCCGTAAAAAAAAAAAAAAAAAAAAAAAAAAAAAAAAATCGATTTTCAAAACGATTACAAGACTTACCCTATACTACGTATGATGGGTAAGTAATAAGACAGAAAATGTGTCAGGAAGTTTCACGTTCTTGAGCAAGTCATTTGAGAACCATCTTAAACCACTTTCCGCAGATCGAAGTCAAGTACAGAATTTTCAAACTAAAAATGTAATGTACGTATTATCACACAATTCATGAACGTTTACTCAATAAAAAAAAATATACCACAAAAAGAAAATAAGAGATTTATTTCAAGGACTGATAAATTATTTCAAAATGAGGGAAGATTAATTTATGAAATTGACATTAATTTTCGGCGACATTTCACTTTTTAGAAAAAAATCGACTAAGTCCATTACATTAATTTCGGCATTATTCAGTAAAAATGTGCTTTTTTTTTTTTTTTTAATGTAAGGTAAATTGAAAATTTCCATATCAATTTATTACTTTTTCGCAAAATTACTTAAGGTAGAGCTTAAATCACCTGCTCAACAACGCGAATCTTTCTGACACACTTTTTGACTAATTTTTAAACGCAAAAAGTATAAAATTGGTAAACCTGACTATTAGGGTGGGTCGAAAAAACCGAAATTTATATAATCGAAACATAATAGTGCGGAAAAGTTGCCATTGGTAATAAGGAATAAATTCGCAAAATAATACACCAAATGGTTAATATCTTTTACCGCCGCAAAAGGGCCAAAATTTCGAAAAATCGCAAAAAACTGATTTTTTCGAAAAAAAAATTAAATTATCCAATCATAACAATACAATTTCTAATAGATTGCAACAGTTACTTTAAGATGTTAGCAATAGTCCAATAAAATTTTATTATGGTGAAATCATTTCTATTACCGCCGCATGGGCGGTCAAACTTTTGAAAAAACGGCAAAAATGTCAATTTTCAGTTGTTTTCTAATTTTCCCAATTTTTATAATATTTCTACAATTAAAAAAAATTACGTTATATCTAGTAATAACTTATAAATGTCTAGTAATTTTGATCATGGTGTAGCCAAACAAAGGCGAGAGGGGCCCGCCCCCCTCCTAAATTTGAGAAAAAGGGGCTTGTTGAAGGGATCCTGTGGATTTTCCGGGAATTTTAAAGAATTTTTCTGTAAGGTATCCCCAAAAGTGGAAAATCATCGGGGATTTATGTATGGGAACCCCCCTAAAAAAATCTCCAATTCCCAGAAATTCCTTAAAATTCCTTAAAAAATACCTTTTCTCCCAAATTTAGAGGGGGGCGGCGGGCCCCTCTCGTCCTTGGTTGGCAATGCCCATGATAAAAATTACTAGACATAAATTATTCCTAGATATAATGTAAATTTATTGAATTGTAGATATATAATAAAAATTGGGAAAATTAGAGAAAACTAAAGATTTAAATTTTTGCCGTTTTTTTCAAAATTTTAACCGCCCCTGTGGCGGTAATACAAATGATTTGACCATAATAAAATTTTATTGGACTATTACTAACATCTTGAAGTAACTGTTGCATCCTATTAAAAAATGTATTGTTATGTTTGGAAATTTTAATTATTTTTTTCGAAAAAATCATTTTTTTGCGATTTTTCGAAACATTGGTCCCCTTGCGGCAGTAAAAGATATTAACCATTTTGTGTAATATTTTGCGAATTTATTCCTTATTACCAATGGCAACTTTCCCGCACTATTATGTTTCGATTATATAAATTTCGGTTTTTTCGACCCACCCTACTGACTATAGAAGCGATTTCGAATCGAAATGAGTTTTCTATTTTTCGATAAATAAATTTCTTATCGAGTTATAAACGATTCATTCAGGTCACGTGAAGGCACGATTTTACCAATTCTCGCTCTGGTGCCGCGGGAATAAAGTTCAAACTGCCGACTTTGACAGTATTTTCTGAAAGATCCTTTACCAAAAAATAAAATAAAATAAAATAAAATAAAAAGATCCCACATTTACCAAACAATGGAAAGCTCTTTCTGATTACATAGTTTCTGAATAAGAGAATCTGCCAGTTTCATCCGTTTCCGAAAAAAAATGTATTCAAATTGTGTCAGAAAGTAGCTTCTTTGGATTTGAGAATAACCTTAAACAGTTAGTTACCTCGCAAGTTAGAAGAGGCCTGATAAGAAAGTGTTTTCAGAAAATTATATTTTTTTCAAACTTAAATCTTATTAATTTATGAAAAAAAATATTTATGTACAATTTTTAGTCTTTCATATGTAACCAAATTTTTAATAATCTATATAATTCATATACTTTCAGAAATAGATTTTCTTTTCCCTTTGATGAAGGGGGTGGGAAAAACATAATTTTTGCATGCAAACTATTGTGATGAAATTTTAAGTATTTCGAGCAACATACTTTTTTAAGGCTATATTCCCTCAAAAATATCTTCCCCCTTTCCTATCATGCCAACCAACATGAATATTTCTGACACATTTATGGATCCATTTTTATGTAGTGGAATACATAAAATTTGCACAATTGCTGTTAAATTTGTTTGGAATCGAATAGCGGCAATTTTAGTATTTTTTATTATTACATGTTACATTAAATTTTATTGCTTCACAGTGACGATTTTTCCCTGACTGCGATGTTTGAGAATTGGTCTAACGACAAATTTGACAGAATTTTCTGAAAGATCAGAAGCCTTTAAAACTTGCTTCCCGGTGAAACAGATATACTCCCGTGCTAAACTATTTGCAGGATTAATAAGCAGAAAAGTGCTTAATTAGCATCATGAGACAAACTGAAAAGTTAAATATGATTTTGGCATGATTATTAAAAATGCAGATGCAGGTAATGTCCCTGCGCCGAAGATAACGTTTTAGCAATTAATAAATATTTTTACACTTATATCTTAGTTGTGTTTTAGAGTAAGGCTGTTCTGAAATCTAAACTGACTACTTTCTGACGCATTTTTGTTCCCAAATGCATGAAACAACATATGCTCTTACTCAGAAACTTTGTAATCGAACTGTTTTTCTACATTTCGCTAAAGGCAAAAGATCGTTCAGAAAAAAGTTGACGTCTTGAAAAAAATTTCCGAACGCGGCAGCGCAGTAAAGGAAAAAACAGATGTCATGAGACAATAATCGCTTACATGTCAATATGTGATACATTTATCAGAAAATGAAATAAAATGTTCCGTTACAAATCGCTTCAATAATTAGGCCAACAAGTATCATGCTTTTGCGTTTAAAAATGTATCAAAAAATATATTAGGAAGTTTCGCGTTTTTGAGCGCTGACAAATATGCATATATATATATATATATCGAAACAATAGGCTATCTCTTTAAATATTGTTCCTATACACATACTTCCAATTGCAAAGTTTCATAAAAAAAGGTGCAAAATTTGATGAGGTAAGTTGAAACTCCATGGAGGGTCTATTTGAGAAAATACAAAAATTAAATTTTTATACGGCCCCCGTAGGATAAAATTTCCAATTAGGAAATTTTTCCTAATCCATTCCTGAATTAAACAAAAAAAAATCCATCTTGATATCTGCAAAACTCAGGGAGATATGACCGTTTTAATAATTCGTGAGGTTTCAAGGGATCAGACACAAATTGAAATGCGTGTAATTCAAGAAACAATGTTACTGTAAGGTGTCCGGGAAACATTTTATTTATTTATTTATAGAGTTAGAATTTTGAATTTTTTGTGATGATTAGCCATATAATTCGTAAACAGAATCACATCATAAAATTTCTTACAAAATAAAAAATATTTTTTTTTTCAAAAAATGCAGAGTAGTTTAAAATTGTTATAACTCGAAATATTATTTGTCGAATTGAATTTTTTTCCTTTATTTAAACAGAAATATATAAGTTTTAATTTTAATTCAGCATTTTGAAAAATATTAATTAAAAAATATTTAAAATAGCAATTAAAAAAAAGATGCAACTTATTTTAAACAAATCATATTTTCAAAAGTGAGTAATTTTTTTCAAATTTGCCGAATTAAAATGTAAGTAAAATATTTGAAAAAGATATATTACAAGTTTGAACCATTTAAAGTGGTTATTGACTAATCACTACATAGTATAAAACAAAGTCGCTTTTTCTGTCCCTATATCCCTATGTACGCTTAAATCTTTAAAACTACGCAACGGATTTTGATGCGGTTTTTTTAATAGATAGAGTGATTCAAGAGGAAGGTTTATACGTATATCCATTAAATAGTGGAGAAATACTGTTATTTTTGAGGTTTTTAATGTGATATCGTAAATAATTTCATTTTTTCCGCTTATACATTGCAAACGCAGGCTGAACCCTACAAGATTTATCAAAATAATGTACTAATTATTGTACACATTAAAAAGGTCTACAGAAAACACAAAGAGATGAAGGTTTTCAAGGTTAACCCGAAGCAAAGCGCGGGAGGGCCGCTAGTATAAATTTAAAGATGAGAAAGGCTGAAAAAAACTTATGATGCCGAAAAATGCATTTAAAGTTTTAAACAAAGATTGGGTCCTAATAGAACGTTTAAATGCTTTTTAAAAGCTTCCAGGTGAATAAGTAACTCCTTCCTGTGGCTTCAATTTCTGATTACGATAGTTTGGCTCTCGAGTACAGATATTAAATTTGTTTAACGCATATACCCTAGTCTCTCATACAAATCTGGTATACAGTGAAATTTACAAAATTTAAGTTTATTAGAGATATAAATTTCTTTTATGCACTTTGTGTTTCAGGTCAGGTTTATTGATATGATGCGAAAGAGAACCATTTTCATGGGCGATGCACTTAATTTTATTTAGTTCATTATCTAGACACGTGTCTGAGCATATTTTAGATTTCTGCACAAGCCAAAATTTGTACAAAAAATTCCCATTTATCTTAAGATACAATTAAGATTATTTTAACGAATACTACATACATATTTATAAGAAAATTTTACAGTATATTTTAGATTACTATGTTTTCGTATGACAAAAACATAGCTTCCAAACCTCCCACTAATCCTCCATAATATGTAGATTAATTTGAACCAGTTAACCACTCTAAAACTAGAAAATTGTTTAATGAATCTTTGACTTATTTAATTTAAATGTTTTAAGTCGAATCATTACTTCATTCAATTGAATTTCTTTAAAGAGTTTCTGGTTTGAACGTATTGAAAGTGGGTCAAAAAAACACACTTATAACGGAAGATTAGTGGGAGTTTGGCATCTAATAAAAAAATACGCAGTAGCAACGTTGATGATTATTTATACTATTAGACTGTTAAATTCGAATAAAGATTTATTTTAAAAAACAATGTCGTTTGGAATAAATGAAAAATAGGTTTTAAAACATCATAACTTTTGAAGCTGTATAACAAAAAAAAAAAAAAAAAAAAAAAAAAAAAAGATTTTTGAAAATATTTCTGTGTAATTTATGAAATATATTTCCAATGACACCGTTAACAGAAGTTTCATTATCGCTATTGCTATTTTTATAAAACTTATTGCCTTCCCGACACGTCCTAAGAACAATAAAGGCACGATCCGGCCAGCGGGCCGGACCGTTGCTTGAGAAATATGCAAGAGATATTTCTCAAGCAAGTTTAACGTAAAAATCTATACGCTATTATTTTATATCTAAAAGTTAAGGCATTGTCTTAGATCGACTTTTAATAATGTGTAAATTTATGGTCGATCCCTAACTTGCATTGCAAATGAACTGATATCGCGTCTCTCAGAGGTATGCTTAAGTGGTGTAAGTCACGAATTTTGGATTTTAATATCTGTGTGAATTTTGCAGATATCAAGACGGAATTTTTTTGTTTAATTCAGAAATGGATAAGGAATAATTTCCTAATTGGAAATTTTATCCTACGGGGGCCGTATAAAAATTTAATTTTTGTATTTTCTCAAATAGACCCCCCATGGGGTTGCAACTTATCTCATCAAATTTTGCACCTTTTTTTATGAAACTTTGCAATTTGAAGTATGTGCCTAGGGGCAATATTTAAGGAGATAGCCTATTGTTTCGATATTTATGAATCACACTGTACATTTTTTTTTTTTTTTTTAGAACTGCCTTAACCATGTTTTACATGTATTCTGTAGTTACGCAATTTTAAAAAAATGCTCGAGGACGATACAGAAATGAAAAATATACGCACTTCATATGGTTCTTATGAATTGTTTTAGTTTAATAATTTCTCAATGTGGCTACATTTTCAGTGTTTTTGAAAACCTAGCGGACAAATCCAGTTATTGTGCATCTGAATCAACTTAATAATTTACGAATGTTATTGAGAAGGAAATTGTGTAAATAAAAATTTGAATATTACATATAGATATTTATAGATAGATGCTGGTAACTTATCAGCAGTGCTGCGAAATCTAGCGGATTTTATATTCAGAATTTCCGCACTCTCACCAGAAAGGTAAAAAAGTTATTTTTTATTTAAGTAATAACTTGGAACTTGTTTCACTTTTTTCTCAATATTTAGACTCAATCCTTAATCTCTTTCGCTTTACTTTCTTATTCCAAATTTATTATCATCTCATATCTTAATTTTACATCTATCTTTTATATTGTACTAGCAAGCTACGCCCGCTACACTGGTCAATTTCTCTTCACGCACCTTTAATCAAGTTAAATATTGACTTTGAATTTGAACTTGTATTTAAAAACCCTATGGATCTTTACTTGGAATGTCCTTCTGCATTTCTGAAAACGATACGAACGCTATTGCGTTATTACATTTTTAATGTGTCAGACAAATTTGGGCTGTTAAGGACAAATTAGGCCAATTCTCTGTATACTTTATTATGGAATAGGTCAGCATTAAAAAAAATGAACAATTGTGTTAAATTATGGTGTCTATGGGATTTACATTATGGTGTCTATGGAGAAAAATCATTTTCGTTGGATTCAAATTGGATTTGAATGAAGTTACAATTTACTACTTCAAATATAATGAAATTGATATGCCTCACTGAGGTGGACAAAAATATGGTACTCGTCGAGAATTAAATAAAAAACATGCACTCGCGACATCATAATTCATTTTTATATTTTAACAGAATAATACGGTTACTATAATTTGTGACTCGTGCTATAGTCAGTATATATACGTCAGGACACAATACCGTTATCATTATCTTTTTATGCGTGGAGATTTCGCTATGGTACTCCATTGTAAAATTTGGTAATTTTTGAAATTCAATGTTTGAAAAACGGCATAATCATTAGATTTGAAATTTATATCAAGAAAAATACACTTTTTTTACCTTTCTAACGCAGTTCATCTAACAATTTTCTGACAAATACTTTTCGAGCTATTAATTTTTTCAGTAAATTCAAATGTTTCACTTTCCGAGATTAATCTGTGGCAACGATTAGCGAAAATTCCAGTCGTCAGCAACACATACCTTTTTATTAAATAGGATAATTGTTCCTTTATCATGTAGTTAATACTACATCTTAACTTTTCCCAACGGCTCAATTTAATACAAGACACTCCTACTCACAAATAGACTGAGTGTAAAGTTTATTGCAACTTGGAAACCCCTTAGCCGACATCAACTGTTCGGCAACTGGAACAAGTTTAACATTCCGTGATATCTCACACATCAGATTTCGATTCATTCAAGAGTCAGCAGACGATTTTTAATCTGTCAAGACGTATGTTGCGCTGCCCTGCGCTTTTTTTCATGATGTTGCATTGACGTCTATTCGTTTTCTCAGAATGTCGTCTACGAGCGTAGAACAATGTAGTGATATACTTACGAACATTGTGAACGGTGCTGTTACTCTCAACTTTAATGCTCAACTGTTATCCTCTGCATTTCCTGATGGAAAAATTAAGAAAATAACTGGGTGAGTTTTTCTCTTTTTGTGATGAATACATTGCATCTATCTTAAACAAAGATAGTTACCATCAATCACATGGTGATCAAACGGAGGTAAGAAATTCTTACCTAGAGGTTTTTCCATTTCTTGGGAGCCTTGTAATTTTAAATATTATACAAATTCTCTTTTTTTTTTTTTTTTTTTTTTTTTCATTTTTCTGTTTTTCTATATTCAAAGTAACCCCCTCATACTTTACTTACTAATGAAAATTTGTATGATGTGCTTAACTTCACCAAGGTAAAAAATAGACTTAAACGTAAAAATTACGTGGAAAACTCCGCAATTCCCCTGAAAAATAAATTTCAAAATCTTGGTAGTGACGTCAATCTTGAACACGTTCCCCGTATGGATCAAACTTCCTGTCCTAACACCACAGAACACAATTCTGTTAACTCTAAACCCCGTATTAACCCATTTTATATTGAATTACAGGAAAATTGGACTGACCTTGCAAAAAGTACTAGTGAGGTTAACAAAACCAAACCCTTAATTACTCTCAAAGGCGAACGTTTCATGGTTTTGTGCAAAACAGGCGAAGACTTTAGGGAATCTCAACGTTTCCTTGATGAAAAAACTAAGAAGAATACTATACCCTTAAATCTAAGGACCAAAGATCTAAAAAAATATGTATTGGGGGGGGGGGGGGTCTTCCCTGTTATACTGATAATAAAATTATCATTGATAGCCTGAAAGAGTATGGTTTCACTGTAATCAGAGCTGCCATGCTCAAAAATCGCAAAACTGAAAACCCAATGACAATATACATGGTGAGTGTCCTCCCGCGCTCCAACTTTCATGAAATTTTTCAAAATAAGGAATTATATTATAATTCTGTCAATATTACAGCTTTTAATGATAAAGCAAAAGTTAAACAGTATGCTATCGTTGCCAGGGCTTTGGCCACGCTTCCGAAGTCTGCAATTTTACGCCAAAATATTTAAGACGTGCTGAAAACATCTAACTACGGAATGCGCACAAAAGGGAAGAACTACACCTAAATGTGGCAATTGTCGTTAAACTGGTCACCCTGCTAACTTCCGTGGTTGTCCTAAAAACCCCTACCATGTTAAAAACAAAAACAACCCAAATTCTACTAAAGAAAACAACAATACTATTAAAGGGTACTTCTCTATTATCCCGTCGACCACTTTTCATAACAAAAACTATCGCCAAACTGTAAGGTTAATCGCCGAAAATGCAGTCCCATTTACTTGATGTCAGAAGCATTATACGTGTTTGTTATGTCATCAAGTGGTTTTTAATTTGACATTTGCGTGTATTTTTCATTATGTTTTACTGATTTATTAGTTATTTCATTAATTAAAATGTGTCCCTACATTCTTATATTTTATTTATTTATTTATTTTGATATTCCAATGGCAACGTTCTCCCGTTTATTTGGCGTTACAGTTTGGCGATAGTTTTTTGTTATGAAAAGTGGTCGACGGGATAATAGAAAAGTACTCATTTAAAGAAACCCAAATGCTGGATGATATTCTTAAAGAATTTAATTATACTAAAGATAAATCCACTGTTGCACCTTCAGTTGATCCTCCTGATTCTAGCCCTGAAGGATCTACTACTCCTGTGCAGAACTCCCCTGCCTCATCTACTAATGATAACACTAAAAGGATTCCAAATTGTACTTCTAACTCTCATCAAATACCATCTAGTTATACTAATGAAATCCAGGAAATTTTCCAAATTTTTAAGGATTTAAAAGAAATTCTCCAAATCTCTAAATTTCTTAAACGTATAAAAAATATTGCTACACAGACTAAAAAGCTTAAGAATCCTATGGAAAAAAAATATTGTTATTATTAGACTCCCTTTATATATATTCGACTCCCTTTCCAACTAAATTAACCTCCCCAATGTTGACTAATGTCCTCTTTGCAGAGTTACCAGACTGTGCGGTCTCCAACCTCACATTTTTTCTTGATCTTTTTACCTTTTTGTGTGCTGAGTTTTCCACTCTCATAACGTAAACACTCTAATTTCGTTCTGGTTTATTTTTGTTTAAAAAAAACCTCTTTATATATATATAATTTTTAGACTGCTTTCTTAGTAATGTATTTCTTAATCTACGTATGGTCGTATGGTAGCCTTTTTTTATGAGATGGGTTGGTCCCTCTGTAGGTTTTCGTCTGTCATGTGGATCTAATGGGATTTTCCTTCTTTTTTAATTGTTAAACTTTCTTTTGTCTATACTGCATTATAATTCTATTTTATTTTATTTTATTTTATTTTATTTTATAATTTTATGTAGTTTTTTACTACAATTATATATTTTTTACGGCTCCCCATTTGCTTTGCAAGTCGATTACCTCTATACTGGATATTAAGTTGCTTCGCAACTAGGTGATCCATAAAGCTCACTACAATGGTCCATCGTTCCAGTGGAACGAGTTCATTAATCAGAGTCCCAGGAGCCATGGTCTCCGTATCTCTAGTAAGAGCAATATGGATCTTAGATTTATGACCATAGCCAAAGTCCAGAACGACAGTTACACTGGAAAAAGTTAAATGGGCCCAAGAAGAGGAAAAAAAATAAACAACAAAAAGACCGCTTTCTGCCAGAAATAAATAAAATACAATTTATATTAAATTAATGATATATAGATGAAAATTGTAAAATAAGTCTACAAAATATTTACAGTAAAAATTAAATCAAAAAGAAAATTGCTATATACAAAAAAAGATTTGTGAAAAAAGATTAAGAAATATTTTATAAAAAAATTTCTAGTACGAATTCCGAATTTCTGAATAAAAATCCGCCAGATTTGGCTATACTGCTTATATGCAATTATTTCGCTTTCATTGCTATCGGAACCGAATAAATCCATTTTCAAAATACAATAAAATAAACACAACTTCCTGTAAAGTCACAAATTGTAGTATTTCACTGTCGTTGATCACGTAACTGAAGTTGCAGCCTCCTTCTTGCAAAGTGTATGGGAAGGTTATTTTACAACTTCTTGATTGAATTTTAATATTTTTAAATACTTTTTTTTTCTTGGGGTAGGAGTCGGTCGCTAACGTTGCGTGTTTTTACTTTTTTTTTATTTACATTAAAGTTTTTTTTATAAGCGGACATTTTTAATTTTGTAACCGGTTGAAACCGGTTCGGAAAGTGAAAGTACACTTATAAAAAAAACTGAAATCAAAATTGAAAATTTGAAAACTCACAATGTTAAAGATTAACCTCAGCTGCAAAAAAAAAAAAAAAAAAAATAAAATAAATAAATAAATAAATAAAAATAAATAAAATTCAAGCGAGAAATGTGAAAATAACCTTCCCATAGACATAACATAATTATCTTGCGTGTTTCTTCGCATGACTAGTGTAGGCTCTTGCGGTGGCTCTAAAATGACCTGCTTAATAACGACACTTTCTGACACATTTTTTGATGCATTTTAAGAAGTAAAATTGGCAGGACTGACTACTGAAGCGATTTAGGATTGAATTTCAATTTTTGATAAAGAAAATTACTTATCGAGTTATAAAGTGATTCGTGTCACGTGTCTACGCGTTTTTCACCTTTCTGGCGCAGCAACATCGGGAAATTGGTTCAAAACGCTGACTTTGACAGTATTTTCTGAAAGATCTTCTACCTTTACCAAAAAATGGAAAACGTATTTCGATGACATAGTTTCTGAATAAGAACACTTGTCAATTTCATGCCTTTCCGAACAAAAATGAAATAAAACATGTGTCTGAAAGTAGCCCTTTGGATCTGAGATAAGACTTAAATGAGAATGCATTTCTAACTTTAATTTTGGTGATATCCAAATCCGACTTTAACAGTATTTTCTGAAAGATCTTCTTCCTTTACCAAAAACTAAAAAACGTATTTCGATGACATAGTTTCCGAATAAGAACACCTGCCAATTCCATGTCTTTCCGAACAAAAATGAATAAAAAAATGTGTCTGAAAGTAGCCCTTTGTATTCGAGAATAGACTTAAGTGAGAATCCAGTTCTAACTTTAATTTTGGTGATATTCATCCAGTTGAAACAGATTCATCTAATTATACAGAGAGTCCCATCAAGACCTCACAAACTCTGCACAGCCAGATTCCTCGCTTGGAGTACATGAAAAATGCCTAAAGAACTACACCTCTACAACCCATAGTTATCTACAGAAATGAAAAAAAAAAATTCGGCGTCATATCTGCTCTAAGTTTTCTGTGAATTATACCTCTGGAGGTGCCTAGTCATAGGTGAAGGTCTCGTCACCTGATCAAGGTTCTAAATTACGAGATCAACTCGCATAGTGATATCATGATGTATTGGGTGTGATGCCAAGCCCAGGTCCATGCAAAAATAATAACAAGAGTTAGCAGCAAAACAAAAATGGGAACAAAACAAAGACCTCCACATAGCCGTTCTGTCAGCAATGGCCAGACGCTACGCGGCATCCCTTCAATGATGCTGAGCTGCCCGGTACCAGGCACTAACCCCGTATAAGCTACCTGTAGGTAGGGGCCTAGTCGCCAGCCTCAAAAAAAAAAAAAAAAAAAAAAAAAAAAAAAAGATTCCGGAAAACAAACAGATGATACAAATAGATATACAGACGAAAAACAAACAGATATATAGACGAAAACACCATTATCAATGATGATCAACCAAAAGTTATTAGTCCTAATGAAGGAACGTCTCATTTAGAACAATTAATGGTTTATTTTGAACGTCAGGTGGAGACTACACCCAACGATCTACTTATGCTCAAGCGGATACGTGACCGTGTGGCCCGCAAAATGTATACAAAACTGGCACAGAAGATTACAAACTTTATAATTACAAAGTAAACATTTTTACTGTCTGTAACTATTCAGTTATGTTTAGTATAAAGGCGATTTTCTGTAAGTGTGTTTTATTTATTTAATTTTTTTTTTATTCTCCGGATAATATGGATTTTCGATAATCCGGATTGAGTCTGGTCCCAATTAATCTGAATTATCGGGGTGTAATAGTAATAGTGGTTGCCGCTATAACACGAAAGTAACCCATACATATATTATAATATATGACTATTACTACACAATAAATACGTTATATTATTATATTATCTCGCTTATTATATATATGATTCTGATCTTTTGGTCGTACTTCCAAGCATTTCTTATTATCTGGCTATCCTGCTCCTTCACAATCGCATCATGTTTTTCCAAAAATTTGAATATAATTTGAATTCAATATAGCGATGTGTGGATCACTGAACTGCGACTGAAAGGGAATAGGCTCAAAACTGCGTTTCCAGTCAATGTTTCTGTTAGAGCTACTATAATATACAGGGTTATTCTAAATGATGGACCCATTTTCAAAAAATTGCATTTTTTAAAGTACAAACCCAAAATGAACAAACTTTATACCAATGAAAAGAGGAAGTTTCAAAGTTTTTTTTTAAACATTATAAATGTTCAATGTGTCTACCGTTTGCAATTTGCGATTAACTTCTTGCGAACTCAAGAACGCAGAAAACCTTGTGCTCCACAGTTAGCCATCTCACTCACAACTGACAGTGAAATGAAATCGCGGCCTATTGCCGCGCGACCTCTACCGGCCGCCTCTGGAACCATCACCGCTTTGAAAGCCGTGCACTCGTAACAGCAGATACGCTTTCTCGTGTGTGGGACGAGTTTGGCTATCGGGTAGATGTTTGCCGTGCAGCAAACGGTGGACACATTGAACATTTATAATGTCATAAAAAAAACTTTGAAACTTCCTCTTTTTATTGGTATAAAGATTGTTCATTTTGGATTTGTACTTTGAAAATGGGCCCATTTATTTTTAATGGGCCGTTTTATTTTTTGAAAATGGGCCCATCTGGGCCGATTTCCATATTTTTCTGGGCCGATTTATCTGGGCCTATTTATCTGGGTCGATTTCCATATTTTTTGAAATGGGCCGTTTATTTTTTGAAAATGGGCCCATCATTTAGAATAACCCTGTATAGTAGCTTTATAATATATATAGTAACCTTAGTTTCTGTACTTCCAGTGGCCTTAGCCTACAATTGCAGCCGTATTTGAGAAATTAGAAGTATCACTTTTATCCGTTTTCAGTGGCTTCTCTGTCAGGGGCAGTTCATGGATTAACACTTCACTGCTGTATCTAATCGTCATTATTTGTAATATAAATGTCAATCTTTCATTTAAGGCTGTTCTCAAATCTAAAGGGGCTACTTTCAAACATAATTTTTTATTCATTTTTGTTCGCAGAATCATGAAATTGCAGGTGTTCTTATTCAGAAACTTTAATCGAAACACGCTTTCCATTTTTTAGTAAAGGCAGACGATCTTTCATAAAATGCTGTCAAATTCAACGTTTTGAGCCAAATTCTTGCCGCGGAGCCGGGCACAGGGCGGTAAAGTGCTGTTACGTGACATGAATTGCTTATAACTCGATACGTAATTTATTTATCAAAAAAATGCAAAACTCATTTCGATTCCAAATCGCTTCCAATCGCCTGCCAATTTTATGCCTTTGCGTTTAAAAATGAGCCAAAAAGTGTGTCAAAAATTTCGCCTTGTTCAGTAGGTCATTTGAGAACCACCTTAACCTTAGGATGTATATAATGTGTGTGTAATGTACCCGGCTGAAAATCGAATGTTATTTTTTTTCTCCTGTTTTGTCCTTTTAATAATTTTATGCAACTGTAGCTATGCATTTCCTTTATATTGTTTTTTAAAGAGCAGAAAATGCAAAATTAAAATAATATTAATATTAATAATAATAATAAAAGGCTTTACTCTGTTATTGTTATTCGCATAATATTGGTAATAAATACCCACTCACACAGTGTGCAATCTCAGAAATCAATTTTAAAAGACATTGGAAAATTTATTTCAGTTAGACAAGCAGACGAACGGTAAAAAAAAAAAAAAAAAAAAGCGGAACCAAAAAAGGCACTTTTTGTCTCCAGAAAAGAAAGATTGAAAATGTGATCGACTCTGTGCTAAATGTATTAGTCCTATTTGCAAGGAACACTCTATGTATATGTATGAATAATGTAAATAAATTATTAATATAATTTATTATAATAGAAACATAAATCATTTTTAAGTAAATAAATTACATTAATAAGAAAATAACCTAATTACTAATATTACATTTCCAAAACTTAAGGGTTACACTAGATTTCTACAAATCTTCAGAGTAAACTTCTTTTGTATAAAAATAATGGTAAAAAAAATAATAAAGAAATAGTTGCTAGTGGCAGCATTGAACACAAGTTTTGTTGCAGAATCTGAAATGCAGCAATATTTGAAATAAAAAAAAACTCTTCAAAAATGTGGCATTAGCATCAGCAAGCTAACTGTTAACTCTAAATTCTTTCTGCAGTCATATTTTGTCTTCTGACTCGCCTTGTCTCCAAAAATCATTCCTGCTGAAACTTCATATTGCTTAGTGTCTCTGTAATCTAGCTTCTCTTTTATATGAACTTCTGAACGCTTGTGATGATGATGATGATGGTACCGATAATTATGATGCTGGTGCTGATCATTGACACCAATAGTACGAATTATCCTTCTTATAGAAGTAAGCAGATCTGATTCTAGGATTTCTCAACAATCTAGGATCTGCCATGGTTTCAACACAATGCACAGTTGACTCATCTTCACAACGAGAGGTCCTGTAATTGAACGCTTGACCTGATGGGCACGTTAACGTTTCCAGTATAGAATTCTCACAAATATGAAACACCTAAAAGGGGGGAAAAATTGTAAATATATATGTCGCATAAGTTTAAAATTAAATAAAACGAAAATTACTTTTCAGAAATAGCGATAATATAAAATAAAAATGCGTGCGAACATGTGTATGGGTTCGTACACACAGGACGTATATCATATTTGGATTCTTCGGTTTATTTTACCTGTTTAGGTGGCCACTCCGTGAAGTAGCATTCTTAATACATAAGAATCGTAAATTTAGGATGTCATTTAATCCAAACATGTTACTTTCTGACGTATTTGCAAACTCAGTTTTATCCAAAAATGCATAAAACTTGCAAACATTCATTTTGGATTCCTAAAATAGAACAATATTTTTATTTTGTATTTATTTATTTATTTATTGTGTCTCTAAAGCTTTTTTCAGCAAATTCTCTCTATTTGGTGTTTTGCAACACCTACATTCAAACCTTCATTCATACATTTAACATACACATTCAAAATTTTACAGTCCTGGAAAAAAAAAGTGATCACTCCCTAATCTCAGCTGCAAATCATCGTATAAAAAATGTGGCTGGTACCAACTGATACTAATTAATGCTATACTTAAATTTTGATTAGGGGTGCGTCCTACGTATACAAATTGTAACAAACTTTAAAACTATCAATACTAACACCTAGCTTTAAAAACATATTTGGACTTTTCGGTACATCTTACATTCGGATTACAATTAGGTCATTCGGAGAAGCTGTATAGGAATTATGAAGGTTTAAAGTTTGGAATTCCTGAAGTTAAATTTACTTTTAAATCGTTGTAAACAGATTGCAATGCATGTAGTTTTTTCAGCATAACCGAAAAACTACTTTTCGGAGAAAGAAAGTGTTGAGATAATTGTGAATAACGTGCAAAAAAAATTGTCTGCGCAATGTTGTCTGCTCAACATTGTATCCTACAAAAATGTCATGTTTTGTATCCTACAAAAATGCAAATTTTTACACATTGTCCACTGTAACAGCTGCCCAATATTTTTCTTCTAAACCGTTAATTTTAGCGTTATACTTGCAGTTGCAAAAATTTTTCAAATGTTGTTCATTCACCCCATACAGGGTATTCTCAAATCCAAACTGGCTATGACATAATTTTTAATTAATTTTCTTCGAAAATGCATGAAATTGACAGGTGTTCGTATTCAGAAACTTTGTAATCGCAACACGTTTTCCATTTTGTGGTAAAAGCAGAAGATCTTTCAGAAAATACTGTCAAAGTTGGCGTTTTGAACCAAATTCCCGACGCGACAGGGCGATAATGGAGAAAAATCGGTTGTCATGTGACACGAATTGCTTATAACTCGATAAGTAATTTATTTATCAAATTTTATGCCTTTGCGTTAAAAATTGAGTCGGAAATTGTGTCAGAAAGTATTACGTTGTTGAGCAGGTCGCATTTGAGAACCACCTTAAAGACACTTAAGACTGTTCTCAAATCAAAACTGTCTGCTATATGACATATTTTTTAATTATTTTTTGTTCGTAAAGGCCTCAAATGGGCAGGTGTTCTTTGTAATCGAAACAATTTTTCCATTTTTTGGTAAAAGCAGATCTTTCAGAAAATACTGTCAAAGTCCTCGTTTTGAACCAAATTTCCGATGCCGTGGCATGAGAAGCAAAGAAAACGTGCCGTCCACGTGACACGAAACGCTTATAACTTTACAAGTAATTTATTTATCAAAAAAATGGAAAACACATTTTGATTCCAAATCTCTTATAGAACAGTCAGGCCTTCGTTTAACAATGAGTCTCATCGAAGTTGAGCAGGTCATTTGAGGATCACTGTAAGTCAAAATAAAGTGTAACACTTGCAATGTTTAATTTCTAATATTGTCACTGGGCGCTTGCAGTTTACACATAGAAAAATAGACTTCATGATCTAGTAAAACAAAAGAAATCTTGTTATTTTACGACTAAAACTTACTGAGTTTTATGAATTTCAAGCGCTTTCCACCCCTAAAAACTCGTCTTTCCGTTGTTAGTGCTGTAAAAATTCAAAATATCATCACGCGGTAAATTTTAGTCTTAAAAATGTTTCTTTCTTTCCTTTTTTTAACACTTTCAGCATAGCTGAAAAATGCTTATGAAATATACTCGGATTGTCATGCAATATATATGTAATTGAGGAATACTATGGCATATTCGGTATTGAAAATAAAGCTTTTAGCACTTATAAATCCTATACAGGGATACCCAAAAAGTTCCTTTATATTACGGTCTATGGGGGAAAATCCTTTGCAGTTTATTTTAATGATGTTACACTATTTCAAATATATTGATATAGATACATACAGGGTTCGTACAGCTCTTAGAATTTTGAGACCAGAAAATTCTTCAGTACCAGTATTTTCTTACAGAAAATCTCTACTTAGTTTCGCGAGTTTAACCTAGTTTTTCTTTTCTATAAAGAAAATACTGGTGAAACACCTGCAAAATTCCCTGATCCGTACGAACCCTGTATATATCACTGAGGTGCACTGCAGGAAACTTTCTATAGAATATGGTGCGCATAGCACTTATAGTTCTTTTACAGAGACGCACATTTATAATTTGTTTAAAATACGTTCTGTTAATAATAATAGCTGGAAGTGCGTTTTCAGTTGCGGAACACATTTAAAAAAAAAAAAAAAAAAAAAAAAAAAATTGCTTATAACTTGGTGTGTATAAATTTTATAGATCACATACAGGGCAGCACAAAAGATCTCGAGTAGATTTCCGATTAGTGACGGAAATTCCAGAAGAAATTTTAAACTGTCCTATGCATTTCCTTACTGAACTAAAATTTAGCATTCTATATAGTATACAAATCTATTGATCATATAAGGCGGCGCAAAAAAATTGGGATATTTTTTGAAATATTGTTGGTAATTCCGGAAATTGGATTTTTAAATGTGCTATGCTTTTTCCTAATATTCAACATCTGTACTCTAAAATATGAATTTTCAATATACATTTCCCCTCGTGGAGAAGAGTTCCTATGCTTAACGGCTGAATCTCCACGAGAGGGTGATTTCGTGATTTCGATTTCGTATTTCATCACCTTATTAAACAGTAAAGATTTGTAAAAGTATTTTGGAAATGTTGGAAAGTGTTACATAATCTATGCTTGACACATAATTTTTCGTTCCATGTCTTATTTGTTACAGCATGGATCTTTTCTAACTTATAGGACGCAGAGATTATATAAAATTTAAATTTAGTAATTTTTACAACTCTATTTTGACAGTAAGTAAAGGTATGAGTAAAGGTATAAAATTGACAGATCTGACTATTGATGCAATTTTGATTTGAAACATGTTTTCCATTTTTTTTTTATTTTAGAAAATTTCTTACTTGTGGAGCTATAGTTGACTCTTGTCACGTGACGACATGTTTTTATCCTTTCTAGGGCTACCGCGTCAAGAATTCGGTTCAAAACGGCGACTTTGACAATATTTTCTGAAAGACCTTTACCAAAAAATGGAAAATGTGTTTCGATTACATCGTTTCTCAGTAAGAACACCTGTCAATTTCATGCGTTTCCGAAAGAAAATGAACTTAAAAATGAGTCAGAAAGTTGCTCGTTTGAGAACAAACAGCCAGAGATATACAGAAGGTCTTCAAAAACAAGAATTTCCGGGACGCGCTATAATGATTTCCTATGGAGATAAATATTTCCGAATGCTATTTGCAGGCAGCTTATTTGAACTTTCTTACATAGTTGCCAACTTTTACACTTTTTCGATACCACTAATTTATATTTGCTTAATTTAATCACAAAAATATATATTAATTAAACCATTTTTTGCATTCAAAAATAGTAATAAGTAAAAAGTGCAAAAGCTCTCGACTATGTATACAGTGATTCTCTTATGTAGACTGTTATGCCCAGATACTCTCCATGCATTTAAATCTTTTTTTTTTCAAAATTAGTTACTCACCTCTATCTTTAAACACCTTATATATTATTGAGAACATTTGAAATAATTTTTCGACCGAAAGTATACTATAATACTTAAGGTGGTTGTCAAATGACCTGCTCGAAAACTCGAAACTTTTTGACGCATTTTCTGACTCATTTTTAAAAGTAAAGACATAAAATTAACAGGCAGCTAACTATTGAAGTGGTTTGGAGTTGAATAACGTTTTCCATTTTTTTAATAAATAAATTACTTATCGAGTTACAAGCGATTCTTGGAACGTGACGACAAGTTTTCCCCCTT
This sequence comes from Maratus michaelseni, assembly GCA_963931845.1. NCBI lineage: Eukaryota > Metazoa > Arthropoda > Arachnida > Araneae > Salticidae > Maratus > Maratus michaelseni. The sequence continues at coordinate 96,768,582 of OZ007600.1, forward strand.
TCTCGGGCTACCGCGTCGGAAATTCAGTTGAAAAAGCCGATTTTCAGGGTATTTTCTGAAATATAATCTGCCTTTACCAAAAACTGGAAAATATCTTTCGGTCACAAAGTTTCTGAATAAGAACACCTGCCAATTCCATGCATTTCCGAACAAAAATGAATTCAGAAATGTGTCTGAAAGTATATCTCTTTTGGACTTGAGAACAGCCTTAAGAGAAACTTTGTGTAAATGTGTAAAAATAAGTATCTTAAATGTAAAAAAAAAAAAAATTATGAAAATGTGCAAATTTAACTTTTTTTTTTTATTATTTGAGCCATTAAATCCTCGAAAACCACAATTTTCGGGATGAGCTAAACAATGATTTTCTATGTAGAAAAATACTTTCGAATGCTATATGCAGGCAGCTTATTTGAGCTCTCACTTACATAGTTGCTAATATTATACACTTTTTTGATACCATTAATTTTAATTGTATAATTTACTTAATTTAATCGTAAGAAATGCAATTTTTGACATTCAAAAATTGTAGTAAGAAAAAAAACGTAAACGCTGTCAGCTATATGCATTTTACCGTATTTCTTATGTATAGCTAAAAGTGCCCAGATATGCTTCACGCATTTAAAGCATTTTCCCAAAATTAGTCACTTCGCTCTACCTTTAAACACCTTGTATTATTGAGAACATTTGAAATATTTTTGCGATTCAAAGTACAACTCTAAAACGTAAGTTTAGGAAAAGCCATCGGAGACCTATAAGAGAAGACATCTTGTATAGGATGGCTATACAAAAATTGCTAAACAAAGTTCCCTGATTTCCCTGACTACCTTTATGAGATTTACCTGATTTCTGTTATTGCATGCGGTATTTTTTTAATGTATGTCGCTTCCTCGTATAACACACTTATCCAGCTTGCTAATACTTCATTTGGGAGAAAAAACAAGAAAAAAAACATAAAAATTGCACAATAGTCATAAAGTACTGGTTCACAGTTTCATAAATCCGAACTCAAAATTTAGTCCAAGAACTTCATATAGTGGCCAATGAATATTTCCTCGTTTTCTGAAGAATGTTCAATTCTAAGACATATCTATATCTGACGAGATAGCTAATTGGATTAAGCTGGCCACGTGGTCAGCTGATGCTAATGTGTCATAAAATTTTCAAAAATGGGTATATTGCCTTCAATATCAACAATCCACAAAAAATGAGGACAAATGATCACCTTAATTTGTGTTAAAAACCAAAAACTCATATTGTGCATCTTTTTAAATATATATATATGAATATATATATATATAACCATAAATGAAACATTATCATAACACCAACTTAAAGCATGAAATAATTATGAAATAATTAGTTGACAATGAAAGATTCCCCAACACACTTAATATGGAATCAAAAAACATTGAAAGAATAAGAAATTAAATAAAAATTGAATCAATGGAATTAAATGAATTAAATGAAATGAAATTTGTGGAATTTAGACAGAATTATCAAGTCCCAGTTGCCTAAATACCACAAATAAAATGAGATGTTTCATCTTCATATTAGCCAAACATTGCTAAAAAATATGATATTGGGACAACATCTCAAATACAATAATTCAAATCAGTGATAAAATAAAAAATAAAATACAATATAAAAAAGGAAAGAAACCATACTTATAAAAAAAATCCATAAAGATGAATAAAGATATAAATAAGATACCTTGCAGTTCATGAACCATCATGAAAACTCCAACATGACTGGGGAATGAATTGCATAAAAAATCATATCATGTTGCCAATTTTAGAAATATAAATTGCTTAGAAATATAAATTGCTTAGCAATGATGCCAGATATAATGTTAAAATATAATGGATTATAAATAAACAGGAACATTAGTGCTGCCATCTATTAGTAGAAAAAAATGGATATAATCTGAATCGAAGGAATAGGATGGAAATAAATGTTTCATAAATCAACCAAATTACTAACTTAATTGATACCAATTAGTTAAATAATAAATAAATGAGATTAATTAATAAATAGAAAATCGAATTACATTAAAGGATGTATTAATGTATAATACTATGTTATAAATAAGTATTAAGATGTAAAAATTAATAATAAAAAACAACTTAAAATAGTGCTGCCCTCTAGTGGTAAAAGTAAATATAAAGTATGGATGGAAATTAGTTTTTAATAATTAAACCAAATTACTATCTTAATGATAGCCATTAGTTAAATAATAAATAAATGAAATTAATTAATAAATAGAAAGTTGAATAATATCTAAGTAATGGATGTATAAATTAATAATACTATGTTATAAATAAGTAGTAATATGGAAAAATTAATAATTAATGCAACATTAAAAATGTACCATTAAATGTCAACAACGATTAAATAACTGTACTAAAAATGCAACATCATTTAAAATAAATTAAATTAAAATACTAAAGATTTGAATTAAGAATCAAAGAATTTAAAATTAATATTGAGTAAATATTGAAATGAATTAGTCACAAAAATGTGGCTTTAAACAAAGTTAAATTAAATAAAAACACTAAATAAAATTAAAACATATTATATCAACACTGTATAAAAGTAAACATTATCTTAGAAGTAGATATGATATTGTCCACCAAAGGTATTAATCCAAATCATTAGATCAAATACATTCTTAATAATAATGAATATAAATTCATTTAAAATAATTAAATAATGAATAAGTAAATCTAACTAAATTAATATACATAAGAATAACACATCGCAGTCCATTATAAAATGTATGTGTATGATCAAACAATTGTGTAAATCAAAATGCCCCCATTTTTTTTTAATTATATTAATTAACCATGCGTATTTTTCCATACAACGCCGCCACACACCTCCTCAATCCAACGTCTACCCACCCAACCGTCCTATTATAGTTTTTTTTTTTTTTTTTTTTTTTTAAATATTTATAAGATTATATGATTTTTTTATATATTTTTTAAACGCATGTGTTAATTTGGTTGTAAAGATCAAATAGGAACTAACTATATATTAAGGAATAAATGAATTTTTTTGGAAAACCATGTTGTAATGCGTCAAAGATAAGTTTTTTAATATTTTTGTTAATAAGTTGAGAGGAACATAAACTTTTTATTCTATAAATATGATTAAGGATTATATTACGATATACAGAATTATGAAGACATGATTTAAAATTAGTAAATGAATTAACTTTAAATTTAAATTCTTTACGTTTATCAAATAGATCTATTATTGTTTTGTTTTCTTTTAGTGTAATATTAAGATCTAAAAAGTTAATAGTATTGTTTGAAAGGAGGTTTTCCGTTAATTCTAAATTAGTAGGATAATCAACTGGAAATATAGAAATATTAGTGTGATCAGTAGCAATTAAAATAATGTCATCAATATAACGATATAAATGTATATTACAATTAATAAATGTACGTTCATAATGATACAAGTATAAGTCTGAAAGTATACTAGATGTACATCCCCCTTGTGGTATACCGACTTTCTGTAAATATAACGTGTTATCATGCATTATATAATTATTATATATAATGAAATTTGTTAAGTTTTAAAATAAGCTGTATCTATATGAATTGGTAAATTAAGTGAATGTTGATACTTATAAAATAATGCATTTATAATATTATGTAGATCTAATAAATCTATATTATTAAATAGATCTTTGAAATCATATGTCATTATATTGTTAACACATTTAAGATTTTTCAAAATATTGACGAGTTGATAGCTATTTTTTATACAATGTGTGTTATCAGTGGATGTTGTCAGTGTATAAATTTGATTGAGAATTTTTAATAGATATTTATTGGCTATATTATTATATGTATTGCATCCTATAGTTACAGTCCTAAATTTAATTGGATTTTTATGAAATTTGGGTATAAGAACTAAATAAGGATAATTAAAGTTAGTAGAATTAATATTTAATAATTTATAATAACTGTGAATTTTACGATTATTTACAATTACAGTTTCATTAGTTTTTTTTTAAAAGAATTGTTAGTAGAAATACAGGATGTAAGTAGTTGGTGATAATAAGCTTTACATATGATTGCATAATTATTAGGAGATTTGTCAATATATGTTATTACATAGTTTTTTTGTAATTTAGTAATTTGCTGGAACAAATGTTTTGTGTTAATTTTAACCATATTGGATAAATTTTGTTTTAAAGACGAACTTAATTTTTCAATAACCAGTATTTTCCATTGATTAAAATATTCAATAGGTTTACTATATGAAATTGAAATTTTATAAATAAAAATGTCTATATCATATATAAACTGTTTTATAATAGAATTTACATTAAATTTAGAAGGAAGTCTATATTTAGTACCATAACACATGAGTTTTTGCAGTTTATAATCATTCACAATATTAAGATTACCAGTGATTATATGTCCATGATCATTAATAATGAATTTTTTTAGAGTGGGGTCATTGCAATTACACTGAAAAGTACTAGCATCAGATGTATTTTTTGAAAATGCATTATAGTTAAAAATCTTTCTTCCAATTGTAGTAGGATATTTAAATGTCTTTGAAAGTTGAAGATATATATATATATATATATTATTTTTCTTTATCGTGTATGATTATTGGCTTAAACTGGTTGTCGACGAATCAGTCTCGTGCAAAAACAGAAATAATTTCGCATATAGACAAATTTCCCTGACTTTCAATTACTTTTACGGAGTTCCCCGACTTTTCCAGATTGATAAACATCACTGATTTCCAGAATATATAGCCACTCTGTTGTATACAATGTGCAATAATTATTTCAAGAGTGAGTTTTTGCAGTGGCAAATTTAAAAACCAAACAAGATATTTTAATAAAATATAATACTGTTCTTACCTTGCATCCAGTAGAAACATCAGCATGATAAAATTTGTAAAAAATGCCAGTTAAAATGTGTCCTGCAGGACAAGTGTAGGCAGTAACGGCTTGTAAACAAGCTAATAGTATCAAAATCCGGCTATGCATTTTAGTTAGCTGGAAAGAAAGAAAAGAAAATATTATTTTGTTTATCACCAAGGGAAAAAACCAAAACAAATTTTTCTCTGAATATATTTAGTTTTAACTACATAAAAGATAATACTGTGGGAAGCCCATATGCATTAACCCTTATGAGCACAATATAATTACGCTATAAATACAAACTGGTTCAACCAAGACTTCGATAAAGAATGAATTGGATTGAAAGGAGACCTAGAATTTGTCCTGCAGAATATTCTATTTGATACTTCTAGATTTTTGCGTATGTTACCTCAATCTGTTATCATATAATTGTAAATTCCCCAGAATTTACAAACAAGTCATGTGAAAATAAATTAATACTTTTATTAAATAATTTATAACAGCAAAATTTCATTTAAGTTCTTTTTTTTTTTTTTTTTTTTTTTTTTTTTTTTTACAAATTTTTGCAACTGATAAATTAAAATTTTATCTGGTACTCTGGTATATCGGCATCCTTCAAAAGATTTCGACTTCTTTATCTTAAAACTTTCCCAAAATGATATAAATAAATAAATAAATAAATAAAAGTATTGTCTGATTTTTTCGAATAATTAAATATATTTTCCAATAATTATTTTTAAAAATATTTAATCTGAAATTCAGGATGTTGGGAATTTTTTATTCCGCTGTCGTCAATGAATAATTGATTATGACATGTATTTCATGCTTTCAAACGATGTTAATTCATGAATTAAACTTTTACAAGAAAATTTACAATTAAAAATTAATAGTTGCATCAATTATTCATAAGTATCTGAAGATGCTATAATAGTTCTCGAAATTTGAAATTTTAAATTAATTTCGGAGATATTGCCGTTTGTTTATTTTTAAATGAGATTCCTGTAAAAGTTCTAATTGTGACATTTGCACATCTGTCCATAGTTATCAAAAGAAGAGACTATGGAGAAATAATGTAGTCTTTAAACCTTAATTGATGCCAATTTCTCATTAAAAATGAAAAGAAAAATTAATTCAAGTTGAATAGATGATGTTTAAGAACTGCTTAAAATGAGCATGATAATTTTCTATGCTTTCATTCTCAAATGACCTGCTCAATAACGCGAAACTTTCTGACACATGTTATTTCTGACTCATTTTTAAACTTTGGAATTGAAATGAGTTTTCCATTTTTGATAAATGAATTACTTATCCAGTTATAAATCATTCGTATTACGTGATGAGCCGTTTTTCTCTCTTCTGGGGCTGCCGCGTTGAGAATTTAATTAAAAACGTCAAATTTGAAGTTATTTTCTGAAGGGCCGTCTGCTTTTACCAAAAAATGGAAAACTTGTTTCAATTACATAGTTTATAAATAAGAACACCTGGCCATTTCATGCGGTTTCGAACAAAAATGAATTCAGAGATGTGTCAGAAAGTACTCTTTTGCATTTAATAACAACCTTAAAAGGACGTGGTTTCCATTTCACCAACTGTAAAACTAGACGACAAATCTTCAAAGAATGAAATGCCTTTTACAAATGTAATTTTCAACATTTCAAAATAACGTTTTTAAAATAAAGCAGTTGCATTGAAAGTGTTGTGGTCAGTTCTTTTTTTATAATTACCACTGATGAAGGTTGATTTAAAAACATTAAACAGCTATATTCTGGAAATATTTTTGATGATATTTATGACTTTCGTAGCACGCGAATTTATTACATTTTAACTAACAGATATTCTTTAACTCTTTAATTCACGTTAAACATTTACTCTTACGGTTTTAATTCTTTAAGATATAGGGCGCTTATCCGCAAACTGACAAAGTAATTTAAGAAAACAGATTGTTATTGATTTCATAGATATTAGTAAGAGTAGGTCACAAACATACGTTCTGTTACTTCCCTATCTTCCATTAATAGTACGTTTACATATTTTTTTTTTTAACGACCGAATTTCAGCAACTTTATCATTTGTCTATATCACGTCGTCTTCACAGAACCTAGAGTCCTGCACGGGTCGGGTAACCCGACCCCGAACCCGCAAATTCCATTTAAAGTCAGCCCGCAAAAATAATTTTCGTCGACCAGCAATACGACCCTAACCCGACATATTTCAACTTGCACCCGACCCGAACCCGCGATGAAATGACGATAAATCATATTTTAATACTATTATGAAAAGCAATGTACAATTATATCTCTAATACGAATTTTATTTTTTATATAGAAAAGTGGACAAACCTATATTCTTATTATTCAAATATAGTTAAACCTCCAAATAGCGGACACCTCAAGATCGTTGAATAGATAACTCCATCGGGTCGAGTTATTTCTTTCTTTCTTTCTTTTTTTTTTTTTTTTTTTTTTTTTTTTTTTTTCCGGTTTGAGATGATTTAAATTTTTTTTTCTGCATGTCAAGTTTATCCTAGAATAATTATTCCGGGTCATATTTAGGATTTTTGCAAGTTGGATTGTTTTGATTTTCACAAAAAGTTTCAGCAGAACTATTATACAGAAGAAAATAAATACGTACTTGAATATGAATGAGTATATAGACATTTTACTGCATGTGACAAAATAAAATGTATATAAGAAATGTAATAATAGATTATTCTTCCTTTGTGGGGCAGCTATAAGAACCATTTTTTTCTTTTCTCAGAATATGAAACACATTAATAAATGCACTGTACAAAAAGAAAAAAAAATCTTGAACTGACAGAAAAAAACTGTCAATTTTGGCGCCAGTGGATAACCGTTTAATTTATAGAAAATATCTGTATATTTCCAATAAAACAGTTTTTTCTATAAAATATATAGATTTTTTCTGTAAAAATTACAAAATCCACATTTTTTTTTTACAAGAAAAACTGTTTTTACTTAAAACAGATTTTTTCTGTAAAAAATACAATATTTTTCTGTCAAAATTACATATATTTTTTACAGTGACACACAAAAAAAACATGTATCGTATTTATGATAATTTATGTGCACATACACATGCTACGTGTGCATAGATTTAGAGGTGCCCACTATTCCAAGGTCTAAGCGTACAAATACATAACTGTCATAGGAATTGAAAAAGTGTTCGCTAAATAGAAGTGTCCGCTTTTCCAGAATGTCTGTTTTGGAGGCCTTATTCTACATATTTTTTTAACCTTAAGGGAAGGGTACGGGTAAAAGTGGGTAACCCGATCCAATGCAGGACTCTGACACAACCATACTAGATTATATGATCGATTATAACGTGGCTGATACTGAAAAACATAAGCTATTTTTGACTGTAAGACATGAAAACATTTAATTCTTTGCCGATCCATTTTGAAGGAGGAAAATGTTTTAATGCTTAAAAACGTTTTTTCTTTTAAAAACTTTAAGCTAATTTTGACCATAGACATAAAAATTACGCTTAAAAACGTTTTTTCTTTTAAAAACTTTAAGCTAATTTTGACCCTACACTGAAAAAAAAAAAAAAAAAAAAAAAACTGTTGATTTTACAGTATAATACTAGCATCCCAGCTGCCAGTATTATACCGTAAAATTAACAGTAATAAACAGTAAAATAAGCAGTGCAGTAATACGCTGCCACGCATGCGTATCACGCTTGTGCACACGCATGAGCACGATATTCTGAGCGTACACAGTTTGATTTGAAGCACACTATTTCAAAATACGAAACTTACTCGCTAACCTTAAAAATTTGCTCGCCAATGGTGAGCTGACGAGCGGAAATTTCGTGCCCTGAATGTAGTATATATACAAATTTTCCGACTATACGTAGTATTTGATGAAATTAGTTTTCAAATACGTTATGAGTTTTCCACACTGTTTACTTACAAAAGAAGCACTTTTGGTGCAGCTCGCATTTAGCATTGAGACCTGGCGCATTTTTACAGCCCTATATTACAAGGTTTGAGAATCGATGAAAATTTTCTGTTTAAGCAGTTTTCTGTTAATACAGCAGCATAACTTTCTGAAAATGCAATTTTCAAGACCGCTTATCGCACTATTAACATATAAGTTGTTTTGAAAAAAGTACTTTAAAATACAAATTAGTTAATAGTAAGAATAACATATAGAAAAAAGTTTAAAAATTCCTTTAAAAGCCTAAGAATTTCATTTTGAAAAAATACATTATAATTGCATTTTCGGCGGTGCGACATTGTCCTTTATTCAATACCGTAGAAATTTCCCGGCAACCCTGGTCGAATGTCATCTTCTGCTGTGTGTGAGTGAGAAGAAAAATAGACCTTCTTCTAGAGATGGGAAATACAGTTACTTTTGGGTTGGTTAATAGGTTACCGAGTTCCACAGTAGCGTTGGTAACAGGTACCAATAACATGTTATTTTTGTAACGCATAATCAATCGCTATATGTATGCTGCCAAAGGACGTTATAATTAAAAGTCCTTTAAGGGGCTGTCCATAAATGATGTCTCACTTTTTTTCAATATTTTTAACCCCCTCCCCCCATTGTCGCACTTCACCATACAACCCCCCCCCCCCCTTGTAACATGGCACGCTATATTACATAAAAGTTTACTTGCAGTTCAAAAACAAAGTACTACATTATAGATCATATTTAAAATGTTATTTTTAATCTTTAACTATGTGTTTTAATGCCATTTGTGAGCATCACAATAATAAAAAAGAAAACTGCCCAGTTAAACTGAGGGCATTGAGCTCACAGGCTATTCACACTAATTGTATATTGTATTCTTATTTCAAAGAATCTGAAATAACCCCCTCGAAAAATAAAGAAATCGACAATATATTCAGAAGGGATCATCCCCCCGTTCCCACATCCTTTATAATTAACCAATGAATCCCCAAAACTAACCAGGGAAACTCCTTACCACAATGAACCTATATACAAAATTTGAAGAAAATCGGACAATTCTGCATGAAAAACACATTTATCTAAATTAAGGGGAGGGCGATAAGCCCCCCCCCCCCCCTTTTACCCTCTTTATACTTAACCAAAGAACCCCCAAAACTAATCAGGAAAGTGCCTTATCACAATGAACCTATATACGAAATTAGAAGAAAATAGGATAATTCTGCATGAAAAATACATTTATCTAAATTAAAGGGGGGAAGCCCCCCGTTCCCCCTTTATACTTCACCAATGAATTCCCAAAACTAATCAGGGAAGCGGCTTACCACAATGAGCCTATATGCAAAATTTGACCAAAATCGGATAACTCTGCTTGAAAAACCCATTTATCTAAATTAGGGTGGGGGGGATTAGCCCCCCTTTTCCCCTTTATACTTTACCAATGAACCCCTAAAACTAATCAGTGAAGCGCCTTATAACAATGAACCTGTATTCTAAATTGGGAGCAAAACGCTTATTTCTATCAAGAGTTATCGCGTTACGTACATACATACGTACATACATACATACGTACATACAGAACGGGTGGGCACATTAGCTCTCAGGCTTTGATAGCCTGTGAGCTAAAAATGATTCGTGTACTTATTTTGTATGACATAAGATTAAGGTTTGCAACAAAAAACATAATTAATATACAATAATAATATAATATTAATATGACACAGCAATTGAAAACTGTAGTATTTTGGAATCTGAAATAGAATTTAATATATTTGGCTTTAAATCTTATCTTTACTTTATGAGCACAAAATACTTTAAAACAGATTCATTTTTAAAAAGAAGCCTCAATATTAGTTTTACTTAAATGAAATTACCATCACATTTTATTTGTAACATTAATATGAACATTTATAAAATTATATACAAAATCATAAAACAGAAAGTACTCTGAATCATTTACTATTACGACTCTTCCTCCCATGGAGAAGATATATAATCGTCCATTGAGTACAGAGGCATTTTGACATCGCTCTCATCCTAGAGGATAGTAAGCCGTCTGGTGTCATTATCGTCTTTATTCACCCAATCTTCAAATTTCAAATCAATCTCCAAATTAACCAAAATGTGTGATGTCACACTTCTTCTTACCCCCTCCTACCCCCTTGTCACAATTTCATGAGCCCCCTCTCCCGCCCTCCAAGCGTAACATCATTTGTAGACGACCCCTAAACATAATGTTCAAAATAATTTTGGGAAGTAAGTATAGTAGTCCTTTCCTGTTGACATGAATACACATCATTAAAATCTCTTTACATGATAAAATTCAATTTTTACAAATAATTTTGACAAATCTTACCCAGTTATCATACTTTGAATTTCATGAATTTTCAGCGTTTTCTAGTACTAAAAAACACGCTTTGTCATCTTTAGTAACATAAAATGCCGAAAATTTATAAAATTCTAAGTATCATAACTCGGAAAGTTTTCGTCAGAGAAGAATAAATTTTTATTGATTTATTTGTTAACAGATAAACTTTTTCTTAATAAAACTTATAGGACCCAAACATCGTATAAAATCTTTAATTTCCTAAGCATTTTAAAAAGTAGCTATTTTAACTTAAACATGGTGACACTTGGTGACACACACATTTTCACATGGTGACATTTTAGCAACTGTAACTATACCTCTAAAACTAACGGCTTAGGAAATAGATATTGGTAAACAATAAGAAGGGACACCGTGTATAACTAGTCGGATGTGCCAATCCCAAAACTTTCTTCTATCTCAGTGATGTTAATACTTCAAAATTCGTTATCATATCGCCAATAAAATCAATATTTTTCGTTATTCTGTTGTACGTCAGCTGCTTTCGAATCGTCGGGTTACCGGGATGCGATCAACTAATGTATAATACTAAACTACGAAAAGTCCTTCAGGTCTGAACCGACAGGAACAGATAGCCTCCCCATTTCTTGGTTTTTCGATTTTAGCTAATTTTACTGGAAAACACGAAGGTAAAATGCGTGGAACCTAATTAAAGAAGATTCAATCCCAGTTCTCGTCAACATTGAATTTGAATGAGAATATCGCCAAATTAGTCCTCTACAGCCAAGTTGGCTTCATTTATGACAACCTATTTTGGTCGCCAAATTCGGCGATATTTCGCCAACTGTCGCCAAGTTTGGCGAGAATTTGACGTTGGCGAATATAAATATATAATGATAAGCATATAATAGGATTAATGGTTACAACAATGAAAGAAAATTTGCCGAAACCATGTTAACTAAAACTCATAAGTTAAACCCGTTTATGGATGAATTCTGCTGTCTTGTTTGAAAATGTCAGCCACCCTAAAATTTCAAACCGCTATATCTCAGGCATTTTTTAAGATAGAGGCAAAACAAAAATTGTTCCGGATTCTCCGGATCAAGGCCGAACATTTAACGAAAAAAAACTTTTAGGATTTCTAATTTTTTTGCACATCTTTTTGAATTTGAAATTGAATTTGGCTATTTTTACCTTTTGAATTTGGCTATCAAAGCGCCCCCTTTCGTTGAAATATCCCCAAATTCTGATTGAACCTGCTTGCCATAGCCAAAAATATAAAAAAAAATCTGGTTCAATTTGAAGCATAACTTCATACACTTTTAGATGGTACAATAGTGAAAATGGAACAAAAATATCGATTGCAGCGCCCCCTTTCGTCGAAATATCCCCAAATTCTGATAGAACCTGCTTGCCATAGCCGAAAGCATAGAAAAAAAATCTGGTCCAATTTGAAGCATAACTTCATACACTTTTCGATGATATAATAGTGAAAATGGAACAAAAATATCGATCACAGCGCCCCCTTTCGTCGAAATATCCCCAAATTCTGATAGAATCTGCTTGCCATAGCTAAAAACATAGAAAATAAATGTGGTTCAATTTGAAGCATAACTTCATACACTTTTCGATGGTACAAAAAAGACATACACAGACGGACGGACGGACAGACATTTTGTAAAAACATGTTTTTCGGAATCTCTGACCCCTAAAACGTGTAAATACGTCGAAAACCGGGAGTCGAAAAAAATTTCGATTACAATACTTTCTTCTATTATAGATAGAAGAAAGTAAAAATAAAACACATTTTAAAAAACATGATTTGTAGAAAAGGCAAAAAATTTCGTTTTTCTCTCATTCATAACTCCATAATATGATTAGTCGAGTAATTTCATCAATTAAATATGTTACCTAACAGCTTTAATTCCTTCATGTTTCTGTTTAACTTATCAGATACAAATTAACAAACCCCTTCCCCACCCCTCACCGCCCAAAAAGCTTGATTTTGCTTAATTTTAATTTAACATCAGATGTTCATTGGATTGTCATGTAAATATACTGGTCTGCATGGGCCGAAATATTCAGATCCCGGACCAGAGGACAGCTGTCTTTGACTGTCATCGGCCCAGTGTAAAATTAAGCTATATTACGTACAATTAAAAAAAAAATTAAGAATATTGCATACATATTTATACAAAACATTTTAAAGTACAGCATTTTTCCGATTATATATTTGCAACCCATATAAAATTACGATATTAATCATCACATAGTCACATTCAAATGAAAATTCGTTAAAAATTGAATATTGTTTAGAAGAGAGGGAAAATATTATTAAAAATATCATAATTTTGAAGCTGTATAAAGTAGTAAATAATTATAGATTTTTAAAAATAAAAATTGTCTTTTATTTATTAAAACAAAATAAAATTCTACGATTCCGTTAACAAATGTAGAATACTCAGAGCAAGGACTGCAGAGACCAGATTTCTTTGTTATTTGGTCAAAAAGTCGGCCCCTGAATCAACTCGGAATTGGTGCTTTAGCGGCTGTCTGTTTATTAGAAGGTCTAAGAGCGACACCTATTGGGCGATTTACACCAAAAACTAATCAGCACCAATTTATATCAGGGACTAAGTGATTCTAAAGTTTTATTAAATTCTGTGCATCAACTCTTGAGATAGAGTGCCCACAAAATTTTGGCACATACAGACAGACAGAGTCACATAGACTCACAGAAAAGAGTCAAATCGTGTTCAGGACCTTCTACAACGTATAAATCCGTCGAAAACCGGAAGTCGAAAATTTTCATGAATCCAATACTTTCTTCTTGTAAAGATAAAAGAAAGTAAAAATATACATAATAAAAAAAAAATTATATTTTCTATACCGTACCGTTTTTAAAAGGCGATATAAGAATTCATTCGCGTCATTAGAAATTCTATTCGCCACTGGCGAGTAAATTGATGTATTTTCCCACCCTTAGGAATATTCTACAAAGAAACATCTAATTACATGCGTAATTAAAATAGCTCATTTAACGTCTCGAGCAGTTTTTGCTTCAATTAATTGCAATAAAATTGTTGCATTTATTTTAAATATTCGATCTCATGGAGTTCTATAAAAATGCTTTTGTTTTATTAACAATAAATAAATATTTTTAAATTGCAACATTTTAAATCTGCAATTAAATTTAGTCTGTAATCAATTTTTAATTAATTATATCACACTTGGTATAAAAATAATAGATTACTTTTCCATTACAATAGAAAGGAAAAAGTTAAGGAGGCAGAAAAATGTAACCCATGTGCTAAAAAGGAAGGAAACATTCTTGAAAGAAACATCTGACTTAATAAGCTATTAATTTGGCTCATTAAATGTCTAGATTACTTTTTGTTTTAATTAATAGCAATTAAACACTTGCATTTATTTAAATTATTCGACAATTTTTAATCTCATTGAATTTTATAAAAATACTTTTTCTTTATTTTTATATCAACAATATTTCTGCTATTTAAGATAAATAAATATTTCCAATTTGTAACAATTTAAAACTGCAATTAAATTTAAACTGTAATAAATTTATAATCAAGAACCTCAAAATTGGTATAAAAGCAATAGAATAATTTCCATGGCAATGAAAAGGAAACACTCAAGGTGACAAAAGATGTAACGTATGAGACAGAAATGATGGAAATATTCTTGAATTAAACATCTAATTAAGTAAGTTATTAAACAAGCTCATTTAAGGCTGTTCTCAAATCCAAATTGCGTAGTTTATGAGACATTTTTAAATTCATTTTTGTTCGAAAACTGATGAAAGTGGCAGGTGTTCTTATTCAAAAACTTTGTAATCGAAAAACGTTTTCTAATTTTTTTTTCTTTAAAGGCAGAAGATCTTTCAGAAAACACTGTCAAAGTCGGCCTTTTGAACCGAATTCCCGATATTACAGCGCCAGAAAGGAGAAAAAGGCGTGGTCACGTGACAGGGATAGCTTATAACTGGACAGGTAATTTATTTATCAAAAAACCAAAATCTCCTTTCGATTCCAAATCACTTCAATAGTCCAACCTGCCAATTTTATGCATTTGCGTTTAAAAGTGCGAGTCAGACATTGTGTCAGAAAGTTTCACGTTGTTGAGCAGGTCATTTAATGTCTAGAACAGTTTTGCTTCAATTAATAGCAAATAAAATGTTGCATTTATTTTAATTATTCGATCATATTTAATCTCATGGAACTCTATAAAAATGATTTTTATTAACAATATTTCTGCTACTTAAGATCAATAAATATTTTTATATTGTAACATTTCAAATCTGCAATTAAATTTAATCTGTAATCAATTTTTAATCAATATCACATTTGGTATAAAAACAATAGAATAATTTCCCATGAAAATAAAAATTAAAAAGTTTAGAGGACAAAATATGTAATCCTTGGAATAAAAATGAGGGAAATATTCTTGAAAGAAACATCTAATTAAAAGCGTTATTAAAATAGCTCATTTAATGTCTGGAGCTGTTTTTTCTTCAATTAATTAATTAAATGCAGAATTAACTTTAATTATTCGATAATTTTTAATCTCATCGAATTCTCTAAATATGCTTTTTCTAACTTATTTGTTTATTATTGCTGCAAAACGAATATTTCAATATTTTATTCCAAAAATTTTCACACAAACATGTAGTTCTTCCGCGCATCCATAACTAGATTGCAAAAAGAATTTCAAAAGAACATGTCTGTTTTTTTATTTAAACGAATCTGCATATTTGAAAAGCAACCAAACGGTTAAAAAATCACTTTTAGAGGAAAGAGTTATCGAAAATTAAACAGACAATTCCATTACTTGCAACATAATTTTCTGTTACTCGTTGCGGGGGGAATAATGAAATTCGGAAGAATTTTATTCTTTTCCTTCTTCTGGAAAGAAATATAACGCTCGTCAGTCGGTTTTGAAATTTTCAACTTGAGGTTGTTTTTTTTTCTTTTTGAGGCAAGGCCTCAGAATAAAAATAATAAGCAATATAGCTTAAAATTTTACCCAAACTGTCTTATTTTCGTGGAAATTATGTTCTCGCATATTGTTCTCAAATCCAAACTACCTACATTCTGACATACATTCCTGAAATCGTTTTTTTTTTTTTGTTGTTGTTTGTTTGTTTGTTTGTTTGTTTGTTTGTTTTTGTTTGTTTGTTTGTTTTCCGTAAACGCAAAAGCTTTGCAAGTGTTCTTATTAAAAAATTATGAAATCAAACAGTGTTTTGCATTTTTCGATAAAGGTAAAAGATATTTCAGAATATTATGTCAAGTTGGGGTTTTGAACAGAATTTCTGGGTACGACAATCGAAGACGGTGCAGGCTCTTCTCGGTAAATTGTTATTTAATTAACAGGGACTTTTAAGTAACGTATTAATGCGGTAACAGGTTCTAACACAATAACAATGTTATTTATCCTGTTATGTTAAATAACGCCCATCCCTATCTCCTTCCTATCTTTGCTCTGAGGTGAGAAGTGATTTGGATTCGCAGTACCCTATTTAGCGACTTAACTCGCGTTTGACGTGAAATTAACAGTTAAAAATCCAATAATAAAAAAATTTAAAGCAAAAAAAATTATAAAATATGATTTTAATAGAGGGATTTTATCGGTTCTCTAACTTCTATGTACAGGGCTATAAAATGCACCGGATATCGATGCTAGGTGCGAGTTGCATCAAAAGTGATTACCTTGTCAAACTCTTTCAACTTATTACAAACGGTGAAGTTTTTTTTTTTTTTTTTTTAATTATTCTGAATGTGTTGGAAAGTATTTCATAATCTATGCTTTAAGCATGATTTTTCTTTCTTGATTCGGAAAAACTTTATTTTTGCAGCCGGCTCAAAACGGTTCATTTCATCAATTAAAAATTTCTTCTTACATAGAAATAACTATTAATTGTAAATATTCCTTCATGACAACACTTCATGATTTTTATGTCCCTAAAAAGCTGTTTGAATGGCAAATTTATTATTTATACCCAACCACTGACAGAAATCTAAAATAGTCACAATTCTTATTCTTTTAAAATGTCATTGTGCAACTACGGTCGGAAGACATGAGTTTTTTCAAGTAATGCTTAAAAAGGACTTCAAACAGAAAGGGTGACAAGGGATATCCTTTGAAACTGGCTTTTACAGGAGTTTCACAAATAACACCTGTTAAATTTTTTTTGCCTTTAAAAAAAAAAAAATTGTGAATAATTAAAATATTTACTTTGAGCTAGAACCGTTTCGGGCTGAGTCCGTCTCTATACTGTGTAGTGTGGATGTTCTACTACATTAAACAAAATTTTCTCCCTACAAAAAAAAAAAAAAAAAAAAAAAAAAAAAAAAAAAAAAAATACAATGTAAAAAAATATATATATAATAGGAATTAGAATTAGATTCCGGAATTAGAATCCAAATTAGAAACCTTATTTTAAAGTAATTTCGGTGGGGGGGGGGGGGGGGGGCTCTTAAAATTAGAGGAGAAGCTCGCATTTAAATTGTCTTTGGAACATTCAGGCCCTGGTTAGCGTAGCGTGAATAGAACACAATCTATGAAATATTTATTAAAATCTTACGAAAGAAAAAATAAAAATTTAAAATATTTCATTCATGTTTCAGTATTGGTATGATCTGTTAACTGGTCGTAAATTATAAATGTGGAATTTCAATATACAGACTATATATTCTCAAATATCTGTCATTAGTAAAAATTTCAAGCTAAATAAGAATGATAGAGAAGGAAAAAAACTTACCAAATTTTCTTTTTCTAGTCGACTAGTAGAAGATGCAGTCGCAGAAATTCAAATGCAAGTTTTCAGCCTAGTGGTTTTTATTTCCTTAACATAAACTGATATATATATATATATATATATTTATCTTAAGATCATCTTAACCAGTATCTGTCACGTATTCATTATCGACGACGTAGCAAAATATAAGTCCTTTCAAACATTTACTTAAAAGATCTAATCTTTACATTCGTCATTATTGTTTTCTAAAAGCATTTAAGGCACAAAGCTTTTACTTGTAGTTTATTTGTTTATTAGTCAAGTAACTCTTTCATAAGTAGATAACGTTGAAGAGTTCCTGTTCCATTGTAAAACAAGACTCACTATCATCAAGACTCGATTAATTACACGATAATCAATGATTTGGTTTTTCAATTTGCCTGAATTCAAAATGAATAAGCATACAAGGAAGTGAATAACGTAGAAAAAATTTTCACTTTCTATAGCTGATCTTTATATTCGTAATTATTAATAATGTATGCATATAATCAATTTCCTGATCTATACATACACCATGTTTCACATAATTATTTCTTAAAGAATAATAAAATGACTGTGGTTATACACAGTGGCCTGACTAATCGATGTTGATTACAGTCCATATTTTGAGCTGCTGTAAATTTGCAGATTGGTTTCGGGGTACTTTGGGAAAAATTCAGGCTTAGGGACACTGGACATTGTTTAGTGGCACTTTTGGATTAAGGGTGCTCTCAAATCAAATGGGGCTAATTTCTGACACATTTCTGAATTCATTTTTGTTCGGAACGCACGAAATTGGCATGTATTCTTATTAAAAAACTATGTAATGGAATGGGTTTTTTTTCATTTTTTGGTAAATGCAAAAGATCTTTCAGAAAATACTGTCAAAGTTGTCGTTTTGAACCGAGCTTCCGGACGCGACAGAACGGAAAGAAAAAAAATCCTCGCGTGACAACAATTGTTTATATACCGAAAAGTAATATATTTATCAAAAATAGAAAGCATCATTCGACTCCAAATCACTACAATAGTCAGGCCTGCGAAGTTTATGCCTTTATTTTTAAAATTGAATCAGAAAGTTTCACGTTGTTGAGCAAGGAATTTGAGAATCACCTTAAGGTAGTTCACAAATGACCTGCTCAACAACGCGAAACTTTCTGACTCATTTTATGACTAATTTTTAAACGCAAAGACAGGAAATTGGCTGGCCTAATCATTGAAGCGATTTGGAATCGAAAAACGTTTTCGATTTTTTGATAAATTAATTACTTATCGAGTTATAAGCAATTCTTGTAACGTAACGACAAGGGATTTCCTTTCTTGTGCTGCCTCTTCAGGAATTTAGATCAAAACGCCTACTTTGACAGTATTTTCTGAAAGATCTACCTTTACCAAAAATAGAAATCATCTTTCGATTACATATTTTCTTAATAAGAAAACATGTAAATTTCGTGCGTGAACAAAAGAATTCAGAAATGTGTCAGAAAGTATATTTCTTTTGGATTTGAGAACAGTGCAAATGTGTAAAAATAAGTATCTCAAATATAAAAAAATGATGAAAATGTGCAAATTTAACACCTAAAATGTAAAAGATGTTACACAAATACAACACCTTCAATATTGCGCTATTCAGATAAATGCTACATACATAGAGAATCTTGAGTACTTTTATCTTAAGAAAAAAAAATTTGGGGATCTCAAATTCAATTTCTATCCTAGATATTCGGATAATTTCATTTCTCTCTAACAAAATGCTGTAGATAACTCGATGGTAAAAATTCATGCATTCAAAATTATATACTTCTTTTTCTTGCTAAAAGGTGTAAAATAAAAAGAATATAAACAGTAAAATAGGTTTTATTAGAGTCTTGACATATGTTTCAGCTCAATCTGAGCTATTATCAAAACAAACAAAGATATTCTAGGAATGCACGGTCTGTGAATTTATTTATGATACGAGTTAAATGAACGAGATACTAAAATAACTTCAAAGACATGTTTATAATCTATTTATTTTACACCTTTTAGCAATTACAAAGAAATATAATTACAAGGTGTTATAATTTGTTATATTCACAAAATTAAATAAAACAAATTAACCTGAAAAATCTATATATATATATATATATATATATATATATATATATATATATATATATATATATATATATATTCATTCATTCTTTTCTATTTTCGGAATAAAGTTAGGAATAGCATGCCTCTACAATGTTTATATCAGGCCTGTGTGTATTGCACAATTTAACCTTACAAACTTGAATCATTTTTATTGTGTTTGATGTAGAATATATTTTTTTTCACAATTTGTGAACATATCTGAAGTAAATGATTTGTCAACTTTAAAAAGATATACCTCAAAATCTATCTCTGTCCAAGGTATTCAGGGAATTCCATTTCTCTCTAATAAAATGCTGTAGAAAATATTTTGCTTTGTGTTAAACAACGCATTAGAAAATGGTTTTAGCCATTCAAAATTAGATTTTTTTTATTATTATTAAAAGAATAAAATGAATACCATGTCACTGCGATGTTTAAATCAAGTGTTATTACATCGCTTCTTACTGATACAATCCTTACAAACTTTGGTCATTTGTACTGAATTTGATTTAGAATCAATTTTTCATAATTTTCCAACATATCTCAAGTAAATGATTTGTCAACGTTCAAAAGACATATCTCAAATTCTAACTCCATCCAAGGTAATAGAGGAATTCATTTATCTTACAAAATGCTGTAGAATACTTTGCTTGATAGAAAAACTGCATTAGAAAAAGATTTCTATGCATTCACAATTAAATAAAACAAATTAACCTAAAAAAAAAATCACTTTTTTTAAAAAAAATACAGAATAAAATAAGCATCAATACCAAGTCACTACAATGCTTAAATAGAATCTTATTTCCTCTTCTGTGCTGCACAATCCTTATAAACTTTGTTGATTTTTATTGAATTTGATTTAGAATCATTTCTTTTGTAATTTGTCAACATACATCTGAAGTAAATGCATGAAATTTTGAAAGGCGTTACCTTATTTTATTTTAACCATTTTGCATCATTAGCGTATATATGGGTGAATTTCCTAATTTCGAAAGAATTTTACTCTATGTAAGCACGAAACGTCTGTCATGAAATAAAACGAAAATTACTATTCAGAATTTCCGGTATCAATTCGGAATTTCTGTATAAAAGAGAATAAATTCCGGAAACTCCCGCATATATTTGCGGTAATGCTGCAAATGAGTTTATTAAGTTGTCTTCGAGAATAGACTTTTCTCGGACCAAAAAGAGCTCAAAAAAGTTTTTTTGCAGTTTAAAATATTAAAAATTCTATAACCAATATTTTCATAACAGCTAAAATCAAAATCTTATCTGCGTCTAAAAGCAAACCATATATATATGCATATTTAGCAGTTGGTTAATCAAAAATCGTTCAGCTGAATTTTAAACTTTACTTCATCTAAAGTATTTTTTCTAGATATTGATCTTTATTTTTTAAGTAAAGCACTTTAAAAATAAATCCTCATTTAGAATTTAGATGCAGAAGTTTAAAATTCAGTTAAAAACAGCAAGCAACCAAGCTTTATATCATCGAACAAGGAAGCTACATGTGTAGGTTTCTTCTTCCATGCTTTTTATCGTGTAGAATTTTCAGAATACGTTACAATCACCCACGTTTAAAGAGGTAGATGTTCTTAAAAAATATTTTCACATATAAACAAATTTCCTTGATTTTCAAGTACTTTTACGAAATCCCATGAATTTCCAGATTAATAAAGTTCCCTAATTTCCAGAATCTGTACCCACCCTGTTGGTTGGTCTATTCCTTGCTATTTTTTAAATAGATAACATTAATATAAGTCAAAGGCAACACTAAAAATCCGAAAAAAAAAATGTTAAAAAAAGAAGGTGGGACACTTTTCAGTTACTGTAAGCCAGTGTGTATCTACTCCTGCTCGGCTACAAATTTTTATGATTTTTTACCAATATTTTCCATGCCAACAATAAATAATTACTGATGAGAGCTTTTCTGATACTTAAGTTTAGAAGGTTTCATTTTCTCATATTTATAAATCTTAAATTTCACAATGACGAATATAATTAAAATTGTAAAATAGCTGATAATAGATAAGCAAGGAAACAAATTAAAAATAACTAAAATCATTTAAACCTTAACATTAATAACAACTAAATCACATTTATTTTTGGAAACATCAACTTTAAAGCATTTTCCGAACGATTATTTTATTTTATAGGAAAACAGAAATGTTACTTAATTATTTGGTATCTGAAAACACCAGAAAATTCCATGCATGATATGTGATTGTGAATGAAAATGATTTTGTGACTGTGACAGAAAGTAGAGAGTTAGAACTTCAAAACACCCATCAACGACAATGGAAGAAAAAACATTTAATGTAAATGAAACCAATTATTAATTAGTTTATGCCATTTATTAAATAGGATTAAATTAGAGGGAAATAGGATTAAACTATATATACAAATATAATTATTAAGATGTCATAGCACAGTTCTCTCTAACCTCTAACTTAAAACCAAAATATACGCAAAAAGCATTGTTTAAAAGGAAATTTTAATACAATTACAATAAAAAAGTTTTTTCAAGTGAAAAAAAAGTCTAATGTATGAAGAAACACACATGTCGTTACATTTACAAAACTGTAGCCTGTGTATGTGTAGTAACAATGAAAAGTAAAAATGAAAGTAACAGTACGCGTCTGAGAAATTGCATTCTAAAGTTTCAATATCCATTTATCTTTAATTATAATTTATAAATGATTGTAACAAGAAATAATTCATATTTTGGAATGCTTTTTTAAGTGTAGACATATTCGGAATAAACGGAAAATTCAGAATAAAACGAAAAACAAAAATTGATTAATTGGAAGTTCAGGAGCCCCCAAAGAAACTTTCTAAATTTACCTAATAAGTTTTTTTAACATACACTGAAAAATAAATTTCTGCAGTCATGAGAAATTAACGAATTATCACCCCAGTATAAATCGAAAAAATAAAATAATAAATTCACCCCGTCCCACCTTAAATTAAACAAAACAAAGAATTCTATAGCAAAATGGAGCATTTTACTCCTGAAAAGCCTTTGATAAACTTGAATGTGTCTTAAAATTGCATCAAATGTGAATTTTCAAAACTTCTTTAACATTAAACATTAAAAAATCCCTGCAAAGAGATTGATCCAGGGATGAGATGATTGACAAAAGAGCAAAAAAGCTGAAAGCTGCGCGAACGACGTTTGAGCAATAAGTTATGAATTTCAAGCGCAACAAATATTATAATTGCTATTAAAAAATATATTTTTTAAATAAAATAACTATATATAAATAAATATATATATATATTACATCAGTTTAGCTTTGAGTACATTAAAAGAAATTTATTAATAAGAATTATGTAGAAATTATTTACTTACTCTAATTAAAAGTCTATTTTACCGAGATACAGCACATTAATAAAATCCTTCAATGGCATGAACGTTTTTTAATTGAAATTTTGAAAAATAGTAAGACACTTTTCACCAACTAATCAGTGCTGTGGTTATTGCAGATTCCAGATCATTTTAACCAGTCAGCTTGAAGCTAGTTTTTGGATTTTTTTAATAGATTTTTTAAAATTTAATTTTTTTTGCATTTCATAGCAAATTTTCTACATTAATAAAAGAAATTTTGTTTCAATCTTTTAACTCAACGCAGTAAATTCCGACGAAATTCGCATTTTTTTAGCAATCCTTTGACAAAATTAGCTTATTTTCAGCTGTCTTTTGACGAAATTCGCTTATTTTCAGCGATCCTTTGGCAAAATTTAGCGTTTTTACATTGATCTTTTGGCGAAATTCGCGTTTTTACGGCGATCTGTTCTCTTGACTAAATTCGCGCTTTTTTTTTACGATCCTTTGACAAAATTTGCGTTTTTTTCAGCGATCTTTTGGCGATTTTCACACGATCCTTTGAAGAAATTCGTGTTTTTTCAGCGATCTTTTGACGAAATTCGTGGGGTTTTTTTTCGCGATCTTTAGACAAATTTCAGATGTTTCAGAAAATACGAAAATGGCAAAACTGCGGATGAATCTCATGCCTAGATTGATCTCATCTATCCAATGGTTAGAAAAAAAAATATTGAAATGCGAACGGGTATACATTAGTGAACGGGTATTTTAGCATGAGTGAAAAGAGAAAACTGCGCAAATGTGTAAAAATAAGTATCTTGAAAGTGAAAAAATGATGCAAATTTCACACCTAAAGTGTAAAAGACTGAACATTTACTGCACGTTCAATATTGCACATGGATGCAAGAAGTCCATCCAAGCGAAGACTGAAAACATTTCTGAGTATTAGAAATAACCAAATAAAAATGGGCTAGAAGAATTCTATGTCTTGCATTATGGCTAAAAATTAACCTCTTATATTAAAAGAAGGGGATTCAAAGTTCTGGATAGTAAAATTGCTATTATTTAAACATATAAAGTAGAATCTACTATCAATCAAAAATCTCTCCAAGACTGAAATCAGTCCTGACACTGAGGTCTTGCACCCATGATATTGCAATATTCATATAAATCCTACATACTTAAGAGCATTTTGAGTACCTTTATCTTAAGATCTAAGAATAAAGTTTTTGGTGATGTCAACTTACAAAAAGATATATCTCAAAATCTATTTCTATCCACGGGACTTTCATGTCTCTCTCACAAAATGCTGTAGAATATTTTGCTCGATTGGGAAAACTACATTAGAAAAAGGGTTTTAGGCATTCAAAATTAGATAAAATAAATCAACCGGAAAAATCATTTCTGTTTTCAGACTAAAATTAGGAATAGCATGTCTCTGCAATGTTTAAATCAAGCCCGTGAGTATTGCATAATTTAACCTTACACACATTTTTAGTGTGTGATTTAGAATAATTTTTATTTTCATAATTTATCAACATAGGGTGAAACACCCAGTTCCCAGTTATTGACACCTAATCAGTAACTGACATTTGATCAATAATCTAACTCAAATAAGCATTTTGTTGTAAAATTCTTCAAAGTAATGCCATTTAGTAGTAAATGATACACTTATTTTTATTTTTGAATCAATCTATTCACCACTAGAGGGCCAAGAACATATTCAATGAAGAAGAAACTTTTGAGAATACAAAATGTGTCATTTTGAAGCAACCATCTTATTTCTAAAATTAAGGAAGTGTTTTTCTAATTTTCTTGTAATGCAACCATCTTAATTTTTTTTCTTAAAGTTATACTGGTAGAAATTAATTTAAATATGCATATGATTTATTAGGGCGATGATATAGGGTTTATAGTTATTTAATTTAGCTTAATGGGGGGGGGGGGGGTGCCAGTTACTGGTTCCTAGAATTTCATTTCACCAGTTTCTGACAGATGTGTTAGTTATTGGTTATATTAAAGAAAATTGAAATCTATTATTTGAACTGTTTAAAAATGCATAATAAATTAAGTTTGTGTTGCAGTAAACACCATTAAAATTTAAATTATTATCCCACCTTTTTATAATAAATATTAATGTATTTTGTTTTTATAATAAAAAATAAAGTAAGCATTTTAATCTTTTCAGTGTCAGTCACTGGCTCACTTTGTGTCAGTTATTGGTGTTCCAAAATAGGGATAGTGTCAGTTACTGGAGTTTTTGACCATATTTATGAATACAATTAATTTTTAACAATAAAAATGTATAATTTTTCAAAATTTTGCTAACAATAATTTTGTAATATATCTCTATCCTTTCAAAAGTAAAGATAAGTATAAAATATATTTAAATTTTTGTAATAGTGATTTGAACAAGAAAGAATACTTAAGATGTCAGTTACTGGGGGTTTCACCCAATATCTGAAGTAAATAAGTTTGAAAAAATATATCTCACACACACACAAATTTAATTTCTATCCAAGGTTATTTATAGAATTGAATTTCTCTCTAACAAAATGCTTAGAATTTGCTCGACGGAAAAACTGCATTAGAAAAAAGTGTCTAGGCATTCAAAATCACATAAAAGGAATTAAAATACAAAATCACTTCTTTTTTTGTTTTCAGAGTAAAATTATAAATATCATGTCACTACAATGTTTAAATCAAGTGTTATTACATCCCCTGTGTTGCACTGTTGATGTAAGATTTGGATCACTTTTATTAAATTTGATTTAGAATCAATATTTTCATAATTTTCCAACATATATCCGAAATAAATGATTCGTCAACTTTGAAAAGACATATCTGTAAATTTCTATCCACAGTATAACAGGAATTTCATTTTTCTCCAACAAAATTCTTTAGAATATTTTGCTCGATTTAAAAACTGCATTAGAAAATTAGTTCAAAATTAGGTATTCAAATTTAGAAAAAACAAATTAACCTAAAATGATTAATTTTCTTTATTCATTCTTTTTTATTTTCAGAATAAAATTTGAAATACCATGTCTCTACAATGTTTAAATCAAGACTAAGTGTGTTAGACAATTTAACCTAATCAATTTTTCCATAATTTATCACATGCATGTGAAGTAAATAATTTCTCAACTTGATGAAAAGCTGCATTGGAATAAAGTTTCTAGGCATTCCAAATTACATAAAAAATATTAATTTACAAAATCACTTCTTTTGTTTTCAGAATAAAATTATAATTACCATGCCTCTACAATGATTAAATCAAATGTTATTGCATCCGCTGTGTTGCACTATTGATACAAACCTTACAAATTTGAATCATTTTTATTGTATTTAGTTTTGAATAAATTTTTCATAATGTCAACTTATCTGAAGTCAAAAAGTATGCAAAAAGCATTGTTTAAAATTCAATGGTGAGGGTCAAGGTAAGAGAGTGCCAAGCCACATTTCTGAACTTCTGAGATATTTCAATTTGAAAATTTGATCAAATACTCAAATCAAGATATATAGCATAAAGTTTTTCGCCAGTATCTTAGTAACATTTGAGATATTCTGAGTAACAATATGAAATTTCTTTAATGATATTACTATTACTTTTTTGTAAATTAGCTATCTTCATTGGGGGCATAAACATCTGGGGCAAAGACGAAACCTGGGGCATATGCTGCCACCAAGTGACATTACAGGGCTCGCTCCCAGCAAAACATGACTGGCAAATTCCCTGACCAAATTTCAAAAAATTATCTGACCAAATCTCAAAAAATTCTGACCAAACGGTCATAAAGCAAAATTTGCTAATTTTTGCAATTCTTTGTCAAAAATTTGTTTTTGTTTTTTCCGTGATCGCTCTTTAAAATTCTCTATTTTTTCCCCCGAGACTAAATGATGAATTTCGCATCATTTTTCATTTTTTCTCCAAAACTTTTCATGACTTTTTGGAAAATATTTGTAAATTCCCTGACTTTTTCTATATATTTTAAAATTTCAGTGACTACTGTGAAATTCCATGACTTTCCAGATTTTCCATGACGCTGGGAACCCTGTATTACAAACAAATTATATGTAGGGTATTATACTTTACAATATTAAACAGCAGATTACAATGTTAGATTTATTTCACCAAAAATGTGGCGTGGCACTTTCTTGCCCCGAACCCTAAAATTTTAATACAAAGTAAAAGTTTTTTCAAGCGAAAAAAAAATAATAATAATAAAACAAAATGTCAAATTCTTTAATTTGCATGAAGAAACACACATGTGGTTAAAGTTTTTAAAACTAACCTGTGTATGTGCAGTTTGAAAATGTTATGCACCCCTGTATAAATATAAAAAATAATAATACTAAATCCACCCCAACCCACCTTAAATGAAACAAAAGCAAACGTGCAGTTATAGTGCGCGTCTAAGAAATCGCATTCTGAATTTTCATTATCCATTTATGTTTAATTATTATACTCACACTCTATAAATGATTGTAACAAAAAATTATTTTTGAATGATTTTTTGCATATAGTGTGACATGTTCGGAATAAACGGCAGATTCAGAATAAAACAAAAATCAAAAATTGATTATTTGGAAGTTCCTGTGTCCTCAAAGAAACTTTCGAAACTTGCCTATTTACAGACACTCAAAAATAATTTTTTGAAATCATGAGAAATTCCTACGAATTATCACCCCTGTATAAATATAAAAAATAATAATACTAAATCCACCCCAACCCACCTTAAATGAAACAAAACAAAGAATTCAATAGCAAAATGGAGCATTGTACTCCTGAAAAGCCTTTGATCGTATCGTGTCTTAAAATTATATCAAAATGAGCATCAAATGGGAATTTTCAAAACTTCTAAAAGAAAAGAAAGAAACCTGTTTACCTTTGAAAAACTTCACCAAATAATTTTGCATCTATAAAACGATATCAAAATATGAATCACGTGATATCTTACAATACTTATATGACAAGAATTACAAGAATTTACAAGAAAAACCTTTGGGAAACTTCAATAAATGACATTAACGACAATGACATCAACATTATCAACATTAACGAAAATGAGAATCATGTGAAGTCTTACAATATATACTTATGCAAAAATAACTACAATATTAAAGAGTGTAATTTCTTTATTAAAAAAAAAAAACGATATTTACAACACTTTACACAACATGCAGCACTGATAATCATTACATTATATTTATGTATGTACAGTATATAGATCGTGTACTATTTAACCACGATTGACACGAACTGGTCTGTAAACTCGAACTGGTCTGGTATTAGCAACTCGAGCAACTGGCCTGGGTTTAGCAACTCGAACAACTGGCCTGGGAATAGAAACTGCGGAAACTTGCCTGGGATTAGCAACTCGAGCAACTGGCCTGGGATTAGCAACTTGGTTAACTGGTCTAGAATTAGGATTGCCAACACTACTTAAACTAACAAACAGCCTGTGCAGTAGTCCGTTCTCACCGAACGTTATATTCATCAGGGATTTGGGATTTCTCCTTACATATGCAAAAAACAAGTTAATTAAAGCAGTTTTAATTGGTGCAAAGTCTCTCTGAATTTCAGCAATAGAGTAATAGTGAACTTGAGCGTCAGTGGATGTCTTGAACATGTCTCTGTGCTTTTGTAGGAAATCAAAAACTTCATCTTTCAAAGTATTCACCCCAGCATAATTTTCGTAGATCAGGTTATCAAATAAATCAACAAGTTGAGGTGAGGCATCATGAGCATATCTCAAAACTTGTTCCGTGTAATTATTCATTAATTTATTTACAATAGGTCGGGCACGTTGAAAACTACGATCGGCTTGCTCGTAGAAATGTCGAGGAACTTTTACTACTGTGCCTTGAGGAGCATTGTAGGTCTGCCTCTTCATCATTTCCCAGATTAAAGGTGAAAAAGATGCTTTAGCTATCACAATGACTTGAAATACATCCCACATGGACTCAGGATTGTTTAATATATCATAAGCCAGAGGTATTACAACTTTGCTAATAATTGAGTCAGCATCTCCGGCAACTGCTGAACTCAATTCATTAATCACATTAGCAACAACTGGATTCATATAAGCCATCATAAAATCAGGCAATTGTCGCTTATGCCGGATAAGTGTGGGTTCCGATACTTCAGACACATCGCGTTTTCCTCTATAATGCTTGCCAGGAAGGTCAGCCGAGAGAATCTTTTCGTGGATAGATGGTGCAGTAATGTCGGCTAGAAGTTTTTCTAGTAGAGGTCCCATCTCTTTATAGGCTTGCGTAAGCAGCTCTTTATGGGCATCCATAGATTGAATTTCCTTAACATTACGTTTATGAAGTTGGCGAGATCTAGCATTCTGAAAATAAAAATTAATTTTAGCACAATGGTCAATATATAAACAGTCTTTTTAGTATTCTTTATATTTTTAGGAAATATCTTCATAATTTTAAGAAAAGGGGCAAAAAGGAAGAAAAAAAAGCTGAAATAAACTTTCAATAGATGATAAACATTTAAAATTTAAAAGGGGAAATCTAAATTGTTAGATTGAAAATCTAAATTTCTTCTGTTAAATGCAAAATTTTGCATTCCTTTAAAATGACTATTCTTCATAAACAGATCTCTGATTAGTCGCATCAAAAATTTCAAAGCCCCCTCATGCAGAATGGCTACAGAAAAAAAAAAAAAAAAGGTTATATAGCGACAAAAAAATTTCGTCATTTTCTGAAGAATATTAAAGTTCTAAGACTTATCTTATCACCTTAATTTGTGTTTAAATATCAAAAATTCGTATCACGTGCATCTTTTTAAATATTTAAATATTTAATTTTTTTTTTTATCGCATACGATTGTTGGTTTAAATATAACTTTTTTGTCGACGAATCAGTCTCGTGCAAAAACAAATATTTTCGCATATAGACAAATTTCCCCGATTTTCAAGTACTTTTTGAAAGTTCCTGACTCCTGAATTGTCCCTGATTTTTCCAGATAATAGTATTGGTTCAAAATTTATTCTTCCACGTATACGATTACAGAAAAGTGCTTAAGGTTTTTTTTTTTTTTTTTTAAATCTTTTTTAATATATTTTTAAATATGAAATATGCACTGTTAAGGAGTCTACTGATCTAGTACGTGAAAAAAACCTAATTTTGTAAACTATGAATGTGACCTATTTTTATCGATGCACAGACCTATTAATTGATTTTATTATTAATTAATACTAATTAATAATTACTTAATGAAAATATAAATTTGTAAAGAAATCTGCTTTTTCCAAGTTAATTAGATTATACGCGAAATTCATTCGCAGCTGAACAAAGTTCAGAATAAAATTTATTTTTCACTATCATATTTCAACGAAGAGACTATATACGCAAGTAAGCAGTTATCACCGTGGCAATGCTAAGCAAAATATCAAAAAGAAATTAAGTCAGTTAGTCAATTCAACTTAATTTCAAGAAAAAATAAGGACATAGAAACTAAGGACAAAAGAAAATTAGCACTCGGATGAGGGCGCTTAGAAATGAAAGGAAAAATAAGGAATTATAGGTATTTTCTAAGGACAGTGAGAACCCTGATTATACATGCCAACTTTTGAAATTGACAAAGTGTAAGCTTACGCACGAAGGGTATTTCACGCCCCCCCCCCCCCAAGTGAACAACATAGGACCCATCTAAACCATTTTTTTAAGTAATGCAATTTTTTTAAAGCACATAACAGGAAAATATGTTGTTAATACACCAAATACTAATAATAATTAAAAAGGTCAATTAAATTGACTATTATTTAATCAAAAGGGTAAAATATACAAACCCCCACCCATTATAAATTAAACACCCGTTAATAAGCCGATTTTAAAAACATAATGCATGCACTATTTCTTTTTTCTTTCTTTCTTTTGAAAGGAGGAGTTTGAACTTATTGAAAACATAAATTTTCTTTTACATTTAACATATCTTTTACATATAAATATGATTATCATAGCTGACATCATTGTATTCTTTTTATGAGTCAGTTTTCACTATGTTTTGATATACAAAAAGCAGTAAAGGTGTGACATTTTTTGACTGAAGGGCAAGAAGGGTATTTTTTGGATGAGGTTGAAGAATAATGCTATTTTTTAAGCCAATCGGATTAAGGTGCAACACCTTCCTCAAACCGTCTGGGGAGACAAATAGACAATAGACAATCGGGTTGTTTGCTTATTATCATTTGGTTTTCCTAAACAAAATTGGGTATTAAAAAACAAAAACTAATTAAATAAAATATTGGACCAAAATAAGCACTTACTTGACGACTAGAGAAATCTGGAGCCTCAGGAATGTTGAGTGCCTCGGTTGATACCACGAGGTATAACAGAAAGAATACAGCGAACTTGTGCATATTCCTCTTCCTAAAAGAAAAAACAGAATTTATAATTATCACTAAGTTTTTATTTATAATTATCAATAAGAAATTAATTAAATATACTAAAACGTTGACTTTCAAGCTTTATTAAAGTATGAAATAAAATACTAGCAAAAAGGCAATTTCTTGCGTCTCAACCTTAATAAATATACCGGCATCTTTTCTTTTATTTATAGAAGCATTTTTCTTTGTGCAGCAAAAGGACTATTCAACTTTTAGTTTATCATCAATTATCGCAACTTTTAACTTTAAAAATAAAACTTTCTCAGACATAAAGTAGCAGCATAAAAAAAAAATTATTTTTTTAACATTAATCAATAAATATTGGGCTAGAAAGAGATCAGACGTATCACAGCTGTCATTGAATTGCTTCTCAAGTGGAAATCGCGAATGATTGAAGACAGTTGTCATTATATCCATTTACATGCCCATTGAGGATATTTATTATATATAAAAGAAAGAAGCATTTTCTATGCGATTATATTTAGTTAATTTAAAAGAATTAGTTTTTGAACTTTTTGTTCTGTAACTGCCATCTTCTTTATAAAATAAGTATAATTAAAATAAAAAAAATGTGCAGAATTTTTTTTAAAAAAGTGTAAAAAATGTATATGGTTAAGGTGGTTCTCAATTGACTTGCTACGTGAAATTTTCTGACACATTTTCTGGTTCATTTTTAAACGAAAATGCATGAAATTGGCAAGCCTGACTATGGAAGAGATTTTCAATAGAAATGAGTTTTCCATTTTTTGATAAATATATTACTTGTCAAGTTGTAAACGATTCGTACAGGGCTCATAGAGTTTGCTAAATGAAAAATAAGGACTCTGTAAGCACTTCGTTAAAAGAAAACTAGGGACTCTGTAAGGACTTTCTAAAGTTTATAAAAAAAAACAGTATACATGCTTACTCGCATTAAAATTTAATCACAAGGTTGAAATTTGACATAATAAAACATAATTACCCTTTCTAATTAATTATTTTTTTAATGAGTTACAAAATGAAAATAAATACAAAAAATATATAAAACAAACATTTTATTAGTTGGCAATTGATTTTTAGCATCAATTACTTTGGACAGAGAGGAAATTTCTTCATTTTTTTTTCTTTAGCAGATTTCCTATTTTGATTTGATAAATAATTCAATGTCTTTAGTTGTTTTAGCTTTATCGGCTAATTCATTGGCCATACTTTCCAACTGCAATATCTCCTTTTCAAGACATCATATTTTTTGCTTTATAAAACTAATTTAGAGCTGCCATACTTGGCGGATTATGAAAGTTTGGCGATATTTTTTTTTTAAATATTTTACCGACTCGTGTTAAATATTCAGTTCACGTTAAAAATAAGGACTATCAAAATATAAAGAATTTTTAAGGACTTTTAAGGTCCATACGACCCCTGGTGTCACGTCAGGACACGATTCTAGCCTTTCTGGTTACTGTCACGACCGGAATTCGGTTCAAAACACCGATTTTCACGGTTATTTTCTGAAATATCTTCTGCCTATACATTTAAATTTTAAAAGTTGGCAAGTATACTTACATACTAAGAAGGCGTAATTTTTTTTTCATTTAAAGCGGGTTAAGTTTGATAACTGCTTATCCTGGAGACGCTAATAATTATCATTAGTCTATCAACAATTATTATCGTAACTTTTAGCTTTAAAAGTAAAAAATTCTCAGACATAAAGTAACAGAATAAAAAAATTAATTTAACATTATCATTGGGCATAAAAGAGATCAGACATATCACAGCTGTCATTGAATTCCTTCTCAAGTGGAAACCGCGAATGATAGAAGACAGTTGTCATCATTTCCGTTTACATGCCCATTGACGGATTAAAAAAAAAAGCCTTTTCTGTCATTATATTTAATTAATTTGTATTGTATTAAATTTAAAATAAAGACAAAACTAAAAATGAACAATTGACGAAAAAAAAAAAGAACTCGTTTTAATCTGAGGAAAACTATTTTAAAATGAAAACAGAAAAGCTTTCTTTGTCGGATAAAACAGTATCTACAATGAAAATAGTACAAAGCGGGTATATATTTAATACGCACGTTTAGTTGGCAAAAAGAAAATATTTAATAATATTTTAGACCCGTCTGGGTGGGTCTTGAAAAAATTTCTTGAAGAACTGCTTATCCTGGAGACGCTAATAATTATCATTAGTTTATCATCAATTATTATTGTAACTTTTAGCTTCAAAAATAAAAATTTCTTAGACAAAGTAACAGAATAAAAAAAATAATTTAATATTATCATTGGGCAAGAAAGAGATCAGACATATCACAGCTGTCATTGAATTGCTTCTCAAGTGGAAACCGCGAATGATAGAAAACAGTTGTCATCATTTCCATTTACATGCCCATTGACTGATGAAAAAAAAAGCATTTTCTGTCATTAAACTGAACTTTTGAAATGAATGTTATCATTTCCGTTTACATGCCAGTTGTCGTTGACGGATATTATGTAAAAGTCATTTTCTTAATCAAAAAAAAAAAAATTTAAAATAACATCTTTACGTATTTTTTGTTGTTTAACTGCCATCTTCTTTATGCAATCATTGCAATATAAATTAATAGAATTCATTTTTATGTGTATTAAATAAAAAGGCGAAAAAGATTTTTGATTTTAAAAAAATCGGCCTGTAGACAATTAAATCCGTTATTAATTAATTTTAAATTTACATTTTTCTAAATGTCATTGACATTTATTTACTTTGCAAATTCTTTTTCCTTAATTTTATGCGGGAAAATTTAAAATAAAAAAAGTTGTTTCATCTAAATTATTCTCAAGTATTATTAAATAATGATAGGGTGTAATGATAGAAAAATCAATTTACTAAATTAAAAGTAATTATAAAAAATTACTAAAAATCAAAAAGAAAATCTTTTCATGGGTAAACTTGGAATATTTGCTTTTTATTATTATTATTATTATTATTATTATTATTATTATTATTTGATTGTAATAACTACTTATTGCTAAAAAGTTTCATAAGCAACTTTGAATAAAGATAAAATAGTAAAGGACAAAACTGAGAAATTTTATTAGTAGAGAGTGGTTATTAGTATCAATTTTATTAGTGGTCCCTTTTTTAAACTATTAGACATTTAAAAAAAAAGGTAACAAATTAATTTTGTTTAAAAAGTAAACAATATTTTTCTATTTAAGTACTAATTTAATATTAATTAGTTGAAAATAACTATTTTAATATATTTTGCAATCGTCAATGACATGCAGAAAAATTACTCCCAATTAACATATAGTTATCAAGGAGAAGGCTAATAACACTAATATTTTTGAGCATTTAAGAGACATAAGGGCAATAAAATTAATTAGTGATACAATTTACTAAATTAAAATAAATTCCAAAAAATTACTAAAAATCAAAAAGAAAATATTTTCATAGGTAAACTTGGAATATTTACTTTTTTTTTTTTTTTTTTGTTATTATTATTCAATTGTAACAATATAAAATATCCCAACTTTTAAGGATAAAATCTACGAAAATCAAATGGTTAAAATAATCATTAATTGAACAAGAAAACTAATATCAAGCACAATTTATAACTATAAAGTATAAGAATATTGGATTGAACATTGAATTTCACAAAAGTATTGTGGAGAGTGGCGAATGCAGGGGTAGTACTACCCTAGATGATATTTCAGGACATACTTTTTTCGATATTTCAGGACACTTTTGCTTGGCATACTAACCGAAAAAACCCTCAACTCCCTCTTCAATACATTTTATTATCATAAATAGTACACTACATACAGTTTTTTTTTTTTTTTTGTAAAAGTATACATTTAAAAGAAAAGTAATTTTACCAGAACCCTTTGACAAAGCAGCTAAAAAATTGTGATTTTTGCATTACTGAAGGACGATTTTTTCTTCACTGATCAACGAAAATTGCAAAAGATTTTCTTTTTTATAACTGATTGATAGAAATTGGGAAATTTTTTTTGTGACTGAGAGACGAAAACAGCAAGATTTTGAAATGACTTATCAATAAAAATTGCGAATTTTGGTAACTAATTACCAAAAATGAGATTTTTTTTTTGTTTTTTGTGCAAATTGATGAAAATTACTATTTTTAACAATAGATTGAAGAAAACTGTGACTTTCGTCATCGTTTTGCATCAGTAAAAAGGTATACCTATCCCCTATTTGATGATTTCAAATGCCGATATAGCACAAAACTCGCAAAATTTCAGGAATATTAGGACAGACTACCATATTTCAGGATATTTCAGGATGTTTTTATTTTTTTTCAGGAATATCAGGAATTTCAGGACAAGTACTACCCCTGCGAATGGGATTTATTTGACATTAACATGATTTATTAATTTGAAACTAAAATATTGCTAAAAAATTGCGGAAGCAGCTTTGAATACAGATAAAATAGTAAAGGGCAAAACTGAGAAATTTTATTAGTAATTTGTGAGTGGTTATTAGTAGCAATTTTATTAGTGGCATTTTTTTTTATACTATTACACCTTTTTTAAGTAAACATTAATTTTGTTTTTTAAAAATAAACAATAATTTTCCTATTATTTAAGTACTAATTTAATATTAAATAGTTCAAAGTAAATATGTTTTGCAACCATCGATGACATGCCGGAACATTACTCTCCACTCAACAGATGGTATCAAGGAGAAGTTAATAACAGTAATAATTTTGAGCATTTAAGAGACATAAGGGAAATTATTAGTGATATGGATAAGTTCCTTTTCAGAACATATGGATTTATCTCGGGAAAAAAATAAAACTTTTAAGGATAAAATCTACGGAAATCAAATGGTTAAAATGATCATTATTTAAACAATACAATAATATCAAACACAATTTATAATTATAAAGTATAAGAATTGGATTGAACATTGAATTACACAAAAGAATGGCAATATTATTCAGTTTTTGTGGAGGATGGCGAGTGAGATTTATTTGACATTAACATGATTTATTAATTTGAAAAGCTAAATATTTTTTTAGTCGTAAAGACAGCTACTGATTATATTAAAGTATTTTAGAAATATATTATTTTAGAAACTCCTACTGATTAAATCTTACTATTATTTCAATGTATTTTAAAATTATTATGTATTTAAATGTATTATTAATGTATTTAAAATTGTTAGCCCAAGCACATTCTTTTTACAGTTGACACAATATTAATTAGCGATATGGAAAATATTCGCTTCGGTATATATGAATTTATCTGGAGACAAAATCCCAACTTAAGGAAAGTAATTTTCCGAAAATCTGGTTATAATCAGCATTTATTTAACATTTAACTAGATCTAAATTTTCATTCCCACATATATTTAATATAAGTTAAATCATGAAACTGAATCAGAAGTATGAACAATATTTGTGTGCCATTAAAAATAGATCGCAAAAACATCATCCGTAAGCCATTAATATGATTTAAAAGGTGAAAATTTAAAGTTATTTGAACAGAAAAAAAAAAAAAAAGATTAAATATGTTTACTCGTATGGATTAAATCTATTATTTCAATCTTTTAAAACATATGTAAATCCAGTATATTATTTTTACAGTAGACACAAACTTCGTGATACGGAAAATTTCCTTTTAAGAAATGAAAATTTACCTCGGCGTAAAAATAAATCTTCCCAACTTGCAACTTAGGAAAATAATCTACGAAAGACAATGGTTAAAATAAGTATTAATTTAACAAGATAAAAATTCTTACTCCCAGTTAGCCATAATTAAATCATGAACCTGCATCAAAAAGTATGAACAATATTCACGTGTCATTAAAAACAGATTGCAAAAATGTCAAGCTCAAGCATAGAACTTTAATATGATTAAAAAAGTGAAAACTGAAATTATTTGAAAAGTTAAAAGAAAACAAATTAAGATTTAATTTTTTTTTATTCGTACCTCCAACTGATTAAATCTTTCGATTATTTTAGTCTTTTTAAAATCCAGCGCATAAGCACATTATTTTTACAGATGAAACAAAACTAATTAGCGATATGGAAAATTTTCCTTTTCAGTACACATACAGGGATGAGATTGACAAAAAAGCAAAAAAGCGGAAAACCGCGGATCAGCGGAAAACCGCGGAAGAATCTCATGCCTGACATATGAATTTATCTCTGATAAAATACATAAATTCGATCTTAGGAAAATAATCTACGAAAATCAAATGATTAAAATGAGCATATGTTTAACTAATTCTGAATCTCAGCAGGTATAATATTCCTTATATCATTTTTTTTATTTTTACTTTTAAAAAAAATGTGGGCAGCGGTGGGGGGGGGGGGGGGGGGAGAGAATGAGAAAGAATTGATAAGGACAAAATCCAATTCTCATATTACGTAGTTACTATACATACATGATTTTAAAAAAAAATCATTTCTCAAAAAATCATCTATATAATAAAACCGTATGTCATGTGACTGTCCTCAACAGTTCCGGGATGCTGCTTCACTTTTTCATATGCCAGGCAGCCATTTTTATTCAAAATTATTTTTTCTAATAAAACTGCATAAAAGTTACATTTTTAGAAAGATCGTTCAAAATAAATTAATATTTGAGAGATGACTTACGTTCAATTATGTATACATTCTGCAATAACTTCAGTTTCAATTAGGTTCGTTGTTCAAATTCTCTATCCATGAAAATAAACAACAACAAAAAAAAAAAGATTCATTCGTTGTGAACGTTTAAAATATTAAACCATGAATTTTTGGACCGCTGCCTGGTGTAAAAAAAAAATAATCAGCACCAGTGAGACAGTCAAAGTTTACCTTAATTCTGTTCCATACAACTCAACTTCCGGATCTTTTTTGACGTAAGTTGAACTCATGTAATAATATTTAATGGATCAAATTTCGAAAATAATTGTCAGCTTTTATTTTTTGCGCGTGCAAATTAGAAACGATACTTTAATTTGAAATCAAATGTTTTGATTTATGATAATTATTATTTTTCTATTTTCTATTTTAAATGAAAAATGTGAACGTCATGTATTTTAAATTGTAACAACTGTCACGGACGCACCGGAACTGGCGCGATTTTTGTTTTGCGCCAAATATGTTTAAGAATCTCCGCATTAGCGAACATATTGCAAGTGATAAGCAAACGGACATGAAGCATAAATTCTTAAGTGGGTTAAGCGGTTTTTGTCAAGAAAGATGAAATACATAACAACAAAAAATATGCGAAATGCTACCGCGATCGCAAAAGTTCTTGATTTATCTATTAGATTTTTCCAGTTATGCGAGGGATTAAGGAAAAAAATAAATTATGAATAAAAATAATTTGTTACAATGCTTAACATGCATTTAAGGGCGACCAAACTGGTCGCCAGTGGCGGCTAGTTTTTAATAATAATATACCTATCATCTGTAATAAGAAGCTGCCCATGTCGCTTAAGTATAAATTAAGTATTTATTATTTATTTATTAAGTATTTATTATTTAAATATTAGACATTTAAGTATTCAATAAAGGTTTTCATTCAATTAAATATATGTATAAAACAAATTCATGATTTGGAAAAAAATAATGCTTTAGAAGAAATCAATGTGCACATAAAAATATCAAATGAAATTTATATTTATGTCGCAATTACTTCTACTGATTATTTTAAAGTATTTTAGAATATAAATCCAGCCCCCAAGAACATTACTTTTACAGTTGACACAAAATTAATTAGCAATATATAAAATTACAGAGTTCCCAGCAATACATGTCTGGTAATTTCCCTGACTTTCCATGATTTTCCCTGACCAAATCCAAAAAAATTCCATGAAACAGGCATACACAAAATCTGCTTAGCACAAAATAACAAACAGCAATTTAAATATATATATATATTATATATATA
This sequence comes from Maratus michaelseni, assembly GCA_963931845.1. NCBI lineage: Eukaryota > Metazoa > Arthropoda > Arachnida > Araneae > Salticidae > Maratus > Maratus michaelseni. The sequence goes on from OZ007600.1 coordinate 96,808,244, forward strand.
TATATAAATTTGTATCATAATAACAGGGTTCATACTCTTTTCCCAGGAGAAAATTCAACCACCTTTCAAGAAAATTGCAAAATGAAATTCTATTAAATACTAATACTATAATGCAAGAAAACTTCATCTTTGCTAGTTTTCAAATGAATGCCATACAACAACAAAGTCTAGAATGTGAAATGTCATGAAAGTCTCAAAAATGTAGAAAACTTTTGTGCATATTATGGTTTCTCTGCATTGCTTTTGAAGGAATTTCTCGATCTAGAAACTGAGAAGAGTCTAGAGATTTTTCAGAAGAGTCCTGTAGCGTAGCGAGAAATATAGTAACACTTTTCTGAAAAAAAAAAAAAAAAAAGATTTCAAGTTTAATTTTTTTCCCCCAGACCTTTCCATGGCTTTTTAGGAAATATTTGTAAATTCCCTGACTTTTCTTATATATTTTTAAATTTCCATGACTTTCCCTGACTACTTTGAAATTCCCTGACTTTCCAGATTTTCCATGTCGCTGGGAACCCTGAATTATCTATTCAGTACATATAAAATTCTCCCTTTCTCTCGGAAAAAAAAAAAAATCCCATCTTTTAAAGAAAATAATCTACAAAAACATAATGATTAAAATGAGCATTTATTTAACTAGACAATTCTCCCTCCCATAAATCTTAATATGAGTTAAATCAGGAAACTGAATCGGAAAGTATAAACAATATTACTTACTTATCCGATATTTTTACTTAAAAAAATAAAATAAATAAATAAATAAATAGGGGTTGGTTTAGGGGAAGGGGGGGGGGGGGTAGAAACGACGAGGACAATAAAATGTAATTCTCAGATACGTTATTGCTATATATTCAATTCAATAAAAAATACTATACATTTACAAAAAATAAATTAAAAAATCATTAACTTTAATCAGAGTTTCCCCCAGGTTTTAAAAAGGGCAGTGTGCTGCTGGTGAGAAAAGGGCACTTTTTTAATTCTTAAGGGCACTTTTTGGATTCTTGAGGGCACTTTTCAGATTCTTAAGGGCAGTTTCTTTTATTTTTAAAGACATTCTTTTGGTTTTTAAAGCCACTCTTAATATTTAAAAGTCAGGACACTCTTTTTATGACAACATTCAGTAAATTTTTACTATGAAAGCAACTTTTTTAATGCAAAAAGGAGAGAAAGGACACCTTTTTTTACTGGGGGACAAGAAGGATGCTAATTATTTTAACGGGGGGGGGGGGCAAGAAGGGTGCTATTTTATAAACCAAAGGGCAGGCAGGGTGCAGCACTCTTCTGAAACTGTCTGGGGGAAACTCTGCTTTACTAATACATCATAATCATAATTATCAGTAAAGAACATAAATCCTGAAGATCAAAGCTTCCAATGTCGTTTAAGTATAAAAAAATATCAATATAAAATGTGTTTTATGAATGAATTTATATATACTATTTATTTTAAAAAAAATTAGAAATTTAAGTATTCAGACAAAGTTTTCATCCTATTATATATGAAATAGTTCTATGATTTTCAAAGAAAGTAATGTTTCAGAAGAAATCATAAATATACATATAAAAATATCAAATATATTATAATTATTATTATTATAAGAATATTGGTTTGAACATTAAATTTCACATAAAAGGTTTGGCAATATTTAGTTTTTGTGGAGGATGGCGAGTGGGATTTATTTCACATTAACAAGATTTATAAAGTTGAAATTGAAATTATTTAAAAAGCTAAAACAAAATAAATTTAAATAAATTTTTAGCCGCAAGGACACCTGATTATTTTAAAGTATTTTAGAAAAATAAATACATCTCCTAAGAATATTATATTTTACAGTTGATACAAAATTAATTTGCGATATGGAAAATAATGTATTCAATACATATGAAATTATCTTACAAAATAAATAAATAAATAAATAAATATAAATCCCATCATTTTAGGGAAATAATCTACAAAAATCAAATGATTAAAATGAACATTTATATTCTCAGTCCCACATATATTTAATATAAGTTAAATCATGAAACTGAATCAGAAGTATGAACAGTCATGTCCCATTAAAAATAGAATTAAAAAATGTCAAGCATAGAAATTTAAAATGATTTAAAAAGTGAAAATTGAAGTTATACGGGAAATTTCCTTCTAGTACATATAAAATTATCTCGAAGAAATTTTTTAAGGAAAATATTCTACGCGAATCAATGATTAAAATGAGCAACTATTTAACTAAATCTTTCTTACTCCCAAATATCTTTAATATAAATTAAATCATGAAACTAGATCTATTTACAAAATAATAATAATAAATAAATAAATAAATAAATCATTATCTTTTATAATATATTATAAAAGATATGAATAATACTTTTTTCTCTCCAAATAATGGATTTGCTTTATATGTGTTTAATTGGATGAACTCATTTTCTCAATATTTAAATAATTAAAAAATTATTCATCTATAAAAAACTTTTAATACTAATTTTTTTTATGGTTAAACTAGAGGGGAATTTTTTTTTTAATTTCATGATCTATGTTCTTTACAGATGATAATAATATATTATTATTTACTTATTTTACTTTTTTGTAAATACATTCAGGTTCATGATGTAATTTATATTAAAGATACATATTAATATATATAATATTACATAGTTCATAATATAATAATACATAGTAATATATATATAAAGATACATATTGTATAAAGAACATAGATCATGAAAGTTAAAGTTTCCCCTGGCGTTTAATCACAAAAAAATCAGTTAAAAGTTTTTTTAGATGAATATATTTAAAATATTTATTTTTTAAATATTAGGCATGTTTAAATATTGAGAAAAGGTAATTCATCCAATTAAACACATATAAAGCAAATCCATTATTTGAAAAAAAAAAAAGTAATGCTTCAGAAAAAAATATAAATATATTGGATTGAACATTATATTTCACAAGTATGGAAATATTCAGTTTTTGTAGAGGGTGGGGAGTGGAGATTTTTTTTTTACTTTTGTATAATTCATAAAATTAAAGCTAAAGTTATTTGAAAAGCGAAAACAAAATAAATTACATTATATAATTTTTATTCTTAAGGGCTCTTGATTATTTTAAAGTCATATAGAAATATAAATCAAGCCTCCAAGCACATTATTCTTAAAATTTACACAAAATTAATTAACGATATAGAAAATTACCTATACAGAAGATATAAATTTATCTCGGGGAAAAAACTTTCCAATCTTTAAAGAAAATAATCTATTAAATCAAATTAAAATAAGTATTTGTATTCTCACTCCCACATAGATTAAAAAAATTATAAGCATAGAACTTTAAAATGATTTAAAAAGTGAAAATTAAAGTTATACGGGAAATTTCCTTCCAGTACATATAAAATTATCTCGAAAAATATTTTTTAGGGAAAATAGTCTACGAAAATCAATGATTAAAATGAGTATAAATTTAACGTCTTACTCCCACATATCTTTAATATAAATTACATCATGAACCTGAATGTATTTACAAAAAAGTAAAATAAGTAAATAATAATATATTATTATCATCTGTAAAGAACATAGATCATGAAATTAAAAAAAAATTCCCCTCTAGTTTAACCATAAAAAAAATTAGTATTTTATAGATGAATAATTTTTTAATTATTTAAATATTGAGAAAATGAGTTCATCCAATTAAACACATATAAAGCAAATCCATTATTTGGAGAGAAAAAAGTATTATTCAGAAAAATTCATGAAGTATAAGTATATTGGATTGAACATTTTATTTCACAAGTATGGAAATATTTAGTTTTTGTAGAGGGTGGGGAGTGGGGATTTATTTGATTTTTGTATGATTTATAAAGTTAAGCTGAAGTTATTTGAAAAGGGAGCAGATAAATTACGTTAGATACTTTTTTATTCTTAAGGACTCCTACTGATTATTTTAAAGTCATTTATAAATATAAATAAAGGCTTTAAGCACATTATTATTAAAAACACAAAATTAATTAGCTATATAGAAAATTACCTATTCAGAACGTAAATTTATCTCGGGAAAAACACTTTCCAACTTTTAAGGAAAATAATCTACAAAAATGAAATGATTAAAATAAGCACTTATTTAACTAGATCTAAATTCTCACTCCTACATATCCTTAAAATAAGTTAAATCATGAAACTGAATCAATAAGTATAAGCAATATTCCTTAATTATCCTATTTCTTTATTTTTTTTAAAAAAAGTAAAAAGGCGGGGGGGACTAAAAAGAAGTGACAAGGACAATAAAATGAAACTCAGATACGTTGTTACTATACATTCATGAAAGTCAATAAAAAAAAATTTTGCAAAATAATAACAATAATAAAATAAATAAATCATTTTTCTATAATAATATATCTATCAACTGTAAATAATATACATCATGAGGTTTAAAAAAAGTTACCAATGCCGTTCAAGTATAAGAAATTTCAGTCTATGGATGACTACACGTTTAAATATTTTTAATTACAGACGTGTATAAATAGTGAAAAAATGCATTTATGGCAAATAAAAACATATAAAGCAATTCCATTATAAAAAAAATAATGCTTCAGAAGGAAACATAAAGGTACACCCATTTTTTGATAAAATAGAAAATAATATTTATACTTCAAAATTATTTTTTTAAAATGTCATTAGATTGTGTTTAAAGTTTATATTATTTGAGATATTATGCAGTTTCTGAAGACTATATTATGAAATTTCACAGTAAAATTATACATTTAAGGTCTTATATCTATGTGAAGTCAAATTAAAAGAATTCTAACAGAGTTTCATCATATAATTTGATTGAAACGAAAATTAAATATTGCTATCAGTTTGTATAAATATTACTATTTAATGCACATATTTGTTGGAAATATACTGAAGATTTTTTAATTAGAATATTTAATTAAATTAGAAAAATTAAGTATTAAAGTAAGAAAGTATTAAGAAAAAGAAGTAAGAAATTAAATAAAAATCTGTTTGTAAATTTTCAGGAAAATCATGCGAGAAATAAAAAATGATAAACAATTAACAGGGGTGATTGTGGGTTCATGAAAAAATACCTGACGTTTTCGTAAGAAGAGCGGGGGGGGGGGGGGGGGGGGGCTTAATTATTACAGAGAGATCAAATTATGAAAAATATGAATTTAGCAATCGTGTGAAATTGATATTTTAGTCTTTAACTATCAGAAAAACCAGAATTTCTGTACTGAAAATTTAAAAAAATACCTGAATTCAGATATATAAACTGAGAAAAAAAAAAAACAGCCATGCTATTAAAATATCTCACTTGAAGCATATACAGCATTAATCGTAATAAAAAAATTATGCCGAATGTTATTCAAATGAATTTAATAATATAATTTAAACTTAAAGCAAATTTTAAACGGAAATGTTAAAAATAATTTAAACGCGAGTTCTAATTTTCTATCTAAATCACTTTATTTAATTTTCATTAAATATGGGAAAGAAAATGCCGGAAAAATCCGGAAACGTTTCGGTAAAACACATGAGCATGGATTAATTGGCAAAAAATAACTATATTCTTACCAAACTACAAAAGATTTTTAAAAATACGTGTGTAAAGATAAAAAATACGTTTCAGAAATACCATTTAACTATTCATCGTATAATTTTACGATAAAGAAGTTTAAAAAATATTACTATCAGTTTTTATAAATGTTACGCATTAAAGATTTGACGGATACTTGACGAAAATTTACTGCAGATTTTTGTACTGAAAATTACAATAAGTATTTAAAAAAAAAGAGTAAGAAATCAAATAAAAACTTTTGTGTAACTGTTTGTTCCTGAAAATTATGCGAGAAAGCAAAAATGATAAATGGTTAAAATATCTTATTTGAAGCATACAGAATTAATAGTAGTAAATTTTTTGTAGATGTTATTCAAATGTATTTAACAATATAAATTAAATTCCAAGCAAATTTTTAAAGAGTTTCATGCATATTAAACTGTTTTAAATAGTAAAACTACGCGATCTCCCAATTTTCTATCAAAATCACGTTAAATTAAATTTAAGTTTCATTAACTATGGGAAAGAAAAGACTGAAAAAGTTTCGATAAAATATCAAAACATTTAATTGGCAGAAATAATTATTTTCTTAGCATAATCCTTTTATTGTTCAATCACTAAATTTATATGTATTTTCTAGATAGATAATCGTTGGGTATTTCAATGTTATTTTGAAATATTAGACATTTATTAATTAAAGCATACACAGACTGTTCAATAGAGCACTAAACTAGAAATTCAAAAGAAAAATAACTTCCATAATGAAATGTATAAAATTATGGAAACACTTTATGAATACAAATATCAATGCAAATACTGTCAATAAAATGGAATTTCTTACTCAAAAAGAAAAAGGAATTTTAATTTGAACCAAATATTAGTACGACCAAATTTATTAGAAAGAAAAGACTGAAAAATCTGGAAAAGTTTCGATAAAATATCAAAACATTTAATTGGCAGAAATAACTATTTTCTTAGCATAATTCTTTTATTGTTCAATCACTAAATTTATATGTATTTTCTAGATAGATAATCGTTGGGTATTTCGATATTATTTTGATATAAACATTTATTAATTAAAGCATACACATATAATACTGTTAAATATAGCACTAAACTAGAAATTCAAAAGAAAAATAACGTCTATAATGAAATGTATAAAATTATGGAAACACTTTATGAATACAAATATCAATGCAAATACTGTCAATAAAATGGAATGTCTTACTCAAAAAGAAAAAGGAATTTTAATTTGAACCAAATATTAGTACGATCAAATTTATTAGAAAGAAAAGACTGAAAAATCTGGAAAAGTTTCGATAAAATATCAAAACATTTAATTGGCAGAAATAACTATTTTCTTAGCATAATTCTTTTATTGTTCAATTACTAAATTTATATGTATTTTCTAGATAGATAATCGTTGGGTATTTGGATGTTATTTTGAAATATTAAACATTTATTAATTAAAGCATACACATATAATACTGTTCAATATAGCACTAAACTAGAAATTCAAAAGAAAAATAACTTCTATAATGAAATGTATAAAATTATGGAAACACTTTATGAATACAAATATCAATGCAAATACTGTCAATAAAATGGAATTTCTTACTCAAAAAGAAAAAGGAATTTTAATTTGAACCAAATATTAGTACGATCAAATTTATTAGAAATAAATGTCCTTCGAAATTACCATGAGTAAAATAGAAACACGAACGAAGTTTTAAATTTTAATGAAGCCAAACAATTTTTTTAAGAAAAATAATACACATATATTTTGTGTATCTAACAAGATATCAATTATTCGCAATTTGTCCACTAAATTTTTATTTCCTTTAAAGTGTAGTTAAAAACTTATATTTACATTTGCATCAATCAAGATGAATAACTTACGTCGATAGTTTAAATTTCATGAAACAGCTAAAGTAAATATAATAAATTATGCTAAATTTATTTTAAAAAATAGTACACATATATATATATATTTACAAAAGTACCAAAAGAAAAAAAAAAGTAATAGTCTGATTTAAAACGTAAATAAAATACGTTGAATGTTCGCACGATGTGGTAAAAATTGAATTAACGAAGTCACATAATATTACTCATACTTCAGAAAGGTAAAAACAGGTAAATCAAACTGCCGAAAATCTCGTTCAGATAAAAATTAATTGAAACTTTCAGGCGGTAAATAAGGTAAGAGTATTTTTTGTCACGGAATTCCGCCACCTCATATTTATATATCCATCATAATATTAATCTAAATTATTAACTTTAATCAAAATGACACGTTTATCCATAAATAAAATTTACACCACAATAAGAAATACTAAAGTAAAGCAGCCAAATATAAAACACATATATTCGATTTCTACCAGCGTTATCAAGGATCTGTTTAGGAAAAAAAAAATGGGTCCTTTAAAGGACTCTGACAAAATTTTTCATTTCAAAAAAGGACCCTTCACAAAATTATTTTCCCTAAAACAGGACCCTTCACAAAATTCTTTGTCTTAAAAATTGTTTAAAAGTAAAATCTAACTTGTCACTTTTACATATATAAAGAAACTATATGTATTTTATACCCATATATCTTCTTAAAAATTCATAAACAAGAACCTGAATATAACGACTATTTCAAATTCACAAAATTATGATTAAATTTTTCACAAATATAAAAAGCTGTTCACAATTTCTCAAAAACAGGACCCTGTGAAAAAAGTCTGGACAGACCCCTGATTATTTTACCAACAAAAATTAATTAAAATTGTAAAATAAAAAAGTAAACGTTTGCAAATAAATGAAAACACGTTACAGCAATCAAGCAATAAAATATAAATTTTATGGCCTAGAAACATCTGTTATTAAAGATACATAATGGATATTAAGAAATTTCAGGGCACAGAGCCAAAGGGGAAAAAAAAATATTAAGCAAAGACAAAATTTTCTGCTATGTAGTATTTAAATAAATGAGAAATAGCCTACAATTCCTAAAATAATAATTTTGCAAATTTATCTGGGAAATTATCTTGAAAGAAAAAAAAAAGAAAAAGAAAGAACCGGGAGAAATTCACAGTAAAAATATATATATATATTGCAAGTTGATAGCGAATAATTTTAGAAAAATGTACCTGAAAAAGAAAATTTAAAAAATATCAATCACAAAAGCACATCTAAAATGAAGTGTAAATTTCACATAAATTAAGTAATTGCAATATTCACCTGTTAAATTACTATTTCATAAAAATGAAATGCTCCAGGTGAGATTTATATTTGAAGGAAAAAAAAAAACTTCTATCCAAAAGCAAATCTATCATAAAAATCTACCGTAAAATATATTATTCGATATTTTTGATTACTATTGTATCAATTTAAAAGTTTAATAAATCGTCAGAACTTACGTTGAACAAGAAACAGAAATCCTGCGGAATAAGACGAGGTGTTGGCTGGCAATACTTGAAGATTCAAATCGAAGGTCGTTTCATTCACAGCACAGACAACAGATACTGACTTCGAGAGCACAAGTAAAAAAAAACTCAAATAAGTACTGATGCCAAAATTCTGACCTATATATATACCATCTGATATTCCCACGAGTATAACTGAACAAAGAACCATTTATCCATTGGTCGAAACAGGGGTTACCCCTTTCAGTGGATGTAATTACAAATGTGAAAGTTCACACCTGATGCTACCTGAAAATTGCAGGATTGTCTGACACATGAGTGGCAACTTAATCCCTCTCCCTTTCTAAAACCTACCTTAGAATGAAAATGTATTTCAAATGCTTTGTCCTTCTCCCTTAAAAAAATAAAGAAATAAAAAATAAAAAATAAAATTCTCTGAATGATTAGGTAATAATCAGTTTCTTACACTTATTAAGATAATATAAAATACGTTCTCTTTAACACTCTTCAGTCTTCCTTTTTTTTTAATTTTTTTTTCTCTGGGTAACTAATTGATAATTAGTCTTTCATGCTCATTAGGTTAACGAAAAATATATTATTATCTTTAAAACACTTAAACCTTCTTTCCTTTTTAATTTTTCTCTGAACAATTAGGTAATAATCAGTTTCTTACACTCATTAAGATAATGTAAAATACGTCATCTTTAACACTCTTCAGTCTTCTCCCTTCTTTTTTTTTTAAATTTTCTCTGGATAACTAACTGATAATCAGCCTTTCATGCTCATTAGGTTAACGAAAAAAATATTATTATCTTTAAAACACTTCACCCCTCTTTCTTTTTTATTTTTTCTCTGAATAATTAGGTAATAATCAGTTTCTTACACTCATTAAGGTAATGTAAAATACGTCATATTTAACACTCTTGAGTCTTCTCCCTTCTTTTTTTTTAAAAATTTTCTCTGGATAACTAACTGATAATCAGCCTTTCATGCTCATTAGGTTAACGAAAAAAATATTATCTTTAAAACACTTCATCCCTCTTTCTTTTTTATTTTTTCTCTGAATAATTAGGTAATAATCAGTTTCTTACACTCATTAAGGTAATGTAAAATACGTCATCTTTAACACTCTTCAGTCTTCCCCTTTTTTTAATTTTATCTGGATAACTAACTGATAATCAGCCTTTCATGCTCATTAGGTTAACGAAAAAAATATTATTATCTTTAAAACACTTCACCCCTCTTTCTTTTTTATTTTTTCTCTGAATAATTAGGTAATAATCAGTTTCTTACACTCATTAAGGTAATGTAAAATACGTCATATTTAACACTCTTGAGTCTTCTCCCTTCTTTTTTTTTTAAATTTTCTCTGGATAACTAACTGATAATCAGCCTTTCATGCTCATTAGGTTAACGAAAAAAATATTATCTTTAAAACACTTCATCCCTCTTTCTTTTTTATTTTTTCTCTGAATAATTAGGTAATAATCAGTTTCTTACACTCATTAAGGTAATGTAAAATACGTCATCTTTAACACTCTTCAGTCTTCCCCTTTTTTTAATTTTATCTGGATAACTAACTGATAATCAGCCTTTCATGCTCATTAGATTAACGAAAAAAATATTATTATCTTTAAAACACTTCATCCCTCTTTCTTTTTTATTTTTTCTCTGAATAATTAGGTAATAATCAGTTTCTTACACTCATTAAGGTAATGTAAAATACGTCATATTTAACACTCTTGAGTCTTCTCCTTTCTTTTTTTTTTAAATTTTCTCTGGATAACTAAATGATAATCAGCTTTTCATGCTCATTAAGTTAACGGAAAGTATATTATTATCTTTAAAACACTCCATCCTTCGTCCCTTTTTAATTTTTCTCTGATAAATTAATTGATAAAACTCAGAAACATTAATATAACGAACAGATTATTTTTAATAATTTCTTCAACCTTCTTCCTTTCTACATTTTCTACGGTTAATTAGCCAATAAACATGAAAAAATTAATTTTTCTTTAAAAAAAATGTAATGTCTGGGAAAATATTTAATAGGAAAAAAATGTTACCACAAAATGCTTTTTACAGGCAAAAAAGGAAAGCAATCATAATGTTTTTTTTTTTTATTTATTTATTATTATTCTCGTCACTAAAAGTGAACAGATGAAATACTAAGTAATTGATTAAAAATTATATTGACATCTTTATTTAAACATTTTAAAATTTTACGAAAGTAGGCATGAAAATTACTTTCTAAACGTGGCTGATTCATTTCTGCTTTGGGGTAGCGTAAACATTTCTAATCACGTCGAATCACACTGAAATTTCATTAATAATTAGAATTTTTTTTTTCTTTTTCTAAATGAAAGAAGTTTTAACTGAACATAAACAAATAAAAGAAAATAATGAAATTTACAAACTAATCAATGATAATACAATTTCAAATACCATCAATATAGCTAAATTTATCTTTGTTGGTATATGTGCACACAAAGCAAAAGGTTTTTTTTGTGTCTGTTTGTTTGTTTCTTTTTTCAAAAACTTATGAAATTGACGGTGTTCTTATTCACAAACTTTGTAATCGAAAGACGTTTTCCATTTTTAGGTAAAGGCAGAAGATCTCTCGAAATGTCAAAGTCGGCGTTTTGAACCGAATTCCCAAGGCAGCAGAGCAAGGTTGGGGAAAATTGTGTGGTCATGTGACACAAATCCCTTTTAACTCGATAAGTAATTTATTTATCAAAAAATGGAAAACTCATTTCGATTCCAAATTGCTTCAATATTCAGCGATGTCAATTTTATGTTTTTGCGTAAAAAAAATGAGTCAGAAAATGTGTCAGAAAGTTTCGCTTTGTTGAGCAGGTCATTTGACAATCACCTTAAGCCTGTCCTCAATCTTTTATAAACTCATTACTTTCAAACACATTCATAGGAAGTTATTGTTAAAACATAAAAATGTAGGAATTCTTAATCAGACTGTAAAGAAACTAAGATGCTTCATGCTTCTGGAGTTCCCTGCTGAACAAAGCAAAATATTCTGACAAATTTTAAACGTAAAGGGATAAAATTAGTAGTCTTGATTATTAACGCGATTTGGAATTGAATAGCGTTTTTATTTTTTTAATAAATAAATTACATATCGAGTTATAAGAGATTCTTGTAAAGTAACGACATGTTTTCAACCTTTCTCGCACTGTCGCGTCGGGAATTCTGTTCAAAACGCCAAATTTGACGGTATTTTCTGAAAGATCTTCTGCCTTTACCAAAAAATGGAATTTTATGCGTTTCCGCACAAAAATGATTTCAGAAATGTGTCAGAAAGTAGTTCTTTTGGATTTGAGAACAAACAAGAACATCTTAAAGCTGTTCTCAAATTCAAACTGCCTACTTCATGACATTTTAAAAAATTCATTTTTGTGCTCAACACATGAAATTAGTAGGTGTTCTTGTTCAGAAACTTTGTAATCGAAAGTCGTTTTCCATTTTTTGGTAAGGGCGGAAGATCTGTCCAGAAAATACCGTTAAATCCAGCGTTTTGAAAAGAATTCCTGCTTCAGCGCGAGGAAGAGAAAAAAAGCGCAGTCACGTGAACCGAATCGCTTATAACTTGATAAATAATCTATTCATCAAAAAATGGAAAACACTGCTCCATTCCACTGCTCGTTTCCATAGGTAGGCCTGCCAATTTTATATCTTTGCGTTTAAAAATGTCAGAAAGTTTCGCGTTGTTGAGCAGGTCATTTGAGAACCACCTGAGTAGCATTTTGTTTTTCTTATCAAAGTAAACCTTTTTGCTTTTTCTATCAAAGCATTTATTTATTTATTTATTTTTGAATTGATGACAAAAATTATGTGTTAAGGCTGCTCCGAAATCCAAACAGGCTGTTTTCTGATAAAATCACAGAGCCATTTTTGTTTGTAAATACAACACATTTGCAGGATTTTTTTTTTTTTTTTTTTTTTTTTTTACTTTAGGTAAAAGATTATCGGATAAAGTTTTCCATTTTTTTAAAAATTATTATTAAGGCTGTTTTCAAATCCGTGCTGCCTACATTTTACAAATTACATCTTACACTGTAAAAAAAAAAAAAGGTCGATCTATTAAAAAAATTTTAGTTTTTTTCATTGATCTTTGCAATTACTAAAAAATTTTTTTGTATTCTTACTCAGTTACAAGAAAATCTGTAAGAATTACTAGAAAACAGCTAGCAACGATACTAGAAAACAGCTAGCAAAGATTTCGGTTTATAATACCGGTTACTAAAAAATTCTGTGGAATACAAATCTGCTATAAAAATTTTAGAAACCACAGGATATATTTTTTTTTACATTGTACGTTATAAGCGATTATTGTTTGAGGATGGCAGTTTTTTTTCCTTTGCTGTGCTGTCGCGTCCGGAAATTAGGTTCAAAACGTCCGCTATCACAGCATTTTGCGAATAATCTTCTGCCTTTAGCCATTACCGAAAAAAAAGAAAAAAAAAAGTTTCTGAATAACAGCACCTGCCACTTGCATGTATTTTTTTTTTATCCAAAATGAAGTAAAAAGTGTGACATGTCTAACATGTGTAGCAAGAAGTAAACAGTTTGGATTTAAGAACAAACGTCAAAGAGAACGAAACAAAGTAACCAGTATAAGAAAATAGCCCAGTGTGGATTTGAAAATAGCGTTAAAGCAATTTTCGAATCCCCACTGTTTGTTTTACGACCCATTTTTTAATTTATTTTTGCTGGCAAACGTATAAAATTGGCAGGTGCTGTTCCATCAAAAGCTGTCTAACTGTTTCTTATTAATTTTTTTCATTTATCGGAAAAGATGGAAAATGCTTTAGGAAATTATGTCAAAGTGGGCGTTTTGAATCGAGTTTCCGGACGCAACAGCGCAAAAAAGGATCAAATCTGCCGTGCTCAGACAATAATCACTTATAACTGAAGATGTAATTCATTTATCGTTAAATGAAAAAAAAAATGCTCTATTACAAATATCTTCAATAATCATGTATCATTCAAGTATCATTCTTTTATGCACAAAAGTGAGTCCATAAATGTGTCAGAAAATGTCGCGTTGATGAGCGGGAAAAAAAATATTTTTTTTAGAATCTCTTTAGACATTTCTCTTACTTTCGAGAATAACTTTAATGTGGTTCTCAAATGATCTGCTCAACAACGGAACTTTTTCTAACACATTTTCTGACTCATTTTTAAACGCAAAGGTATAAAATTGACTGGCCTGACTATAGATATTGAAGCTATTTGGCATCGAAATGAGTTTTCCATTTTTTAGATAAATAAATTACTTATCGAGTTGTAAGCGAGATTCGTGTGACGTGACGACACGTTTTTCCCCATTCACGTGCTGCGGCGTCAGAAATTCTGTTCAAAACGCCGATTTTGACAATATGTTCTAGAAGATATTCTGCCTTTACCAAAAAAAAATGGAAAACGTCTTTTGATTACATAGTTTCTGAATAAGAACACCTGCCAACTGTTTGATTTTCCGAACAAAAATGAATTAAAAAACTTGTCATAAAGTAACCAGTTTGGATTTTAGAAAAGTTTTAACCTAATTTTCAGAAGTCGTGAATCAAGGGAATGTCATAATTTGGATTTAATAAATTGTTATTCAAGATGTATAACTTTTACAAGAAAAGAAAAACCATCATTGGCTCTCAGATAGCATTGCCTACGATTACTTTGTCAATTTGTCAGAAATATTAGCAATGTTGAGAGGGAAAATAGAAAAAAAAAAAAAAAAAAAAAAAGAGAACCCCTTTAGTCACGTTTCCAGATGAAATACATCACCAATATTTTGCTTGTGTAAATTACTTTAAAAGTTCTTAATTACAAGGTTCGCGCATTCCTTGGAATTTTTAAGTTGTCCGGCACCACTTATTAATGATAAGAATAATTTCTATTTAATTTTTGAAACACAGAACTTTTAACTGCCACATTTATCCACAGAATTTGCAATATTTTTCTGAAATTAAATAAGGTGAAAATACTGTTAAAAATTTGTGGTAGAACTGCACGAACCCTGTAATTACTTAGATAAAAACGCGTGTTTCTCATTTATACCTTTCTTTTGATTATATTTTTCACACATTTCTTTGTTTATTAAGTATGGAAATTATACTATCGCGCCCTAAACTATATTTTAAGACATTTAACAAACTATTCGACCTCTAATTATTTGTTAAGGCGATCCTCAAAAAAATATATATTTTCCCCTCTCAAGAATGCGAAACTTTCTGGCATATTTTCTAACACAGTTTTAAACATAAAAGCATGATTTGAAATCGAATAGTTTTTTTCATTTCATTATAATTTAACTATATCTTGAGTTATAAGCTATTATTGTTTCACCCCCCCCCCCTTTCCTGCGCTGTTACTTCCAGAAATTCGGTTCAAAACATCAACTTTGACAGCATTTTCTAAAAAATTTCGTCTGCGTTTACCGGAGAACGGAAAAAACAGTTCAAGTATAAATGTTCTTAATAAGAGCATCTGTCAATTTAATACATTTGCGAACATAAATTGATTAAAAATGTTTAAAAAAGTTCGCAGTTTCAGCAGTCAAAAAGCTACTTCTGACATATTTTTGAATTCATTTTTGTTTGGAAACGCATAAAACTGGCAGTTGTTTTTATTCATAAACTATGTAATCGAATAATGTTTTCCTTTTTTTGTAAAGTCAGAAAATCTTTCAGAAAATACTGTCAAAGTTGGTGTTTTAAACCGGATTTGCGGACGCTATCGAAATGAACTTTCTATTTTTTTTATAAATAAATTAATTAACGAGCTATAAGCGATTCGTGTCACGTGACGAGACAATTTTTCCTTTCTCGTACTGTCACGTCCGGAATTCGGTTCAAAACGCCCACTTTGGCAGTATTTTCTGATATATCTCCTGCCTTTACCAAAAAATGGAAAACTTTTTTCGATAAAAAAGTTCCTGTACAAGAGAATCTGCAATTTGATATATTTGGGAACAAAAATGAATAAAAAATATGTCAAAAAGTAGCCAGTTTAGATTTGAGAATAGTCTTAAAATATTTAGTTTGTCCACGATTAATTTTAACACAATTATTCAAATTGGTAAAGAAATGATATGAGTTGTAATTTTCCAACTGGACGAAAAATGTCCCGGCAAGTATTCGAATCTAATCAGCCAAGTTATCTCAGGTTTGAATACTGGCCCGGACATTTTTCATCCAGTTGGAGAATTACAACTCATATACATTGTGATTGTGTTTTGCTGTTTTATGTCTTCGGCACATTGCCGATTTTAGATAAAAATTTATTTATTTATTCATTTATTTTTTGTTTCCTTACAAATTTTAAACTGCTTCCTGCTTCCGTAATATTCTTTTCAATTCTTCCTGCCCTAGAAAGAATTCACAAGGGCACTTTATTTAACCTGAGTAACCTCGACTCAAGTACCAGCAGGCACGTTGTCACGTAGTACATACCAAAGGATTATTATAGACAGAAATATTCAAGGCTAAAACGGGAGCCACACGCCTAGGCAAGAGACTATATTTCACTTGTTCCCAGCAAAACCATTGTTCTCCCTTCTCCAAACTATTTCCACAAGTTTTAAATCCGCATTATCTCTTTCTATCATATTTTTGTTTGCTTTCACATATCTACTTTTGGAACTAGGAAAAGGGTGGGGAAGTCCATATCTGTAAACCATCCTGCTATAGTATTGTTTTCAGATGTCATTCAGGTTAAGACGTATTAGGAAGGTCATGTTCCTTTGAATAGTGATTTTTCCAGAAAAGGACAAATATATGACATTGAAAGGACAGTTTGGGAAAATATTAACACTTGTAATATCTCAGTTCGAGGATGATACAGAAACTATTTATCTGGGCTACGAGTTCATAATAATAGAATAGTATGGTTGCGGTACTTATACTCCCCTATAAAAAAATCTGCTTTAAAAAATACCTAGATATGAAACATTTGAATTTTATGAGTTTTCGATGTTTTGTTTTTTCTTTTTCTTTTTTTTTTTTTTTTTTTTTTTTTGAGAGGGCGGGGAGGTTTGATTATGGAAAACATCAATATCTAACGAAATAAACGACCAGAACCCATCTCTCCCAAAAGCACACACCCCCTCCCCCCTAATCCAATTCTCAACAAAACTAAATGAAATAAAATATTGTATACAGTCCCCTATAGAAAAATTCTGCTTTCAAAAATACTTAGTTATGAAACATTTGAATTTTATGAGTTTTCGATGTTTTGTTTTCTTTCTTTCTTTCTTTTTTTTTTTTTTTTTTTTTTTTTTTGAGAGGGAGGGGAGATTTGATTATGGAAAACAATCAATATCTAACGAAATAAACGACCAGAACCCATCTCACCCAAAAGCACACCCTCCCTCCCCCCTAATCCAATTCTCAACAAAACTAAATGAAATAAAATATTGTATACAGTCCCCCATAGAAAAATTCTGCTTTCAAAAATACCTAGTTATGAAACATTTGAATTTTATGAGTTTTCGATGTTTTGTTTTCTTTCTTTTTTTCTTTTTTTTTTTTTTTTTTTTGAGAGGGAGGGGAGATTTGATTATGGAAAACAATCAATATCTAACGAAATAAACGAACAGAACCCATCTCTCCCAAAAGCACACACCCCCTCCCCCCTAATCCAATTCTCAACAAAACTAAATGAAATAAAATATTGTATACAGTCCCCTATAGAAAAATTCTGCTTTCACAAATACCTAGTTATGAAACATTTGAATTTTATGAGTTTTCGATGTTTTGTTTTCTTTCTTTCTTTCTTTTTTTTTTTTTTTTTTTTTTTTTTGAGAGGGAGGGGAGATTTGATTATGGAAAACAATCAATATCTAACGAAATAAACGACCAGAACCCATCTCACCCAAAAGCACACCCTCCCTCCCCCCTAATCCAATTCTCAACAAAACTAAATGAAATAAAATATTGTATACAGTCCCCTATAGAAAAATTCTGCTTTCAAAAATACCTAGTTATGAAACATTTGAATTTTATGAGTTTTCGATGCTTTGTTTTCTTTCTTTCTTTCTTTCTTTTCTTTTCTTTTTCTTTTTTTTTTTTTTTTTTTTTTTTTTTTGAGAGGGAGGGTAGGTCTGATTATGGAAAACAATCAATATCTAACGAAATAAACGACCAGCAATTTCGGAAAAATATCTTTTAATTACGATTGTCCTCGAATCCAAAATAGGCTACTTTCTGACACATTTTTAAATTATTTTTTGCTCCCAAACGTATCAAATTGGAAGGTGTTCTTATTAAGAAACTGTGAAATTTAACGTTTTTTTCCGTTTTTCGATAAAGGCTGAAGATTTTTCAGAAAATGCTGTCACGTTTTGAACCGACGAGACAATAAAAGAAAGGGAAAAAAAAAACTACCGCCCTGAGAAAACAAAAAAGCTTATAACTGCATATGTAATTAATTTTATCTGAAAATGACGGAAACTTTTCGATTGCAAATCACTTCAATAATCATACCTGCGAGTATCATGCTTTTATGCTTTAAAATGAGTCATAAAATGTGTCAGAAAGTTTGCCGTTGTTGAGCAGGAATTTATTTTTTATTTATTTATTTATTTTATTTTATTTATTTATTTATTTATTGAGAACCGATTTAAAAAGAGTAAACAACTCAGAGATATATCCCAGTAAATGGAGTTGTTCTATAACAATAATGGCGATAAATTTCGTGATAATAAAATTAAGACTATTTCATTCCGCCATAACATATATTTTACTTTGGTCAGGGTCTGATTATCCAAAAGTCACATGAAGCACGTACTTCCCCTCTAAAATTTAAGAGTGGTCCCAAAATGACTGTAAATTGGGACTTCCAATTACCATTTCAAAATTTACATTGTATGTTTGTTTATTTATTTTTGTGTGTGCCTGTGTGTGTGTGTGTGAGGGGGGGGGGGGGGGGGTTGCTTGTCTAATACGAGAATGTCCACACTACTTAGGAAACATATCTAAGAAAATCTTAATTTGATCAATATACTGTTTATCAATCAAATGGCATCCTGATGTATCAGTTAGAAATAGGAACCACCCGGTTAACTATACATAGAACAACTATATATATAATTACAAATATTCTCTGTTTACACAGAGATCATGAAAAGCAGTTTAATAAAATATAAACTTAACTCGACTAAGAAACTCCTGGAGATAATATTTATGTAAAATTTAGAAAACTTTTCACGGATGAAAAGGGCGTCTTTAGAAGAGATAATGTGCTTACCCTAGTTTTCGAGGTTAATCGGATACTGAATTTAGTACGATAAACGCATTAAGAATGGTACTGAAACTACCACTCATAATTCCTTTATTAGATGTTTTATGCTGTTTTTAGTAAACTAATTCGGTTCTCAAATTCCCTGCACACGTAACAATTCCCTGCTCAACAACACGTAACAATTCCCTGCTCAACTTTGAATCGAAATTTACATGTTTTCTTATTCAGAAACTATGTAATCGATATGAGTTTCCCACTTTTTTGTAAAGGCAGAAGATCTTTCAGAAAATATTCTCAAAGTCAACGTTTTGAACAGAATTCCGGTCACAGAAGCACTGAGAAAGGCAAAAATGTGACAGGAATCGCTTATAACTCGATAAGTAATTTATTTATCAACTAGTCGAATGTGTCAATCCCAAAATTGTCTTCTATCTCACACAGGTTTTGCATACGCTAAAAAGAATCAGCAGCAATTTATATCAAGGAATAACTGAATCCAAATTTCTTGAGATATAGTTAGTTATTAGCATTAGTTCTTGAGATATAGTTATCCTGATAATAATCAAAAAGGGAGAATAGCACAGCCAACTGTTGGGCTATTTACACCAAAATGTAAGCAGCATCTACTTATGTCAAGGTCTAACAGAATCTGAAGTTTGATGAAATTCCATGCATTAGTTCTTGAAATTTAGCTATAGTAAAAATAATGAAAAAAGTGGTGTAGCAGCGCCACCTGTTGGGATAGCTACATCTAAACGTAATCAGCGTCCAGTTATGTCAAGGTCTAACTGAATCTGAAGTTTAAGGAAAATAAGTGCAGTTAGTTCTTGAGATACAGCTAATACGAAAATCACGAAAAATGCAGCATAGCAACGCCACTTAATAGGCGATTTTCATCAAAAACTAATCAGCACCAATTTATATCAGGGACTAACTAAATATAAAGTTTTATTAAATTTCATGGAGAATTTAATATTATTAATTAAATTTCTTGAGACAGAGCACCCACAAAATTTTTGTCACATACAGACAGCCAGCTCACAGACTGACATTTTCTAAAAACAATCAAATCGTGTTCAGCACCTTCTAAAACGTATAAATCCATCGAAAATCGGAAGTCGAAAATATTCATGAATCCAATACTTTCTTCTTGTAAAGATAAAAGAAAGTAAAAAATGGAAAACTCATTTCGGTTCCAAATCGCTTCCATTAGTCATGCCTGCCAATTTTATGCTTTTGCGTTTAAAAATGAGTCAGATAGTTTCGTGTTGTTCAGCAGGTCATTTGAGAACCACCTTAAATCTTTCAGTGACTTAATTGCTATTTTATACAGGTCTTATTAAGCAAACAAACAACATATCTAATGAAAGCGCCCTTCTTTTTTCGGGAAAAAAAAGCTATATATTTTTTTACCAAATCAAATAATTTATCTAAAGAAATCGAGGCATGATTTAAGAGTAATGACCATCACTTTTGCGATCATAAAAGTGAGAGAGCTATCGTTACTTCCGCTATAATAGTCCCTTCGGTTAGGTCAGATAATTACAGTAAGAATATTACATAAATTGACACTCAACATTTCTTTATTAAATGTTTGTGATGTTTTCAGTAAACTAAGTCAAGTATAGTTATTTTCATTTTTTTCTCATAAGATATTTGTTCAGGGCCCGACTTAAGAGTATCTAGGGTCCTGGGCAAGCATTATTCCGGGGGCCCCCCTTACTATCTATCCATAGAAAAATTTCTTTAATTACGCTGAAGTGACTAAACGGCATACATAAATTTCGTACTAAGTACTATTCATATTTGTATACAGGGCATCACAAGAAAGATGATAAGAGATGATGGAAAATACCTTTCTTTTTGTATAGGAATATGAGGGCTTATGCGAGCCGTTGAAATGTAAATACAGATCTTTCTGTCATTCTTGGCTATTTGTCATAATATCATATGCATGTCATAAGATGTCTAAAAGCAAAATGTCCCCAATTGGTCATCATTTAAAGTTTTAATTTGCTTTGTTACGTGGATAATGTGAATGTAGAATTTCTCTTGAAAACAATAGATTACTTAGTTGTTACAGTAAAATTTTAATCATCAGCTTTCTGATGATGTACTTTTTTTTGGTGGGGGGGACGGGGGAGGGGAATAGGGTACAGAAGTTGGGGAGGAGGGCCAACACCCGCATAAATCTTTACAAAACTAAGAATTTTGGTCATTTTAGGCCAATTTTTAATGTTTAGTTCCTGTTTAACGAAAATCCCACTTATGCCTATTTGGGAGGGGGGAGGGGAGCTGCCCCACATGGCCCTGCATTAGTCAGGTCCTGTATATGCTTTTTGCTTCTAAATTTATGACATTTCTTTTATTTTAGAGGTTTATTGTTATTAGTTTATAAATATTCACCGACCTAAATTTTATCTTACCTTTTTATTCAGTGATTTTAATAAGAAAGAAAAATATGTTACTGAAAATACCAGCATTACAAAACAAATTAACATAATTAATATTATTAAGCAAACAAACAACACATGTAATAAAAACGCCCTTCTTTTTAGGGAAAAAAAGAACGCTATAAACAGACCAAATCGAATAATTATCTAAAGAAATCGAGGTATGATTTAAGAGTAATGACCATCGCTTTTACGATCATAAAATTAACAGCGCTATCATTACTTCCGCTATAATATTCCCTTTGGTTAGGTCAGATAATTACATTAAGAATATTACAGAAATTGGGCACTCAACATTTCTTTATTAAATGTTTGTGATGTTTTCAGTAAACTTAGTCAAGTATAGTTATTTTCTTTTTTTGTTTCTCATAAGTTATATGCTTCTGCTTCCAAATTTATCGCATTTCTTTTATTTTAGATGTTTATTGTTATTAGTTTATAAAAGTTCATTGATCTAAATTTTATCTTACCTTTTTATTCAGCGATTTTAATATGAAAGAAAAGTATGTTACTGGAAATGCCAGCATTCCTTTATTGCATGTTTTTATTACATGTCACATTTCTTTTATTGGTTTTGTCGTCTTAAATTTTTGCTATTAAATTCGTCGCAATTATTTTTTTTTTCTAAAGATCTAATGTTATAATAATATAATATGTATTATCTTTTTCAGAAACTACGTAATTGTAATGAGTTTCTCACTTTTTTGTAAAGGCAGAAGATCTTTCAGAAAATACTCTCAAAGTCAATGTTTTGAATAGAATTCCAGTCGCAGCAGCACATGAAAGGCAAAAATGTGACACAAGTCGCATTTAACTCAAAAAGTAATTTATTTATCAAAAAAATGGAAAACTCATTTCGATTCCAAATTGCTTCTGTAGTCATGCTTGCCAATTTTATGCCTTTGCGTTTAAAAATGAGTCAGAAAGTTTCGCGTTCTTCAGCAGGTCATTTGAGAACCACCTTAAATCGTTCATTAATGATTTAATTGCTATTTTCTAGATAGCTTATTAAGAAAACAAACAACATATCTAATGAAAGCGCCCTTCTTTTCTCTGGGGGAAAAAAGACGCTATAAAGAGACCAAATCAAATAATTATCTAAAGAAATCGAGTTATGATTTAACAGTAATGATCATTACTTTTACGATCATAAAACTAACAGAGCTATCATTACTTCCGCTATAATATTCCCTTTGGTTAGGTCAGATAATTAAATTAAGAAGATTACGGAAATTGGGCACTCAACATTGCTTTATTAAATGTTTGTGATGTTTTCAATAAACTAAGTCAAGTATAGTTATTTTCCTTTTTTTTTTTTCTCATAAGATATATGCTTCTAAATTTATCGCACTTCTTTCATTTTAGAGGTTTATTGTTATTAGTTTATAAATGTTCACCGATCTAAATTTTATCTTACCTTTTCAGTCAGCGATTTTAATAAGAAAGAAAAATATGTTACTGAAAATGCCAGCTTTTCTTTATGGCACGTTCTTTTCAGTATAGGCTAAGCGAAAAGTCTAGTAATTTCAAGTTCTACTCATTTTCTTTTATTGGTTTTGTCGTATTTAACATTTGCTATTAAATTCATCGCAATTATTTTTCTTCTTCTAAAGATCTAATGTTATACAGTAATATAATAATATAATATGTATTATCTTTTTCACTAATCTGTATTTTATCCTAGTTTTTTTTTTTTTTTTTTTTTTTTTTTTATCGATTTAAGGCTGTTCTTAAATCCGAAGTGACTACTATCAGAGACAAAATTTTTAATTCATTTTTGTTTAGAAAGGCGTGAAATTAGCAGGTGTTATTCAGAAACTACGTAATCCAAACAAGTTTTCTATTTTTTGGTAAAGACAGAAGATCTTTCAACAAATACCGTGAACGTCAGCATTTTGAACCGAATTCCGAACGTGTTAGCCCGAGAAGCGGGAAAAACGGGTCATCACGTGCCACGAATAGCTTATAACTTGATAAGCAATTTATTTATCAAAAAATGGAAAATTCATTTCGATTCCAAATCGCTTCCATTAGTCATGCCTGCTAATTTTATATCTTTGCGTTTAAAAATCAGTCAGAAAGTTTCGCGTTGTTCAGCAGGTCATTTGAGAACCACGTTACACCTTTCAGTGATTTAATTGCTATTTTCTAGATTGCTTATTAAGCAAACAAACGACATATCTAATGAAAGCACCCTTCTTTTTTGAGAAAAAAAGAACACCAAAATGAGACCAAATCAAATAATTATCTTAGAGAAATCGAGGTATGATTTAACAGTAATGACCATCACTTTTACAATCATAAAACTAACAGAGCTATCATTACTTCCGCTATAATAGTCCCTTTGGTTAGGTCAGATAATTACATTAAGAATATTACAGAAATTGGTCACTCAACATTTCTTTATTAAATGTTTGTGATGTTTTCAGTAAAAGATGTCAAGTATAGTTATTTTCTTTTTTTATCTTATAAGACAAACGCTTATAGCTTCTAAATTTATCGCATTTCTTTTATTTTAGAGGTTTATTGTTATTAGTTTATAAATGTTCACCGATCTAAATTTTATCTTAACTTTTTATTCAGCGATTTTAATAAGAAAGAAAAATATGTTACTGAAAATGCCAGCATTCCTTTATTGCATGTTTGTGTTCTTTTCAGGTAGGTTAAGCATAAAATCTAGTTATTTCAAGGATTCTTTTCTTTTATTGGTTTTGTCGTCTTTAACATTTGCTAATAAATTCATCGCATTTTTTTTTAAGATCTAATGTTATAGTAATATAATATGATTTATCTGCTTCACTAATCTGTATTTTATATTTTATCATAGTTTTTTTTTTTTTTTTTTTTTTTTTTTTAATCGATTTAAGGCTGTTTTTAAATCCGAAGTGGTTACTGTCAGATAAAATTTTTAATTCATTTTTGTTTAGAAAAGCATGATATTAGCAGGTGTTGTTAAATGCGAAAAAAAATTCGTCTGTCGGTCGCGGGGAAGAAACTCGTAAATTTTGTCATTAGATCGCGGGACGAGTATCGCGATATTTGCCAATCAGTCACTGGAGAATATCGCTAAATCTCTAAATTTGTCAATCAATTGCGTGGAAAAAAACTGCCAAATTTGCCAGTCTGTTGCACAAAAAATCAGGAAATTCTTTTGTCATTCACGTGAAAAAAAAAAAAAAAAAACCCTGCGAATTTTGCCCGTAAGATGCAAGAAAAAATCCGTAAATTCGCCAATCAGTACAAGAAAAAACCGCATAATTTGCCAATTTGTAGCAGGAAAAAATGGTGAAATTCGTCAATCGGGTCGCAGGAAAAAATTGCGAAATTTGTCAGTTGATCTTAAAAAAAAAATCATGAAATTTTTCTGTCGTTCACAAGGGGAAATTCATCAATTGATCATAGAAAAAAAAATAGAGCAATTCGTCGATCGATTGCAGAAAAAAACCTGCGAAATTCGCCAGTCGGTCAAGTGAAATTATCGCGAATCTTGCCAACGCACCCCTAGAGATAATGCCTCAGGACTGGCAACACTGGATTGAATGACGTATTTGCAGATCGGCCATACGTCCTTCCCTCCTTTGTGCTGCAGCATAAGGAGACGGAGACGGAGAGTAAGCCATGCACGTTGTAGCGGCAGCGTGCTTCGTAATCAGAAAGTTCTTGTCTTATTCTAATTTGATAAAAGACCGGATTGCTTTCAATTAAGGTAAGTACTTATTTACAGTATATATGTGCATTTTTATGAGTATTAACTATGTTAATCACTATCTATTAAAATATGTTTACTTTTGTCCTTGTTGCACGATTAGGCTTAATCGCACAGCTTTGTTGAAGCTGGTAATGTGACAGACTTTTTTCCCAGGGTCCTGTTTTTGTGAAATTGTGAACAGCTTTTCATATTTGTGAAAAATCTAGACATAATTATGTGAATTTGAAATGATCGTTATATTCAGGACCTTATTTATACATTTTTAAGAAGATACATGGATGTAAAATACATATATTTTCTTTATGTATGTAAAAGTGACAGGTCAGATTTTACTTTTAAATGATTAATTTGTGAAATGTTCAGTTTAAAGATGGAAAAATTTTGTGAAAAACCTATTTTTAAGACAAAGAATTTTGTGAAGGGTCTTATTTTAGGGAAAATAATTTTGTGAAGGGTCCTCTTTTAGGGAAAATAATTTTGTGAAGGGTCCTGTTTTGAAATGAGAAATTTTGTGAAGGATCCTTTAAAGGACCCAATTTTTTCCTAAACAGATCCCTGAGTTGTTTCTCATAAAAAAATGTAAATTTTATTTATAAAAATAAGTTTTGAAAAATTCACGATTGTTTCATTCTGATGCTCCCCCTCCCCCCCCCCCCCTGTTTAATGTATTTTATCGCTAAAATATTGATATATTTTTTCATACAGAGATTAAATTATAAATTTATTAACTTAATTAAATGTTTCTTTTGTCACTAATTCATATTCAAAAACATATCAGTTAGTGAAAAGTGTAAGATAAAACTTAATATAATGTGCTGACTATCGTTTGATGATTACATAATTGATTTATTTCGCCATATATGCAGTTTTTCTATAATCACCAATAAAAATCACCAGAGATATTTTACTATTATTAGAAAATATTATATATTTTTACTAATGTTCAAATGAAATTATTACGGCTAGCATTTAAATCTGCCTTTGCCTTAAATATACTACACTTAGCTAAAAAATGTTTTTTTAATTACTTATTTGTTATATAAATGCATGTTACATGTATACCACACTGATTACACCCTCTTCAAATAAGGTCTAAAAAACATCATAATTCCGATTACAATTTATTTTATTTTTATATTTATTATTACATAATTTAATATATTTTTGGGATTATATTTAGTTTATCTAAACTATCATTATGACATCAGTATCATTTAGTTTATCTAAATATAATCACATTATTCAAATAAGGTCTAAAACATCATACTTCCGATTACAATTTATTTTATTTTTATATATTTTATATTTATTATTATATAATTTATTATATTTTTGGGATTATATTTAGTTTATCTAAATATAATCACATTATTCATATAAGGTCTAAAACATCATAATTCCGATTACAATTTATTTTATTTTTATATTTATTATTTTTCTGGTATTATTTTAGTTCATCTAAATATAATAATCACATTATTTAGATGACCACGATGAATACATAATTACATTCACATTATATGGATTTTTAGGTATTTATAATAATTATTTTATAATTAGAATTATTATATTACAGAATAAAACATCTTTGGTTATATTTTGAAAAAAAAAATTATTAAATATTACATGCATATGTGTGTGTGTTGTGTATAAAATGCAAATATCTAGCAAATTTTTTAGAGCTATCATTTAAATTTTGTAACTACTTTTGTGTTAAAAATATTTAAAAAACTAATTAAAAGTTAGTTTTTATCTTATCATGTTTTGCATAACAAAAACAAAATATTTAAATATAAACCAAAACAAAATTATATCTTTTCAATTGCACATAACTAAAATATATATTTAATATTTTTTAATAATAGTAAACTACTACTAGTGATTATAAAAAAAAAAAAAAAAAAAAAAAAAAAAAAAAAACACAGCATATATGGCAAAATACATGAAATTTGTAATTATCAAATGCAAATATTCTATCAAGTATTCAGCAGTGACAAAGTAAACATATTTTAATAGATGATGATTAGCATTGTTAATATTGATAAAAATGCACATATATACTGTAAATAGGTACTTTAATTGAAAGCAATCCAATCTTTAATCAAAATATTATTAATTTTCATGAAAATATGCTAGAACTCAAATATGCGAGCTTTCATTTGCACATTAACAAAAAAAAGTGTTAATGAAATCTCAAACGATAGCTTTTATTTTTCAATAAAAATAACTATTTTGTATTTCAAATTTTGTTACATAAAACAAATTTTTCTTGATACTAAATCCTACAGTCTTTTTTTTTTTTTTTTTTTGCGCGGGTGTGAAAAGCAAATAGTGTATTTTGAATTAGTTGATCTTCAATTTTATTATGGAAGTTAAAAAAAAAAAAGTCATTTAGAATTTTGTTTTATTGTGGTTGCAGGAATGGTAGGATGTTATCGGTTGAATCATTAGCCGATCTGCCGTGACGTCAAAATTGAGCTCTTAGGCATTATCTCTAGGGGGCGTTGATCTTGCCAGTCGGAGGTAGAAAAAATCGCAGTATTTGTCGATCAATCGGGGGTAAAATCTTGAAATTCTTCACACTGTCACGAAAAAAAATCACTAAATTCGTCAGTTGCTCATGGAATGGAATGGAATGTGTAACTGGAAACTGACCGCGTAGGGGTGGCGATCGATGACAATTTTTTAATCACCACTTTTACAACTTTAATCGCCACATGACGAGTGGCAACTGCTAATTTTCACATATAGGAAGATGTTATTGTATATTTCCGTTCTTGGTTATATGATATTTTCCTATATTAAGTCTTTTTTTTTTACAGTGCAATGTAGCAAACATTCAAATTCCACGGTAAATAGAAGATTTTTTAAAAATAAGCATAGGATAATTTAAATGAACAGACAATCAGGCCATAAATTTTTTAACACATTTCTTTGAACTGAAGACTGGCATCAAGCCGACAGTACGTTACATAATATTTTTGGACACCCATTGAGAAGTGCACATATAGAAAAAAAAAAAAAACATGAAAAACAAATGCATAAATGAATGAAGTTGAGCATAGCTTAATTATATCTTTCATTTATTTAGAATGGGAAAACACAGAGTTTAAATAAAATTTAAAATAATATAATCAATCAATTAACAACATGAGATATTTTAATAAATGAAAAGGGAATAATTTAAAACCATATGTGATTTGATATCCCAATGAATATCTAAAATATAATTTTAGAGAAAATACTTAATCAACAGGTTTTTTTTTTTCTTTCTGCCTTCCCATCCCACCCCACTCCAAATAAGAAACGTATCTATCTGGAAGTTTTACTTGAAATCAAAGTTGCTTTAGTTCAAATATCAATAGAGGCTTATGTTACTTAACTTTGAAAGTATTTCTGACTCATATAAAGAAAATCAAATCATTTCTTCGGCTTTATGTTATATTGGACATAAGAAACTATAGGGAGGAAAATGCAACAAAACACTTTTTTGATTTCTATAAGTGCAGAAACATACGTCCATATCTTATTTGTTTTTTTCGGATCTTGCTGTTCAATATCGAAATAAGCTAAAAATATTGAGCAGAAATTGAACTTGGTATCCAGAAAATAAGCTTGTTAGTGGAAATTTCTTACTGTTCGAAATTCTTGATTTATAAATTATGAGCAAAAGTGTATTTATGTTTTAAGTACAGGGTATTTTTTTTTTCTTAATTGGTTGAACATTAAATTGAGCTAAAATTCGTTGCAGATTTTGAGTAGAAAATTATACTTAGACTATAATAATAATAATAATAATAATAATAAATAATAAATTATTATACTTATTATTATTATTATTATTATTATTAGAGACTACATGCTTATATACGTTTTTTTTTTCATTGTAGAAAGTGCGATAAAAATAAAATGTGAGATTTTTAGTGGAGTTTCATATTATTCGAATTTTGTCTTATTAGTCTTTTCTTGATTACTAGTGTCAAGAAAAGAAACTTGTTAGTGGATATTTCATGTTATTTGAAATTCATGATTTATAAGCGAAGGTGATTGTGGGTTCATGAAAAAATGCCTGAAATTTTAGAGAGAAAACGTTTCCGTAAGAGAAAGGGAACATATAATTTATTGCATTTAGGTCAAATTATGAAAAATATGAATTTTAATTATGTTAGCAATCATATAAAATCGATACTTTAGTCTTATTTTATGAATTTAATCAGAAAAACCGGAATTTTGGTACTGAAAATGAAAAAAAATACCTGAATTCTGGGAAATAATCTGAACCTGAACACAATCACACCTGTTATAAGATTATGAGTAAAAAGATAGTGTTTACCAACATGTTACATTTTGTTTTCTTAAGGTCGTGCTCAAATCTAAACTGTCTACTTTCTGACACAATTTTAAATTCATTTTTATCCTCAAATGCATGAAATTTGCAGATTCTCTTATTCAGAAACTATATTATTGAACATTATTCCCTATTTTTCGCTAAAGACAGAAAATCCATCAGAAAATACTGTCAAAGTTGGTGTTTTGATCGAAATTTCCGGACGTGATAGAGCTGGAAAGAAAAAAAAAATCCGCCCTGAGATAACAATGGCTTATAATTCAAGTTGTAATTCATTTACCGAAAAAAAAAACTGCTTAACTCACTTCAATAATCATGCATGCAACTGTCATGCTTTTATATTTAACTAGTCGGATGTGCCAATCCCAAAACTTTCTTCTATCTCAGTCATGTTAATACTTCAAAATTCGCTATCACATCGCCAATAAAATCAATATTTTTCGTCATTCTGTTGTACGTCAGCTGCCTGCGAATCATCGGGTTACCGGGATGTGATCCACTGATGTATACTAAACTGCGAAAAGTCCTTCTGGCCTGAACCGACAGGAACAGATAGCCTCCCTATTCATTGGTTTTACAATTTCAGCTAATTTTACTGGAAAACACGAAGGTAAAATCGTGGAACCTAAATAAAAAAGATTCAGTCCCAGTTCTCGTCAACATTGAATTTGAATGAGAATATCGCCGAATTAGTCCTCTACAGCCAAGTTCGCTTCATTTATGGCAACTTATTTTGGTCGCCAAATTTGGCGATATTCCGCTAACTGTCGCCAAGTTTGGCGAGAATTTGATGTTGGCGAATATAAATATGTAGTGATAAGCATATAATAGGATTAATGGTTACAACAATGAAAGAAAATTTGCCGAAAGCATGTTAACTAAAACTCATAAATTAAATCCGTTTATGGATGAATTCTGCTGTTTTGTTTGAAAATGTCAGCCACCCTAAAATTTCAAACCGCTCTATCTCAGCCATTTTTTAAGATAGAAGCAAAACAAAAATTGCTCCGGATTCTCCGGATCAAGGCCGAACATTTAAAGAAAAAAAGTTTTAGGATTTCTAATTTTTTTTATTTGCACATCATTTTGAATTTTAAATCTTTAAATGGCTATCACAGCGCCTCCTTTCGTCGAAATATCCCCAAATTCTAATAGAACCTGCTTGTTATAGCCAAAAATATAGAAAAAAAGATTGGTTCAATTTGAAGCATAACATCATACACTTTTAGATGGTACAATAGTGAAAATGGAACAAAAATATCGATTACAGCGCCCCCTTTCGTCGAAATATCCCAAAATTCTGATAGAACCTGCTTGCCATAGCCAAAAACATAGAAAAAAAATTTGGTTCAATTTGAAGCATAACATCATACACTTTTAGATGGTACAATAGTGAAAATGGAACAAAAATATCGATCACAGCGCCCCCTTTTGTCGAAATATCCCCAAATTCTGATAGAACCTGCTTGCCATAGCCAAAAACATAGAAAAAAAATTTGGTTCAATTTGAAGCATAACATCATACACTTTTAGATGGTACAATGAAGACACACAGACGGACAGACGGACAGACGGACGGACGGACGGACGGACAGACAGACATTTTGTAAAAACATGTTTTTCGGAATCTCTGACCTCTAAAACGTGTAAATCCGTCGAAAACCGGAAGTCGAAAAAAATTTCGATTACAATACTTTCTTCTATTATAGATAGAAGAAAGTAAAAATTGGTTCAATTATCTGCATAACTTCATACACTTTTCGATGATACAATAGTGAAAATGGAACGGAGATATCGATCACAGCGCCCCCTTTCGTCGAAATATCCCCAAATTCTAATAGAACCTGCTTGCCATAGCCAAAAACATAGAAAAAAAATGTGGTTCAATTTGAAGCTTAACTTCATACACTTTTCGATGATACAATAGTGAAAATGGAACAAAAATATCGATCACTGCGCCCCCTTTCGTCGAAATATCCCCAAATTCTGATAGAACCTGCTTGCCATAGCCAAAAACATAGAAAAAATATGTGGTTCAATTTGAAGCATAACTTCAAACACTTTTAGATGGTAGAATAGTGAAAATGGAACAAAAATATCGATCACAGTGCCCCCTTTCGTCGAAATATCCTCAAATTCTTACAGAACCTGCTTGCCATAGCCAAAAACATAGAAAAAAAATTAGGTTCAATTTGAAGCATAACTTCATACACTTTTCGATGATACAATGAAGACACACAGACGGACAGACAGACATTTTGTAAAAACATGTTTTTTGGAATCTCTGACCCCTAAAACGTGTAAATCCGTCGAAAACCGAACGTCGAAAAAAATTTCGATTACAATACTTTCTTCTATTATAGATAGAAAGTAAAAAAAAATGGTTCAATTATCTGCATATCTTCATACACTTTTAGATGGTTCAATAGTGAAAATGGAACAAAAATATCGATCGCAGCGCCCCCTTTCGTTGAAATGTCCCCAAATTCTGATAGAACCTGCTTGCCATAGCCAAAAATATAGAAAAAAATGTGGTTCAATTTGAAGCATAACTTCATACACTTTTAGATGGTAGAATAGTGAAAATGGAACAAAAATATCGATCGCAACGGCCCCTTTCGTCGAAATATCCCCAAATTCTGATAGAACCTGCTTGCCATAGCCAAAAACATAGAAACAAAATGTGGTTCAATTTGAAGCATAACTTCATACACTTTTAGATGGTACAATAGTGAAAATGGAACAAAAATATCGATCGCAGCGCCCCCTTTCGTCGAAACATCCCCAAATTCTGATAGAATCTGCTTGCCATAGCCAAAAACATAGAAACAAAATGTGGTTCAATTTGAAGCATAACTTCATACACTTTTCGATAGTACAAAAAAAAGCCACACAGACGGACAGACGGACAGACGGACGGACGGACAGACAGACATTTTGTAAAAACTTGTTTTTCGGAATCTCTGATCCCTAAAACGTGTAAATCCGTCGAAAACCGGAAGTCGAAAAAAATTTCGATTACAATACTTTCTTCTATTATAGATAGAAGAAAGTAAAAATGAGTCAGAAAATGTATCAGAAAGTTTCGCGTGTTTAGCGGGGGAAATTATTTTTTTGAGAACGTCTTAATTGTTAAGCATAAAATTAAAACTAAAATTACCTTCATGTGTAGTGTAAGGGAAGAAAATGGCATAATGAAAATAATACGATTTAAATAAAACTGATTTTTTTAAATCTCTAGAAAATGCTGTATTTTATTATAATAACACAGAAAATGATCTTTTTAGTATGGAGATTTCATACCATTCAAACTTCTTGATTTATAGTTTGGGTAAATGATAGGTTATTGTTTTCCCGATGTGCAAAATTTCGATTTTTTATTAATCGAATATCCAATTCAAATCGAAATTACTTTTAAATATTGGCTAAAGAATTCCACATGTTCAGAATCTGAGCTCGTTAGTAAAGATTTCAAGCTATTTTAACTGGTTCATTTATTACATAATGAGTAAGTTGATGGTTAGTTTTTACTGATATGGGAAATTTTGCTTTCTCATAAGTAAAATATCAAATTAAAACTGAAAATAATAGAAATTTTTGAGTAAGAAATTGCACTTAGCGTCAGGAAAACGAAATCATCTGTAGAGATTTCATATATAAATCGAACTCCTTTGATTTATTATATTATGAGTAAATGTATGATTAATATTTTTGATAGAACAATTACAATTCTTCATTAGTAAAATATAAAAATACAACTTAAATTCAACTTAAAGTTGTTCTCAAATAATCTGCTCAACAATGAAAACTTTCTGAAACATTTTTAAACGGAAAGGCCTAAAATTTTCAGGACTGACTAATTGAAGCTATTTGAAATCGAAATGAGTTTTCCATTTTTTGATAGATAAATTACTTATGGAGTTATAAGCGCGATTCGTGCATGTGACGATACATTTTTACCCATTCACGTGCTGCGGCGTCGGAAAGAAAGTGAATGACCATGTCAGTGGCGCTATCATGCTATTCGAATTATTATTATTATTATCTACATATATTCCTCTTACGTGGCGCGGAAATAAGTATGAATTTCTAGCTTAGCGTTTAACAATAATCGTTGTTTTCAGAGCTCAGACCAATGAATAGACTAGATTGGGTAAGATCAACTCTGCCTCCAGTATGGCGGCCAGTGGAGAATAGTCAAACTCAAATTAGCAATTATAAAAAATAAAATAACGTGTACGTAATCCAAAGCGTTTGAGATGATTCCTCATTTTAATTATGAGTGATATCGTTAATTTCAAATTAATTCTCAACTCTTATTTAGAATTTATTTACGAATTTCACTCACACGAAAATCGGAGAAAATAAAAATATCAATTGTTTAAATTGCACCTGCTGCCATCTGTTGCTATCTTGATGAAGTAAAAAATAATTTACTCTGCAAAAATCTATAATTCGTTAGAACAGTAAAATGTCGAACAAAATTTAAACAATGATTGATGATATATATAAACTATCTTCCTATCACAAAGTGTTTATTTTAACGAATTTAAGACGTGCTGTATTATATTACAGGTACAATGAGTTTTAAACTAATTGTGTTTCCAAGATCATTTTTTTATAGTATATATATATGATTTTTGCCCATTGGTAGCACCAACTAAATGCATTTTTAATTGTTTTCAACGAAGTTTTCAATTGCATTTTTTATATTAAAAAAGATTGTCAATTTCATATGTTAAAATGATTTATGGTAGTACACATTCCTGCTAAAAATGCTGCAAAAAAAAGGGGGGGAGGGCGAGGGAGTGAAGCGAACTGGGACCACGTAGAGATCTTAATGTAAATTGCTTATTTATTAATTGGGTTAAGCATAAATAAGCAGTTAGTGTTTTTTGTATAAAATTTAGGGTATTCTTGTTAAATTTGATAGTTTTCATTAATCAAATATCAGATTAAAACTGAAATTATCCGTGGGTAGGAATTTACACATAGCGTTCAGAAATTGATCTTGTTAGTAAATATTTCCTGTTATTTAAATTCTTGATTTACTAGATATAATGGATAAGTCGAAGGTTAGTATTTTCGATATGTAAAACTTCGTTTTTTGTAAGAAAATGTCAAATTATAACTAAAAATAGCTGAAAATATAGAGTAGAAAATTACACTTCAGTGGAGATTTTATGCTATTCGAACTCATTGATTTCCGAGATTATCAGTAATTGGATGGTTAGTATTTTTAATTGGCTAAATTACTGTTATGAATTAGCAAGATATCAAATTACAACTGAAATTCACTAGGAAATTGCTTTTTTACTAATATGTTAAATTTTGTTTTCTTATTGGATTAAATATAACATTAAAATAAAGTCGAGTAGAAAATCGCACTTAAGTATGATAAAACGCATTTAATATAACAATAAGAACAACGACAGCAATAATAATAATAATTATTATTAATATGAATATATGCACTTCTATACGTATTTTTTTTTTTTTTCATACAAGAAAGTACAATTAAAATCAAATGGATTTTCGTAATATGTTGAATTATTTTTCTTAAATGGTTAAACATACAGTTAAAACTAAAGTTATCATCATATGTTGAGTAGAAAATTGAACCTAATAAAATGTTCATAAAAATTTAAACAATACCGACTAAATGCTTCAATAGTTAATAAATAGGAATATTTTATATCTAAAAAGTAAGAATATATCGTATTTAATACCTACTAAGTCACAGAATTCAAAATCATGCGAATTAACCGAAGAGAATTAATGAATCTTGTGAGTGGTATCTTCATGTTATTCCAATTTTTTTATTTATTCGTTTAGATGTAAATGAGCAGTTTGTGTTTTATCTATAAATTTAGTTTTTTCATTAGTAAAATATTAAATCTAAACTCGTTACTTTCTGATACAATCACCAAGTCAGAAAGTAATGAGTAAATTTTCGAAAAGTGCAGATATTCTTATTCAGATACTTAGAAATTGAAAACACTTTTTGTTTTTCTATTAAAATTAAAAATTAAAAGAACGAGTAAATGCTTTACTGGTTAATTAATAGGGATATTTTAATTAAGAAAAAATTATTTTGTATTTAAAATTTTGTTGCATAAAACATAAAATTTTCACTTGATACTCACACCTATATTTTGTTTTTCGATGAGTGTGAAAAGCAAATTTTTTCTGCTTTCAATTAGTTGATCTTAAATTTGTTTTAAGTGAGTGGCGGGAGTGGGGGAAGTATAGGGGGGGGGGGGGGGGGAAGACATTATTAGAATATTGTTTTATTAAGTTTTCATGGTAAGTGCAATATAATGTTAGTTTCTAATATATAATTTAGTCTGAAAACATTTGTAATCAGCAGTAAGTTGACTTTTTTGAAAATATCGGATAGATATAAAAAATATCGAATATATATTGAAATATCGGATATTTTCTAGATTTTTAAAAATATCATGATATTTACGAATTTTATTGTAACATGGATAAGCACAATCAGTTGGTGTCCAAGCTATAATAACTTTCTTTAAAAAATGAGCAAAATATTTGTTGATGATAAGATTTTCTTTCAGAGTATATAACACAAAAATCATCATTAAAAGTCTTCACAAAACAATTTATATTTTTTGCATTTCATACCCTGAAGAAATATTTCAAGAAGAAATACTATGTCATTTCGAACAAAAACTTATACCAATGAAATTACTTTTATACATAACGTTAAAATACCCTTTTCTCTGTCTAAATAATAAATAAATAAAATAAACAAAACAGTTTGGCTGTCAATTATATTAGACCTACAGAAACAATAAAACAAGAAACAAGGCTATAACTTTTAGCATGACTTTTAACTTCAAGCATGTAACTTTTAGAATTTTCTTTATTGAACGAAATATAAGTCGATTTCTCGTTTATTTTACTTTCTTGGTCTTTAGTGATAAAGTAGCTCTAAATGCTGAGGAGGAAATTGCACTTAGCGTTCTGAAAATGAACTTGTTAGCGGAATTCTGTACTTTTCCAATTCAGGGATTTAATCGTCTATGAGTAAAGAAGAAAATATTCTAGCTGTTTCTATTTTATACGTAATTAAGTACGTATATAGGAAACTTTATGTAAATTGCTTAATAAAGCAAATCTTGAATATATTATCTTATGAAATTTCTGCTGTAGATTTAATACATTGAACTTAAGGCGGTTTAAAAAAGATTCCTCCCCCCCCCCCCCCGGCTTAACAACACAAAACTTTTTAACACATTTATAAACTCATTTTCAAGCATAAAAGCATAACACTTGCAGGCAGGATTATTGAAGTGATTTGAAGTAAACAATTTTTCTATAATAAATTAATTTCATCTTATAAGTGATTATTTTATCAGCACGGTAGATTTTTATTTCCTTTCCCAGCGCTGTCACGTCCAGAATTTTGGTTTAAAGCGCCAACTTTGATAGCATTTTCTGAAAAATATTCTGTCTTTGCTGGAAAAAGGAAAAACAGTTCGATTAGATACTTTCTTAGAAACAGAATCTGCCAATTTGATACGTTTGCAAACAAAAATGAACTTAAAAAATGTATCAGAAAGAAGCGTGTGTGGATTTGTAAACCGTTTGAAAGTCTATGTGATATAGACAAATATTTTTATCCAAATACTATGAAATGGTACAGCAATTTTTATTTTTCGGTAAAACTAATGAATTTTTCAAATGATACAAATGTTCTGCTGTCGGCAAACTTTCTAAAGAGATTCTTTTCAAAAAGGGATAAGACATGCCTCATAATTCTAAATTAGTACTTTAAATAGAAATTTTTCAAGTTACCATTTTCATGCATGCTAATTTAATTTAGCCAGTAATCTGCAAAATGAAATTAGGCTTGCTATCTTGCTAGCAGAAACAAATTATTTTTGATGGCTTAAACAGGAAAATATGTTTGACAATGTGCTATCCGCTTCAGGCACCAATATACAGAGACGGTCCTTTTCCATGCATTGGTTATGCTTATCTCTACATACCAGGTTATCACAAACCTATGACATAAAAGGGATTATTTGTATTTGTACTGCTATCGGCTGATTTTCACAAATTCTATACGGAACTCTTTTGTAAAGTGGATAAGCAAACATGCATTATAATTTTATTTATCAGTATAGATAGCACGTTTTCAGTTCCTCTTCTATAGCATATACATTTGATCAAAACAATGACAAACAATCGATAGATAAAATTAGATTCGCATGTTAGTATTTTATGCATTTAGAATCCTATATGTTTTACTCTCAACCTATAGGATACTCAGTGTCTGATTATCCAAAAAGCACGTGAAGTACATGCTTCCCCTCTAAATTTTAAAAGGGGCCCCAAAATGACTGTGAAAAGGGCCCTCTAATTCCCATTTTTAACACTTTCCAACCTAGTTGAAAAGTGTTTATGACTTCGGTTTGTCTGCCATGTGCCGTCTGTCCGCGCTCTAACTCGCATAAATATACTCGGATTGCTCTAAAAAAATTTTAAGTTATTGTCGTTTACTATAGCATGTTCCCTATTGAAAATGAAGTGTGTAGCACTTATAGTTTTTTAAACAGGGACAATCAAACGTATTCCGTTACATTACAGTCAATGGGACAAAATCGTTTCAAGTACATTTCAATGATGCGAGGCCAAATGAAACAGGATGAAATTGATATATAATTATGAGGCGCATTAAAACATTATTTTTGTAGAATAGGGGGGGGGGGACAAAGCATTTATTATTCATTTACAGGGTGAAACAAAAGAAATCTATTACACATTGTTCTACAGGGAAAAATCGTTTGCAGTGTAATTTAATGATGTTTTACTATTTCAAACATAATGAAAATTATATGCATTACTTTGTTAAAAGTATGGCGTACATTGCGTTTATCGTTTCTTTACAGGGATACACAAAATATATCGATTACAGTATATGTGCGATAATTACAGTCCAATGTGTGATAAGTGCGTTTTCAACTTTGCTTTGCGATTTGAAGTTTAACTTAATTTTTTCATAGTACGTGGTGTGTATAAACTTGGTTGATCATATACAGGGCTACACAAGGGGATTCGTAAGTATTACAGACTATGGGAGTGAATTGCTTAAGGGTAGTTTTTAATTGTGTTACGCATTTTCCTCTTAACTATATTTAGTAGACTAATAAAAGTTTGTGGAATATAAATAAATTCATATACAAGGCTACGCAAAGAAGAAGATACAATGTCGTTTCGTCTGGTAATTGCTGGAAGTGAGTTTTAAATTGCCTTTATGCGTTTTGTACCTTTCAGCTTAATATGAGGTGCATACAAAAGTCTTTAGATAATATACAGGGCTGTAGAAAAGATTTCGAATGCATTTCCATCGATTGGCGAAAATTGCTAAATGTGAATTTTCCCACTGAACTAAATTTTATCATGCTATATAGTATATATTCAAATCTACATATCATATACAGGGCTGCACAAAATAATTCGACTACTTTTTTGACAATGGAAGATAATTTCGAAAACTGTATTTTTCAATGTGTTTTATGTTTCTAAACTGTTTACTTACATATCTTCTTTCACCTTATTTAAGGATGAAGTTTCGTTACAGTTTTCTGGATGTGCTGGAAAGTATTTCATAATCTATGCTTGACGCATGATTTTTTGTTCTTGTTATTTTTATATTGTATCTTTTTTTCTTTTTTTTGAAAAACAAAGCTTGCTTAATCCAAGGGGAAACCCACGCAAATCTTCACGAAACTTATTTAACAGGGAAATATGAATGTCATCAATAGGATGTTAATTAATCATATAGCATCCTCATGTGCCTGTTTGAAACCACTCAAGAAATTGAGTATGCAGCTATGTGTACTAAATAATCTGAAGTACATACAGGAAACTTAAAAAAGCTGTTTAATGAAATAGATGTGACCTTGGCTAAGCTACTCGTGGGAATAATATTAGTATATCATTGGTGAGTTTTCATGAATGAAGAACTGAGAAAATTTTTGCCAAACGATAAGGGGCCCCCAAAATAATACCGTGCTTCTCCTAAATTCAGAGGATAAGCGGGTCCTGGTGTTACATCCCGTTGAACAAGAACCTTGAAATTTGGCACGAAGGAAGGTCTTATAGCACATGCAAGGGGGAAAAAAACATTAAGTTATAATTCTATGTTGATTTAGTACGTGATTTTTCCTAATCGAGATATCCAAAAACGTTATTTTAAGGCCATAACTTTTTATTGCATTAAGTTAGAAATTCGAAAATTTTACGCAATAATGGGACCTTATTATTATTATATACCTTATTATTTGATAATAATTTCAACTTCATATCCTTATCCGTTGGTGAGAAAAACGATTTTGACAGGCAGATGGACAACAAAGAAAGACTATAAGGATTCCTTTTTTTTTTTCTTTTGAGGTATACGGAACCCTAAAAAGTAGACTAAACAAATATGGCTAAGTGTTGTAACTGTTATGTTTTTGAAAAGAAAAGAAAAAAAGCAAATAAAATCTCTAATTTTTTTTTTTTTTTTTAACTCTTTTAAGGGTGGTGGTATATAATACTGCACGTAGTTGTAATGCCAAAGTGATAAATGGCACTCAGAATTTTTGAATAAAATTTGTTTACACAATGTACATGAATAAAGTATGATTTATTTTCAAATCAATTTCGACGCAAATCCTGGTGGCATTCAATCGTTTCGACATTTGTTTTAGTAATAGCCCCTGAGATTGTTAATATAACTTAGTAGACATATTCTTTACGATACTAATCCTTCGCTAACGAATGCCGCCATATTCGTAACAACAAGTTTGTTTTTTCAGTTACTATTGTTTCTGCACCACTTATTGTGTCAAACATTTTTTGCATTGTTAAATTAACGAAATTTTAAAATTAAAAAAAAGGTGAAATTTTCAGCTCTAAAATACTGGTGTACAATTGGAAACGTAACACATTTTGACAATAAAAATTGGCTGTCACGAATATGGCAGATTATTCGTTAGCTAACGGATTTTTTGCATTGTTAAATTAACGAAATTTTAAAATTAAAAAAAGGTGAAATTTTCAGCTCTAAAATACTGGTGTACAATTGGAAACGTAACACATTTTGACAATAAAAATTGGCTGTCACGAATATGGCAGATTCGTTAGCTAACGGTTGTATTTGCGCAGAACACAAAAGTAATTGAAAATTTATTTTATTTTTCTAAAATAGCACAAAATGTATTAGAAATTTTTATCGTCTGCATTTTTTATTTGAAATGAAAGAATGTTGTAAGTGTTTAAGTTTTTCTATTGAAATCTTCCCTATTAAATCCGGTTAAAAGAAAAATCTAATGTGCTCCTTTATGGAGTGGTCCAATGTATCCGCTGTAGACATAATAAGAAAATGTTCAAAAATATTTTATTTGATTTAAAACAGCGAAATTTAAATAGATGGATCAGTAAATGAATATCTTATCTTTAAAGCTCAATTGTATTTTCCTATATACCACTAATCTTTATTAGCAAAAAATATAAACTGGACTGATAGACATATTCTTCATGATATTAAATTTGCGCAGAACATATATAGTTAATTAAACTATTTATCTCTCTCTCTTTTACTTACCAATCATACGTGGTATAGGGTAAGTCTTGTAGTCGTTTTGAAAATCGAAAAATTTTTTTTGACAGATTTACACGTTTCAGACACTGGAGATTACGAAAAACATATTGTTAGAATTTTTTTTTTTTTTGCCGTCTGTCTGTCTGTAAACACTTTGTCTCCCGAACAAATTGAGATAGAGTCTTGAAATTTAGTATGTGCTTAGTATGTAATAATGGGAAGAAGCTTATTGAATTTCAGTGACCTGGATTATCCGGAACTATTTTTTTTCGGACTGTTGAAATATTCGTTCTGATAAAAGGTATATAAAAATTTTCGAAATTGTTTTTTTTTTTTTTAAAGGAGGGACTATAAAAGACAATAAAAAAACATAAATTTTGCATTAAGAATGATGTCGATCGGGTAATGAGTTACCAAGATATTTGTAATCACATTTTCTACACTCTTCAATTTTTCATGACCCTGTATTTCATTCAAATTTCAATTCAAAAATATATTTCAATTATTAAAGAGACGCTTAATCCGACGCAGTAAACTGTTAGTTAATAGGATTATCATTTTTAGAGTTATAAGGATGTTTCTCTTGCGAAATTCATCAATAGAGCATTTAAAGCGAGGCTAACGAAAAAGAATTATTTTTCGTTAGCCTCGATTTAAAGTTTATGACGTCATCAAGCCAGGATTTTATTCGAATTGCAATACATTTTATAAATAGTTTACACATGTTTTATTTTCATATTTTATATTATGCATATTCATGATGGGTAAGTATTACGGTGGCCCCCAAAGACTAGTTTTATAATGTAGCAAAAAAGAATAAAATGGGCTAGAAATTTTTATCAACTGCATTTTTATTTTGAAATGAAAAGAGAAAACAATGTTGTAAGTGGTTAAATTTTTCTATTGAAAACTTCACTATTAAATCCGGATAAGAGTGGTGCCCTTTTTGCGGTGGTCCAATGTAACCCATGTAGACATACAAAAAAAAAAATGTTGTAAAATGTTTTATTTGATTTTAAAAAGCGAGTTTTAAATACATTTATCAATAAAGGAATGTCTTAACTTAAATTGTATTTTCTCTATACATCTAATGTTTATTAACAAAAAAATATAAATTGATAGAAATAGTCTTCACTACATTAAATTTGTGCGAAATACATCAGTAATTGAACTATTTCTCTCTCTCTCTCTTTCTGTTATTTATTTATTTATTTTAAAGCAGCGAAAAAGAACAAAATGCACTAGACATTTTTATCAACTGTATTTTTAACTTGAAATGAAAAGAGAAAACAATGTTGTATAAGTGTTTAAGTTTTTCTATTGAAAACTTTACTATTAAATCCGGATAAAAGAGTGGTCCAATGTGTCCCTTTTTGGAGTGGTCCACTGTGCCTCTCTTTGGAGCTGTAAACTTAGACATACAACAAGAAAATATTCTAAAATGTTTTATTTGATTTAATATGGTTCTCAAATGACCTGCTCAACAACATGGAACTTTCTGACACAT
The DNA here is from genome assembly GCA_963931845.1 of Maratus michaelseni. Taxonomy (NCBI): domain Eukaryota; kingdom Metazoa; phylum Arthropoda; class Arachnida; order Araneae; family Salticidae; genus Maratus; species Maratus michaelseni. Next base: position 96,851,081 of record OZ007600.1, read on the forward strand.
TTTTTGATTCATTTTTAAGCGTAACGGCATAAAATTTGCAGGAAGGACTATTGAAACGATTTGGAATCGAGATGCTTTTTCCAATTTTTGATAAATAAATTACTCATCGAGTTATAAGTGATTCGTGTCACGTGACCACACGTTTTTCTCATTTCTGGCGCTGCAACATAGGAAACTGGGTTCAAAACGTTAGCTTTGACAGTATTTTCGGAAAGATCTTCTACCTTTACCAAAAATGTAAAACGTATTTCGATTACAAAGTTTCTGAATAAAAACACCTGCCAATTTCATGCCTTTTCCAACAAAAATGAAGTTAAAAATGTGCCTGAAAGTAGCCCTTTGGATTTGAGATCAGCCTTAAACTAGTCGTTGAGCGCCCCCGTAATACTTACCCATCATGGATATGCATAATAAAAAATACGAAAATAAAACATGTGAAAACTATTTATAAAATGCATTGCATTTCGAATAAAATCGTGGCTTGATGACGTGAAATGCTCTATTACTGAATTGCGTAAAAGAAACATCCTTATAACTCCAAAATTTATAATCATATTAACTAACGGTTTACTGCGTCGGATTAAGCGTCTCATTTCCAATTAAAATATATCTTTGAATTGCAATTTGAGTGAAATACAGGGTCATGAAAAATCGAAGAGTGTGGAAAATAGGATTACAAATATCACGGCAACTCATTATCTGATCAACTTCATTCTTAATGCAAAATTTATGTTTTTTTTTAATTGTCTTTTATATTCACTCCTTAAGGGGTTTCAGGAGTCTTACTTTTCCTCTGAAGATGCCAGTTTGTATCATGTCACATTTTATTTTATATCTGATTTCATATAACACACAATAAAATGAAATTTTTACCACTAATCGGACAATATCTGCTTGATTTAACATAATTATTTCAATGTTGCACAATTCATAGTTAATTATTTAAAAAAGTTTTAAATTAAAAAAAAAAGCAAAAAAACTTTTTTTCTTGGTATCCACTTTGCGCAAGGTTGTAGAAAAAATATTGCTTCAAAAATAACAAACAAAACAGATAATGATGTAAAATGTATGTATCTTGAACTTATACTTCAATTTCAAGCAATTAAAAATTTAATTTATTTTAAAATTGGCATTTTTTCAACAAAAAAATGAATTTTTTTAAACATTTTACAGTTTAAATTTAAATTTAAGAAAAATTAAATTTTTAATTTCTTGAAGTTGAAGTATAAGTTCAAGATACATCAATTTTACATCATTATCAGTTTTGTTTGTTATTTTTGAAGCAATATTTTTTCTACAACCTTGCGCGCAATAGATACCAGGCGAATTTTTTTTTTTTTTTTTTTTTTTTTTTTTTTTTACTTTTTTAAAAACTTTTAACTTTTTTAAATAATTAAATATGAACAACATGGAAATAATTATGTTAAATCAAGCTGATATTGACCTATTAGTGGTAAAATTTTTCATTTTATTGTGTGTTATATGAAATCAGAAATAAAATAAAATGTGACATGATGCAAACTTGCATCTTCGGAGGAAAAGTAAGACTCCTGAGACCCCTTAAAATAAGCCCCACCAGTGGCTGAGAGGTTGTGCTCTCGAAGCTGGTTGACGGGAAGTGCTGGGTTCGATCCCAATCGCGCCCGTCGGCCTAATCGTTCGGAGTTTTCGTGGTTTTCTTCGAGCCCTGGATTTATCCATGCGTAAATACGGGTTAGGTTCCCTTAGAAAGACCCCCACGAAGGGCACTCCCCCCGGGCCTATATCCCTAGTGTAGATAATTGGCCGTCAATAATCAACCAACCAACCCCTTAAAATAAACAATTTCGAAAATTTTTATACACCTTTTATCAGAACGAATATTTCGAGAGTCCGAAAAAGATAGTTCCGGATAATCTGGGTTACAGAAATTCAATAAGCTTCTTCCCATTATACGTACTAAGTACATACCAAATTTCAAGTCTCTATCTCACTTTGTTCGGGATATAGAGCGTTTGCACACACACACACACAGACAGACTGACGGCAAATTTTTTTTCTGAAAATATGTTTTTCGGAATCTCTAGTGTCTGAAACGTGTAAACCCGTCAAATTTTTTTTTTCGATTTTCAAAACGATTACAAGATTAACCTATACTACGTATGATGGGTAAGTAAGAGGCAAATTTCATACAGATTTACTAATAAATGAGTGTCTTATCTTTAACCTTCAATTGTATTTTAATCTGTACTTTTAATTATTATTAGCAAAAAAAAAAAAAAAATCTAAAGATGTAAAATTTTACTTTTTGTATCTAAAAACAACAAACTTCCTCTAAGAAGAATTAATTATGATTTTGAGACGTGATTTATGGCTGAATATATTCATTGCTTTGCAGCCCTTTATGAGTGTACATTTGGAGATAAAACAATGTAAAATAAACACAGTTTGAAGAGGTGATCCTCTTTGCAATATCTTCCCCTAAGACTATAATATATTCATAAGGCATGCATATTTATCCTTTGAAATATTCAATTCCTTTCTATTTAAAATTTCTTTTTACTAACGTTTTAAACAATTTCATAATTATAATGTGTGTGTTTTAACACTCTGCATTTATAGTATTATAGATTTTTCAAATTCAACACTGTCAAATTCAATCAGTCTGTATTTTTGTGTAATGTGATGTTAATAAATGCTGTATATTTAGACGCTAATTAAAATTTCAATAAATTTTCATAAAAATATAATTATTTAGAAAAACAAACATATTTATTTTTTAATATATGTAGGAAAATCTGTAGAGGGAAAAACTGTTAAGATCCAAACTGGTTATTTTCTGGCACATTTTTAATTCATTTTTGATCACAAAAGTATCAAAATGACAGGTGCTCTTACTAGGATCCTATGTTATGGAATTGCTTTTACCATTTTTCGGTAAAAAGAAACATATAAAATAATGTCAAAGTTTGCGCTTTGAACTGCATTCCAAAACGCGACAGCGCGGAAAAGGAATAAAACTGCAGTTCACAGACACCAATAGCTTATAACTCAAGAAGTAATTCATTTATCCAAAAATTAAAAAACTGTTCGATTACAAATCACTTCGACAACCATTATCTGCATGCATCATGCTTTTATATTTAAAAATGAATCAGAAAATGTGTTAGAAAATTTTGCTTTCTGAGCTAATATTTTTCTTTTTCTTTTTCTTTTTAACACTTTCCAACCTAGTTGAAAAGTGTTTATGACTTCGGTTTGTCTGGCCGTCTGTCCGTGCTCTAACTCCCGTAAATATGCTCGGATTGCGCTGCAATTTTTATATGTTATTGTCGTTATCTATAGTATGTTCCCTATTTCAACTGAAGTGTGTAGCACTTATAGTTTTTTTACAGGGACACTCAAAAGAATTCCGTTACATTACGGTCTATGGGGAAAAATCATTTGCGGTTTATTTTAATGATGTTACACAATTTCAAATACATTGTAATTGATATATATCACTAAGGTGCCTTACAAGAAGCTTAATATAGAATAGGGTGTACATAGCACTTATAATTACTTTACAGGGACAGTCAAAAGAATTCCGTTACATTACGTCTATGGAGAAAAATTGTCTGCGGTTTAATTAAATAATGTTTCACTATTTTAAACGAATTGAAATTTATATATATCACTATGGTGCATTACAAGGGGCTTACTACAGAATAGTGTGTGTATAGCAGTCATCGTTCATTTACAGGGACACACAAAAGAATTCTCTTCTGTCTGTTAACAATAATTCCTCGAAGTGCATTTTAAGTTACTGAACGCGATTTTAAATTTAACTCACTTTTTGTCTATTACTTGGTGTGTATAAATTCTGTATTTCATATACAGAGCAGCACAAAAGTTCGCGAACACATTTCCGTTTATTGACAGAAACTCCAGAAGGAGAATTTTTTTGTGCTACGGGTTTCCTAAATAAACTATAATTTAGCATCCTATGTACTATATATACAAATCTATAGATCATATACAGGGCTGAATAAAAGTATTTAGTATTTTTCCGAATATTGTATATGTCGGAAATATATGTTGGAAATTCCTGAAATTAAGTTTTTAAATATGTTACGCGTTTTCCAATTTGTTTACTTAGATGTTGTCTTCCAGCTTATTAAACGGTAATGATTTATAAAATTATTTTGGAAGTGTTGGAAAGTGTTACATAATCTATGCTTGACGCATGATTTTTCGTTCTTGTTTTTACTTTGGGGTTTGGGGAACTGCTTTAAGCTCACATAACAAAAGGAAATTTCAAAGGAATTGGGAATTCTGCAATTTGAACTTTTGATGTGCAACTTTACTTAGCTACTAATGCCGAGTCCCATGAAACTTGCCATGAAATGTTGAAATAACTCGAAAAATAGTTTCATTTCAACCCCCAAACGTGCATTATCTGAAAGCAGGCAGATCCCTGTCTCCTTTCACCTGCAGACAAGACAGTTGTCATAAAACGGCACCTGAATCCTGAACTCCTAATCTATATTCTTTATATTCCAGCTTCTTTCTTAGGCAACAATATCTCCTTGAATATACTTTTCAGATAGGACCTTCAGATTAGTGTCAATCATGTTTTACTTCTTACTGTACTTACCTGAGGGACATATCTCTAGGACAAAATACGAAGATAATGTTTATGGATTTCCTAAAAGCAAACATAAGGTGGACAACCATCAATAGCTTTTGTTAAACAGAAAGCCACAGACAATGCTGAATTCAAAAGAAGTGTGGGGGAATTTTTACTCGCAAAATGATACCCAAATTTTCAAGAGAATATAATGCTGAGTTTCTTTAATCTTTCCTTTTCTTCTAACTATTTGCCATTTATCTAACTATTTTTCCATTTTTCGGTAAAAGGAGACAATTTTTCATAAAATGCTGTCAAAGTTTGCACTTTGAACTGCATTCCAAAACGCGACAGCCCAGGAAAAGAATAAAAATACTGGCCTCGAATGGAAGAATGGAAAATGCCATTTTCCATTATTATATATTTTGTATATTTATAGAATTTACATATTTCTGAGCTGTTCTTCCCATTTACCCTTTAGAATAGAATATACCCCTTTCCCCTTCCTCTTCAGTGTTCGTTTCAAACCATTTCTTCAGGGTAGGCAATATACTCAGAACAAAGATAGAATTATTAGAAGATCTATGGCAATACATAAATTTAAAGAATGTAAAGAATATAATGCTGAGTTTCTTTAAGTTTTTGCTTTTCTTCTAATTATTTATAGAATTTACATATTTCTGAGCTGTCCTTACCATTCCCCCTTTAGAGTAAAAAATGCCCCCTTCCCCTTCAGTGTTCGTTTCACACCATTTCTTCCGGGTAGGCAATACACTCAGAGCAAAGGTAGTACTATTAGAAGGTCTATGACAATACAGAAATTTAAAGAATGTAGCACCATGGCCGATGCATTGTCGCACATGGGCCTGGCAAATCACTTAGCGGGGCCCGATGTCTCTGATTGTAATATTCGACCAATAACATTTTTTTTTTTTTTAATGTATGTATCATAGAATAATTTATAATATAGAGTATAAAACGAATGAAAAATAACATGCAAGTTCTTTCACATGTAATGTGTATAATTATTTTTAATTTCTAAAAATCTTCTATCCTTACGAATGTTTCAAATATTTATTTTTAAAACGTTTATGGTTACTTTCAGATTCTCACATCTATACATTCCCTGACAATTATATCAACTTTGGCTGTAAGGTACAAAATTAATAAATACCAACTTTTTTTTCGCGAAAAATCATTTAAGGACAAATTTAAGGACCCCCCCCCCCCCCCCGCACGCACACACACTCCAGTGTTCCTTTCAGGTCATTTCTTCCGGGGAGGCAATGCAAAAATTTAAAGACTGTAGCATGGGCGCTGAACGAAATCCAAGGAGGAACATGATTTTGGAAGAGTTGTATGCTTGTAATAAGAATAAACCCCTCGTCGAAGATAATATTTAAAAAATATGAATGTAAAAATGAAAACAGAACAAAAAATTTATCTTTCACGTGGATTCATGGTACCCCTTGATGAAAAATCCTTTTTTTTCCATCTGTTAAAATGTTGCTTGAAATCCCCCCACCTCCATAGACTTGATTCCGGAAGCCGGAAGGCATTGCCGTTCAGGAGAGGTGCCTGAAAGTGCTCCTATCTACGTCCATATAAACTTCTGAATTCAGCAGTGAAATGCATAAAAGCTGCTTGAGCTATTCTCAATTCCAAATTTGCTGTTTACTGATGCATTCACAAAATGATTTCGATTTCTTACGGCGTAAACTTTGCATACATTTAATTTTGTGCTTAAAAGATAAAGACAACACAGTGAATCCCAAAATTGCATAATTTATTTTTTTTCACAATAGCTAAACATCTAAAACATTTTAAGTTCTAAACAACCAAAGCTACGCACATGTAATTAAACCTTTTTTTTTTTTTTCAGTTTTCCTCAGAATGCATTTTTTTTTTTTTTTTTTTTTTTTTGTATATTTCAATACAGTTTTTGTAAAATCTATTAAATCTTAGGTATATAAAGTTTAATTTGCTTATTCAAACAGGGTGTCTAGCCACCTGGAAAACCTGGAAAAGTCAGGGAAATTTAAAAATTATGAGAAAAAGTTAAAAAAAAAAAAAAAGGAAAATGTTTGTTATAAAACTAAGGATTTGAAATTACAACGCCATTAAAATTAAACTTTGCTCTTCATAAGTACTATAAAGAGTATTTCAACCTCTCTTGTTAACAATTTGGTATTTCAATCCTTCTTTGTAACTCAGATATTTTCAGTTGCAGTACTGAATGTTGTAGGATTGATTAGGTGTTTCACTCTGCTTACATATTTTTGTTTGGGAACTGAACTTTTGTTTGCTTAATTTATTGAATATTTATTATTTGTATTAAAATATGTCAAAGCAATATGTATTTAACTGTGAGTGATGTGATAAAGAATTTCATCCTGATTTGGCAAAATGGATAGAGCCTGATGCTAAAAGTGTGTATCTTGCAAAATGTTTAGCATGTAAAAAGTTCAACAATTTGTAAATTTTGCAAAATATTATGTAACAAATCAGTAATTTTATGCCTCAGAATCAGTTGTGAAAGTTTCACTCTCAAATTGACAACATTTAAGATTATTTGTGTGTAACATCACAAAATCTCGATACCACCAATTTTTCTTTTATTGGTATGGAAAACCTGGGAAAGTCAAGAAAATGTTAAGGAGATTGCTGATCTGGAATATGAATCATTACTGATCTGGAATAGACACCCTGTTTAAAACTATCTAAAATTATGAATGGAGCAGTAATGTTACAGAACATACTGTAATGTTCAGGTTCAGGCGTATTATACGCGCACTTTTGTAACAAGAAAATTGACTGAAATTTACAGATGCGCGTTATACGCCGTTATAATCATGAAAGATTAAAAATTAAGAAAATATTAGCATAGGATCTGAGATTAATGAACAAGAAAAGAAAACGTTCAATGAACTAAGAGTAACGATTCCAAATCCTTTGTGGGGATTCAGCATAGAAATTAGTCTTTTAGCATTATTGTATGTCCTCGCTTTGAGTTTGCTCCTATTTTTATGTTCGTACTAATTATTATTATTATTATTTTTTAAATTCTGCAGCTCTCGTGTATGGAGTCCAGAACAAAAACTCCGCAGACAAAAAAACCCCACTGACAAAAACCCCGCGGGACAAAATCTCCACCGGACAAAATCCCCACGGACAAAAATCCCACGTGTACTTACAGTTGTAATACTGTCATATCAAACATAATTTTACTGATAAATGCTTAATATTTTAATAAAAGTAGAATTAGTCCAACTGAAGAATTTTGCGTATCTTACAGATTTTTTTTTCTATAAAAAAGAAACAGTTTCATTCACAAATAACATATTAGATAACGCTGATAGTAATCCCCTTTAATTTGATGATCCAAATATTAAGCAATTGACTTCTTAGGGTTTAATTAAACATTTTCCATCATGATTTGCAAGTTATTTCTACTAATAAAAGAACACATCGCTCTGTGTATCTGTCCTTCTGTCTGTTCGTGACGGCTAGTGAAATCTACCGCACGTAGAGTTCTAAAAATTTAGGTGAGGATAGTCCAAGAAAAAATATTTATCACATAACTTATAACTTCTGATGTTCTGAAGAATTATGTTATAAAAATCATATTAACAAAGCCTAAATTAAGATTGAAAAATTTTTAAATGTTTGGAGATCCTTTCTGTAAAAGAAAGGATCAGGGTGTAAAAGAAAAGCACTCAGTCAAAACAGAGCTTTTATTCAGCAGAGAGGGTTTTTTGTCCGGTGGAGCTTTCATCCGGTGGGGTTTTTGTCAGTGGGATTTTTGTCCACATCTCTCGTGGATGTTAATTTGCAAAAGAGGAGGGTGCGTGTAATACAGAGAATATACCTAAAAGTAAAGAAAAATCATGTGTCAAGCATATATTATGAAACCCATTCCAACACTTCCAGAATATTGTAACAGAACTTCACCGTTTAATAAAGCGAAAGAAGATATCTTACTTAAATAAACAATTTAGAAAGCGCATAACAATTGGAAACGTACTTTCAGAAATAATCATCCATAGACGGCAATGTATCTATTTCTTTGAGTAGCCCTGTATATGAATTTATTTGTATTCTACAAACATTTCTTTCTGTATTAAATATGGTTCAGCTGAAAAATGCATAACTCACTAAAAATAATCCTTAAGGCTGTTCTCAAATCCAAAAGAACAATTTTTTGACACATTTCTGAATTCTTTTTGGTCGGAAACGTATGTAATAGGCGGGTGTTTTTTTTTTCAGAAATTTTGTAATCGAAAGATATTTTTCATTTTTTTGTAAAGGCAGAAGATCTTTCAGAAAATGCTGTCAAAGCCGACGTTTTGAACCGAATTCCTTACGCGTCAACACGAGAAAAAAAAAAGTGTCATCACGTGACACGAATCACTTATAACTCACGATAAGTAATTTATTTATCAAAAATGGAAATCTGATTTGTATTCCAAATCGCTTCAACAGTCAGGCCTGCCAATTTTATGCCTTTACGTTTAAAAATGAGTCAGAAAATATGTCAGGAAGTATCCAGTTGTTCAGCAAGTCATTTGAGAACCACCTTAAGAAATTCAAGCTCATACGCAGTCAGCCCTATGAATTCTTTTGTGTAGTCCTGTATATAATCCACAAAAGTTATTCACACCACGTGGTACCTAAAAAATTATTTAAACTTAAAAACGTATACCAGAACTGAAAACGTACTTCAAACCAGTTATCACTCATTGTCAGGGCCCGCTTAAGACTTAAAATAGGGGAAGCCCGACGTCACACAGGGAGCCCCCTTTTACTCTACCAATTATGCTTCAACAATTTGAAATTTTACCATCAAAATTTTGAGTAAACAACACTTTTAATATTAAACTAGTTATAAAAAATATTTTATTACATACATAATTATGCATAACAAATTAATTTTATAAATGAATTTACAAACATAGAACAGGTGCGAATATTTAAACTTCAAAATATATTTTATGCTTTACAAATTGGAGGATTTGCCAGTGCAGAGAAAACAAATATTTGACGTAAATTTATGCTTAAATGCAATACAATTTTGCTTCTATTTTATAAACAGAAATTTGATATCACCTGAATGCTAATTACTTTCCTCTTTATTTAAATAACCTATTCTCCATATTTTATATCATTTCTTTGGTCTTCATGAATATAGACAAAATATAATTATACAGATTAAATTTCCTGTTACTTTTAGCACGTTTGAAATTAAAATGTAAAACATAAGAGAAATGAAAATAAGTTGCATTTAATCACTGTTTTTATACCATTTATTATATCAATAGAAAAAAAATATATACTATAAATGTGTCGGTAATAGTCTGAGGGAAAATTTAGTAGCTATAATTATGAAAAAAATACATTTTTTATCATGACTGAAATTTTTTTTCCCTAAAAATTAGTTTTGAAAAGTAAATTTGGGGGCCCCTTTGTATTTCAGTCGGTAAGCTCAGGCTTCACGGGCCTACTCGGTAAACAGGCCCTGCTCATAGTAACCGAATTATTCTTCTGTGTGGCCCTGTGAAAGAGTAATAAATGCTTTACACCCCATATTCATTTGTGCAAGAAGTCTAATCAAACCAAGACTGAAAACTTTTCTGAATATTAGGAATAACCAAATAAAAATATTCTAGAAGATTTCTGTCTTGCATTATGGCTAAAAATTGATCTCTAACAATAAATGAAAGTGATTAAAAGTTCTTGATAGTAAAATTGCTATTATTTAAGTACATAAAGCAGAATTTACTATCAGTCAAAAATCTCCCCAAAACTGAAATCAGTCCTGAGACTGAAGGTCTTGCACCCATGCCCATATTCTACACAGAGCATGTTTTAGTGTACTTCATAAATGCATATAAATTTCATTGTGTTTTAAATGGTGTAACATCATTAAATTACACTACAAACAATTTTTCCCCATGGGCCATAATGTAACATTCTTGTGAGTGTCACTGTAAATAAACTAAAACGGCTACACATTCCATTTTCAATAGTGAATATACATATAGAACCTTATAAACTTATATCAATTACATGGCAATCCGAGTATATTTACGAGAGTTAGATCACTGACAGACAAGCCGAATTATATACAATTTTCAACTAAAAGTTCCGAAATTTTATGAAATTCAATGTCTCGTAACTCGAAGAGTTTTGATAGCAGAAAAATGGAATTTTAATGTTTTAATTGTCATGGCAAGGATAATTATTTTCTAAATATAACTTAGACCCAGAGATCGTATAAAATTTTAAAAAGTGTAACATTTCAAAAATTAATTGCAGGATTATTTCATCAACATAAATCTTAATTCCTGCCTTATTTTGAAGACTTTTGAAATTGATATTACCTACGTACATATAAAAAAAAATTAAAGCATGTTTCAATCTTTGGGGACACACTGTATAGGCGTCATCAATGATAGTAAAAGATTGTAAAAACAAGAACCGCTCTGATACATTCACATCGCAAGATTTTGAGGTATTAATTTTGAAATGTCTAACAATTAAGCAATATATTTTATATTCTTTAAATTCGATGTAGTTTCATATTATAGAGAGACAATATTTACCCGATGACCATAATAAAATCAGCAACATATATCAATGAGTTTAAGGCAAAAAACCCATGGACAAAAACCCCATGGACAAAAATCGACACCAGACCAAAGCCCCATTGTACTTACAGTTGCAGTACGGTGCCGTGTAATACAGTTGCAGTACATGTGCAGTACAGTTTCAAACATATATTTACTGTTAAGGTGGTTCTCAAATGACCTGCTAAACAACGCGAAACCTTATGACACATTTTTAAACGCAAAGACATAAAATTGGCATGACTGACTGGACAATTTGAAATCGAAATGAATTTTCCATTTTTTGATAAATAAATTACTTATCGAATTATAAGCAATTCGTGTCACATGACAATAAGATTTTCCCCATTTTTGTGCTGCGGCTTTGTAAATTCGGTTCAAAAAGCCGATTTTGACGGTAATTTTCTGAAATATCTTCTGTCTTTACCAAATAATAGAAAACGTGTTTCGATTACATAGTTTTTCTAAATAAAAACACCTGCCCATTTCATACGTTTTCGAACAAAAATGAATTCAGAAATGTATCAGAAAGTAGCTCTTTCAGATTTGAGAACAGCCGTTAATGCTTGATATTTTCATAAATTTAAAAGGACTTCGCAATATTCTACACTTCCGTCTAAAACGGAATTTTTTGGACGTCCCTGTTGATTTCATTTTTAGAGGGTTTGTGTATTTTGAATGTTATTGTCTCCGTTTTTTTTTTAATAACAACTTTTAGCAGAAACTACCTGTAGTTTATCTCTCCCTCCCAATAATAGAAAACGTGTTTCGATTACATATTTTTTCTAAATAAAAACACCTGCCCATTTCATATGTTTTCGATCAAAAATGAATTTAGAAATGTATCAGAAAGCAGCTCTTTTGGATTTGAGAACAGCCATTAATGCTTGTTATTTTAATAAATTTAACTACACTTCCGTCTAAAACGGAATTCTTTGGAAGTCCCTTTTGTTTTCATTTTTAGAGGTTTTGTGTATTTTGAATGTTATTATCTCCGTTTTTTTTTTTAATAACAACCTTCAGCAGAATCTACCTGTAGTTTATCTCTCCCTCCATGACCTCCCCTCCCCCGCCTCCCCCCTCTTTCAGGTAGGGAATAGATAACACTAATGTCTATAATCTTGACCACTGCTTCCAATACCAAAAACATCAACAAAAAACTTCCATTATTTACATCTTGATAAAAATCTTGATGTCACAAACAACTTCAGGCCGGACATATAAATAGATGATGGTTAATGTTGGAGACATACTAGTTCCAGTTTTGGATTCCTGTCAGTTGGACAATAAGCACTACCGGGGGAACTCTGTGGTAAGTGCAGATTTTCCGATTTTACTTTTCCTTCAATATTGAGGTTTCCTTTTAGTTACAGTGGTTCCCAAACTTTTATGCTTCCGCATTCTCATTTAAAGATGTACAAGTATTTCGTGTACTCCCACCTCCCCCTTTTTTACAATCTTTTATTATGTGCGTTCGTAATTATATAAATACGTAGCACCTATACTCGTCGTCTGGTTCGTCCGTCTGTCCACCTATAACACCGCAAAAACTTCCCAACCGAATGATTTGAAATTTAATGTGTATAGTCGTTGCAGAATTTTGTCGACTCATTTCAAATTTTATGGAAATCGAATCAAAACTTAAAAAGATATTAATAAAAGTTTTCTCCATTCTATTAAATTCCTTCATAAGTAATAAATTCAATGAGATCCCATTATAAGTAATGATTCTAGGTTGCCATGGTGATTACGTCCTATTTAAGATGGAGTCATGTTGTTTCCGTATTACTGAATTTAAAATCTGAATTTGTATGTTAAAATTGTTTAATTATAGCAATTCTATAATCTACCGACAATTTTTTGGATAGATTTTTCCGGAGAAATAGATATTACATGGAGAAAATGTCTATATATGGATTTCAAGTTCTGAGATTTTCAAATTTAGGCTTAAGTTTTCCATTGGAATTATCAGTAAATGTCAACAAAAGATAAAATCTTGTCAACTTAAAATGTACTTATTTTATTACGGAAATTAATCATATCATGATAAGAGGAGATATAATTCATTTCACTGAAATAATAACGATTATTTTTTTTACATTGCCTTGTATTGGATATTTGCGCATAGTATGATTTTAATGTAACAGAATTGTAATTAATTGTTTGTTAAAGTGTATTGAAGCTTAATTTCATAAAAAAGAATTAATATCTATAATATGAAGATCTGCGCATAAAATAAATTTTGTATTCATGCATTTTTGCATAAGAGTGCAACAGCTATTGCATCAATTTCTGAATATTTGTAAAACTATTACGAACGCACCTCATTTGTCACGTTTGACATACAGTTTCCAACTTGTTTTACTTAACTTGATTCATAACTTGATATGTAAAGATATAATTTTGTAATCAATTTTTTACTCACTTCCTGATTTTTTGGAATTATAAAACTTATGTACACAGGTATGTTTCCGATGACAGTATACAACAATTTAATAGTTTTAGAATTATAAATTAATGAATTAATTTTAAAGTTACTAGGGGGCCCTGTCCCCTGCTCGCTACGCTCACCAACCCCCGTTCTGATTTCACAGCCTCTTAAAACCTGGTAATGTATCCTGTTTTAAAAAGATGATGATGAGGATAGCACGAACGGCGACTTTCTTCTGTAATCAGGTTATAATGCTTTTTCATTAAACCTCTTGGGGACGAGCGACATGCATACGTGACGCATAAGATGCTCAGAATCCTCGATTATTACCACCAGTTAATTTTTACTGTAAGCTTTGCCTTATTTAATGTTAGCATTTCTGCGATTCAATTAAGCGAAAATTTCTGTTAGCAAAAATCGGTGGTAAAACATTAAAAATTCTGTAAAGGACGTTCGTCGCGAAGGGGTTAACTGGTTATAATGCTTTTTCATTTAATTCATCTTTTTTATTTTTAATATTCATGTGTAAACACATTTTTTATTACGTAATTTTCTTTATTTACTGCTTTCAACACGTGATCATTTAATTATTATTTTAAACTTTCATTATTGTTTTTAATAGTCTCGCGCAAATACATTTTTTATTTGAGATAAAACATAATCCTTTGCGCTTATTTAGAAATTGGCAACAATATAAAAAAATGACTTTTTCAATAAAAGATTTTTTACTCGATTTTTAAGGATTTTTTTAGTTTTTATTGTCCGACTGTGATAATTTTTTTAATTTCTGAAAGCTTGTTATATTTCTCGTCTGGTGGTATGCTTTTCGAATCCGTAGGATGGCTAGAAAAAAAGTAATAGCTCCTCAAAAAAGTCCCTAGTAAAAAAGCAATGAGAATAACCCGGAATATCTACGCAGAATTTGATTGGTCCATTTCGTTTTTGGCTCAGTTCCAGATTACTTTTTTTTTTTTTTAATATAGAAGGATTATCCATTAGACAGGTGAAAGTGAGGAATCGCCAAATATTCATTATGGTTACAATTGTAACGAGTTAGAGCATTAACAGAGTTAATTTTGGAATAAGCTACTCTCGTTAAAATATACCAAATGACTTTGAAACTGCAACAAAAAAAATATTTTAAACACTAAAACGTAGAAAATAAAATATAAATATGCCCGTTTGAAAAAAAATAGAGAGAAAGAGACATAAAGACATTATCCTTTTTCTATTTCATAATCAAATTGTGACAGAGAGATTATAAATGTTTCATTTGTCTGTGAATTATACGTTTAAATTTAAAACAGCAATATCAAATTTGACACGATTAAAACAAAAAAAAAATCATTTTTCGCAAATTTTACATTTAGACACCAAATTGAAAATCTCAAATCTAAACGGGCTACTTTATGACATATACTTTTAAATTTATTTTTTTTCGCAAATAGGGTGAAACCACCAGTAACTGACACTTTAAAAACATTTTTCTTCTTCAAATCAATATTACAAAGTTTTAAATCTATTTTATACTTATCTTTATTTTAGAAAGTATAGTAAAGATACATTAAAAAATTATTATTGACAAAAGTTTGAAAAATTATACTTTTTATTACTAAAAATTAATTTTTTTCATAAATATGGTCAATATCTCCAGTAACTGACACAATCCTTTTTTTGAAACGCAAATAGCTGAAAAATAAGTTATAACAGTTAAGACAAATAAGTTACCACTAGATGACATTACTTTGCAGAGTTTTACAAGAAAATGTTTATTTGAGTTAGATTTCTGCTGAAATGTCAATTACTGGTTAGGTGTCAATAACTGGGGTTTCACCCTATATCAAAGTGGCAAGTGTTCTTATTCAGAGACTTCGTAATCGAAAGACGTTTTCCATTTTTTTTTTTTTTTTTTGGTAAAGGCAGAATATTTTTAGAAAATACTGTCAAAGTCGGCGTTTTGAACCGAATTCCAGTCGCGACTGTACGAGAAAGGCAAATAAAGTAACGTATCGCCCCGTGACACGAATCGCTTATAACTCGATAAGTAATTTATTTATCAATAAATGGAAAACTCATTTCGATTCGAAATAGTTTCCATAGGCCTGCCAATTTTATGACTTGTTGTTGAGCAGGTTATTTGAGAACCACATTAATGTGGTTTCAAATGGCCTGCAAAATCGCATTATAAATTAACGGAGAATAAATAATCAAAACATTTGAAATCGTCCATGCTAATCTAATATATCATAAGATTTATTAGAAAATAAAATAAAATAAATAAATAAATTCTAATATTTTAGAGATTTTTTTACTTTAAACTTTTGATATATTTTTCATTGATATTTACAATGGCTATAAAATTGTACTGTTAATTTATGCATTTGTATTTTATGTTTATTTAAATTTTAGGTACATTTCAAAATGAAAATGTTTTTTTACGTGCTCACTCTAGGTTCACATTCAGCAATATCGGATCAAGCAAAAGGATTGGTTGAAGGGAGGGGGGAGGGGGGGGATGCACTTCTTGAATTTGGAAAAAATACCTAAATATTCTTTATTTTTGATGATTAATGAATTTTAAAAAAGGGGAAAAGTATTGGGGAAATGGTTGTTGCTTTCGGTCGAGAATGGCCAAATGATGTTCGCATTTTACTATTTTAAGTGTTTTTAACGAAATTCTGTAACTTTAGAAGAATTTTTTAAGCATTTTTAAAGAAATTCTATAACTTTAGAAGAATTTTTTAAGCGTTTTTAACGAAATTCTGTAACTTTAGAAGAATTTTTCTTTGAATAGGCAATAAAAATGCATAAAATCGTAACAAAATGTTAAAGTTACAAAAAGGTTAGATGCAAATTATCAGATATGAAAAATAAAGTAGAAATTTGGTACTTTCGTGTTATAGCGGCCCTCACGGATTAAATATTTTTGTTTCTGTTTTCATTAATATATTGTAAATTTGGTACTTTCGTGTTCTAGCGGTCCCCAAGGATGAATCGCCAAGCGATTAAGATTTATCGCCAAATTATAAAACATGTATAACATTATAATAATATATGATATATATATAACATTTCTGGGCGTACGTGGCCAACTTATAGTCATATATGATGCATATAATGATGTATGTACATGACATGTGTATATGATGTATATAAGACGTAAATAATATGTGTATAATGATGTATATACATATGTATATATGATGTATATAAGACGTAAATAATATGTGTATAATGATGTATATGGCACATATAGGAGTATTTTGAATATATATATGCGTATATAGGATGCATATATAAGGTTTGCGATAATCTTGGAGAAATCATAACTGCAACCTTGGCATAATCATAACTGTGGGGGCCGCTATAACACGAAAGTACTTTTTTTTTTTAAAAAAAAGCTTTCGGAACATTTTTGCAATGGTTATTGAAATTTGTTAAATTATAATTTTTATTATTATTTATTTATATATATTTTTTAATATCTTAAGATAAAAAAGTAAATAAATAAGATCTTGAGAAAACGTGAAATAGTTTCATCAAATAAAAAGTTACTGTTACACAAGTATATAAATAAAATATTTTTCTATTTGATGTTGAAAGTACTTTCACCTTAACTCTAGAAAATGTAATTATTTGCTCGATTCTCAAATATATTGGTCCATAAGAAATAATGAAACATAGCTACAGCAAATAACTTTTTGATTTCTATCATTTCCAGAAACATGTCTATAAAGCATTTGTTTTGATTTCTTTCTTGTTCTAAGAAATATCTGGAAAAAATTGCACTTAACATAAAATAGAGAGTTTGTTAGTGGGGATTTTTTTTTTTTTTTTTTTTTTCATGACTTTTTGTTTCTATAGATCGAATTTTAGTTTGTTAATAAGTTAAATATTAAATTAAAAGAAATTATTAAAAAACATTAAAAGCTATTGAGTATTTTTCTTCTGTGAAGTGAAATGATAAAAGCTTTATGACAAAAAAAAAATAAATTAATAAAACAAATATGCGAAATAAGTTAATAAGTCAATAAAATTATATAAATATGAATTCCCTTATTTTTCAGGGACCGATAATGATAATATGAGGCCTAGGCACACTATTATTTTAAGTCTTCTAGAAATTTGTATGGGAAATTTTTGAATCACTTAAAGAATCATTCACATTTTGTTTTTTAATCTGAAGTCAGTATCCTTCACATTTTTAAAATCTTAAATCAGGATCCTTCACAAAATTTTATATCTGAAATAAGGACCCTTCATAAAATTTTTCACCTCAGAACAGGATTTTCCAAATTAAAGGACCCTTCACAATTTTTTTTAAATCTTAAATCAGGATACTTCCCAAAAAATGTTTATGTTAAATCAGTGCCCTTCACAAAAATTTTCAAATTAAAGCAGTGCAATTCACAAAATTAATTCTGTTATAGAAAACTTTTCCATCTTATTTTTAATAAAATCTGACCTGTCACAGAGCAACTCCCAAAATTAATTCTGTTATAGAAAACTTTTACAAAACTTTTCCATCTTATTTTAAAATAAAATCTGACCTGTCACAGAGCAACTGAAGTTGCCAAAGAATCTATTGCATAGCTTCTTTTTATATATATAGATAAAGGATCTAGTTAAAAATAAACAGGAACCTTAATATAATGATAATTACAAATTCACAAAATTATGACTAGATTTTTCAAAAAATTAAAATAGCTGGAAAAAAAATTGCACTTAACATAAAAAAAGAACTCTTTAGTAAAGATTTCTTGTTTTTGTGTATTTAATGATTTTTAGTTTTCCGATAGATGGAATTTTAGTTTGTTAATAAGTTAAATATTAAATTAAAATAAATTATTCAAATGTATTAGAATCATGTGGAGTAAAATATTTTTCTCTGTAAAGTGCAAAGATGAATGTTTTTTTTTTTTTTTTTTTTTTTTTTTTTTAAGAAAAAATAAATGAATAAAACAAATATGTGAAATAAGTTAATAAGTAAATAGAATTATATGAATATGCATTCTATTTTTTTTTAAAGGCCCGAAAACGATACTTCGAGGGCCTAAGCACAGCATTTAGAAAACAATTTTGGTCCTTTAAAGGACACTTCACAATTTTTTTTATTTTAAATCAGGACACTTCACAAAAATTTTTGCCCTAAAACAGGACACTCCAAAAAAATTTAACCTTAAAACAGGACTCTTCTCAAAATTCTAAAAAACAGACCTTTCACAAAACTTTTCCATCTCCATTCAAACTAAATCTTTCACAAATTTAATTACACTAAAATTAAATCTGGACTTGTCACAAAGCAACTGAAGTTGCTAAATAACCTATTACCTAGATTTTTGGCACATAATTTTTTTTTTTTAAATGAGCGGAATATAATGATAATTTCAAATTCACAAAATTGTGACTAGATTTTGCACAAAAACTGTTCACAATTTCACAAAAACAGGATCCTACGAGAAAATTATGGACATTACCCAAGTCTCATCAACTACTTCTATGAATTTGAAGAAAATATTTCAAACATATAGAAAATATCTGAAAAAAAGATGTCGATCCTTTTTGCCTCCCCCCCCCCCTCCTTCCCATTCATCTAATAAACGATAAAGTTTGCATAAAAACTTGTAAGCTCAAAAGGTTTTTTTTTTTCATCTCGTGTTTGAATCTAAGTCTAAATTTTTAAAACATAGTAGACTTAAAATGTCAGTTCTTCATAAATTGTTCAAACTATCTCTACCAGATTTAATAAAAATTATTTTTATAAATGCATATCAAGCAGAATATCGTATATAAACCCTTACCTAGCTGCTGTTACGATAACACAATTGTCAGACTAAATGCGGATGAAAAATAAACTATGTAGCTGCCACTGTTTTAAAATAAAAAAAAAAAAAATACTGACAGAAATTTTGTGATAAAATAACCTTGTAAAAATTGTAGTGATAATCGATCTTCAGCAAAAGAGGTTGACGTAAAGTTTTGGTGGTTAAGGCTGTTCTTAAATACAAACTGGCTACTTTATGACACATTATTTAATTCATTTTTGTTCGAAAATGTATCAAATTGGCAAGTGCTTTTATTCAGAAACTCTGTAATTGAAAGGCGTTTTCAATTTTTTTGATACAGACAGAAAATCAATCAGAAAATACTGGCAAAATTTGCATTTTGAACCGAATTTCTGGACGCAACAGCGCGGGGAATCGATTTGGTATCAAATGGCGTTTTCATTTTTTTGATAAATAAATTACTTATTGATGAATAAATTAATAAATAAATTGATAAATTATTATTAATTATATATTATACATAATATTGATAAATTAATTAATAAATTATTACCCTCTAATTATATTTGTGATAGTGATGACTTGGATATATAGAAAAATCCCTGACGGTTCAAGTTGAAGGCACAGGTAAATTTCAAAGACGCAGACCGTGGGGCACCTGTTTATTAAAAATTACAGAATAAATTACCTTTTTGCCCTGATGCGACAGTTGGGGACCGCCCACTTTAAAATCTACCTGTGTCTGTAGGCGGAGCTGGCAGAGAATTTTTTTGTTTTTAATTTGATTTTTGCTGTAAGGGTTGGTCGTATAAAAAACTTGGGAATATAAAAGTTGTAGATAATGTTAAGAAATTTTATAATAAATTAAGCGGATTTAATAGCTTGTGCATTGGCAAAGTTATGATTATTTTTCCTTAAACCCCTATTCCCACCCCCACCCCCCCCCACACACACTCTCGAAGTCATTTTTAGTGATATCAAGAAACTGTCATACATAAATTTTCGGCCCTTTTCTTACAAGTAATAATAATTTTAAATGGATTCGATACGTATCATAATTAAGAAGTTATGGGTTTTTTCTATTTTCACATAAAGACCCCCATTCCCCCCCCCCCCCCCCCCCACCTTGGTTCGATTTTGTCCATTAACGAACTTGACCGAGATTTTATGTCCCTTGATTTTATGCATCAGTTTGGAAGAGATTTGTGCAGAATTATTGAAGTTATCGTGTCCATAAGAAAAGGGATATATATATATATAAAGTTTTGAACTGATGGGGGGGGGGGGGGGGTTCTGGGAGTCATGATCGGCTTAGATCTTCAAAAATTTTCCAGAAAGGAAGAATTTAATAGGTGGTATTTCTTACGAAATCGACCTAAAAATGTATTAAAACTCTTGAATTTCTTCATCCCCCCAACCCAAAAAAAAAAAAAAAAAAAAGACCTACCGCAAGTGATTTACTGAAGCCCTGTTCTAATGTGTTTAAAAATATGATTTTCTATTTTCAAAAGGTGAAATAGATATTTTTTTTCTTTATATATTAGAAAGAAAAATGATTAGTTGGAAGATTGCAGTAACGGTTCTGGCATGCCTAACTGCCACCAGTGCCTTCAACTGTCCAAATGATGCTGATTCCTTTTACCATGCCGACGTTTCCACAGGTTGTCGGGTAAGAATATTTGACATATTTTTTAACTATAGTATATAAACTTTTAACATGGCAATTTCTAACATACCGTAAGCAAATGCTACTCCAAATATACCATACTGAGTTTTGACGCACCTAGGGTTCCAAGATCTGTGAGTGGAATACCAGACCAGTTCCTGTACGCATTTGAAAATGTGAACAAGCACTTCAATAAAAAGTGTATGCGATACCTTAGAGTTGCGGCGCTTTTTAAAGCCTTGGCGAGATAGAGAAAATGGTCTTGGCGAGAGAAGGAAATTTTTCATGCATATTTTCTGGCAACCTATGCACTGTTTCATATACACTAGCAAATTTTTCGATTATACAATTTATATAATATAAAATCCATTTATCAATCTTTATATACAATTAAATTGTATACAAGTAAATTGTATATACAAAACAATAATAATATATATATAAATAAAAGTTTTATATATAGATATATACATAGTATATAGATAGAGATACATAGATAAATAGATAGATAGATAGATAGATAAACAAACATAAAAGTTCATCAAATTTCTTTTCATAGCTGTTTGTATCATTTGGCAACAAATTTCCATTTCTGAAACCTAAATGGAGCTAAGCTTTTTATAAAACGTCAAGGCCTCTATAAAGGAAAAGTGTCGTTTATGCTATTTTCATCAATAAAATGGATGGTCCATGCAAATAAATACAAAATAAATGGACTAATAAAATTCTCTAATGCCCAGCAACGCGGAATTTTCTGACACATTTACAGGATCATTTGTAAACGTAAAAGCATGGAATTGAAAAGGCACGGACATTGAAATGATTTCAAATTGAATAGTTTCCATTTTCCCATAAATGCATTACATCTTGAGATGAAGAAATTTCTTTATCACAACGATTTTCCTCCTGCTGTTACATCCGGAAATTCAGCTCAAAAAGCCAATTTTGACAGCATTTTCTATAGGATTCATTACCTTTATCGAAAAAAGGAAAATTCTATTCTATTTCGTATTTTCGTATTAAAAATATCGGCTAATTCCAACCGTCTAATATAAAAAAAAATTCGTGAATATGTCAGAAACTAACCCCTTTGGAATTCGGTACAACCTTAAATTGAAGAGAACTTATATCCCTAAATATCCTTTCTAGAAATGTTTGAGAAAAATTACAAAGAACACTTTTCATAGAATGACATGCATTTGAAAATTACTTTTATTTTGTCAAATCCGATGACTATTGACAAAAATCTCACTGAAGCATTAAACAGAACAGGTATCAACAACATAAACCTTTTTTTATGAAATGATTGATAATTAAAATTCTACCTGATTTAACGCATATAAATGTTATTTAAACAAGTAATTAAGATAGATAATAATTTGAAAAAGTAAATAACCGCAAATAGCCAAGCATTAAATTTTTTTTCCGCATAAATGGCTTCTAAACAATATTTTTATACTGAAACATTGAATCAGTACTGAATAGTCCATGATTAATGAAAATACTGAAACATAAATTATAAAGTGAAAATAATTATTTTTGTCTAATCTTGCACTGTCAGAAATGGATATTCAAATTCCGCGAAATTTTCTTCGCTTTAGACGAAACTGTTTCCTGGGAAATGCTCCGAGCGAATATTTCGTCAAATCGAGTAAATTAATTTCCTCACTTTTAGAAGAAACAAATTTCGTCAAATTGCTTGTTCGAAAGTCTAAAAGAAGGCCGGTGGCGCCATCTATTGACGCATCTGTACTAGACAGGGGGAAAAATTACGTCTTCAAAGAGATTTGAACACACGATCTTTGGTTTGGGGGGCCAATGCGTTGCCTACGTCGCGAGCGGGACCTTGCGTAAATTCGATTTTAAATGTATCTATGGAGTGTTGCTGTGTGTTTATATTTTTAGAAGGTACATTGTATTTTTATAGGTGCAGTTATAATTACTGCATGTTTTAATTAATAATGCTAGATTATTATTATGGTTCTTGTATGGTTAATAAATAATTAGAATATGGCTTGATTAACATAATTTATTAGAGAAATTTCCTTTGTTCAGTGATTGATTAGAATATGGCCTAGTTAATTTGTTGGTCAGAAATGATAAATTTTGAAGTGCATATTGGAGGAGAGTTTATCAATTTTAGATGATGGGAGTTAAGATTTTAACACGTTACTATTTATAGAGCGGAAAGGGATCAATTATGCATATTTTAAATTTGATTGTTATATGAATATATTTCTTTAAAAAAAATAACTCCTAAAATTTTGATTTATTATTATTATTATTATTATTATTATTGTTGTAACAACAAAAATAATCTGGCCGTGAATCAGGAAACAGTTTCGTCAAATAATTGAGAGTTTGCATTTCATTAAAAATCACTTAAATTTGAGACGAAATGATTGTCCAAAATGATGAAATATAACTCAAGAATTGCTGAATCGTCAAAAGTGAGCGTTTTATTTTTGACACAGTAAACAGTTTCGTCAGATATTTGAGGTTTCGCATTTCGTCAAAAACCACGTAACTCTGTGACGAAATTATTGTAAAAAATAACGAAATAAAGCTCGAGGATTGCCGAATCGTCACAATTGAGTGTTTTATTTCTGAGAGTGTGGCTCGCTCCTTGCATTCGTCCACCTCTCCCCCTATTTTTAATTCCAGTTCATAAATTTTCATCCTTGGTATCACTTTGTCTCAGATATAAATGTCTTCGTTCTCAGGCCATCGTTTTATTCACTAATGTAAGATTCTTGTGTCAACCCGCGCAATCGAGCGATTGATTCTTTTCTTCTTTTGGCTGTGTGTAAACAATCTAAATATATTTTTCAGTAAAACACCGGATGTAAAATAATAATCCCAAGAATTTCAGTTTTTGCCTATATTACATGGTTTGTTTAATTCTTTTTTCATATCACTTATAATTTTGCAACCTTAATTTATTTACTGTATTACTCATGCGGAATTGTAAAATATTCCTCTCAAATGTTCAACAAGGCCTTGAAATTGATCCAACAAACAATTTTCATCTGGTATTTTCTGTAAATATTTTCAGCCTTTTTTAAATTATTACTACACAGAAGAGCTAATTTTGTAAATTTAAAGGAAAAAAGAAAAAAAAAACATGATAGTGAAAAATCACGAAATAGTAATTTCTGATAAAGTAGGAACTTTGGTGATATTTTTCTACTTTTGTTTAATTTCACAATTAAAAAATATTTTAAAATGTATGCAAAAATTCTAACAATTTCAGTTATATGTTGTTGCGCAGAATCAAACACTGGAACTCTGGACATCGAACACTGGATAATGTTTATCATTTGAATGAAAGGGCTTAGGATGGGAATAGATTAAATTGTACGACAAAAGCCATAAATTATTTCTATGAGCTTTCATTTCTAAAGATTCTGTGGGTGTAAAGTTGTAACATTTTATTTCGCTCTTCAAACGTTTCAAAACAAAGCGTATTAGCAAAAAGAATTTTCTTCAAAGGAAGTGATTCTTTGCAATGACTGTTAGCTTGTCGCAACGACAACAAAAAACGACATTAACCCGTCAGCACACGCGCCTCTTTCCATTACGTTACTACACGCGAGGGATAAAATTTACCCCAATGGGTTTTCTTGTGTCAATTTCCCACCGGTTTGATTATAAACAAATACTTATATTTTGAAATAAACAGTAAATCAATAAAGAAAATAATTTAATTTAAAATAAGAAATTCTTTTATATTTAAAGCAAAAAATAAATAAATAAATAAGACCTATAGCACTAAGATTTTTTTTCTGAATAGCATTATATACAAAGCTTTTACAATCCGAATTCAGCCATGAAAATACAAAAAAATATAAAACTGATATATCGAAACTGTATGTGAAAGAGTTGTAAACGTTTAAAACGTAAAATTTTCCTATCATTATGCATTATGTTATAACACGCGTGGGGTAAATTTCCCCACGCGACAGTTTTATAAGAAAATAATAGAAAATCCACAACCGGTGGTAAATTCCTTTTGTCCACATCTTGATATATTTCAGCTTGAAAGGTACTATGAAGCTCAGAATGCTCACGAACAATTTTCGCACATTTTTAAGCTGGGGTAGATTTTATCCCAGCGCGTGTGCTAACGGGTTAAACAAATTTCGAACACCGTCACCCTCGTTCTACATTCTTCGATTCACATCTACGCGACGGAAGGCGGTACTTTCATCGGTTTCTTTCATGTGGGAACTTTTGTCGTCGCAAAAGAGGAGGGCCTTGACATGTTTATCACCTCCACTGGTGCAATTTCATTTTGTTGATTTTGTGGGGCTGTTTTTCCAAACTTTTGAAGAACAATAAAAAAAAGTCCCAACTAACCACAGAGCTTTTGGAAAAGATTGCCCAAAGAAATAATTTATGACTCTCTTCGCAGAATGTGATCAGAATGGACCCAGGTACGAGTCCACACATAGGCTTATAAGCCAAATCAATGTATTGTTATGACAAAGCGCAAAGAGATTTCATTATTCTTCGGGAGCGTCTGGATGAAATTAGCAACAGAAATAGGCAGATAATGGTTCCATTTCTGTTCCAATCGGAAGACTTTGTTTTTAGGAAGCAAAACCTTATCAAACAATTATGAATTGAAACCGAAAAAAAAAATGAATGCATGTATGTATGTGTTTTAACACTTTCTTTCTTGTGAGATTGTTTTCTTTGCAAAAAATTGCACAATTCAAATCTTAGCGAGATAAAAATAAACAAAATCAATTTTATATAATGGAATTTTGTGAAAGGAACCTTTTTGTGAAGGGTTCCAATGGAATTTCGACTATTTCTTAAACAGATGTTTTACATAAATTTATTTTCTGAATTATTATTATGTCCTCTCAATGTAAATTTACGATATCTTTTTTCTATTTCAGGTGTATCACTTTTGCCAGAATTCTCAGCTTCATACATTCACGTGCCCTGATGGCCAAGCTTTCCACCATGTAACTTCCAAATGTGAAGATGCATCAACCGCAGAGTGTATTGAAACCATGGGCGACCATTCACACCATGATCATCATCACCACCATAAGCGTTCTGTTGAAATCCAAGAATACCACACCATCGACATTTACAATGCCAAAATTAAAATAGTTGAGGCTTATCGTGCCATCAAACCTATCGTTCTAGAGACCATCGAAAATGTGGCACCCACAATTTACGCCAAGTTTCAGAGTGATTATATACCTCATTTACAAAACTTAAAGAAAGAAGTTTTACCATTCATTCGTGAAAAAGTATTGCCTTTTATTCGTAAGGAATATCGATTTGTCCTTAACCTCATGGGACAAATTTTTGAGAAAATTTACAGGTCTTATGAATTATCCAACTCAAATGAAATTGCAATTGTATCTTTTAATGATATCGTTGATCAAGTCATAAAAGAAATGACGCCCCTGTTAAATCTTGGACGATATTTGACAGCTAACGCATTGAAGAAAAATTAAAACACTGTAAATTACCAGGAGGTAATTCATGTATGACACACCATTATTTATGACTTGATGTAATTGTTTAAAAGTGCAATGTCACATTTCAAAAAAATAAATGAATATTTCTTTTCAGTATCGAAAGTTTTATTTATTTAAAAAGTTCACTACTACTTATTTACATAGTAAAACGTTATAATAAATAGCAATTAATCAAAATAGCTAAATGGCTCTATTGGTAATATTTGGGAATACTACTAGTACATCAGTAACTTTAATTTCAAAATTGTAATTAGCGGTTATTAATATAAATTTGTAATTAGCATAATTAGACTCAAGTGATATCAATCATGTGTAACATCATGGACGATATTATACCCAGTTCAGATCGAATATTTAAGATATCTTAGACCGCCGATTTTTCTATTTCTAGATACAGCCATTACCCCTCACTGTGATTGGCCCTGGGGGCTAGCTGTTACAGATTGGCTATTAGGCTGGCTTTAACTTATGCGCATGCGCACATTCTATGTTTGTTCAGATCTCAGACACGGTGATGTTCAGCGAGTTATCTTAGATGAGTTTTGCGATGTGAACAGGTATTCAATTCCGTGAGGGCACCACCTCAAAAATGGCGATCTAAGATATCTTAAATGTGCGGTGCGGACAGGGTATTAGGCATGCAGTTAGAGAGTTGAAGAAGAATTAAAAGACCACAAATTAGAACAGAGATCTGTTTAGGAAGGATTTGAGTCCTTAAAAGGACCCTTTACGAAATTTTGGATCTTAAAACAGGATTTTAAAACAGATCTTAAAACAGGATCACAAAAGTTTTCACCTTAAAACAGGATACTTCACAAACTTCTTCACCTTAAAATAGGACCCGCAACTAAATCCTTTATCTTAAAAGTAAATCTTTAATGAAATACTTTTCATGAAATTAATCATTTTAAAGTAAAATCTAACGTGTCACAAAAAACTCGCCAAAGATCCTCTTATCTAGCTTTTATATGTAAAGGATCTGGTTAAAAATGCATAAACAAGAATCTGAATATAATAATAATTTCAGATTCACAAAATGATGATTAGATTTTTCACAAATATAAAATCTGTTCACAATTTTACTAAAACAGGACCCGGTAGGAAAAGTCTGGATAGTTTCATGCAGCGTGATATAAATTCATTTGTTGCTCTTTTAATTATTCTAATGATATAAAATAAAGAGTAAAAGTTGCATTCAAAATATATTTACATGTATTTTTAATGCTAAATCTTATTTAGAATTTCATATTTAGAATTTAGATTGCTTATTTAGAGACACTTATTTAGAATTTATTTAAAATTTCAGTGTATGGGCCTAGATATTTAGCATAGTGTCCTAAATGTGATTACACTAGATTAATTTTAACACAACTATTGGAATTGGTAAAGAAATCATATGAGTTGTAAATTTCCAGCTGGACGAAAAATGTCAATAAGATTTACTGAATGAATTAAGCCCTCAAGATTCGACCGGGATAGCTCAGTTGGTAGAGCATGGCAGCTTCAGCCAAGAGATCCCAGGTTCGAATCCTGGCCCGGACATTTTTTGTCCATAGTTGGAAAATTACAACTCATATAAATGTGATTAATTTAAGAAAATAAAATGATTTAAACATATATATATTTATAATACATATTCTTGCATGAAACTTTGATTCAGTTTTCTTTTAGGAATTTCTATAGCACATGAATATTTTTATGTTTTAACCAGTTTTGATATCCGCGGATTTTTATGGACAATTGGTATTAATTTCACCATCAAGCGTTTAATATTTTATTAAAAATAGCCCTGAAACATAATCAGTCGTTTAATCAGTCGTTTCATAAAATCGTTTCATAAATTCGTTTCATAAAATCGTTTCACAAATTCGTTTCATTAGGATTTTATATATATAGGGTAGATATATACTAATAATTTTTGTTTTGGAAATAATCCTCAATATTGACCAATATTGAATACCAATTGGTACCAATATTTAAAAGATGGGGTGAGTGAAATATTACTTTTAAGTGATTATTAAGTGAAATATTTACTTTTTACAATATCTTTTAATTGTTTTGTTAATAGTTATATACTGATTTACAGTGCATCCAAAATATTCATTGTAGTTTTTTTTTTTTTTTTTTTTTAAGTAAAAAACTTTTAAGGTTGTTTTCAAATCCAAATTCGCTACTTTCTGACGTATTCACGAAAGTCATTTTCATTCTTAAATACGAGAAATTTTGAGGTATTGTTATTCGAATGCAAATAAGCCGAATAATTATTTTCATTTTTCGGAAAAATGCAGAAACATTAAAAAAAATTCTGTCAAAATTCGTATTTTGAAAAAAATTTCGGGATAGAAAATAACCTTAGCAATCGGCTGTAATAAAATATATACGGAATTTTTACGAAATCAGAATACGTTGTTCGATTCTTGTTTATCGGAAAGCTAACCCAATTGTATCAATAGCGCATATATGCGGGCATTTCAGGAATATCTTTATTATTCAGAATTTATACCAGAAATCCTGAATAGTCATTTTTGCTTTATTTAATCGGGATTTCTAGCATGGCTTCGGAAATTCTGCGTAAAAAAAAAAAAAAAAAAAAAAAAAAAAATCCTGAAATGTCCGCATGTATGTTCTAAAGATGGAAAACTGTTAACACTTGAAAATTTCAGGCACAAGAATGAAAATTCGCGTAATTGAATTGTGAAATAAGAAAATTGGAAAACACCAAATTCTCTTTCTATTCACAAATTCGAAATTCATACCAGAAATTCTAAATAGTAATTTTGCTTTATTTAATGACAGACGTTTCGTGATTACTTAAAGATTCTTCTTTCGAAATTTTCGGCACGGATTCGGAATTTCTGAATAAAAAAGAAATTCGTGAAATGCACTCACGCATAGGCGCTAATGGTGCAAATGCGAGTTAAGTTTCTATAATTTAGGTCCTAGTTTAAATCCCAATAATTTTCTATTAAGGTGGTTCACAAATGACATGCTCAACAACGCGAAACTTTCTGACACAATTTTTGACTTACTTTTAAACGGAAATGTATTAAATTGGAAGATGTCACTATGGAAGCGATTTTTGGAATCTGAATGAATTTTCCATTTTTTCATAAATAAATTACCTCTCGAGTTAGGAACGATTCGTGTCAAGTGACCACGCGTTTTTCTCCTCTCTGGCACTGCAGTTTCGGGAATTCGGTTCAAAACGCCGATTTTGACAGTATTTTCTGAAAGATCTTCTGCTTTTACCAACAAATGTCAAACGTCTTACGATTACAAAGTTTCTGAATACGAACAACCGCCATTTTCATGAGTTTTCAAACAAAGAGGAATTAAAAAAATATGTTATTAAATTAGCAAGTTGGGATTTGAGAACAGTCTTAATCAAATTACTGAAGAAAATTACGCATTTTATTTAAAAAAAAAAAAAAAAAAAAAAAAAAAAAAAAAAAAAAAACAGAACAAATTTTCAAAACTGAATAATATTTTAATTTTGAGCATTATGTGATGATTTGTAAGATATTTGAAGCATAGCTATATAATAACTAAAACCAGTTAAGGTGGTTCTCAAATGACCTTTTTTAAAAACGCGAAACTTTATTTTCTGCCTCATTTTTAAACGCAAAAGCATAAAATTTGCAGGACTGACTATTATGGAAGCGATTTGGAATTAAAATAAGTTTTCCATTTTTTGATAAATAAATTACTTATCCAGTTATAAGCACAGCGCGATTTTCTCCATTTTCGCACTGCTGCCTCGGGAATTCAATTCAAAATGCCCACTTTTACAGTATTTTCTGAAAAATCTTCTGCCTTTCCCAAAAAATGGAAAACTCATTCGATTCCAAATCTCTTTCATAATAGTCAGTCCTCCCAATTTTATGCTTTTGCGTCTATTTTGATAAAATCTGGTTGCCAACAAGAAATTCTAATCGCCAGTAAAAATATTTATTATTGATAATTTAAAAAATATCAATATTTAAAACACACGTGGCGATTTTGCATGGGATCGGGTGACTTAGATTTTACCCAAACACCACCCAAATTTATTGAGTCATTTTTTTCTTTCTTGCTACATCATGGATTTTGATTGCAATTTTACATATCGAGTTGAGTAATCAGATTTTATTAAACCGGACCCGAATCGGGATCGTGTAGAATCTGGATATCCGACCCGATGCTAGATACTATTCCGAATTTTAACTAGAGACAAAAAGAAAAAGACGAATCCCGGAAAAAATCACCCCGTAAGAAAGCACCATCGGTGGTAAAAATCACCCCGGAAGAAAGCGCCATCGGTAAAAATCACCACGGTAATATCACCCCCGGAAAAATGCACCATCGGTAAAAAATTCTCCGGAAAAAAAAAAGGGTTCACGTTAATTAAGGTTAAAAGAGCCCACACAGAGCATTTATGAATAACAGTTTTGATGTCTTTGATTAAGCAAATTATAATTTCAATTAAAGCACATGCTAATCATATGTATCTTGTACTAGAAACAATGAGAGCATCACATACATATGGTTTAATATTAAAACCTCCAGATCGAAAAGGATCTTATTATCGCAAGGGCAAACGGGGAAGCAGCCGCCGAGTCCCCAAAGTCAAATATTGAATATTTTTTCCTTTAAATTAATACAATTTGTAGCTACAAAGTCGTCTTGGATGCCCTTACCTGAGTCCTTACCTCACGGCTTTGCATATGGTTATTCAGGTTTTGATAACCGATTCCTGATTAGTGGACACACCTACATTTCAGTCCGTTTATCGTTTTTCAATCTGATTTTTATTTGTGTGTGGCCATTCTTGATTAAAGTTTTAAAAAATATATAAAACATCTTTGCTTATATATAAGCTATCAAGAAGCAAGTTGAAAGAATCTATAAACTGTATTTTCTTAATACTCATCCCCGCGCCCCCCCCCCCCTCCCCCTCGTATAAAACACCAACTTCCCTCTTGTAGAAATAAAGCAAGTTAAACTTTCCTTAATGAAATGTTAAATTTGTGTTTTGTTGGACCAAATCTTAAAATTGTTTAACCCTTAACTCTGCACCCCCCCCCCCCCATCCCCTGCGCTGTAAAAAACTGCCAGCGGAAAAACTTAACTTTTATTAATAAGGAGCTGTTCTTATATTATCCAGAAATGTGTGGGCCCTTTCCACCTTAGTTAAAATGTGAGCTCTTTTTTTTCATGGTGATTTTTCCGGTGTGAATTTTTCCGGGGGTGATTTTTTCTGGCGTGATTTTTTCCGTCTACCGTTCCCATTTGAGGAGACCGGTAACAGGAAAAAAAGTAATCGGAAAAAAGGTAACTGAGTCAACAAAAGCGGAAAAAAAGTAACTGGAGAAAAAGTAATCGGAAAAAAAGTAACAAGCTATTGATAAATATTGAGCTTGTGACTCAACCCAATAGTTTTCTCGTGCCCGAAAATTGGTAGGATACGAAGTTTAGCCAAAATCGTTTGAGCCGCTTTTTAGATACAATTAGCTTGACACTGACTGATGGTAACCCAAAATGACCCACTAATCGAATTTTCTCAAACATGTGACCCAGCCCAACGGTTTTCTGGTCCCTCAAAACTGTTGGATACAAAATTTCGTCAAAATCGTTAGAGCCGTTTTTAAAATAAAATTTGCATATATATAACCCCCCCCCCCCCACACACACACAAGATTTGCTCAATTGGCCAAAAGTGACAAAATAAAATGCCTCCCGAAGATTTAAGGGGGTGGCCCTCCTCCCCTGCTTCCCAATTCTATTCCCCCCCTCCAAAAAAAAATAAGTAAAAGAAGAAAGAAATAACCAATTATAACTTTAAATAGCTAATGATTCAAATTTTATTGTAACAACTTAGTAGTTCATTATTTTCAGAGAAATTTATTATTCATAACAAAACAAATTCAAACCATTAATGATGACCAATTGCGGTATTTTATTTTAGATATCTTATGACATACGTATATTATGACAAATAGCCATAAATGACTGAAAGACCTGTATTTACATTTCAAGGGCTCAAATGAACCCTTATATTCCTATACAAAAAAAAAAAAAAAAAAAAAAAAAAAAAAAAAAAAAAAAATGCATTCTATCCTCTCCTCTCTTTAAGTTGTGATCATCTTTCTTATAATACCCTGTATACAGATGAGAATATAGTACGTAATACGAAATGCATTGTATAAAGTTTAGTGCATTCAGCATAGTTCTAGAAAATTATCTGTGGATAGAAAGAGGTGCCCCAGAATAATGCTTACCCCGGGGACCTAGATGGTCTAAGTCGAGCCCTGGAATCAATCCCGAGTGTGAAGCCTGTCCTCTCTTTAAGATGTGATCATCTTTCTTATAATACCCTGTATACAGATGAAAATAGTACGTAATACGAAATGCATTGTATAAAGTTTAGTGCCTTCAGCATAGTTCTAGAAAATTCTCTGTGGATAGAAAGAGGTGCCCCAGAATAATGCTTACCCCGGGGACCTAGATGGTCTAAGTCGAGCCCTGGAATCAATCCCGAGTGTGAAGCCTGTCCTCTCTTTAAGATGTGATTATCTTTCTTATAATACCCTGTATACAGATGAAAATAGTACGTAATACGAAATGCATTGTATAAAGTTTAGTGCCTTCAGCATAGTTCTAGAGAATCCTCTGTGGATAGAAAGAGGTGCCCCAGAATAATGCTTACCCCGGGGACCTAGATGGTCTAAGTCGAGCCTTGGAATCAATCCCGAGTGTGAAGCCTGTCCTCTCTTTAAGATGTGATTATCTTTCTTATAATACCCTGTATACAGATGAAAATAGTACGTAATACGAAATGCATTGTATAAAGTTTAGTGCCTTCAGCATAGTTCTAGAAAATTCTCTGTGGATAGAAAGAGGTGCCCCAGAATAATGCTTACCCCGGGGACCTAGATGGTCTAAGTCGAGCCCTGGAATCAATCCCGAGTGTGAAGCCTGTCCTCTCTTTAAGATGTGATTATCTTTCTTATAATACCCTGTATACAGATGAAAATAGTACGTAATACGAAATGCATTGTATAAAGTTTAGTGCCTTCAGCATAGTTCTAGAAAATTATCTGTGGATAGAAAGAGGTGCCCCAGATTAATGCTTACCCCGGGGACCTAGATGGTCTAAGTCGAGCCCTGGAATCAATCCCGAGTGTGACTCGTGGTAAACAAAATATAAGTTCTAAATCAATCACGACTGTGACACGTGATTAATGCAAAAGGGATGAGGTTTGTTAAATAAGCATTCTAACTATATAACTAAATTAAATAAGTAAAATCACAATGGATGCCCCAGTACGTAATACGAAATGAATTGTATAAAGTTTAGTGCCTTCAGCACAGTTCTAGAAAATTCTCTGTGGATAGAAAGAGGTGCCCCAGAATAATGCTTACCCCGACCCGGGGACCTAGATGGTATAAGTCGAGCCCTGGAATCAATCCCGAGTGTAACTCGTGGTAAACAAAATATAAGTTCTAAATCAATCACAACGGTGATACGTGATTAATGCAAAACGGATGAGGTTTGTTAAATAAGCATTCTAACTATATAACTAAATTAAATAAGTAAAATCACAATGCGTTACTCACTTGAACGTTCATAAGCGAAATTTTCAGGTTCAGGCATGAAGATAAGTTGAAGAATGTCGAAGTGTCAGGAGAAAGGTTCACGTCACTGAAAAGCCTGTAATCAGAACTCTAGTTGTTTATTCAACATATGTTATATTTAGTAATCTCAATAGACTTGACAACTGAATAAGATAATGTCTGAAAGAGTTTACGATCAGTAATATTCACTAGAACCAGCCTCAAAGATAAACCCATTATTACAGAGAATCCTTATTTACTGAGGTCAGTTTCTATAGATATATTCATTCATACAGGTGTGTCTAGTGAGAATGGCCATTATTCGTAGCTCAAAAGCCTTTGAAAGCATGAGTAAATAATCTTATCTTTATCAAAATGTATACCTGACACTCTCTGACAGTATATTCACCTGTATAATCCCGGATACGAAGGTCAAAGTATGGATGGTATAAAATATACTAAAATTTTCAATTATTTCTGTGTAAAATAAATAAATAAATAAACAACTGAAAATGGTGGATTTAAAGTTGTTCTCCAATAGAAAGTTATTTTTATTACAATACCTGAAATTTGGAGATATTTTTTTATTTAAGATGGTTCTCAGATGACCTGCTCAACAACGTGAAAATTACTGACACATTTTTTGACTCATTTTTAAAAGCAAAGGCATAAAATTGGCGCATCTAACAAATGAAGCGATTTGAAATAGAAATGATTTTTCCATTTTTTGATAAATAAATTACTTATCGCGTTACAAGCCATTTGTGTACCGTGACGATCGGTTTTTCTCCTTTCTTGTGCTATCGCATCGGGAATTCGGTTCAAAACGTTGACTTTGACTGTATTTTCTGAAAGATCTTCTATCTTTGCCAAAAAATGGAAAATTATTACAAAGTTAATAAGAGCACATGCCAATTTGATACATTTGCGAACAAAAATGAATTAAAAATGTGTCATAAAGTAGCCACAGTTTGGATTTGAGAACAGCCTTAAATATTAAGAAATGTAACAACGCTTTTTGTTTTCTTATGAAAGTACTGAATTTTTTCAGAAAATGCTGTCAAAATTGGCGTTTTGAAAGGATTTTTGGGCTATGGAAATGAAGTTATTGGTTAGAAATCGCCATTCTGAAAACATATCGCGTTCAGAAAAAAATTAACGCGAGGTTTTTAGGTTTTTGTAAGTAGTAACTTGGAATTTTCATGTAAATAAGACTGATAAATGATCCCTCGGGTTAATACCAGAAAATTCCCGGTAGGTAGGAATGAAAATGAGCTTGGAATGTGTCATTCTAGAACGGGAGAAATATAATTTTAATAGCACATTTCAAATGATGCATATATTTTTAATTGAAATTTAGGATATTCAAATATTAAAGAGGTTCTCACAGAAAAAATATTTTTCTTCACTCAATAACGTGAAACTTTCTGACACTTTTTTCTGAATGATTTGTAAACGTAAAATTATGTAACTTGCAAGCAGTGCCTGATTTATGGCAGGGAATTCGGGGCACGGGTCCAGGACCCCGATTTTCCGGGCCCCAAATGCTACTGAAGATTTGAAAAGTGTTGGACAAAATCTGATGAAGTTTTAACTATTAAAAAACAAGATTAATATGGAAATTTTTTTAAATTATTTTTTTTGTTTGTTTAAAAATAACTTTTTAAGGGCTACATCAGTCACGCGAAAACACCTGCTTGCTAATGTTAATCCCATGGAAGAAATTTTTAAAAATATCTCGTTTGCATTTCATTATTTCTAAAATATATTTTTTTTCCGTTAGATATTTGAGGTCGATCTGTAAAAAAAGTCGCTTTTTACTTTTTCGATTTTGTTTACAGGTTTTTTTATTAGGATACTTTCATTTTCTTAACCGATTTCGAAAGATTGAAATCGATCACGAGCGAGATAGAACACTTAAGATTATGAGGATGTTGTAAAAAAATTACTGCTAAAAAAATGAGAAGAAAATATATAAAAACATCATTAAATATCACAAAATTATTAAAGTCAGTAGTGGTTATCTTAGTAAGTACCGCTTTCAATAATATATTTTTTTAACTCAAAGCCACTGTAAGCATAGTTTCCAGGGGGCCACATAAGCATCTGTGCCCAGGGCTTCCAAATTTGTAAATCGGTCCCTGCTTGCAGGCCTAATTATTGAAGAGATTTGAAATCGATTGGTGTTTTCCATTTTTGATAAATGAATTTCTTATCGAGTTATGAGCGATTGATGTCACGTTACGATAGATTTTTATCCTTCCACCACTGTCGCGTTCGGATATCCGGTTCAAAACGCCAATTTTGACAGTATTTTCTTTAAGGTTTGACGGCTTTACGAAAAAATGGAAAACACAATTCGATTACATAGTATCTGAATAAGAACACGTGACAGTTTCATGCATTTCTGAACAAAAATTAATTGAATTCAGAAATGCGTCAGAAAATAGCACCTTTGGATATGAGAACAGACTTGAGGCTACTCTCAGATCCAAAATAAAGTTACTTCCTGACACATTTTTGAATTCACTTTTGTTCGGAAACGCATGAAATTTGTGGTACTTTTATTCAGAAACTATGTAATCGAAACAAGTTTTTCATTTTTTGGTAAAGACAAGAAGATTTTTCAGAAAATACTGTGAAAATTGGCGTTTTGAACCAAATTCCCAATGCGGCAACCAAAGAAGCGGGAAAAATGGGCCATTGGGGCCAAATGGGTGACACGAATTGCGTATAACTGGATAATAAATTTATTTATCAATAAAAGAAAAACTCATTTTGATTCCAAATTCCGTCAATAGTTAGGCGTACAAATTTTATAACTTTGCGTTTTAAAATGAGTCAGGAAGTACCGCGTTGTTGAGCAGGTCATTTGATTGCCACCTTAAGAAATTGTAAGAATGATAACCGTTTTAAAACTGTTATAACAGGAGAAGACAGGTTATAAAAATGGAATAATTTAAATCACTTTCTGAAAATTAAAGAAGTTTTAAAATTAATTTGTTAAATATTAGTTTGAAATTTAAGATACTTTTTTTGAAATTTAAGATACTTTACTTTTCACAAATATCTGTTTAAGCATTTTGTGAAACTTTTCATAACAATCTTGTTATTATTATTTTCTTTAAATTTGCTTTAACGCAATAAAATATTTTACATCGTTCAACAAAAAGAAACTTTCTGACAAATTTATGAACTCAATTTTAAAAGCAAACGCATCATCGCACTTGTAGGCCTGACTATTAAAGTGATTTGGAATCGAATGGTGTTTTCAATTTTTTTTATATAAATGAATTACTTATAGAGTTAAAAGCGATTACTGTCACTTGACGACAGTTTTGTTCCCTTTTTTTGAGCTGCCGCGTTTGGAAATTTGATTAAATGCTTCAAATATGACAGTATTTCTTGAATGATCTCCTGCCTTTACCGAAAAATGGATAACACCATTCGATTATATAGTTTCTGAGTATAAACACCTGCCAATATCATGGGTTTCTGAACAAAACTGAATTCAGGAATGCGTCAGAAAGTATAGCTTCTTTGGATTTGAGAACAGTCTTAAAATACGAAATTTGAAGGAACTGATATATACCATTACTGCATTCTAGGTTGCATTATATTTATATGCACATGTCGAAAATATAAGGACGGACAAAATATGAAAGAAGACCAATTATTTCACTCAGAATGACTGAACTTTACAAATTTATATAGCTCATTTTTTAAAGAATGTTCTCAAATCCAAACTGGCTATACTTATGACATTTTTTATTTCATTTTTGTTCGGATAGGCAGGATATTGGCAGGTGTTCTTATTCAGAAACTTTGTAATCGAAAGATGTTTTCCATTTTTTGGTAAAGGCAGAAGATCTTTCTGAAAATATTGTCAAATTGGGCGTTTTGAACCGACTTTCTGACGGCGCAGCACAAGAAAGGAGAAAAAGCGTGTCGTCACATGACACGAATCACTTATAACTCGATAAGTAATTTATTTATCAAAAAATGGAAAACTCATTTTGATTCCAAATTGTTTCAATAGTCAGGTCCGCCAATTTTATGCCTTTGCGTTTTAAAGTGAGTCAGAAAATGTGTCAGAAAGTTTCGTGTTGTTGAGTAGGTCATTTGAGATTTGAGAACCACACTGTTCGATTACAAATCATTTTAATAATGATGCCTGTAAATATCATGTTTTTATGTTCAAAAATGAGTTAGACAATCTGTCAGAAATTTTCGTATTGGTGAGTGGATATTTTTAATTTATTTATTTATTTTGTTTTAGTTATTTATTTATTAGAAAAGCCTAAATGGTACGTTAAGCTATATGGTCGACACATAAAGGGTTAAAACATCTTGAAATGTCTTAATGAGTTTGGGAATCTAATTACTGATCAATTATCTGTTTAAAATAAGGGGAAAGATGAAGAATTTAAAGTATTTGAGTTATTGAGTACAAGAGATTGGTATTATTGTTTAATTATCTAAATAAAATTTTAAAAAGAAAAGTTGAAGAGTTTAAAAAATAATGTATTTTATTTTGTCTTATTGAGTTTAAGGGGTTCACTATTGTTTAATAGTTCAAGGAAACTTTGAAGGGTTGGTTGGATTACAGGTGTCGTCAAGGTGATAAGAAAGGTACTATTGTAAAGGATTAGGAGGTGTGAAAATAGCAGTGATTACACCTAGGGCCAATGAAAGGGTCGACTGACCTAGTTTAACCAATGGTTATCGGTGCATTGTTAAAAATTGCTATGGATACTGAATGCTTTTAGGATTGTATAAATAGGCCAGAATTTCTGCTACTAGGGCATTTATGAAGTTTTTCCCCCAGCTTATCTCTCTTGGTTTTGGAAGCTCTTGTTAAATAACTTATATTCTTGAAAGATCTCTTGAGAAGTTGCTTTTTGCTATTCAAAGGTTAGTGTCTTTAGTTCCTTAAGTGTTCTTATCTATTAATTTGACTTCTAATAATATTTAAAACTTATGTATCAATATTAATTGGGTATTGAAT
This sequence comes from Maratus michaelseni, assembly GCA_963931845.1. NCBI lineage: Eukaryota > Metazoa > Arthropoda > Arachnida > Araneae > Salticidae > Maratus > Maratus michaelseni. The sequence goes on from OZ007600.1 coordinate 96,890,283, forward strand.
ATATTTGCTTACGTTATTCTTGATTGGATTGTCCCTCCTTATTATTTAAATGACAGTATTCGCAAAGAAAAAAAATTGGGTTTGGTTAGAACAATCAATATATATAAATATGAATTTAATCTATACTAAGAATAATAGTTTTCAAAATATAATTTTCAGAATAATAATTTTCAAAATATTGGTAGATGGATTTTTTTTTTTTTTTTTTTTTTTTTTTTTTTTAGGATACTAACTTTTAAAGAATCCTACAATTAAGAATAATTTTTTAATATAATTTTGAGAATAATAATTCTAACGATAATTTTTTTCAAAAATTTTTATTTCTCATTGTTATTCTATCAAAATTGCTATTTATTTATAAAAAATAATAATTTTAAAATTGCTAATTTTTGAAACTGTCAACTATTTAGTCATAATTTGAAAATCTTTCATGGACGGAAATTATATTTTCTCAAATCAGTCAATAATATATTTATTTTAATAATTCGTCAAAATAATTTCTAAACATTTCAAAATTAATAGATAGACATTTTCGTTTCCAATGAAATCTCAAGCTATTTTGTGTTTATTTCATTCATTTCAGGATTTTATTCATTTTATTATTATATTTCATTCATTTTATTTGCTGTTTATAGAAAATTATAAATGTTAACTTTATGTTTCTTTAAGTACTACATTATAGGAAACTTTCGACATTAAAATTTTTTAATGCTTTCTATAAACTTGCTAGCTCTACCTCGAATTTGTAAAAACTCTTTACTTTCTTTAAAATTTCGAAAACTCTTTAACGTTACTGAAATTCACATAGAACTAATTATTATTTATATAATATTAACCTGTTTCAATATTTTATGTTTTCAAAGTATTCTTTTTTTTCGATGATTATTTTCGATAGTATATTTCAATTTAATAATCATGCTGTCTAAGTTGCCTTTTTAAATTTATTTAATTATTAATTAGCTTATTACAATAAATAAATTCTAAATTTTTTTTTTTTTTTTTTATCAAAAAAAAAAAAAAAAAAAAAAAAAAACTTTTCCAAATTTTTATTTCTACATTTTGTAAACTGGGTGTCGGATTACGCAAGATCTTCAGCAATTTTTTTTTATCTTCGTTTGAACAAAAGATTCGTTATTTATGATCTTGTACCAAAATGTTTATTTTATTTATTTTTTACTTGCACTTCTTTACATTAGAAAATTTACGGAGTAGTTATTAACATTGTTATGCATTTCGCTAAATTCCCATAGATATTGCTTATTATTGTTATTATTTGAAGCTTATAATTTTGTACTGCTTTTTGTTGAAATCTACTAGCAATATATATTTTGTAGAGATGCATTTTTACAGGTATTTTTATATGTAACTTTTTTATGCTTTTCATTTCAATTTGTTCTCCCTCAAATTTCTAAAAAAAAAATTCCATTTATTATTATTATTATTGTTTTTAGGTATTTGAGGTTAAAATTTGAGTTAGTAACATGCGCATTGAACTAATTTATTTTTATACAATATTAGTCTGCTTCAAGATTTTTACTATAACGTTTTCATAATGTTTTTTATTTATAATAATTATTTCGGATAATTTCCCGCAAGATTAAGCAAGGTGTTGCTTGTAGGAAAATGGCACTTTTTAGATTATTAATTAAATTTTTTAAAGGCACATTTAATATTTAAAAGCCAGGGCACTATTTTCAATACACAAGTGTATCTGTTTTTTGCTGTACATTTTTAATAGAAAAAGCAATAGTGCTATTTTAGTGACTGAGGGCATGAAGGCTATTTTTGAATGAAAGGCAAGAGGGTATTATTTTGTAACCAGTAGGCATTGATTATGCAGCACCCTACAAAAACATGTCTGGGGAACAATGCTTATATTTCAAATGATCATCATAATATCGTGTGTTTGATTTTTTATTTAACGATTAATTAAATTTTATTACAATATGTAAATTCTAAATGTTTTTTATTCTCGAAAATTGACCAAATGTTTTCCCAATTTTGTCAAGTAAACTCACTGCCAGTCGGTGTAACACAAGATCATTAACAATTTTAAATTTCGTTTTCACAAAAGATTACCCCTTTATTTATCTTGAACCAAATTTATTTATTTTTATTTGCATTAACTTGTATTACAAAATGGCTGTGTGGGAATAATTATTAAAATAGTTTCTGCTTTAAGCTAACTTCACATCGATATTGCAAGTTACATTTTTTTAACAATTATAATTAATTTTATACAGTTTATTAGCAATCGATATATTAGTTTTGATATTTTATTTTATTTATTTATTTATTTATTTGTCAATGGGATCTCACGGTTATTTATTTTTGTTGGTATACCATTTCCAATGAAGTAAAAGCTGTAGTGTTAGGTATTGTAGCTTTATGAAAGACATGATGCTTAGCATTTCCTTTACTAATTCTTTAATATTGAAAATGAAAATTATGATATGTTTTAAAGATAAAAAATTATTGATATTTTTGCCATATAAAGGAAAATTATTTTTAGACATTCAATATAGAATTATATATTATAGGATTGCCTATAGGATGTTCATCGCAACAATTCCACATTTCTTAAGATTTTGTTTCCTCTAAAATATAATTTTTAAAGATTTTAATTTAAAATTACTTAAGAAACTTTTAAATTTATGATTTATTTAAAATATCCGATTTTTTAAATTAAGAATCCAGAGCTAAATTTGGAAATATCACTTTTCAGCAATATTGTAAATAAATGGAAATAAGTAGGAAAATCTCGTTTGTGTAGTTTTTATTTGCATTGAAATTCAACATTTAGATTCAAAGGTCGATCCAGGCAAAATTTAATGCCTATTTAGTTGCCCTTCGCAAAAATATGTTTAAAACAGGTACCTTCACAAACATCTATTTAGTAATAAAATGGTCCCCTTCTAAAAATCTATTTGATAAAATGGGTGCCTTCACAAAATTCTTTAACAGTCCCCTTCATAAAATTACTTTTAATAAAATAGGCCTTTTCACAAAATTCTATTCCATAAAAATTTACTATTTATTAATTATTTATTATTTTGTGACGTTTTAAAATGTGTAATTTGTAAACAAACAAGCTCACCAGAGAGAAAAACTTCAGTAAAATTATTTTAAAAAGTTTTTGTTCATGAATGCTTGGTTCGAATTCAACTTTTGTTATCTAACATCCAAATTAAAGTTTATAAGTTTATTTTAATCTAATCTGATATTCCCCTTCCCCCATCAGAGAGGAAAACTTCAGTAAAATGATTTTAAAAAGTTTTTATTCATGAATGCTTGGTTCGAATTCAACTTTTGTTATAAAATGTTATTTTTCCTAAAAATATACATTTCACAAAAATAACCTTTACCTTTCACAAAACGGACCCCAAGAAAAAAAAAAAAAAAAAAACCTGCATCGACCCCTGACATTTGCAAAGTTGTGATAATAACCATTACTCCCTCCCCCCTTTTTTTTTCTTTTTCCTGTTTCATGAATTTCTAGGATTAATTTTACAACAGCATTCCTAAGCTCCTGAACTTCTTACTCGAAGTATTTCGCTACTTTTTATCACTTTGTCTATAAATTGAATTGTTCTGATAAAAAAAGCAGTAAAATATTTTAGTTTTTAAATGTGGATTTTGTTTATTTCTTACTAAGAACCTGTTTTTTTTTTCTAACATCCAAATTAAAGTTTATAAGTTTATTTTAATCTAATCTGATATCCCCTTCCCATTTGCATTAAAGTTTCAAAAGATTACGATCTATTCGCTGGATTTTGATTCATGTCATTCAAAACTTGTTTTCTACATAAAAAAATTCATTTCTACATAAAAAAGATTTTGATTTGTAAGAACATTTTGGTCTACTAGATTGTTCTATATGCTACTTCAAATTTTGCCACTAATTTCAGAAATTAGTAGCATGCTTCATCTTATTTTTTTATTTTTGTAAATTATTTCGATTCAGTGATAGTTAAAATGAAATTTGAATTTTTTAAACATGAAATTTGAAATTTTGCTCATCTAAAACTGGTATATAATGTGCAATTATTTATTAATTTTGCAAATACATATATAAATTTGTTTGCTTCTTTTGCAAATCTGATGAAAATTTGATGGATAAATATGACTCCATTAAATGGTGGCTACATTGTTTTAAATTTTTATTGCATCAGGGTTATGATTTTGAAGAAACATAAAATAAATTGGTTTTAAATTTGATTTTTGAATAAACTCTATAACAATATAGTTATTATTTTATTATTATTATTATTTTAAGTTAATTATTGCTCATTTTTTTAAAATTCTGTCTTTCTTTTCTGTGTCTTTTGAAATACTGCAGTGATGACTAAGTCATGCTAATACTGAGATGTACATTTTCGCTGAATATTGTGCACCAGTGATTTAAAACATCAGTCTGAGCTCATAATTTCTATCCTTATGTCTATATTTTCTAAAGAAGAGGGCAAAATAGGGAGTTGTACTACTTCCTATTAAACTACTCCCTATTTCGCTCGGGACAAATCAAAACACAGTGGGATAAAATATTAACAAAACATTAATAAAAACAAAAATTTAAAGAAACATATTTTTTAAGAACATAAACGAAATTATATTTATGTATATGCATTGTTTAAAAAGCATTCATGTTTAATATACAAAGATGGATATGAATTAGATTATCAGGAATATTTTTTTTTTCGTTATTCGTATTTTTCCTGCTATATTCCAATTAATGCTTAAATTCATTTTGTCTTTTAAAACATTTTTTGTCTTTTAAAATATTTTTATCATTGATGTGAATTAAATTATATGTAAAAATTTTATTGTATCAGGGTTTTGAATAAACAAAAAATAAATTGGTTTTAAATTTGATTTTTGAATAAACTCTATAACATAATATTGTTATTATTTTATTATTATTATTAGTTTAAATTTACTATTGATCATATTTTTATTCTCTTTCCTTTCTGTGTCTTATAAAATACTGCAGTGATGACTAAGTCATGCTAATACTGAGATGTACATTTTCTCTGAATATGGTGCACCAGTGATTTAAATCACCAGTCTGAGCTCATAGTTTTTATACTATGATTTTACAATTAGTCTTTTACAATTATTTTACAATTACCCTGTATATTACCCTGTTTTGCTCAGAACAAAATCAAAACAGTGGGCGAAAATATTAACAAAAAATTAAATTATAATTTAAATAAACATATTTTTTTAGAACATAAACGGAATTATTTATGTATATATGCATTGCTTAAAAAGCATTAATGTTTAACATACAAATATGGATATGAATTGGATTATCGGTAATATATATATATATATATATATATATATATATATATATATATATATATATATATATATACATATAATTATCTCTTAGTAGATTTTAGTAGAATGATATTAGAACTTGATATGTTTTTGAAATTCAGAGATATTATAATTATATATATATATATATATATATATATATATATATATATATATATATATATACTGTTGCTGTTGATTCATTTTTTTCCTGCTATATTTAGTTTAATGCTTAAAGAAATATTTTTTGTCTTTTAAAACTTTTTTTATAATTTAAACATTTTGATCATTGATGTGAATTAAATAATGTAATATTTGGTTTCCTTGATTAGTTTTTCTCTGCTATTTCAGTTAAGGCTTAACAAATTTTATTTGGTATTTTTTTAATCTGTATTGGATTTTTTATTTATTTATTTATTTATTTACTGGAATGAATATTGGAAAAGCTGGTTACATAATTTTATGGCTTTATTATTTGTGAATTTCTGTTAATTATAAATTAGTGGCAATATTTTTGGAATGTTTTTAAATTGATTATTTGAATTCTATGTTTTGAATGAATTCATTCTTTAATTTTTTTAATTTACAATACTGATGCTGAACTGTTAGTAATTCGTGATATTAGAGTTGGGCTTTTCATTTTTCTAAACACAATAGAAGACATTAGAATGTTTAAATCCGATTCAATGTCATAATTTTATTCTTCTTTATAATACCACTTTAAATTTGTGAATTTCTGTTCATTATAAATTAGTGGCAATATTTTTGAAGTGTTTTTAAATTGATTATTTGAATTCTATGATTTGGATTAATTCATTCTTTCATTTTCTTAATTTACAATACTGATGCTGAGCTATTAGTAATTGGTGATATTAGAGTTGGGCTTTTCATTTTTGTAAACACAATAAAAGGCATTAGGATGTTTAAATCCGATTCAATGTCATAATTTTTTTTTCTTTATAATACTTACCACTATAAATTTGTGAATATTAGAGTTGGGCTTTTCATTTTTCTAAACACAATAAAAGACATTAGAATGTTTAAATCCGATTCAATGTCATAATTTTATTCTTCTTTATAATACCACTTTAAATTTGTGAATTTCTGTTCATTATAAATTAGTGGCAATATTTTTGAAGTGTTTTTAAATTGATTATTTGAATTCTATGATTTGGATTAATTCATTCTTTCATTTTCTTAATTTACAATACTGATGCTGCTCATTATAAATAATATTTTTGGAGTATTTTTAAATCGATTATTTGAATTCTATGATTTGGATTAATTCATTCTTTCATTTTCTTAATTTACAATACTGATGCTGAGCTGTTAGTAATTGGTGATATTAGAGTTGGGCTTTTCATTTTTGTAAACACAATAAGAGGCATTAGAATGTTTAAATCCGATTTAATGTCATAATTTTTTTTCTTTATAATACTTACCACTATAAATTTGTGAATTTCTGTTCATTATAAATAATATTTTTGGAGTATTTTTAAATCGATTATTTGAATTCTATGATTTGGATTAATTCGTTCTTTCATTTTCTTAATTTACAATACTGATGCTGAACTGTTAGTAGTAATTGGTGATATTAGAGTTGGGCTTTTCATTTTTGTAAACACAATAAGAGGTATTAGAATGTTGAACTCCGATTCAATGTCATATATTTTTTTTCTTCTTTATAACCCCCTTACCACTGTAAATACAAAAACCCTTTTCTCACTTTCGCTATTTCTGCTTCTTTTTCAGATGAACTTTCGTTTTATAATTTCCCATTAACAATGTGTTTATTATGCAGTTATTATATGATTATTTTTATTTGAATTTATTTAACATTAATTTTATCTTGACGTTAGCTAAAAAATATTATTTTGTATATGCTCACATACTAAATTTAACTCTTAAATTTATCTTCATTTTCATTTTGTTTTCTCCTTTTATCTTTATTAGTTTGTTAGGTTTTAAAGATTTTCTTTCATTTTGGTATTTTTTGGTCACTAAATTATTTTTAGAATAGCTCTTAAATAAATTCCTTAAATAAAAAACTCCCAAATAAAATTTAGCTCATAAAACATTAGCTCATACATTAACAATGTGTTTATTATGCAGTTATTATATGATTATTTTTATTATTTGAATGTATTTAACATTAAATTTTATCTTAACGTTAGCTAAAAAATAATATATTTTGTATATGCTCACATACTAAATTTATCTTCATTTTCATTTTGTTTTCTCCTTTTATCTTTATTAGTTTGTTAGGTTTTAAAGATTTTCTTTCATTTTGGTATTTTTTGGTCCCTAAAATTATTTTTAGAATAGCTCTTAAATAAATTTAACTCCCAAATAAAATTTAGCTCATAAAACATTAGCTCATACATTAACAATGTTTATTATGCAGTTATTATATGATTATTTTTATTATTTGAATGTATTTAACATTAATTTTTACTTACCCATCATACGTAATATAGGGCAAGTCTTGCAATCGTTTTGAAAATCGAAAATTTTTTTTTGACGATTTACACGTTTCAGACACTGGAGATTCCGAAAAACATATTTTTAGAAAAAAAAAATTTTCGTCCGTCTGTGTGTGTATTTGTAAACGCTCTATCTCCCGAAAAAATTGAGATAGAGACTTGCAATTTGGTATGTACTTAGTATGTAATAATGGGAAGAAGCCTATTTCATTTCAATAACCTCGATTAACCGGAACAATTTTTTTCGGACTCAAGAAATATTCGTTCTGATGAAAGGTATATAAAAATTTTCGAAATTGTTTATTTTAAGAAATGAATATAAAAGACAATAAAAAAACAAATTTTGAATAAAGCATGAAGTCGATCGGATAATTAGTTGCCGAGATATTTGGAATCCTATTTCCCACACTCTTCGATTTTTCATGACCCTGTATTTCATCCAAATTTCACTTCAAAGATAATTGGAAAATTTTAATTGGAAATTTGACGCTTAATCAGATGCAATAAACCGCTAGTTAATAGGATTATTATTTTTGGAGTTATAAGGAAAAACCTCTTTCAAGCAATTCAGTAATCGAGCCTTTAAAGTTTGTGACGTCATCAAGCCACGATTTTATTTGAATTGCAATGCATTTTATAAGTAGTTTACACATTTTTATTTTAATATTTTACATTATGCATATCCATTAGGCCTGGGCCTTAAATCGATTTAAGACTAACATCGGAAATCCGATTTATCTATTGGCTTAAATCGATTTAAGCTAAATCGATTTAAAGCTAACATCGAAAATCTGATTTAACTAAATCAATTTAAAACTAACTTCAGGAATCCGATTTAACTAAATCGATTTAAGACAAAAAAAAAAAAAAATAGATTTAAAGCTTACATCAGGAATCGTATTATCTATTGGCTCTAAATTGATTTAAAACAAAATACCGATTTAGTGCTAACATCGGAAAAACAAGTTATCTACATTGATGTATAAATTGATTTAAGTCATAAATCTATTTAAAACTAACATAGGAAATCCAATTTATCTATTGGCTTAAATCAATTTAAGCTAACATCGGAAATCCGATTTAAGCTAAATCGTGATTTAGCTAAATCCCGATTTAAGCTAAATCGTGATTTAGCTAAATCGCGATTTAACTAAATCGATTTAAAGCTAACATCGGAAATCTGATTTAACTAAATCGATTTAAGACAGACTTTAAAGCAGAGTCATGTATCGAGTTGCGCATCTGATTTCAACACTGGCCACATGGATTTTTTAATTTTTTTTTAGCGCAATTTAGATTTTGATCTTTTTTTTCAATTGAGAATATTTTCTTGAAATTGTTTTAGTACTTATGGTTATGGTTGAAAAAAATAAAATTTTACATTTTAAATCCAAATTCATCGAATTTCAATTTATATTTTTATACATTCTTTTAAATGAAAAATTAATTTTTATATGTTTAGGTACTATTTGAACATTTTAGTTTTAATTAATTATTATCTTGTAATTAATTAAAAATACCTTAAAAAAGAGTATTGTATTGAATCTGGTAACCCTATTTTTACAGTAGATTGAAAGTGGGGATAGGGGGTCATTTATGATATTTTCTGCTTTTTTGTTGTTTGCTGATTTTGCTCATTACAAATAGATATATTTTATTACTAATCTTACAGGTTGCGAACTTTAGCAAAAAAAAAAAAAAAAATCAGCAATTTCAGAAATTGGGTGCTTCGAGGCTCACACACTTTCAATCCTCCTCCATCCACTATATAGATGTCAGCATTTATGTTAAACAAATTTTATTATAATAGGAAACATTAAAGGAATTAAAACTGCACCATATTTCTAATATATTTTTCTTTCTTTTTTTATAACTTATTTTCTCATCATGTTAAATGAATGGTTAAATGCATCGTTAAATTAATTGAATCTGGTTCTGCTTTACCTCAATAAATTTTTAATACTGTGTCAGTTAAAAAAGGTTTGTTTCCCTTTCTTTTGTATTATTTCTTAAAGAATGAATTCATTAAATTTATTAAAATAGTTCACTAATTTTTTTAATTCAAAAATCCAAAGGTTTGGGTTTTCTAATTTTTTTCCATGTATAAAAAATATACCTATTTTCAAAGTTATTTGAAAAATTAAAAACTCTATATAAGGTGTTACACTTAAATATTTAATGATTTAATAATGAATCCTTTTTCCCATCAGCAATATTACATTTATATTATCTAATGGAGAAAAAATATTTAAAAATTGAAACTTTGAAATAAATAAAATGCACTAATGAATGAGAGTTTATTTACACATAGTATTTATTGTACAACAAATAAATATGCAAAGATTATTTCAATGAATTTTTCATTTGAGATGAAATAATTCTTTTCTTAAAATTAAAATTATATATTCTTCTTTAAAAAATTGAGTTATTGATAAAGACATTGTTATGAAAAATGTTCATAAACATATCTATATAAGAACTTGTGTCTATGGGAAGGAGGGGTTCCAATTTTTTTTTTGTCTAGATGTAAATATTTTTTTTTCAAAATAACAACTAAGTGTACTATATAATACAGAAAGTGTATGTGTGTGTGTGGGGGGGGGTACATAAAGACCTTATTTTGTCACTATAAGTCAAAAAATGGCTTCCATATCTTAAAGGTAAAATCGGTCTTAAATCGCGATTTAGCACTAAATCGCGATTTAAGATGGATGATAAATCGATTTAAGAAATCTCTACATCGCCCAGTCCTAATATCCATGATGGGTAAGTATTACGGTGGCCCCCAACGACTAGTTTATCTAATATATTTTGTATATGCAGAGTTTCCCCTAGGTTTAAAAAAGGGCAGGGTGCTGCTGGTGAGAAAAGGGCACTTTTTTTATTCTTAAGGGCACTTTTTGGATTCTTAAGGACACTTTTCAGATTCTGAAGGACACTTTTTTAATTGTTAACGGTTATTCTTTTGGTTTTTAAAGCCACTTTCGATATTTAAGTCAGGGCACTCTTTTTAAGACAACATTGAGTCAGTTTTTACTATGAAAGCAAATTTTTTAATGCAAAAAGAAGAAAGGGCACTTTTTTAATGAGGGGCAAGAAGGGTGCTAATTATTTTATTGGAGGGGGCAAGAAGGGTGCTAATTCTTTTTATGAGAGGGGCAAGAAAGGTGCTATTTTGTAAACCAAAGGGCAGGCAGGGTGCAGCACCCTTCTGAAACTGTCTGGGGGAAACTCTGGTATATGCTCACATACTAAATTTATCTTCATTTTCATTTTTTCTCCTTTTATCTTTATTAGTTTGTTAGGTTTTAAAGATTTTCTTTCATTTTGGTATTTTTTGGTCCCTAAAATTATTTTTAGAATAGCTCTTAAATAAATTTAACTCCCAAATAAAATTTAGCTCATACATTAACAATGTGTTTATTATGCAGTTATTATATGATTATTTTTATTATTTGAATGTATTTAACATTAATTTCTTATCTTAACGTTTGCTAAAAAATAATATATTTTGTATATGCAGAGTTTCCCCTAGGTTTAAAAAAGGGCAGGGTGCTGCTGGTGAGAAAAGGGCACTTTTTTATTCTTAAGGGCACTTTTTGGATTCTTGAGGACACTTTTCAGATTCTGAAGGACACTTGTTTAATTGTTAACGGTTATTCTTTTGGTTTTTAAAGCCACTTTCGATATTTAAGTCAGGGCACTCTTTTTAAGACAACATTGAGTCAGTTTTTACTATGAAAGCAAATTTTTTAATGCAAAAAGAAGAAAGGGCACTTTTTTTAATGAGGGGCAAGAAGGGTGCTAATTATTTTATTGGAGGGGGCAAGAAGGTGCTAATTATTTTATTGGAGGGGGCAAGAAGGGTGCTAATTCTTTTTATGAGGGGCAAGAAAGGTGCTATTTTGTACACCAAAGGGCAGGCAGGGTGCAGCACCCTTCTGAAACTGTCTGGGGGAAACTCTGGTATATGCTCACATACTAAATTTATCTTCATTTTCATTTTGTTTTCTCCTTTTATCTTTATTAGTTTGTTAGGTTTTAAAGATTTTCTTTCATTTTGGTATTTTTTGGTCCCTAAAATTATTTTTAGAATAGCTCTTAAATTTAACTGCCAAATAAAATTTAGCTCATAAAACATTAGCTCATACATTAACAATGTGTTTATTATGCAGTTATTATATGATTATTTTTATTATTTGAATGTATTTAACATTAATTTTTTATCTTAACGTTAGCTAAAAAATAATATATTTTGTATATGCTCACATACTAAATTTATCTTCATTTTCATTTTGTTTTCTCGTTTTATCTTTATTAGTTTGTTAGGTTTTAAAGATTTTCTTTCATTTTGGTATTTTTTGGTCCATAAATTTTTTTTAGAATAGCTCTTAAATAAATTTAACTCCCAAATAAAATTTAGCTCATAAAATAGCTTTTAAGAGAACAAAAAATATGATGCATGAAAATGTTCCAAAATCGTTCGTAGACAATATAAAAAAAATTTAAATAAAATAAATTTATATATAAATTTAAATTTATCATTTAATATTATTAAGTTATTAAACATGTTATGAAATTTCGTAAGTTGATGCACTACCTCCGTAATATATAATTATTATTAATATTATTTATTAGGAGGTAATGGTTGATGATTGATCAATTTAAAGTTAATATTTTAAGAGTTGCACTTACTTTTTCAGTTAACTTATTTCTAGAGCGAGAAATTTAAATTCCTTCTTTATTACATTTATATTTTAGCTATGATTCTTTTAATAAATTAAAAATGGGGAAAGGATATTCAAACAATTGTTCTTACATTTTCAATCCATCGTTATTTTTCCTTTTAGTCATTTCTTATTTTATTTCTGTTTAATTCTATTTGTATTTTTACATTTTTCTTAAATAGACAATCATAATTATCTTTATAATAAAAACTTCTTGCTTAATATTTTGCAAGAATTTGTTATTCCAACAATGGAAGAAGAGTTAATCTTCGATATTTAGGTATTTTCTGCTGTTATGCGATTTTCTTTTGCTATTTAGCGTAAGCTTTAATTTTAAATTAGTACTATTTTTTCGTTTCAGCCTAACTATTAAAAATAATTTAATATAACTTGATTTTTTATTTCTGTATGTACTCGCCTTATATTACGGTAAAAGGATCAAATACACAAGTCTTACAAATGTAATGGATTAAGATTACAAGAAACTGTTAGAATTAAACTTATTGAATAAAAACTTCTTGCTTAATATTTTGCAAGAATTTGTTATTCCAACAATGGAAGAAGAGTTAATCTTCAATATTTAGCTATTTTCTGCTGTTATGCAATTTTCTTTTGCTATTTAGCGTAAGCTTTAATTTTAAATTAGTACTATTTTTTCGTTTCAGGCTAACTATTAAAAATAATTTAATATAACTTACTTGATTTTTTATTTCTGTATGTACTCGCCTTATATTACGGTAAAAAGGATCAAATACACAAGTCTTACAAATGTAATGGATTAAGATTACAAGAAACTGTTAGAATTAAACTTATTGAGATTAAATATGTTAACTTTTCACCTAAAGTACGTCCTTAAGGCTACTTCACTCAGGAGAAAACACCCGCTCTCTAATGTTAATCCTATGGGAGAACTAATTTTACGATATCTCGTTCGCCGCATTTGAATAGTGTTAAATTGTTATTAGTATTATTAGTATTTGCATTGGATAGCTCAAGTCAATCTATGCACACACCTGTGTACTTTTTCGATTTTGGTTACAAGTTTTAAGATACTTTCACATTCGGAACCAGTTTCGAAATTGAAAGTATCCTCAATTAAAAAAACTGCAACAAAAATGGAAATAGTACAAAGAAGCGTGCATGCAGATAGACCTCAGCTATCCAATGAAAAAAAAAAATTTAAAAAAAAAACGCGCGTTTAACGTGGATTTTAATTATGAATGCCATTAGCAGAAGTTCTATATATAATCACTGGCTGATTAGAAATTTCTGCTAATAATTTTGCATCTTCACGGATGAGCTACTTGTTCTCATGATCATACTTTTATTTATTTAAAGAATTAATGCAATAAAATTAATGATGAAATTCTTTGTTAAAATTTAAAAAACTATAAACACTTAGTGATATTAATAAATTCTGTTTTTCTTTTAGTGGAAGGAACTATGGATAAGTTCAAGGTTGTCTTCCTGTTATACCTTATGGTATCGACTCAAGCACTCAACAGTCCTGAAGCTCCTGATTTTTCTAGCTACCAAGTAAGTGGTTCTTTATTTTTTTTTTGTATTTCACCATTAAGGGCCTATTTAGACCCCTTCACAAAAATTTAATAAAATTGGTCTCTTCACAAAAACAAATTTGGTAAAATAAAGCCCTTTCACAAAAATATATATGATAAAATGGATCCCTTCACAAAAATAAAACAGGCCCTTTCACAAAATTCCTTTTAATAAAATAGGCCCTTTCATAAAATTATATTCATTCCATAAAAACTTACTATTTATTGTTTATTTATTATTTTGTGATGTATTAAAATGTGTAATTTGTAAACAAACAAGTTCACCAGAGAGGAAAACTTCAGCAAAAGGATTTTCAAAAGTTTTTGAATTTGAGTAATTGGATTTCAACTTTCGATACAAAATGTTACTTTTTACAAAAATAACCTTTACTTTTCACAAAATGGGCCCCAAGAAAAGGAAAAAAAAAAACCTGCATCGATCCTGTAATTAATTTAACAAAAAATTACAGAAACTTTTCGATTACATATCACTTTTATAATTATGCCTGAAAGTGTGATAAAAACGAGTAGGAAAATGTTTCAGAAGGTTTCGTTTTTTTGGGGGCAGAGAGTAATATTTTTTCGAGAGCGAAAGTATTTTTGATTAATACTATATTTTCTGCAAATCAATCGTAAATTAAAATTGCAAAAAACATTTTTGAACAGAATTATGTTTCAGAATCCGCATTTTCTCGCAATTTATGATCAATCATTGGAAATTTATTTGCAAAATTTAAAACAGTGAGTTAGCAACTGATAATTCAATCAACAATTCTTTCCTCCAAATAAATAAATGTAAATTAATTACTGATTTTTTTTTTCAAATATTGAAGCTAATCTCTGCTCTCCTAAAACATTCCCCATAGTCATTATTTTTTAAGTCTGTTCTCAAATCCAAACAGATGCTTTATGACATTTTTGTTCGGAAACACACGAAATTGGCAAGTGTTCTTATTCAGAAACTATGCAATCGAAACACGTTTTCCATTTTTTGATAAAGACAGAAAATCTTTCAGAAAATACTGTCAAAGTCGGCGTTTTGAACCGAATTCCCAATGCGGCGACTTAAGAAACTGCTGTTCTGAAATCCAAATGGGCTACTTTTAGACACAATTTTTAATTCATTTTTGTTCGGAAAGAAATAAAATTGGTAGGTGTTCTTATTCAGAAACTTTGTAATCGCAACACGTTTTCCCCTTTTTAGTAAAGGCAGAAAATACTGTAAAAGTTGACGCTTTGAACTGATTTACTGCCGCGAGCAAGGCGAAAATCTATTTATTAAAAAGGAAACCTCATTTAGATTCCAAATTTCTTTACTAGTCAGGTCTGCCGATTTTATTGCCTTTCCGTTTAAAAATGAGTTTCGCGTTGTTAAGCAGGTCATTTGAGAATTTTTTCATCATCGATTAAGAATTTTTTCATCATCGAGGCAAGCTGACTCATAAAAATAAAACCCTTTGTATTATGTATTTTATTTATTATTAATAATAGTTTGTCTTTATCAGTAAAATCTTCAAAATTGTTTTTTAAATGTGCATGTGATCCTCATTTTTGAAAGCAATTTAAAACTAGTGCTCACTGCTGTTTTTGCATTGACTAATTAAGAATTTTTTCATCATCGAAACAAGCTGACTCATAAAATTAAAACCTTTTGTTGCATTATGTATTTTATTTATTATTAATAATAATGTGTCTTTATCAGTTAAAATCTTGGAAATTGTTTTTTAAATTTGTAAGGGATCCTCATTTTTGAAAGCAATTTAAAACTAGATCTCACTGCTGTTTTTGCATTGACTAATTAAGAATTTTTTCATCATCGAGACAAGCTGACTCATAAAATTAAAACCCTTTGTTGCATTATGTATTTTTTTATTATTATTAATATTAATAGTTCGTCTTTATCAGTAAAATCTTCAAAATTGTTTTTTAAATGTGCATGGGATCCTCATTTTTGAAAGCAATTTAAATCTAATGCTCAGTGGTGTTTTTGCATTGACTGATTAGGAATTTTTCATCATCGAGACAAGCTGACTCATAAAATTAAAACCCTTTGTTACATTATTATTATTATTATTATTAATAGTTTGTCTTTATCAGTAAAATCTTCAAAATTGTTTTTTAAATGTGCATGGGATCCTCATTTTTGAAAGCAATTTAAATCTAGTGCTCAGTGGTGTTTTTGCATTGACTGATTAGGAATTTTTCATCATCGAGACAAGCTGACTCATAAAATTAAAACCCTTTGTTGCATTATGTATTTTTTTATTATTAATAATAGTTTGTCTTTATCAGTAAAATATTCAAAATTGTTTTTTAAATGTGCATGGGATCCTCATTTTTGAAAGCAATTTAAAACTAGTGCTCACTGGTGTTTTTGCATTGACTGATTAAAAATATTTTCATCATCTAGACAAGCTGACTCATAAAATTAAAACCTTTTGTTGCATTATGTCTTATTTATTATTAATAATAATGTGTCTATCAGTTAAAATCTTGGAAATTGTTTTTTAAATGTGCAAGGGATCCTCATTTTTGAAAGCAATTTAAAACTAGTGCTCACTGCTGGTTTTGCATTGACTAATTAAGAATTTTTTCATCATCGAGACAAGCTGACTCATAAAATTAAAACCCTTTGTTACATTATTTTTTTTATTATTATTAATAATAGTTTGTCTTTATCAGTAAAATCTTCAAAATTGTTTTTTAAATGTGCATGGGATCCTCATTTTTGAAAGCAATTTAAATCTAGTGCTCAGTGGTGTTTTTGCATTGACTGATTAGGAATTTTTCATCATCGAGACAAGCTGACTCATAAAATTAAAACCCTTTGTTACATTTTTTTAATTATTATTATTAATAGTTTGTCTTTATCAATAAAATCTTCAAAATTGTTTTTTAAATGTGCATGGGATCCTCATTTTTGAAAGCAATTTAAATCTAGTGCTCAGTGGTGTTTTTGCATTGACTGATTACGAATTTTTCATCATCGAGACAAGCTTACTCATAAAATTAAAACCCTTTGTTGCATTATGTATTTTATTTATTATTAATAATAATGTGTCTTTATCAGTTAAAATCTTGGAAATTGTTTTTTAAATGTGTAAGGGATCCTGAAAGCAAATTAATTGATTTTGAAAGCAAATTAAAACTAGTAATTTTTCGCCTGATTATTTGCTTGATTAAACGATTTTGTTTCAACCGGTGTTTTACTTCCATGCAAACGAGAAAATCTTTTGCCGTAGGCAGACTTGTCAAATATCCCAATTTTGGCGGAAGACTACTTATTTTCACATTTTCCCCCGCACTCCTGATTCAGGGGTCATACTTGTCCTGAAATTACTGATATTCCTGAAGAAAAAATATTTAAACGTCCTAAAAATCCTAAAATATGGTAGTCTGTCATTATATTCCTGAAATTATGCTAGCTTTGTGCTATATCGGCATTTGAAATTATCAAATAGGGGATAGGTGTACCTTTTTACAGATGCAAAACGATCACGAAAGTCACAATTTTCTTCAATCTATCATTAAAAACAGTTATTTTCGGCAATTTGCACAATTTTTTTTTTCTCGATTAGTTGTTTACAAAAGTTTGTCATTTTTGTCTGTCAGTCACAAAACATCGCAATTTTTACCAATTAGTTATAAAAAAGAAAATCTTATCAATTTTTTGTCGATTAGTGAAGAAGAAATCGAGATTCGTCCTTCAATAATGCAAAATGGCAATTTTTTTAGCAGCTTGGTCAAAGGGCTCTTGTAAAGATACTTTTCTTTTAAATGTATCTTTACATTTAATATTATAACAGGGAGTTAAGGGTTTTTTTGGTTAGTATGCCAAACAAATGTGTCCTGAAATATCGAAAAAAGTATGTCCTGAAGTATCACCTAGGGCTAGTACTACCCCTGCTGAATTTTGACATTTCTCATTATTATCTTGCACATTTTTCAACATTGTTATTTTGTTTATCAAAAATTGCCTCAAATAAAAATTAAAATATTCTATAGTTTTTTATGTGATTATGAAGACAGAAATTTGTCCAATTTTTTGTAGTTAATTTAAAATTATTTTAAACAACTAAATATGAAATGCTTGAATATTTTCTATATTTAAGGAGTAGTATATATATTTTTCTTATTTGAGTAAAATTGATGCATTTAATCTTCAATGACAGCTAAGCACAATTTAAATTTAAACTTGTACTAAACATGCTTGAATTTAAAAAGTTTTTTGCTAAAAAACAAAATCTCCTGACTTCAGAAATAAAACCTCCTGATTTTTAGGTTTCAGAACTTGGCAAGTAAGTCTGCATAGGTTTAACATTAGTTTGCAAGTGCTGACTATGGTGTTTTCAAATCCAAATTGGCTGCTTTCTGATACAATTTTTAATTTTTGTTCGTAAACGTATCAAATTGCATTGGCAGACGCTCTTATTCAGAAACTTTGTAATGGAGCTGCTTATCGGTAAAGGTTAGAAGATTTTTCAGAAAATGCTGTCAATGTGGGCGTTTTGAAATGCATTTCTGGACATGACAGGGCATGAAAGAAAAAAAATCTGTCGTCCTCAGGCAACAATCGCTTATACTTTTTAAAAAGTACTAGCTGGTACTCTTGATATTCTTCTCTTTCATTCTTTACCCCAGAAACGTACAAACACTAAATTCCATTTATCAACAGCTACAAAGAGGGATGGGAACAATCAAGTAGTCAGAGAATGTCTCTCTAAATTAGAGCAAATTTAGAAGAAATTTAATGCGGTTCTCAAAAAAAAAAAAAAAAAAAAAAAAAAAAAAAAAAAAATCCTGCTCAACAACACGAAACTTTCTTTCTCATTTTTAAGGTTAGGGAATTACATCGTTTTGCTTGCCACTGGAGAGTGGATTTTCTGACAAGGCGAGTGAATCTTTAAGCAGTCTTTTAGAAACGGCAGGCTATAGAAAAGATTTGATTTTTACTTGTTAGCTATATTTTGAACTTTCCAAATTACCGTATTGAAAATATCGTACCAATTTCTATGATTCTATCCTATACTAAACTTTTTTCTGTTGTATAGCTTAATTTTATTGAAAAAAAATTATTGTTGTAGTAATGAATTATTTTTGCAGTTGCGTAAAATCTGTCACAACAATTTTCAACTGTACATTCCTTCTTGCTGGCTGGTAAATCCTTGGCTGGTACGATTTTCTGAAAATTTCCTACCCCTGCTCATTTTTAAGCATAAAAGCAGGATACTTTCAGGCATGATTATTGAAGGGATTTGTATTCCCGATAAATAAATACATATGCGATACTTGTCTTGCATATAAATACATATGCGGCAGTCTTCCGTTCCGGCACTGTCGCATCCGGAAATTCTGTTCAAAACAGAAAAAGTTGTGTTACACAGCTTTTTAATAAGGACATTCTGTCAATTTGATACGTTTGCGAACAAAAATGCATTAAAAAATTCTTAGAAAGTAACCAGTTTAAAATTGAGAACAGCCTTAAAATCTTAATTTAGATTTACCCTTTAAAATTTTTAATGTACGTCATCTACTGAAAATTACATTTTTTATTTTTATTTTCATCACATATTTTCAAAAATAGAACAAATACTTAAAAGAAAACAAAAAGATATATTTCGACCATTGTATTAACATTAATTCTTATTTTCAGAATGCCAGATCTCACCACCTTCATAAACGTGACGTTGAAGAAATTCATTCTATCGATGTCCATAAAGTCAAAGAGCAGCTTATGCAAGCCTATCAAGAAATAAGACCTGTACTGGAAGAACTTGTAGCTGACATTGCACCATCTATCCACGAAAAGATTTCTCTGACTTACCTTCCTGCTATCCAATCATTCCGAAATGATTTGATGCCATTCTTCAATGCAAAAGTCTACCCTCAACTTCAGAAATATTTTAAGTTTGGTCTCGGTATTGCCGAAAAATTAATCGAGAGAACTTACACATCCTACAAGCTCTCAAACTCTACTCACCTTGCAGTTGTCTCTGTTTCTGATTTGATCGACGAAGTATTCAATGAACTTAAACCAGTTGTAGAAATGGGTAAATATTTGACCACTACAATGATGAAGAACCGTCACTACAGAGGTAAACGCGATGTATCTGAAATTTCAGAAAATCTTGTTGAAGGTTTGGAAGTGCATGTAATTGACATTCAGAAATTCAAAGCAAAACTTACCGAAGCTTATCAGGCAGTTAAACCATTGTTAGAAAATCTGGTATCAGAAATTGCTCCATCAGTTTACGAGAAATTTTCCCTCACTTATTTGCCCAAGTTTCAGGAAATCAAAAAAGATATTTCTCCTTTCGTTCATTCAAAAATTTTACCACAGGTCGAAAAGTACACCAAATTCGCAAGCGGTGTAGCCAAGAAGTTAGTGGATAAAGTTTATAGATCATACCACCTTTCCAATTCTACCCATATCAATATTGTTTCTTCTTCGGACATTATTGAAGATGTGTATACTGAATTCAAGCCTATTCTTGATTTAGTTAAGTATCTGTCTACTAGAATGGCTATGAGTGGCAAGCATTATCGAGGAAAGCGCGATCTGTCTGAAGTATCGGAACCCATTCTCGTCCGGCATAAACGACAAGTTCAAATGCCTGATTTACTTTTTACCGTTCTTAGTCCAATGCTAGAAGATTTCATTCAGCATGTAAGTTCAATGTTTGCTAGAAGTCCCAGCTCCCTTATAAGTGCTATTATAGGTCCCCTTGCAAAAGATATAATGCATGATCCTGAATCAGTATTTAATATCAAATCTCTCCTTGTGTTGGCGGAAACCGCTTTTGCACCTATGTTCATGCAATTGATCGAAACGCAGTCTTGGGATACTCCTGAAGGCACAGTAATAGGCATCCCTAGGCATTTGTATGATGAAGCAAAGGCACAGTTACGTGTTGAGTCACGACCTATTGTTAGGAAATTGTTGGAAAAATATACCAGAAAAGTTATAGGATACATGATTGATGCAACACCTCAAATTAATGATTTTTTTGACCAACTATGGTTTGAAAAGTACGAAGGAGCCGAGGTATTGAAGGATCAGTTTTTTGATTTTATGAAGAAACACAAAGGTCTGTTCAAGGAATCCGACAGCAAATATGCCTATTACTACCCTATCAATGAAATTAGTAGAGATTTTACTAATATGGCAGCTTCTGCTGCAAAATTACTTCTTCAGTATATAAGGAGAAATCCAGATCATTGGCTAAATACAATCTTTGGTGAAGATGATTCTTTTATTCAGAATATAGCTGTAGGTAAACCAATATATGCCAAACCAGCTCCTACTAAAAAGTCTGCTATTCCTGTGTCTAAATACGTCAAAAGTGGTTAAGTGCGTTGACACAATCTAAATGTAATTTAGTGTATGAACTGCTCACTCTATATGCACGCATTGTAAAATGTTGCAAATATTTTACTTCAATAAAAGAAATACAGTTAACTGTATATATGACTTTATTTAACGAATTTAACAATCAAATGTACTTAACGACCATTGACGATGCATTATACCTAACAATAGTGAAAACAAAATATAACAAATTTATTATTAAACAAATCAAATATTTTTAGGAGTAAGTTTTTAAATGCCCATTATTATTATTACTTTTTATTGTAATATTTTAGCCGCAGTTATATTAAAACACAGAACATAGATTTTCAAATAAGATTTTTTTTTTTTTTTTTTTTTTGTACAGTTAAGTACTGGAAAATTGGATTTGTCATGCTTTGCCTGAAAGTTTTTTTAAACTTCATTCAATTTTGATTTCTGTATTTATTCTATTCTCACATGACTTGATTGAAAGAGGAAATGTGATGCGGATTTTCTCATTCTGGAAATATAAATTATGTATGTGTGTGATATACTATGGAAATATAAATTATGTATGTATATAATATACTATGGCATACTTGCCAACTTTTACACTAGGTGTAAAATTTACACTTTTGGAGCATTTTTTACACTTAGGGCACATATTTTTACAATTTTTTTGCAAAGTTTCTTCCAAGTTTCATTTTTTATCCCTTAATTTATGAATTACTTTCTAGTTGCTTATAGTAACGTTAAATGATGAACGTGAGGGGAATATTTAGTATTGTCAAAGAGTTCAGGTTTCATTGTCAAAAATCATCAGGAAGATTTTTTTAATTTGTATTGCATGTAAGAAGTCATGTTTTAAATAAATTTGAAGGCCGTGTATGTGTTACTTAAAACTGGGTTACATGGGTTGTATGTTAAAAAAAAAATTGTATGAAATACTCTTCACGCAATGCTACACTTCAAAGAACATTTTAAACTTTGCCATTTTCAAAAGTTGGCAGTTATGATCTATATGATTAGGGCGCCAATGAAGCGATTGCCATTGCTAATTTTTTTGCATTCGTCACCGAATAAGAATACTGATAAAATTTAGGCGAAAAATACTACTAAAATTTAGTGGTGACAATCGGCCCCTGGCCATCAACATATATATTTATGGACTTTTGTATAATCTTTTACATTTTAAAGTCCTTATTTTTTAACTTGAGCTGAATATTTAATGCGAGTCCGTAAAATATTAAAAAAAATAATCGCCAAACATTCATAAACTGCTAAGTATGGCCGCTCAAAAAAAAAAAAAAAAATCTGGTTTCTTTGTTATAGTTCTCTAATTTCTGACTGGACTTTGGAACTGCTTGTTTCGTTTCCCTTCCAGTCCTAAATCGTATCTTTGTAAATTTGATTTTTATTTCAGCCTGTGCCAAGCTCAATATTTTTTTCCTTCATCGCATCATCTCTCCAACATTTTTGGCTATCTGCCTACTTCTATCGTTCTTGCCTCCCATGATTTCGTTGGATTTTAGGAAAAGTTTCCTAGTGACAATTTTATTATTAATTTAATTTTCTACAAAGTAGCATGATTATTACTCACATCCTCCCTGTCCAAAGAAATTGATGCTAAAAAATAATTGATAGCCAACTAATAAAATTTTTGTTTTATATATTTTTTTAATTATTTCTATTTTGTAGTTTATTAAAAAAAAATAATTAATTAGAAAGGGTAATTATGTTTTATTATGTAAAATTTCAACCTTGTGATTAAATTTTAATGTAAGTAAACATATATACTGTTTTTTAAAAACTTGTTCATAAACTTTAAAAAGTCCTTATTTTTCTTCTAATGAAGTCCTTACAGAGTCCTTATTTTTCCTTTAGCAAACTGTATGAACCCTGGTGTGCAGTTCCTTACTGCAGGGTTCCCAGCGACATGGAAAGTCATAGAAAATCTGGAAAGTCAGGGAATTTTAAAGTAGTCAGGGAAAGTCATGGAAATTAAAAAATATATAGGAAAAGTCAGGGAATTTACAAATATTTCCTAAAAAGTCATGGAAAGATCTTGGAAAAATGTTTTTTAAATAATTTCTTTTTCAGAAAAGTGTTACTATATTTCTCGCTACATGACGCCTCTAAAAAAATCTCTCGCCTCTTGTCGGTTTCAAGATCGAGAAATTCCTTCAAATGCAATGCAGAAAAACCATAATATGGACAAAAGTTTTCTACATTTTTGAGACTTTTTCATGATATTTCACATTCTAGACTTTGTCGTATGGCATTCATTTGAAAACTGGCAAAGAGGAAGTTTTTTTGAGTTATAATGTTTTATAGAATTTCATTTTGCAATTTTCTTGAAAGGTGCTTGAATTTTCTCCTGGGAAAAGAGTATAAACCCTGTTATTACGATACAAATTTCTGATTTTTATTAATTTTTTTATGCTGCTTGTTATTTTGTGTTATTTAAAGCAGATTTTGTGGGCCCGTTTGGTCATGGAATTTTCGTGGATTTGGTCAGGGAAAATCATGGAAAGTCAGGGAAATTGCGAGACATGTTTTGCTGGGAACCCTGTACTGGAGAGCATCGCGACCTGAGACTTCATAGGTTCAGAAGGGTTTCATTTTCATTCTATCATATGTACCTTGCTGTATACTCAGAGTCAGAGTTTATAAGTGCATGGCATAGTTTGGGCATTCTTCTAGGATCGACGTCGACACATTTAAACAGTGCTTGAGTAGCATATCCTATTCATGGATGGATCTTTTCTTTGTGTTTTTATTTGTTGACTTATTTCCTATAACAATGATTGTAGGCACAGTACTAGTTCTTGGGACAATATTTTTGTAGAGCTTTCTCTACAAGCATAAGCTTGTTATTGATAAAGTAAAAGTACAAATTTATCGTACAAATGCGATATTTATAAAAATAGTGTGCTTCTATTTTTTATTTAAAACATTTAAGATTATTTTTAAGAATTTTATTTTTACAGAAATTTTTGGGCGTTCCAAAACCTCTAGGATGGATGTAGTCACATTAAAATAGTGCAGGGCTAGCATTTCCCCTAAAATTCCTAAATTTCCTAAATATTATTTTATCCCCTAAAATTCCTAAAATTCTCCTAAAATTTTCTTCTTGTTCCTAAAAATTCGAGATCGACAAAATTTCATCGAAAACTATTGTGAATTTCGAAAAATGGTCACCGAAAAAGACACATTTTGTCAAAAGATCGTTAAAATAACACAAATTTCGTCAAAAGATTGCTAAGATAACGCAAATTTCGTCAAAAGACTGCGGAAAAAGCAAATTTCGACAAAGAATAGGGGAAAAAAGCTTAAATTTCATCCAAGGATATCGTGGGATAAAAAAGGCTAATTTCGACAAACAATCCTGAAAAAAAAACTCAAAGTTCATCTAAGGATCGTGACAAACACTCCTTTCTTAAAAGGATCGTAAATTTTTTAAAAACATCTCGGGGAAAAAAAAAACTAGAATTTCTTAAAAAGATCATGGAATAAACGTGAATTTCGATTTTAAAAAAAAAATCGTGAAAAACCCCTCCAATTTCATCCAAAAATCAAGGAAAAATATAATTTTGTTTAAGAATCGCGGAAAAAAACGTGAATTTCATCAAAATTGTGGAAAAAAACGCCAATTTTGTTGAAGGATTATGAAATTTTGTCAATCAATCGTGCATATAAGGCGAATTTCGTCAAACGATCGCACAAAATTACAAATTTCGTCAAAAGATTGCGGGGAAAAACATGAATTCCATCTAAGAATCGCAAATTTTGTCAAAAGGTCGCAAAAAAAGCAAATTCTGTCAAACGGTCACAAAAAAAGCAAATTCCGTCAAAAGGTCATGAAAAAAAGCAAATTCTGTCAAAAGGCCGCGAAAAAAAGCAAATTTTACGAAGGAAACACGAATTCCGACTAAAGTTATCGAAAAAAACGCGAATTTCATCAAAAGATCACGAGTTTCATCAAAAGATCACGAAAAAACGTGGAATTTTGTCAATACATCGTGCAAATAAGGCAAATTTCATGAAAGAATCGCGAAAAATGCATGTTTCGTCAAAAAAACACTGAAAAAATCCAAATTTCGACAAAGAAGTGTGAAAAAAACCTTTCAGAAGTTTTTCTGTTAGCTTCAGAAATTTTTTTTTTCTCATAAATGCCCCTGCTTCCTGCCTCTTGTTCTCTAGGTTCACCGAGAACATCCAAAATAGAGAGAAAGAGAGCATTCATTCTGGTTGGGCTCAATGATCCAGGAATTCGAAATTCTAATTAATATAATTGCAGTAAGCATAAGCTGTCAAAATGGTTTGTAATATGAAGCAGGTTATTGTGCAAATTTAAATGCCCTCCTTCGCAACAAACAACACAAGCACATGGAACAAGGGCTGAATTCATTGGAATGATGGGAATATTCTTTGGCAGTGTACCACATGTGCTTGACTAGCACGAAAACACTGTTATATCGCGAATGCCCCTAAAATTTTCCTAAAATTTGGAAAAAAATTCCTAAAATTCCTCCCTAAAATTTTGAAAAATTCTAGTGCTAGCCCTGAATAGTGCTTGAGTAGTATATATGCTATTCTGGGTTTGACATTTTCATTGCATTTTTATTTGTTGACTTTTTTCCTATAGAAATGCCAGTAGCCACAACTACATTACTACTTCTTAAGATAATACTTTTGTATAACTTTCTCTAAAAGTATAAGCTTGTTGTTGATAAAGTAAAAGTCAGGGATGCCACTTTTCCGCGGAAACGCGGATTTCCGCTTTTTTGCTTATTTTCAAAATCCGCGGATTTCCGCTTTTTTTTTCTTATTTCTCGGACGCATTTCTCTTTAATGCATCAAGCGGAACCAACCAACCAACCAACCAACCCATTTGTCGGAAGAAGAACTGAACATTTTATCCTCTGTGATTGGTGAGTACGTTTGACGTCACATCGTCAGTGGGAGTAGTCATGATTCAACTGACCAATGAGCACGAAGTGTCGTGGCTTTCGATAAGTAGTGTAGATGAGCCGTGCCGTGTTTGTTTACTTTTTACCGACGCTGCGCGGAAATAGATAGTAAGGTTTGAAATCTCATGATGGATTAATTGTTTAATCTCGTCATTTGTTTTTTGATTTATATTTAATTATTGCGCCGCAAAAGACAGATTTCGATAGTAATAAGTATTATGCGTGAAAAAAAGTCCGTATACTGAATGCACGGCACGTTGTTTTGATTTCCAATTTTGCCAGATATAGTAACGCCCGAAATCATATAGATAATCTACAACCCATCAAATTAATTGTTGATGGAATGGATCAAAGAATCATTAAAGCGGAATGTTTATTTTCGTCTTGTTTAGTTTTAGTGGATCATAGTTTACCATTAAATGCTTTATAACATGCAGTATTCCTATTTAAAAAGATGTTCCTGAATGGTGCTGTAGTAAAAATAGTTATGCGCAAGGACAAAAAGAACCACAATTGTGAAAGAAATGGCCGATAAATTGTAAATATCTGCACATGATAGAGTTCTGCATTGAAGATATATCCAGCGACTATTTACTCCTGTATTACCTATTATGTTAAAAATAAATTTTTAGTGACTGCTAGTGTTGTTAGAGAGCACGATTCAAAAAATGAAAAAGGTAAAAATTATGTTTTTAAAATTTTTTTTTTGTAGTATTTTCAGTTTCATTGCCTAAAAACTAATTTTATGTAGGAAAATATAGCTAGACCTTCATATAAATAATTTACAACATTGATCTTCTCACCAAATGCTTTTGTAGCTGTGGCAGGTTAAACATTAGCCATATGTATTAACTCATGTTTTGAGTGAAAGCATGTAGGTTTTTAAATGTATTTGCTTATAAAAATTTTAAAGAATAGTTTTACAATTTTGAGGAATTCTCATATTAATATTAGTCATTTATATCAAATAATTATTGAATAAAATTTTGAATTAACCATTTTTGTTATATTTATTAGTGTTCTTATTTTTGTATTACATGTATATATGTTTCAATTTGAATTCAAATAATGACACAAATTTTATTTCGCGTATCATTTTCACTTTTTTTGCTCGATTTTTACCCCGCGCACAGGTTTAACTTTTTTGTTCAATTTTCACCTCACGCGTCATTTCCTCTTTTTTGCTCTTTTCTCAGACTCATCCCTGTAAAAGTGCAATTATATCGTACAAATTCAATATTTATAAAAGTAGTGTGATTCTGGAGACTTTTATTTTTACAGAACTTTTTGGACGTTCCAAAACCTGTAGGATGAATGTAGTAGACACATTTAAACAGTGCTTGAGTAGGATATCTTATTCTCGGTTTTTCATTGTCATTGCATTTTTATATGTTGAATTATGTGACTATGTGTCTATGTGTATGAATATGTTGACTTATTTCATATAGCAATGCCCGTAGCTATAGTACTACTTTCTTAAGATAATACTTTTGTAGAAGTTTCTTTAAAAGCATAAGCTTGTTGTTTATAAAGTAAAAGTACAATTATATCATACAAATGCGATAAATATAAGAATAGTGTGCTTCTTGACTTTATTATTACAGAACTTTTATGTATTGGAGATTAATTCAGTATTCTTTGTTTGAGATTTCCTATATGTTATTCTTAGTCACATAGACCTATTGTTGAAAGATAAAAAAGTACAATTACATTGCCTAAATGCAATAATTTGAGCAACATCTGTTTCTAAAGACAATAACAGAACTTCTAGCAGAGAGCTTCTTGTCGTTGAAAAATATAACTCTGTGTAACTCTTTTAAATATTTGTAATGTAAAATAACTTAATTTAATAAAGCAATTATTTTTCTATATGTTGTCTTTTTTTCTATGGTTCCCAATAAACTTGATGTAGGAATATTTATTCAGTGCTTGAGGAGAATTTTCTATTCTAGGTTTTGTATTCTTACGAGTTGCTTAGGTTTGTGACATGGCAGGCCACACACACAGAAGAGACAAGCGAAAAAAAATACGCGAGTCAGAAGACAAATTCTGAAATTCAAACATGTTTCTTACTTGTTTTCTTCTGTTTTATACGATAAATATTTCTTTAACAATTTTTTCTGGTATTTTCTTATTAGTTGCATTCTTTAGACGCACGCTATGTTGCTTGTCTGGCTGTGCCTTGATGTACGGCCTGACCTAAAGTACATTTATGTCAAAAAAGATAGAATAAATGTTATAATATATGCAACAGTGCTTACGACAATTATTTTATAGAACTTCTTGTGGAATGTACAATGTAGATTATTTGTAAAAAGAAAAACAAATGTTTAATTTATTAACGTAGTTATTTTTTATATTTAGTCTTACACGTGGATTTGAAAAATACTGAAATTTGCTTTAATTATTCATATATTGAAATTACGTAGATAATTAAATTGCAGATATAGGGGTCAATATACACAGTAGGCCGGAACTTTGAAACTTTTTGATAGGACTAATTTACTACCTATATTTTCCAGAAATTATATAATAGAAATGAGTTTCCCATTTTTTGGAAAAGCAGACGATCTTTCAGAAAACACTGTCAAAGTAGACGTTTTGAACCGAATTTCCGATGCTTCAGTGTGAGAAAGGAGAAAAACTTGTCATCACAAATCGTTTATAACTCGGTAAGTAATTTATTTATCAGTAAATGCAAAACCTATCTCGATTCCAAATTGCTTCAATAGTTAGGCCTGCCAATTTCATTCCTTTGCAGGGCCTGATTAACGCACAGGCCAACTAGGCCACAGCCTTGGGCCCACTGCTGATGAGGGCCCCAAAATTGGTAAAATGATTTAGAAAACGTTTCTTAAAAATGTTTTATGCAAATATTTTCTCAAAAACAGAACAAAAAGATTTTTTTTCACTTGTCAACTGCATCATAAAATCTAATTATAATCCTCAAAAAAAAATTCTAGCCACTATTTTAATTTGAGGAGGCCTCAAAAAGTTGCGGGGCCTTGGGCCCCAGACGACCTTAATCGGGCTCTGTTCCTTTGCATTCAAAAATGAGTCAGAAAGTTACCCGTTGAGCATGTCATTTGAGAACCACTTTCAGGCTGTTCTCATATCCAAAAGAGCTATTTTCTGACACATTTCTGAATTCATTTTTATTCGGAAAAGCATGAAATTGACATTTTCTGATTCAGAAACTATGTAATCGAAACAGAGTTTATAATTTTTGGTAAAAGCAGAAGATAAAGGAAAAAACAGGTCATCACGTGACATGAATAGATTACAAATCGATTTTATTTATCAAAAAATGGAAAAATGGAAAGCAGTTTTTGATTCCAAATAGTTTCAATAATCAGGCCTTTACATTTAAAAATATGTCATAAAGTGTCGCGCCGTTGAGCAAGGAAAGTGAAATCAACTCTAATGATTAAAGTCTTTAAAACAATTACATAATCCCAGTATTTTTACATGTGAAAATATTTCCTTTTGAGGAAAAACAACATCTGTAAATAAAAGATAGCAAATCTTACAAAAAAAAAAGTGTATATACATATATATATATATATCTATATATATTAATAATAATCATAAAATCTCTGATTTGCTTTCCAAATTCTTTGATCTAAAGTAACAAAGTTACCGAATAAACGATTATTATTATTATTTTTTTTTTTCAAAAATGAAAACTTAATTATAGAAAACAGTTTAAACCTATTTGAGATAAAATTCTAAGATACGTTCGTACCAGCAAATGATGCATTATTGTCTGAAAAAGTAGGGGAATTTCGATTGAAATTTAAGAATTTC
Source organism: Maratus michaelseni (assembly GCA_963931845.1). Taxonomy (NCBI): domain Eukaryota; kingdom Metazoa; phylum Arthropoda; class Arachnida; order Araneae; family Salticidae; genus Maratus; species Maratus michaelseni. The sequence continues at coordinate 96,920,481 of OZ007600.1, forward strand.
AATGCATTTTCGAAATTGACCACTCACAGCATGGTTTCGTGAAAGAGATTTTTACATTTTAACAATAATAATTCTTAATTAATAATAACTTTTCATCTCGAACTGTCATTTTTATTTTTCAGATTAAATATATTAGTAACAACTTCATTTTCCTTTTACGCTAATCAAGCAGAACATGAAATCTAATTATGTATAATGGATCAATTTCGTTTTCTGAGTGTTGTCTTGTTTGTAAGAAATGCATTTTTAGTCCCATGAGATTGTTTAATTAAATGATATGGAAAAGTCTGAGAAAATGATGTGTGAAATCAGGGAAATTACACTGATGTGCAGAAATTAAGGGGCAGTGACCAATTTCAGACGTTTCGTCGAATACCTACTAAATCTCGTGAGGTCGTCGCCCATGAACTTTGAGGATGTAAAGAACATTTTTGACTTCATAATTTTCAGTGAAGACTTTGTCGCGAGGACAATTAGGGGGGGGGGGAGACAATTATAATTTTAATAATAAAATAATATTTTCGATCACCCACACGTCACAGAAAATGCTAAAAATGGTCTGTCACTGTAGCAAATGACTATGTTAGGTCCTGTTCGGCATTTGTGTAAGCATAACACGTATATTGGTTAAGATGCTAACATATCTGTGGATAATTCAAAAGCTTCTTTTTTTAGAGCATGCATAGTTTTCAACCTAATTTATCACCGCTTTCCAAAAACTTGACAAAAAAATTATAGAAAGAGTGTACTGCAATTAAAATATTAATATGTCGAATATTTGATGAGGTATGGGTATTTGTATGAAATAAATTTAAACTGCGCATACGCGAACTACAGACGAAGATTTTTTGTCATGATTTGATAGCCAATACTATAGGGCAACTCTTGTAAAAAGACCTGAGAAATGTGGAAACTCAATAACTTACAGCAATAATTGTTAAATTGAGGTGGAAATCACATATTATCACCTTATAATGTCAAAATGGAAATCATCTACTTCTACTATATATATAAAACACAAACGGAAATTTCGTTCCGTTCCTTTATAACTCGAGTTACGCTGAAGGGATTTTGATGGAACTGGCACTGTTCGATAGATTATTTTTCAGGGGAGGTTTTAGTATATAACATATTGTTCTACGCACATTAGTTATAGAATTATAATAGAAAGTTCTATTATTTTGGCCGAAAAAGTTGCCATTGCTAATTTTTTGGCGACCATTATTGATGCAGAAAGAATTGAAAAGGCTATACATCTCAAAAAATAAAAGAAAAAACTGTGCTAATTTTATTAAAAAAAGAAGAAAAAGGAAAAGAGAAAGAGAAAGACAGAAAAAAAAGAAGAAAAACAGTTTTGATGAAAGATAATATTATAAAACGAAAATATTTAATTTAAACATGATTGGGAATATTCGTAATGCTTAAAAAATTATTCAATGGGTAAGATAGCTATTGAAAAAAAAATATTTGGCGATTTATCTTTTGTTTTTGGCGATTTTGATTTTACTTTTGACCCCAAATAATTTTATTTTAAGCCAACGGGTTATTTTTTTGTTGCAGAAAGAATTAAAACGGCTATACATCTCGAAAAATAAAAGAAAAACTGTTAAAAATTTTACTTAAAAAAAAGAAAGAAAAGAAATAAAGAAAAACAGTTTTGATGAGAGATTTTAAGCTAAAAGATGTTTTTTCAAGTGTACGACATCATTTTTTTTTTGGTACTTTTCGGTTAGCCGGGCATCAGTGATATATATACATATGTACGTGCTATTGAAAAAATATTTGACGATTTATCTTTCGTTTTTGGCGATTTTGATTTTACTTTTGACCCCAAATAATTTTATTTTAAGCCAAAGGGTGTTTTTTTTTTTTGTGTATACATTTGAATAGGTAGGTGAAAACACACATACACATATATGTATACATCTACTATATATAAAAAACACAAACGGAAATTTCGTTCCGTTCCTTTATAACTCGAGTTTCGCTGAAGGGATTTTGATGGAACTTGCACTGTTCGATAGATAATTTTTCAGGGGATGTTTTAGTATATAACATATTCTTCTACGCACATTAGTTATAGAATTATGATAGAAAGTTCTGTTATTTTGGCCGAAAAGGTTGCCATTGCTAATTTTTTGGCGACCATTATTGATGCAGAAAGAATTGAAAAGGCTATATATCTCGAAAAATAAAAGAAAAAACTTTGCTAATTTTATTAAAAAAAGAAAAAGAGAAAGAGAAAGAAAGAAAAAAAAAAGAAGAAAAACCGTTTTGATGAGAGATAATATTATAAAACGAAAATATTTAATTTAAACATGATTGGGAATATTCGTAATGCTTAAAAAAGTATTCAATGGGCAAGATAGCTATTGAAAAAAATATTTGGCGATTTATCTTTTGTTTTTGGCGATTTTAATTTTACTTTTGACCTCAAATAATTTTATTTTAAGCCAACGGGTTATTTTTTTGTTGCAGAAAGAATTAAAATGGCTATACATCTCGAAAAATAAAAGAAAAACTGTTTTTACTTAAAAAATCATTTTTTTTTTTGGTACTTTTCGGTTAGCCGGGCATCAGTGATATATATACATGTACGTGCTATTGAAAAAATATTTGACGATTTATCTTTCGTTTTTGGCGATTTTAATTTTACTTTTGACCCCAAATAATTTTATTTTAAGCCAAAAGGTGTTTTTTTTTGTGCATACATTTGAATAGGTAGGTGAAAACACACACACACATATATATACACATATACATATATATACATACATATATATACACTTATATGTATGATGATATATATACATATGTATATACATATATATTTATATATATGTACATATATCACTGGCGCCCGGCTAACCAAAAAGTACCCTTTTTTCATTCAAATGTAAACTATATTAATATAGCAATATGCTTCTATTTACTTCTACCTTATATATGAAATTTCGTTCCGGATGCTTATTACTCGAGTTCTGCGGAATGGATTTTCGTAGAACTGTAAGATAGATAATTTTTTAGGGAAGGTTTTATTGTATAACATATCGTTCTACGTAGCTTAGTTATAGAATTATTATGGGAAGTTCTATAATCAGATCAATCCGATTATGAAAGATTAGCCTTTTTAAAAGATTCTGTCGAATGGATTTCGATGAAACCTACACCATTAGTTAGATAATTTTGTAGGGAAAGTTTATCATATAACATACGTTGTTTGGTTCTAAAATTATAGAGGGGGAAATTTGAAAATCGGGTGACCCTTTTTTATCAAATATTAGCCTTTTTAATATTTGATTCCGATTATGAAAGATTAGCCTTCTGAAAGAGTTCTACTGGACGGATTTTGATGATAATTGTTTTGTTAGTTAGATGCTACTTCAGGAATGGTTTTAGTGTACTACATATTGTTCTACGTTCCTTAGTAAAACAGTTATGTGTGAAGGTTATATAGTCAGATGAACCCGATTCCGAAAGATTAGACTTTTTGAAAGTTTTTCCTGGGCGTATTTTTTGCGACTTGCATTGTTAAGTAGATAATTTTTAAGGCTGGTTTTAGTATATTTCATATCGTTCTATGTTAGTTTTAGAATTATGTGGAAAAGTTCTATAATCAGATGAACCCGATTATCAAAGATTAGCCTTTATAAAAACTTCTACTGGATGACTTTTGTTAGTTAATTTGTTTGCATTGTTAGTTCGATAATTTTTAGTGACTGTATTAATATATTGCATATAGTTTTAACGTTCTCTAGCAAACCCTCACTGTAAATTACCAAATCAAATAGTTGGTCCTTAACAGCTAAAATTTTCACTGCACATTAGAAAATATAATAGCGCAATGGCGTCATTTTTTCAGTAATGTGGAAGGACATTCCAGGAAAATATACAGATTGCTTTCAACTACACGGTCAAATTATATTTTGTTTGATTTAAGGTTCATTTGTAGAAACCGACCAGCGCAGCGTGCTAGTATATAATTACAGCCTATGGGATGTTCTCCTCAATTGGTACAGTCACCTTAGTCTATTATAGGGACTAGGGAATCGAACCCGGGCTTCCCGGGTTACAGAACGCAGGCGGAAACCATTTTTTCCCTAAATCTAATAGATTTTTCATATTTTTATTTGTCAAAGTTGCTGCATTTAGTGATTTTTTTTTTTTTTTTTACTGGTTTCTTTGCTTTTTTTGTGCGTGAAGCGCTCATACATGCGGTATCCATGCAGTTTTTTTTTTTTTTTTTGTACTAAGCGTTCATACATGCGATATAGCGATCGCGACATTAACGAATTTCAAGGGTTTTGTTTATTTTTTTGGTATTATTAATACAGGGAGTTCGCTGCATCCAGTGATGCTTCTTTGTTAATTTATTATTCATCATCTTATGCATGCGACATAGTGATCGCGATATTAACGAATTTCATGTATATTCGTTTTTTCCAACTTCGCAATGACCGTTAACATTATTTGTAATACTGATGAAATATGAATTAAAACGTTGTTTCTTACTGCTCATATTAACTTTTTATATGCATTTTTATTAAATTTGTGAAATAATTTTTTTATATTTTATTCATAAAAATGCAATATCTAAAACAATATCTTCTGTTTATATTGTCTGTTAAAATATCCGATGTTTCTTTATGGTGTAAACAAATAATTTTCTTTTAAATTTTTAAATTATTACAAAGCTTATTCCTTTTCTCCAAAATCGTCTGAACTAATCAAATTTTGTATCCGGTATAACGCTACTCTCATATAAGGGCACCCTATTCTTGTGACGTTTTTATTTCAAAATTCATTAATTTTACTACCTGTAACTATTTAAAAATTTATAATGGCATCATTATTCCATTTGTTTATTGGGCGTTTCAAAATTCATGCTTAAAAATTATTTTATAAGCCATAATATATCAGGCAATTAAGATATAGTTTTCAAACAAATTGCATTTGAAAGTAATTTTTTTTTTCCTCTATAACGGTGTAAAAATTGAAAATGTGCTATGTTTAGAAATATAAAAAATTACAATAGCAAAAATCACAAAACTGAAATTTCATCGTCAGCTGTTGCCATTCGCAAAATGACGTATGCGTTACGCACGGACACGTTTGGCCTTTATAATATAGATAGATAGATGGACATACTCAAAACGGAGCACATAGACGTCAGTTCATACTCATTTTTGAAACATGGACATTATCAAAAATGATTAGAATCTGAAATTCATTTTTTAAACACGGAAATACTCAAAAATGAGCACATTGGAGTAATTTCATACTCATTTTTTAAACATGGTCATACTCAAATATGAGCACATGATGTTTTTTTTTTTCTTGAGTGTGTGCATGTTTTCAGACATGAGTATACACATGTTTCAAACTTGAGTAATTTAGTTTCGGAGACATTTTGACTATGCGACATACTCAGATTTTAGTGTTTTTTGCTCAGTTTTGAAATTTCGTTTTTAGAGTACATAGACCGTAATTCTTTGAGTGCCCCTGTAAACGGACTATATCAACTACATACTTCTTGAATACGGATCGTGCAATAATAAACCTCAATAACATGTGGACACTCAAGTATAATTACAAGAGTAAAAGCGTAAATAAACGGGCAGTCAAACCGAAGTCAAAAGTTTTCAAATGTGTCGGGGTGTTAAAAGTGATAAAAAGAACCATATTATTGGGACAAAATTGCTTAGTATCTGCATTTTATTAAACAAATTAGGAATTAACACGTGCTAAAATTCTTGCAGAAATTTTAGTTCCAGGAAAGTATGTTTCTAAAAAATAAAACATGGCTTCATCAGCGCTGACAGAATAAATTCCATGGAGGAACAAGAATTTAGGTTAGAAGTGTTTGAAGTCTTATTCTACGTTTTTTTGAAGGCCATTCTCAAATCCAAAACAGCTACTTTCTGACAGATTTCTGAATTGATATTTGTTCGGAAATGCATGAAATTGACATGTGTTCTTATTCAGAAAGTATGTAATCGAAACACGTTTTCCATTTTTTGGTAAATGTAGTAGATGTTTCAGAAAATACTGTCAAAGTCGACATTTTGAACTAAATTCCCAATGCAGTAGCAGCAGAATGGAGAAAAACCTATTGTCACTAGACATGAATTGTTTATAACTTGATAAGTAATTTATTTATCGAAAAATGGAAAACTCATTTCCAATCCAAATCGTCTCAATAGTCATGCTTGAAAATTTTATGCCTTTTCGTTTAAAAATGTGTCAGAAAGTTTCGCGTTGTTTAGCAGGTCATTTGAGAACCACCTTAAATGAGGAATATAAATTGGAAATAAGCTAAACTAACAATTTTCTTCTAATTCCATTTCACATACACAGTGAAAGACAATGTTTAAGCATATTGACAAGACAACAATACAGAAATGCAACACATAAGAAATCATTAAAAATATACAGATAAGCTTCTACCGGCATTTTTCAAAAAAATAAAAATAAAATAGATTATAATAACCAGTGAACTTTTATTCTGCTTTTTTCTAAGCGTAAACTGGCAGAGTGAAACATGGGTCCTCAGAATAGCGGTCTGAGGACTTACCACTGAGCTACAAGGAACGATATCCCAACTTTGGCATATCGCACTCTTATATATGTCGACATGCTGCAACCGTAGCACAAGATGGAAATGAGGTCATGAGCAGGCAAATTTCTGGGGCAAACATGAGACGACAAATCAAGGTTATACAAGACGACATACAACACATAGTTAATTTTTAATTCAATTTCAGCAATAAATTACGCCTGTAATCCTTGAATAATAACCAGCGAATTTTTATCCTGCTTGTTTAAGCATAAACCGACAGAGTGAAAAATGTTGCAAGCCGGGAATCGAACCCGGGTCCTCAGAATAGCGCTCTAAGGTCCCGCTGGTTTTTGTTTGTCTTCTCATGTTTGCACAGAAATTTGCGTGGTCATAATGACTTTTTCATCTTTTGCTGCGGTTGCAGCCTGTCCGACATATATAAAAAAGAGAGATGCCAATGTAGGGATATCACTCCTTGTAGCTTAGTGGTAGTGCCTCAGAACGCTATTCTGAGGACCCGGGTTCCTTTCCCGACTTGGGACATTTTTCACTATGTCTGTTTACGCTTAGAAAAAAGCAGTATAAAAATTCACTGGTTATTATTCAAGGATTACAGGCGTAATTTACTTCTGAAATTGAATTAAAACAGTTTTTTTTCCCTGAACTACCATATAAGATATTTTTAAGTAAATGAAATAAAAGGAAATAAAAAATAAATATATTATGAGAGGTAACGAAAACGTCCGAGCCAGGATGCGAACCAGGGATCTCTCGCCAACGTTTTGCCAACGGAGCTAACCCGCACGAATCCGGAGGATCTAATTCATGATCAATAAGGTTAGCTGGGTGGTAACACGTGTTTTCTCTTTCTCGTACTGCAAAATTGAGAATTCGGTTCAAAACGCCGACTTTGAAAGCTTTTTCTAAAAGATCTTCTGTGCTTTTACCAAAGAAATGGAAAACGTCTTTCGATTACATAGTTTCTGAATAAGAACAACTGCCAATTTCATGTGTATCCGAACAAAAATGAATTAAAAATATGTCATATAGCAAATTTGGATTTGAGAACAGACTTAAGGTTCTTAAATAACCTGCTCAACAAAGCGAAAATTTATTACACATTTTCTGACTCATTTTTAAACGCAAAAACATAAAGTAGGCAGGCCTGACAATTGAACCGACTTAGAATCGAAATAAGTTTTCCAATTTGTTTTAAACAAATAAATTACTTATCGAGTTATAAGCGATTTGAGTCACGTGATGACACGATTTTCACTTTTCTCACTCATTAGCCTCGGCAATTCGGTTCAAAACGCCGACTTTGACAGTATTTTCTGAAAGATCGTCTACCTTTACAAAAAATGGAAAACTCAATTCGATTATATAGTTTCTGACTAAAAACACCTGCCAATTTCATTCGTTTACGAACGAAAGTAAATTCAAAATTGTGTCAAAAAGCAGTTCTTTCGGATTTGTGAACAACCCTATTATGGCCCTATCCACTGACGATTTTCTTTTTATCTCAGTTTTGAGTTTCTATAATTTTAAATCACTTAGGAAGACGAAAATTTACTGGTTTTGTTTGTCAAAATCATTTAAGAAAAAGAAAACTTAGTTAAATTTGAAAAACAAAGCGCCCATGTCTATGTGCTACTTTTTTATTTTTGCTGGAGATAAGATAGGTTAATTTATAGCCTTCATTCGGCATTCCAAACATATCAATCCAAAATGGTGATTGAAATCCTTTTCCCCTTTGGATTTTCCAGTAAATACCTTCCAAAGTTCTTTGTCTTGGAATTGTCTTTTGTCAAATGACTAGAAAGAAAGGCTGCTGTCAGACAACTCCCTTCAAAACTATTGTGGATGTTAGAAAAACTCCGAACGGATTAGGAACTGGAACCAGATATGGATATGCCTTCAATATTTGAAGACATCTCTACAGGACGAATTCCATGTAGGGACAAGGTTTTGGCATAGTACAAGTACATTACTATGTTAGTCCATTTTGAAAAAAAATCATACTGACAAATTATAACTTTAAAAATTAAAATCATGAATATTTGAATTAAGTTTGTTCTCAAATCCAAAGAAACTACTTTCCAGGGGTCGATACAGGATTTTTTACTTTGGGCCCATTTTGTGAAAACTAAAAGTTATTTTTGAGAAAAGTATCATATTTTTGAGAAAAGTAACATTTTGCAACGAAAGATGCTTTTTCTTTAAGTCCTGCTAAAGTTCTCCTTCCTGGTGAACTTATTTTGTTTACATATTATACATTTTAAAACAAAAATACAAAATAAAAATAATTAACCGAAATAAAAATAATTAATCAAGAGTATGTTTTTATAGAATTAAACTTTGTGAAATGGAGTATTTTATTAAGAGAAATTTTTTAAAGGGGACCTGTTTTATTAAAAGGAATTTTGTGAAGGGTTCTGTTTTATTAAGAGGAATTTTATGAAAGAGCATGTTTTATTAAAGGTATTTTTGTGAAGGGACCCTACATAGGCCCCAAATTTTGCCTGGATCAACCCCTGCTTTCTGACATATTTCTGAATTCATTTTAGTTCGGAAACGCATGAAATTGGCAGATGTTCTTCTTTAGAAACTATGCAATCGAATGTTTTTTTTTCCATTTTTTAGTAAAGGCAAAAGATCATTTAAAAAATCTGCCAAATTTTGCGTTTTGAGCCGAATTTCCGGACGCGGGAAAATGCCAGCGTGCATATAAAAACGAGTCCATAAATATGTCAGAAAGTTGCGGGTTATTGAGTGGGAACATTTCAAAAACATTTTTTGCTTCTATATTGAAATCCATACTGGCTAAGCATAATTTTAAACATGACCAAGAATATTTGACTTCATTATAAAATGATAATAATTTACTATGAATTAATACTATGTTAGCACATTTTGAAAAATGTGTTCATTGAAGTCCATACTGACTATGCATAATTTTAAACATTATTTGATCACGAGTATTTTAATTAATTTTAAAAGAATTTCTGTTTATCATCTCTATATCAGTGCTTCCAAATGGTTCGCCAATTGAATAAAAATATTTTTTAACAGAAAATTTCATGGTAGGTTTCTATAACTTTTCCGCAAAAATTTACCTCCCGAAGTAATTTTTGCGAAATTTGCAAAAAAAAATTTAAAAATAAAATTTTTCGAAGAAAATACCGTTAGTCAAAAAGAAGACTATCTGGGAGGCCTACTATGTTAGCACATTTTGAAAAAATTGTTTGCTTGTGCTGTAGAATCCATCTTGCCAAATCAAAATTTTAAATGTTGTTCTACCAGAAAATTATTAAATAAATTCTTTCCTTTTTAAATTAAAGTCTAATTGCAAACTGTGGTGTAGTTTCAACAGCTCAGATTCCACAGGTGACGTTTTTGCAGACAATAAAATATTTACTGGAGGCAGCGGCATATTTCCATTCAAGATAACTCAAAATAATCTTAGTAACAAGACATTTGAAAACATCGGTTTTGTAGATAAGAACTGCAGGATTCATAGCAGATGTTACAATGTTAACAAAAGGGTGCAACTTTCATGAATTTCAAGTAAAATTCCCCCTTGAGGTTTGGAATGACAATCAAAGGGTGTTTCCTATTCCTAGTATCGTCAACGGATAATGAGGCCCTGTTAAAATAGATTGTCCCCTATTGTTCTATCTGGCCATTTTTGCCATTCGTTCTCTGGTGTAGTTTACCTACGTAGTTTACCTTGAGTTTCATCTCAGACTTTTCAATCGTTTATTTCTAAATGTAAGTTAAGTTTCAAATAATTTTACGATAAATATATTTCAATTTTAAGAACGTTAAAATTTGAATTTTGATAAGAAATGCAGGATTCATAGCAGATGTTACAATGTTAACAAAAGGGTGCAACTTTCATGAATTTCAAGTAAAATTCCCCCTTGAGGTTTGGGATTACAATTAAAGGACGTTTCCTAGTATCGTCAACGGATAATGAAGGCCTGTTAAAATAGGTTGTCCCCTATTGTTCTATATTCCTATTGTAATACTGCCTATTTCTATAGATAGTGAATACATATGCGAATTCTCTACTTCAAACAAACGTCCTGAAACTCCTGTATCTGGCCATTTTTGCACTTTGCTCTCTGGTATAGTTTACCTTGGCTTTCATCTCAGACTTTTCAATCGTTTGTTTCTAAATGTAAGTTCAGTTTCAAATAATTTTACGATAGGTATATTTGAATTTTATGAATGTTAAAATTTGAATTTTGATGATTTTATGCATTAAGTGACTATCATATATGATTTAATATAACCTACGCGATTAAAAGAATAGCCCAAAATCTAGTTATACTTTGGTAAATATGCAAGTAACTTCTTGCAAAATGTTTTTCTGAAATTTAACTTGATTACAGCAAATTGCTTTTAATGTCAGATAACTTTAATTTTTCTAAATTTTAGGCAAAATATTTTAGTTATCAATTATCTTGTTTACATAATACGTAGTACTCTGTATCTATTTCGAGTGGGCAACATAAATTCTGTAAATATTGTGAGTTTTCCAATCTATTGTTTAATTAATATCCATGTTCAAAACGTCGACTTTGACAGTATTTTCTGAAAGATATTCCCCCTTTCCCAAAAACTGGAAAACGTCTTTCGATTACAGAGGTTTTTATAACAACACCCGCCAATTTCCTGCGTTTTCAGACAAAAATGAATTAAAAAATATGTCATGAAGCAGCTAGTTTAAATTTGAGAACAAGCTTAAGGAAATTTAATATGTTTGAAAAATTTTGTTATATACTATCGATAAATATGTGCTGTTGATTAGAGTTATGCCGAAAACATAGAACTATTAAATGTATTTGTTTTATTTCATAAATTTGTAAGTCATTTTATCTGGTCATTGATAGAAAATTGTTTTATTAAAGGGAATTTAATTTGCTTTAAAAAGTTTATAATTTACTTATGGTAATAGCATATAGTTGATTATTCATTAGCATTTTTCATGATTTTTAGACCTTTTAAAAATTATTTTCTACTTCCGAAAATTAAAAAATAATAATTTTGTGTGGTTGCTGTTACAATTTTCTTCTCTTGAAAGATTAGCTACCTTTAGCCACGTTATGATTTACTGTTCACAAATATGTAATAATTCTTTAAAATTACAAGAGATTTCTAAAATATTTTAAGAATTCTTATATTATTTTCAAAAAAGTTTTAAGTAATTTTATCTGGTTGGTGATAGAAAGCTGTTTTACTTAGGGAATTTCTATGTGATTTTTTTTATGCATAATGAATTTGAAAATTAGGCATAAAAGTAATAATATATGACAAGTAATAGTAATAATATATGATTAAGCAATAATATATGACAATGTGTATTTATTTTTATATAGTGGCTATATTTTTCTAATTATAATTTCAATCATATACACTTAAAACGATTTAACAACAATTCAGTTTTACTGACAATTTTTTTTTTTTTCAAATGTTTAAGCCTGATTACAAACAACCCTCTCACTTATTTGCAAGAATTTTTTTTATTAAATTTAGACAAATTCAATATTTTCAATATTCATGTAGTCAGTCTTTTAAATTTGATTTACATGCAGTTATAGCAAAATTAATTTGTACATATTTTAACGACAATTTTCATGAAAATATTAGTTATTGTTATGTTTTATTTGTTGTAATAAAATTCGTTGACCATAAATCCATAATTGAATTAATTTGCGTTAAACTGAATTAAATTTTATTTTATATGTAGGCTGCATTTGATTTATATGCAGTCATAGCAAAATGGGCTTTTCAAATCTTTTAAAACAATTTTCATGACAATATTATAAGATATACATTTATTTACATCAAAAACTGAATAAAAATATCATATTTAGATGTTAGTATCCCTTTCTCAATTATTATTTTTTTTTTTTTTTAATAACTTATCCATTATTTTCTAGATTTCTTTCTTATTTCTGTTCTCAAATGTAAAGTGCTACTTTCTGACATATTTTTTCATTCATTTTTGTTCGGAAACGCATGAAATTATGGACAGGTGTTCTTATTCAGAAACTTCGTAATCAAAGGACGTTTCCGCTTTTTTATTTATTTATTTATTTATTATTATTTTTTTTGCGAAGTTGAGTTGTTGAGCACAATTCACTTGAGAACAACTTTAAGGCTGTTCTCAAATTCAAACTGGCTACTTTATCACGCATCTTTTAATTATATTTTGTTCGCAAATGTATCGAATTGACAGGTAGTCTTATTCAGAAACTTTGTAATCGAAAAAAGTTTTCCATTTTTTGGTAAAGGCAGAAGATAGTTCAGAAAACTCTGAGAAAGTCGGTGTTTTGAACCAAATACCGGATGCTTCAACCCGAGAAAGGGGGAAAACATGTTCTCACGTGGCACGAATTGCTTATAACTCCATCAGTAATTTATATATCAAAAAATGAAAAACGTGTTTCGATTCCAAATCGCTTCAATAAGGCCTATATGTTTAAAAATGAGCCAGAGTTTGTGTGAGGAAAAATTTTGCTTTGTTGAGCATGTCATTTGAGAACCACAGTAACTTAATCTTCATTAGTCTTGGTTATGAAGGGGGGGGGGGAGGGGGGGAGAGAACGAAAAACGTATATTGCCGAAAGACTTCATAAAATTTCGAGCGAAATATTACCATTATCATAATTTTGTTTATATAATTTTTCATATCCGTTTTGAATGCTTGACAAAAATGCTAATTACTGATTTTTCAGTTTATTTTTTAATTTATATTCACCGTATCTTGTAATTTTTACACCTTTCTTCTTCCTTTTAAAATAAAAGATAAATTTCTATTTTCTCTTTTTTTTTTTTAATAAATCGGCATATTTGTAATTCAATACCTATGAATTTTTCCATGCAAATTTCTGATACTGGAATTATTTTTTAATTCATTTAAGGTAATAAACGTAACGTTGCGTAATTTCAAGTATTTTTACGATAAATATATTTATACGTTATGAGTATTAATGTTAAAAACAAGTGTTCACTTGTTAATGTCTGTACATTTACTATTTGTACATTTTACCAATTTTTCTTTCAGACATTATTTAAAAAAAACATGGTTAAAAATTCTTACTAAAAACGTCCCCCATTTAAAAAATGTAAAAACTGTCTTCAATAAAAATCTCTAGCACTTCACAAAAGCGCTTTCACCCCCGCCAGGGCATCATCAGTTGTGATCTTCAACTTCCTTCCTCTCCATTATATATCTGACTGCTAGTTGAATAGCTCCCCCTATCGGTATTCAATATTCTCTCTCTCTCTCCACCTCTTCCAACATTTTTCTCCAGCGGCAATCAAGTAATGAGTGCACCATGTTATTGCATGTTCCTTTGGATGCATTGATTTCTATTGATTCTCTTATTCAAGCGTTTTGTAAATTTTCGTAGTTAGCTATTTTCTGTATTTGTAGGGTTTCAAGTTTTATTGGGGTTTTAGTGTTTAATCTTGCAAGAGCTGTTGACTGTTTATTTAGTTTTATATCTTGGATATGTTCTTTCATTCTTTCTTCTTTCTACTTACATAGGAATGACGAAGAGAAAAATAGAAGAAAGAATAAAAGAACATATCCGAGATATAAAACTAAATAAACGGTCCACAGCTCTTGCAAGATTAAACACTAAAACCCCAATACAACGTGAAACCCTAAAAATACAGAAAATAGCTAGCCACGAAAATTTACAAAACGCTTTAATAAGAGAATCAATAGAAATCAATGCATCCAAAGTTGCAGGCAATGACATGGTACACTTATTACTTGATTGCCGCTGGAGAAAAATGTTGGAAGAGGGGAAGAGAGAGAATATTGAATACCGATAGGGGGAGCTCTTCAACCAGCAGTCATATATACAATGGAGAGGAAGGAAGTTGAAGATCACGACTGATGATGCCCTGGCGGGGGGGGGGGGGGTGAAAGCGCTTTTGTGAAGTGGTAGAGATTTTTATTGAAGACTGTTTTTACATTTTTTAAACGGGGGACGTTTTTAGTAAGAATTTTTAACCAAGTTTTTTTTAAATAATGTCTGAAAAAAAAATTGGTAAAATGTACAAATAGTGAGTATTAATGTTTGAATGTTAATGATTTTATGCATTTGCTATTTTTAATACTTAAAAGATATTTCATGTCACAGGAATGAGCCACTTTTTATACTATGCAAGTAATTTTTAATACAAAAAAAAAATATTTTTTTGGATGTACAAGAAATGTCACAATAAGGGTTTTTCGCCAAATGGTAAGCAGGATGCAGAACTCTGCTGACTCTGTCTAAAGGAAATTCTGATTATATTGTTGAAGTAGTCCTTCCATTTATTTCCAAAAGGTTACAGTTTTAAATATCTTATAAGCCTCCACACCACACCACCCTAAAATAAATAAATAAATAAAATAAAAATAAATAAACACTACCATCACACTTAGACAAAAATTGTATTAAAAAAAAAAAAAAAAAAAAAAAAAAAAAAAAAAAAAAAAAGATCATTAAAAAAAATTGCATACCTGTACCTTTAAAATTTAATAAATTGTAATGAAAGAAAAAAAAAAAGCTGACATATACCATTTATTTCGTACCATTCGAAATATTTCATCAGTGATAAGCAGGAAGAAATTGCTAATGACATTTCTACATAATTATATGTTAAGAATTGTGATAAACGTGCATAACAAATACAGTTAAATAAACCAATGCGCAGGAACATATTATGTAAGGACATAAATATAATTTTAAATTTCCAAAAATATAAATTCATAAAGCACTCTTAAATTGCTTTCTATTATTTTCAGTACATAAATTAGTTCTTCTAATAATGCTTCTCTAATTCCTTCGCCAATAATATAAATAATATTGTTTCAAGCCTGGATTACTTGTTGTTTAAGGTCAACTGCACGTGTATTATCGTCTACGTAAACCATTTCTTAGTGCATTTCATCGACATTTCTGATTTTGTATATGGACCCCATTCGTATAGATCAAATTTCAGTTAAACACTATTCATTCAGTTTTAGAGATACACATTGCAGATTTGTATAAAGATCATTACGCAACAAATTGAAAAAAAATTCTGACTAATTCCGTCTAAGGGAATAGTATAGAAATTTAAAATTATTGACAGGACTATTTCATTAACATAAAATAATTTTGCAAATTATATTGTCAATTTATCTCCAAATGGTGCAGAAACAACAGTGCGTTTCAACATTTTAGGAAAACTGTATACCTATAGAGAAATATTCAACAACAGTAACTACGTAAAGTACCGAAAGTAAGCACCCCCCCTCCGAATATAAGCCCCTCTCCTATATATGTGATTTTTTCCTTTTTTGAAAAAGTGCCATTTATAAGCTTTCCCCTTCAAGTACATATCTACATTAATTATTTTATGCAAATTTCTTTCATTGTTTTATTATATTTATTAATGGAAACTACTTAGATTCTATGGAAGGGAATTTTAAAACCAAAAAATGTTAATTTGATCTGATTTTATTTTGCAAATTATATAAAACCTGTGAAATTTCATAAATTCCAAATAAACCTACCCCCCCCCCCCCCTCCCAATTTTCCTATCCTTTTCACAAAATTACCGAATATATACCCTCTCCTATATATCTATATATGTGATTGTTTCCTTTTTTGAAAAAGTGCCATTTATAAGCTTTCCCCTTCAAGTACATATCTAAATTAATTATTTTATGTAAATTTCTTTCATTATTTTATTATATTTATTAATGGAAACTATTTAGATTCTATGGAAGGGAATTTTGAAACCAAAAAATGTTAATTTGATCTGATTTTATTTTGCAAATTATATAAAACCTGTGAAATTTCATAAATTCTAAATAAACCTACCCCCCCCCCCCCCCTCCCAATTTTCCTATCCTTTTCACAAAATTACCGAATATATACCCTCTCCTATATATGTGATTGTTTCCTTTTTTGAAAAAGTGCCATTTATAAGCTTTCCCCTTCAAGTACATATCTAAATTAATTATTTTATGTAAATTTCTTTCATTATTTTATTATATTTATTAATGGAAATTATTTAGATTCTATGGAAGGGAATTTTAAAACCAAAAAATGTTAATTTGATCTGATTTTATTTTTCAAATTGTATAAATCCTGTGAAATTTAATAAATTCTAAATAAACCTCATCCCCCTCCCAATTTTCCTATCCTTTTCACAAAATTACCAACTATAACTTCGCCCCCCCCTCTTAAAATCATTAGAATTTCCTGTCTGCTAAAGGGGGGGGGGGGCTTACTTTTGGTACTTTACAATATTAAATTTTTAAAAATTCTGTTTTCACCATCTGATAATGAACGCCGATTTTTTTTTTTTTTTTAATGTCTATTTATGATTATTGGTTCATGTATTTAGAGATGGAATTTTTACTATTGATTCTTCAGTCACTTCCTGATAGGCTTAGAATAATAAAAAATATGTGACAGGCGTACTTCCAAAGACAATTCATTTTTATATTTTTAGAACTTAATTATAAATCAATAAATTAATTTTAAGGCGCAGATGATCAATCGCCAAATATTCTTTATCGTTGTAACTGCATGCTAATAACGATAAAAATGTAGTTAATTTTTCGCCATAAAAGTCTCGTTGAAATACGCCAATTGGTGGCAATAACGTTATATTTTAAACACTAAAATATAGAAAATAAAATATAAATAAAAAATAGAGAGTATAATAATTTTTTTTAAATACGCTTTTATCAATTTAATAATAATTAAATTGATTATGCATTGGGAAAACAATTGAGAAATACTGAAGAGGTAGTTTAATGATGTTATTATATTTCCTTTCCTGTTGATATATCTTAAATTAAAAAAAAAAAAAAAAAAAAAAAAAAAAAATATTTTGTAAATAAATTCATTCGTCCTCGATTTTTACTAAGCATAAATATTCGTCAATGGGTAATGTTCCGTAATCGGTGTTGGATTTTCATGAATTGCAGATGAAATTAGACGCCATTTTTCAGATAAACATACAATGCTTATAAAAGAGTGCTTAAGGCTGTTCTCAAATCCAAAAGAGCTACTTTCTGACATATTCGATTTTGTTCGGAAACACATGAAATTGGCAGGTGTACTTATTCAGAAACAATGCTATCGAATGACATTTTAAACCAAATTCTTGTCTTGGCGGAGGGGAAGGGGAATTGTCATCACGTGACAAAAATTGCTTATAACTCAAAAAAGTAATTTATTTATCAAAAAATGGAAAACGCTCTTCGATTCCAAATTACTTCAATAGTCAGGCCTGCCAATTTTATATGCTTTTACATATAAAAATGAGTCAGAAAGTTTCACGTTGTTGAGCACGTCATTAAAAAAAATATTTTTACTTTTATACTTATTGCTTTCTTTAGAAGAACAAAGTATTGGATTCATGAAAATTTTCGACTTTTGGTTTTCGACTGACTTATTCACTTTAGAAGGTCCTGACCAAGATTTGACTGTTTTTAGAAAATGTCTGTCTGTGAGTCTGTCCGGCTGTCTATAGGTAACAAAAAAATTTTGCGCGATCTATCTCAAGAAATAGATCAAGGAACTTAATAAACTGTAAATTCAGTTAGATGTTCATACATTGGTGATGATTAGTTTTTGATGTAAATCGCCCAACAGATGTCATAGATTGACATAGATTGTTGATTTTTATATGTTTTGGTGTATAACACCCAACAGGTGGCGATGTTATGCTGCACTATTCACGATTTTCAAGATAGCTATATCTCAAAAACTAATGCACGGATTTTCTTCAAATTCCAGATTAATTAGACGTTGACCTAAGTTGTTGCTTATTAGGTGTTGGTGTAAATCTCCCAACAGGTAGCGTTCATATGCTGCATTTTTCAAGATTTACACGATTATAGCGACAGTCATATCTCAAGAATTAATGCACGGAAATAAATAAATTTTTAGATTCAGTACATAAGTTATTAGGTTTTGTTGTAAATAGCCCAACGCTGTTAGTAACGCTGCTATGCTGCATTCTTCTTCGTTTTATATTAGAGCCATTTGGTCTCAGGCGGGGGTGTACAATAGAGAATGTGCGTGTTTGTCAACAAACCGGTTCCTCACTAGTCAAATCCGCTTGTAGTAGGCAAAACGTTCCCCGCTCAATGCACTGTTTCCTATGACAAAGCGAAATTTTTGCATTTAATTATGGACATATCTATTCTAAAACAAATTTTGTTTTAACAGATTATGAGCAGAACTTAGATTCTGTTGCTAATCAAGATTATTTAACAAAAAAATTTTACCAGCCAGCAATTGAAAATTGTTATGACAAAATGTATGCAACTGGAAAAATAGTTAATTACTATTACTACAATGAATTTTCATTTCCCCCTCCTATAAAATTAAGAATATGAAAGTTTAGTATATGATAAAACAACATGCTTACATCGGGCTAAATTGAAAAGTTGCAAAATATAGCTAACTACAATCGGCTGCAATTTTTCAAAGATTGTCTAAAAATCCACGGTAACTAAAATGATGTATTTCCATACTTCTGAGTATAGACTAATCGTTTTGCATAAAAACAATTAAAAATTTATGTATATAGTTTTAACATGTTGTATTATGACAAGGAAATCTATGAAACTGAAGCATGTATTTTGTCAGAATTCGGTTTTAGTAGCTGAAATAATTTTTATAGGTTTTTAAAAAATATTTTTACTATTCTAATAATATGTATAAAAACAAGACAAAACGAAAAATCGACATATATGAAACATTTAATGAAGTACTAGGGCGATATATTTTTTAAAAACATTTTACTGTTTTTTTTTTTCTTTTTTCTTTTTTTTTTTGTAGAAGAGAATTATATAATTTAATCTAAAAAAAAAAAAAAAAAAAAAAAAAAAAAAGATGCCATGTTTTTTTTTTAACTTACCATTTAAAAAGTATTTAATCAGGTGTCGATGAAGATTTTTTTTTTTTTTTTTTTTTTTTTTTTTGAGGAAGGGGGGGGGGGGGGTGGCATTTTGGAAAAAATAAAATTTATTTTTCTGAAATTTGTTATATATTTTTTTTTTAAATAACATTTTGTAACAAAAGATGAAATCCAGTTACTCAAAGTCGAACCAAACATTTATTAATAACGAACTTACCAGCGCCCGTGATAATAAATTTAAAAAAAAAAAAAAAAAAAAAAAAAACCCTCAAGTTTTTGATATTGAGCCGAATGAACCAAACCCTGTTGAAATCGAGCCCTTAGAACCCAATAAAAAAATGAGTCCTGAGGCGGTGGAATATGCACCCCTGTAAATTTAACGAATTTCCTTTAACATTACCACGATATTTAATTTACGGATGTTGTAGATAATATTAAGAGGATTTGTAATAAATTAGCGGATTTGAAAACTTGTGAACTGACAAAGTTATGAATTTTTTTCTTCTTAAACTCCTATCCGCCACCCCCCCCCCCCCCCACCACCACCACCACCACTTGAGGCCAATTTTAATGATATCAAAAATCTGTCATATATAAATTTTCGGCCCTTTTCCTAGAAGTAATAATAACTTTAAACGGATTCAATACGTACTATAATTAAGAAGTTATGGGTAACGTAAGGGGCCCAGGGGCCCGGATCTTGTACGAGAAATTTTGGTCATTCATATAGTAGCTGGAAATCCTAAGAAGTTTTTAGAAAAAAAGCTAGCGAATTGGACGATTTTTAAGGGAACTATAGTAGGGGGCCCAAAAGGGCCGCTGATAGTTTTGAGCAGGGCTCTAAGATGAACGGTCCTAGCTGGAATGTAGAAATGGGGAAATAACTAAATGGAGAAAACGCCCCCGAAAACGAAGATCGGATTAAAAGAGGACAAGGTATTAACAATTTAGGGAATAATAACTTCGAGGGGCACGGATCTTCTCCTTTTTTTTTTTTTTTCATGTAGTAGCAGGAAGTTCTAAGTTGTTAGAAAAAAAAATCTAGTGAATCGGACGATTTTTAGGGGAACTATAGTAGGGGGCCCAAAAAGGGGCCAGCTGATAGTTTTGAGCAGGGTCCTAAGATGAACGCTCCTAACTGGAATGAGGGAAAAGTTAAATGGAGAAAAGGCCCCAAAAACGAAACTCGGATTAAAAGGGGACAATGTATTAACAATTTAGGGAACAAAAACTTCAAGGGGCCCAGGGGGCCTGGATCTTCACCGAATTTTTTTTTTTGCTGCTGTTGTTCATGTAGTAGCTGGAAGTTCTAAGTTGTTAGAAAAAAAAAGTTAGTGAATCGGACGATTTTTAGGGGAACTATAGTAGGGGGCCCAAAAAAGGGCCAGCCGATAGTTTTGAGCAGAGTCCGAAGATGAAGGGTCCTAATTAGAGAGTAGCAATGGGGGAATAACTAAATGGAGAAAAGGCCCCAAAAACTAAGAAAATCGGATTAAAAGCGGGCAACTTATTATCAGTTTAGGAAACAAAAAACTTCAACGGGACCCGTACCAGGCCCTAGGGGGCCAGGGTCATAACTAGAACGTAGAAATGGGGGTAAAAGCTAAACGGAAAAAAGGCCCCAAAAACGATGAGGATCGGATAAAAATTGGGCAAATTATTAACAATTTAGGGCAAAAAACTTAAAGGAGCCCGAGGGGGCCGGGGTCTCAAAAAACTAAAAATCTGATCCTCAGGTGCATCAGGACCTACCTAGGGCTATCCTCTGCAATTAAGAAAGGCAAAATTATATGAATAATTAATTAAAAAATTATGAATAATAAGCACATAACACAGCTAACTATACAGTAGGCATGAGTATGTTTTGCCTACCGTTCGTTCTTTACGGCTTCGTGACGTCACATGCACATTCTCTATAGAAAATATTTAAAATATACATTTAAGCATTGTTAATTTATTAAATGCATTTTTTATCTGTTTGTTCTGTACTAGCATTATTTCAAATTACCTGATATGTAATTGAAAATCCTTTCTCTAATTATTGTTATTATTATTATTTTTACAGATGTGCGTTGAAGGCATATGTGCAGTGTGCAAAAAAACAAACTTCCATTGGTCCTGCGTTTTTGAAAAGTTATCGGTGATAACCATTATCTGCGATGAGTGCTCAGAAGATGGTAAATTTAAAATCATGGACTATCACTGCTGCAAAGTTGACGACGGCATCGTGAATGAAGGATATTTTTGTGTTTTAGATGGTACCATAAAGAACCCTAAACCTATAGTGGATGCATCAGTCATCAATCGACTAAAGAAAACATTCAATCGTCTTAAGTGCGTTGTACTACAACACGACGTCAGGATTGACAATGTGCATCACAGCTATCCTGCAGTTATTGCAATCGAAGAAATAAGATACTTCTTAAACAATAACAAATCATTGTATTCAGATTGCTTGTGCAAATCAAAATTATAATATATACAGCCAAAGCATTGTAAATGTTATTTACTTTCTGAAATTCTTACACAGCTTAAATCTCTAGTTCTTTTTGTATGAATAATATTTTAAAATATTATGAGTGTTCATTCATTATTTTCAGAATTTACTGCTTTAAAATTTTACCATAAGTAAGTTTTGTTATA
Source organism: Maratus michaelseni (assembly GCA_963931845.1). NCBI lineage: Eukaryota > Metazoa > Arthropoda > Arachnida > Araneae > Salticidae > Maratus > Maratus michaelseni. The sequence continues at coordinate 96,942,622 of OZ007600.1, forward strand.
GAATGCGATTCAACTTTTTAGAGACTGAATTAGGATCGAGGAATATTTTTAATTATTACTCATATTAGTATTATTTACATACTTCGCTGTCTGCTGCTTTTGTTTAACAATAACAATTATTAACAAATTGGAAATTGTACGTCAAACGTGAGGAATGAGATGCGTTCGTATTATAACTAGTTTTATAAATATACAGATCTTGGTGAAATAGCTGTTGCACTCTAATGTAAAAATGCATGAATACAAAATTTGTTTTATGTGCAAATTTTTATATTTTAAATAGTAATTTTATTTTACTAAATTAAATTTCAATACACGTTTACAAACTATAATTACAATTCTGTTACATTGAAATTATACTACGCGCAAATATCCAATAAAAGACAATGTAAAAAAAAAAAAAAAAAAAAAATCATCGTTATTATTTCACTGAAAAAATGAATTATATCGTCTGTTATTATGATATGATTAATTTCCGTAATGAAATAAGTACATTTTAAGTTGGCAACATTTCATCTTCTATTGACATTTACTGAAAATTCCAATGGGAAACTTAAGCATGGCTTTGAAAATTTCAGTACTTGAAATCTGTATTTAGACACTTTTTCAATTTAATATCTATTTCTCCGGAAACATCTATCCAAAAATCTGTCGGTAGATTATAGGATTGCTATAATTAAACAATTTTAGTATACAAATTCGGTTTTTTAATTCAACAATACGAAAATAGTATTCAATAAAAGTTAAAATTTCAGTGCAAATTCACCTTATTTTATAGCTAAAATTCATTAAGATACAACTAAATGTAAATATATTGCTTGAAAGTAATGCATCATTAATGCATTACCGCATCATTAATGCATTATTGATTACCTTTCCTATCCCACCTTATTTCCAAACCCTTGAAGTAAAATAGTTTATTCCGGGCAAGCAAGAAAACGCAAACAGATAACAACTCAAATCAACAATTTAGTTTTTCCGCTGATGATGACCGAGTTTCGGTTGAAAACGTTTTGGAATTTTTAAAGGGAGTTTAATGTGTTTTTAAATGTTTTTATGTATGTTTTTACGCACCTTCAAGCAATATATTTACATTTAGTTGTATCTTAATGAATTTTAGAAAATAGTATTGCTGAATAATCCATCCATCTTAAATAGGACGTAATCACCATGGCAGCCTTGATTCACTACCTATCATGGGATATACTTGAATTAATTACGTATGATAGGATTTAATAGAATGAAGAAAACTTTTATTAATATACTTTTAAGTTTTGATTCGATTTTCATAAAATTTGAAATGACTCTACAAAATTCTGCACCGATTATATAATTAAATTTCAAACCATTCGGTTGGGTAGTTTTGCGTTGTTATATGAGGACAGACGGACGAACCAGATGACGACTATAAGTGCTACATAATTATATAATTACAAGCGTACCTAAAAAATGGGTTAAAAAGTTAAGAATTGTACTTACACGCTAACACACACACACACACGCATATATATATATATACCTATATATATGCGCACTCCATGAAATGCACTTCTTATTTCTCATTTTCTTTTAATTTGTGAAACTGTTTCAGCATGTGTACAAAAATGTAGATGTGTTAAACAGTTTTTACGCCCCCCCCCCCACACTTTTTTTTTCGTTTAAATATACTACTGTATTTAGAAAATCCGAAAAAAAAAATTCTTTTTTGTTTTTCTATGATTTTTTTAGCAATTTATTTTCATTTTTAGAGTCTCTAATTTGTTTTGTATTTTTTTAAAAGTCAAGTTATTTTAGTATTATCAGAGCATTTTTTTTTTCCGTTTGAATGTAATTTAATTTTTAAATGATATTTAAATTCAATGTTCTCAGCTGGAAACTTTGACCTGTAAAAGGTTCTATGTTGTGTAGGTTGATATAAATTAAAATTATTTTTAAACATATGTATAGTCAAAATCAACTGTTGTTAGACAGACGGTGATATAATCAAAATCTTAAACCTGTGATGGTCTTTGAATCGTAAAATGAATAATTTCATTGTTTTGCATGGTCATAAAGCTGATTTATGTGCGTATGCGAGGTGTACAAACCGACGCATTAAAAAACAAAAGCGACTAAAATAAGTTTTAGATTTCAACGAGTTCAAGGTTTCGTAAAATGCCTCCTTCAAAGTTGAAGTTAGGAAAAATCCTTTAAAACAGCTGTATCACTAACCCTGCACATACTTTACTTCTGTTATTTCGTGTTTTTCACATTATTTTCAATCCTTTTGCACTGAAGGCACAACAGTGAAACAAGTGGGGAAGTGTGATCGAAGATCGCACAAAGGGTTTCGTTTAATATTCCTTTCAAAACACTTTATCCTTTCTTTAATAAATCCAAATAAATTTCATTTAAAAAAAAAGAAAATAAAAATATAATTTAAGAAATTACAATAATCATTCGAAAAATGTTCCAAAAACTTTAAAAAAAAAAACGCATTTTTGTGTTATAGCGGCCCCCACAATTATGATTATGCTAAGGTTACAGTTATGATTTCGCCAAGATCATCGCTTAACAGCATCGCCAAGACCAAAGCTTATATATGCAACCCATATACGCATATATGTATTCCAAACACTCCTATATGTGCCATATACGTCATTTTATACACACATTATTTACGTCTTATATGTCGTATATGCATCATATACACATGTCATTACATATACATCATATATGTTTATAACTTGGAAACATACGTCAAGAAATGTTATATATGTATCATATATTATTATAATGTCATACATGCTTTATAATTTGGAGATTCATCCTTGGGGGGGGGGGGGGGGGGGCGCTATACAACGAAAGTACCAAATTTACAATATATTAATGAAAACAGAAACAAAAATATTTCATCCTTGGGAGCTGCTATAACATGAAAGAACGAAATTTCTACTTTATTTTTCCTATCTGATAATTTGCATCTATCCTTTTTGTAACTTTAACATTTTTGTAACGATTTCATGCATTTCTATTGACTATTCAAAGATAAATTCTTCTAAAGTTACAGAATTTCGTTAAAAACGATTAAAAACATTCTTCTAAAGTTGCAGAAATTCGTTAAAAACGGTTAAAATAGTAAAATGCGCACATCATTTGGTCCATTCTCGATCGAAAGCAACAACCATTTTCCCAATGGTTAAAAAAATAGAAGTCTTGTTTTTTATAAAGTAAAAATTTACCGGTCTATTTTTCTTGTTTTTTCGAAAATCTGAAACAGTCCGATAGCGGGCAATGCCCGCTATTATACTCTGTCATAATAATATCTATCATGTTGACTAAATGCGATATTAAAAAGAAATCAATTTCAAAATTAAACATGTTGTACACTGTTAAAAATTTGCAGCAAACTGTCCAGTCATTTGACCGTTTCTATAGAAAACGGTTACATAACCATAATTTAATACTCTTCTGGCCATATTATTGCCCATATTATGGTCAAAATAGAGTTAAATTACGGTTATGTAACCATTTTCTGTAAAAACGGTCAAATGACTGCACAATTTGTTGCAAATTTTTAACAGTGTATAGAGACTTTCAAAATGTTAAAATATGCCAATATTTCCATAATCGTGTTTTTATCATGATTCAATACATTCCCCAAACTCATATAACTTTATAATCACTTGTTGACGTCATATCTACTCGCTTTCTCTATTACTCATATTGATACTATTTTTGCATTATTCTCAAACATTTGAAAAAGTCCGCAAAACTTTCAATATGGCGTCAGATTAATTTTCTTTTTAATTCTCTAATGACACCATATTAAGCTGCTTTCTGTATTTACACATACTCATACTCCTTGTATTATTAAGAAATCTTTGAAATTTTCCGTTTTATTACCCATATGACGTCATATTAATCTTTTTTTCAATTGGTGAAACTTTTTATTTCATTTTCATTTTTCACGTGGAAATCTTTCAATAGAAAATTAATTATTGTAGAAAGAATTTTATTGTGGATTTTTAATTGTTGGCATCTGCTATAACGAAAAATGTTAAATTTAATAGGAAAAAGCTGTTAGAATTTTCGTTTTTTTATCTCTCTAAAATAATACGATTTTTTCAAATTTTAATATTTTGAGCTTCATAGTAAGTATTTAACTATAAGTACACACAGTTTTATGCCTGTAAGTTATATATAGTTTATCAGAATGGCTCTGTGATAGACAGACAACGGAGCATGGGGTTTCGTGAGATGAACGAAACTGTAAAAAGGAGGTAGTACTGTGAAACCTTGAAGTAGTATTTTTCGCTGTGTTAGTTTTTCCTTACTACACATCATGTATTCATTTAAACAGAAGGAATTTAATATGCACCTTTAAAAATTCAGAGGTTTCAACCCCTAAATCCTCCCTCTTTCCCTTTTGCAACGCCACTGGTTGAATATATTAAATCAAAGTTTATTAATATTTATATAAGTCATTAAAACAAAAATTAAATGAAGAGAAAATGAAATGCGAGTTAGTTTAAACTTTAAAATTTCACTTCCTTTTAAATGTCCTTTTGCTTAAAGCTTTTCTCAAATCCAAAGGTGCAAAGGTCTGACACAATTTTGAAATCATTTTTGATAGGAAACGGATGAAATTAGCAGGTATTATTATTCAGAAACTATATCTTCGAAATGTGTTTTCCATTTTTTGGTAAATACAGAAGACGTTTAAAAAAAGTACCGTCAGAGTCGGCGTTTTGAACCAGAGTGAGAAAGGGGAAAACTGTGTCGTCAAGTGACACTAATCGGTTATAATTCACTAAATAATATATTTATGAAAAAATGGAAAACTCATTTTGATTCCAAATCGCTTCAATAGTCAGGCCTGCCAATTTTATACCTTTGCGTTTAAAAATTAGTCAGAAAGTTTCTCGATGATGCACAGTTAATTTGAGAAACATCTTAAGATGCACTTTTTCAAATAAAAAGTTTTTGCTTTTCCAAACTTCCAGAAAAAAAAAGAACATGAAATGCTAGTTAGTTTTAACGTTACAATTTTAGTTCCGTTTAAAAATCCTCTTACCTAAGATGCACTCTTTCAAATAAAAGGTTTTTACTATTCCAAGTGTTTTAAAGTATTTCAACCCTAACATAGGTATTTTTTTCTCTTATATTCCCACAATGTGTTTTCCTGATCCATATTAAGGTGTTTTATTATGATAGATCTCAGAAGAAGAATCTAAATTGTTACTGAAAATTGATTTTCGTTTTGAACATTTATAGCAATTACTTATTTCCTATGATGGTAATATCTTTAATAAAAGAATAATAATTTAATATTGTTCGAATCATTAGATTTTATATTTAAATCAAAAATTAAATAATAATGGAAAAATTTCCTTATTTCATATAATTTCAGGTTTCTTCAAACTACAACCACAAACACCAGAACACATAGTAATTTCTAGCTTAAAGCTTTTCTCAAATACTAAGGGACTATTTTCAGACATATATTAATTCATTTTTGCTCGGAGACGCATGAAACCAGTAGGTGTTCTTATTCAAAAACTTTGCAATCGAAACACGTTTTCCATTTTCTGGTAAAGGTAGAATATCTATCAGAAAATAGTATCAAAGTCGACGTTTTGAACCGAAATCCCTCCGCTGCCCCGCGAACAAAGAAAAACGTGTTGTCACGTGACACGAATCGCTTATAACTCGATAAGTAATTTATTTATTAAAAAATGGAAAACTTATATCGATTCGAAATAGCTTGAACAGTCAGGTCTGCCAATTTTATGCCTTTGCCTTTAAAAATGAGCCAGAAAATGTGTCACAAAATATCGCGTTGTTGTGTATGTCATTTGAGAACCACCTTAAGATGCAACACATTTACCAGAAAATGAAAGAAAAACCTCACTATTTACCACTCACTTCAACAAACTTTCCTGCAAGTAACGTGCTTTTATCAATAAATGTTGAAAAATGTGCCAAAAACATGCCTGCCAATTTTATGCCTTTGCGCTTAAAAATGAGTAAAAAAATTTCGCGTTCTTGAACATGGCAATTCAGAAACACTTTAAGATGCAACACATTTAACAGAAAACAAAAAAAAAAAAAAGAAAGAAAAAACCTCATCATTTACCATTGCTTTCAACGTACTTGCCTGCAAGTAACGTGCTTTCAGCAATAATTGTTTAAAAATGTGTCGGAAAATTTCGCGTTGTTGAACATGTCATTTGAGAACCACCTTAAGATGCAACACATTTAACAGAAAACAAGAAAAAAAACCTTATCATTTACCGTTTCCTTCAACAAAGTTGGCTGCAAGTAATGTGCATTCAGCAATAATTGTTTAAAAATCTGTCAAAAAGTTTCTAATTGTTAAGTGGGAAAAATATATTTTGAGAATCGCCTTAAAAAGGACTTTCAAAAGTTGTGATCTACAAGGGGCCCACTGACCTGGAAAGCTTGGAAAAGAGAATTTAGAATTACTGCAAAAAGTCATTGATTAAAACCTTCGAAAGAACAAAGAACTCTGTACATGATCTATAGAATTTATACACACTGCGTAATACACTAAAATGTATTTGATCTTAAAAATGCATACGGTAGCTGAAAAAGCATATCAGCAATAATTGCTCGTGGTCCGTAATATAAATCAATTAATTTGAGTGTCTCTGTAAATTAACGATAAATGCTATGAATGCTATAAAATGTTATTAAATACTATATATTAAATGCTATATATATATAATTTAATGTTATATATGCATTAAATGCTATTACTATTCTATATATTAAATGCTATTAATATACAATATATTAAATGCTATATAAAATACTAAAGAAAGCATATTTTAATGCATCTGAGTGATGCATATCAGTTTCATTATGTTCCAAGTTGTGTAACATGATTTAAATACACCGCAAACACTTTTCACGTATAGGTTATAATGCAATGGAATTATTTTGTGTGTCTCTGTGAACAAACTATAGATGCTATTTTCTCAATACACTGTAGAAGGCATTTTTTAGTCTGCCTCAGGGATGCATATCAATCTCAATATGTTTGGTGTATCGTAGCGCCATTAAAATGCATCGTAAACGAAATTTTTCCCATACACCGTAATGTAATGGAATTATTTTGAGTGTCCCTGTAAACGAACTATAAATGCTACACACTTTATTTTCAATACCAAACATTCCATCGTAAACCTCAACAGCATATATCAGTTGCATGGCAATCTGCATACATTTCCGCGAGTTCAGAGCACGAGCATGTAAACAGACAGAGAGATAAAGAGAATTCATAAACAACATCTATAAAATGTGATCAAGATACACCCCAAACGATTTTTCTCCATAGACTGTAGTTTAATGGAATTATTTTGTGTGTTCCGTGCAGATGGACAGTAACATTTACACACTACATATTTAAAGGGATCATGCTACAGTAAACCTCAATAACACACAGTGAGCAAAAAAATTGTTTGTATATCAGTTTATTTATGCCCGATACAACAAATTGACAAACACAAAATGAGCTACGAATGAAAAATATTTACAAAACAAATAAACATATTTAATATATGACTTGATATTTATATTAAAAATTATGAAAATATACAAGTGTAACACTTGTGGGCAAACAAAAAAAAAATCCGGTTGCTAAGGTGGTTGCTAGGGTGTGATGTCAGTTGAAACTGATCTATAGGGACCACTAAGACTCCTATAATACGAGCTGACGCATATCCATTTTGTTTCGGATTATTCGTGCTCAGTTCAGCATCAATCTACCGCAACCGGAGTTGGGGTTGCCTAAGACTCAGTTCTGATTGGCTGAACCGGTTCTGATTAGCTTGGTTTTTCGACTGAACTCCAATTTGAGACCCAAATCTGTGAGGATGCGTCAGCCTTACATCTTTGCTACAAACCATGGCCCGTTTCCTCAATATCTCAATAAATTCGGCAAAGCATCGTCACCTAGATGCACCTGCGGGAAAAGGGGTACCTCCTTACATTATATCCTAGATTGTACCCTGACTGCCCACCATCACAATTGAACCTGTCGGCCTGGTTTGCCTACGTGCTAAAACAGCCAAAACTGCTTCAAGCAATAACAGATAGTATGTTTTCGCTAGAACCTCAGATAAATAATATACTTTATTGTAAGGTCTATGCAGTGGCGTATCCAGGATTTCATTTCGGGGGGGGCTGACTTAAATTTCGATAATGTTCTGAGTCTTACGAAATATGTTGAACTGCGTTATAAACAGAAATCACGTTTAACAATAAGGGCGTAGGCAGAGAAAAATGGGGGGGGGGAGGTAGGGGCCGAACTCGATCTCCCCCCTCGCCGAAATAAGTTGAAAAGTGATAATGAATTGTTTCATATACTTTCATTTAAGAGAAAGTCATTGTAGCTTATAATCTATAAAGTTGTCTCCTTCTCCTCTAAATTCTGGCTACGATTCTTGCTTGACAATAAATTAATTTTGCTTGGGACAATTTCACACAATTTTTTTTTCATAATTTGTTTTCTATTTTAGGATCAATTCCCTATTACTGCCAAGGCACGTGGGGCACTTTCCCAGAAGCCACATATTTAAGGGCCCCAAAAATTTATGGTGTTTCAAATCAATTTTATTGTAAACAATCTTAATAGAATAATAAGAAATTAAAATTTCTAGATTCATTACACAACTTATGTAAGTTAAAATTGTCAGTGATATCATATAAGTATATAGATAATTTTTCTTCTCATTTGAAGATTTAAGTTTCTCGTAGTGCACCCAATTTATTTCAGCTTCTTCATATGTGTTTTAAAATTGTTTAAAAATGTTTTAATTTTATGACTATCATATTTATAAAATATCATTTTCTTTGGGAAGTGTGTGTTTTTAAAATTCGTGCAACATTAGTTCATGTTTATTTAACATGATATTTGAGACGGTCAAGTTAATTTTTACGAATAAATTTCCATAATAATAATAATAATAATAATCCAACTTCAGTTCACATTTATTCTCAGTTTTTCATTTAAATGGGTGCATTACATAGTTATATTAATACACTTCTCATTCACAGTATTTGTAAAAATGTGATAATCTACGATTAGGGCCAAAAATATTTTCTGTTGCTATGGCCCAAAATTTTGATGATCAGGGTCTGTTCAGGATAAACAAACTTTCTTTGCAAAATCTCTTTTTTTAATACCAACAAAAATTTAATTCAAATTCTTAGGGGTAGCAAGCATTCCTTCTTGATCTCCCCCTTCCCTTCGTATACATGCTCCTGGTATTTTGATCAAACGTATGGATATTAACCTTCAAGAAATATATGTTAAAAAACTCATCAAATTTGTGAAGGAAGGGACAAGTTAAGAATTAATTGGAAACTAAACATCAGATTTCCCTTTTTTAAAAAAGAGTTAAAGTTATTGAATTATGGCTAACAATATTACTGGACTTTTTTTTAAAAACGGTAAGTAAAATTGTAAGAATTTTTTTTTTAACACGTGAGTTTATTTAATGCTATGCTTCTTTTATTAAATACTCCAAATGGTAAAAATGCCGATACTAAAGTGTGTCGTGTCACAATAAGAGCGATTAGAAAAGAACACTGTTCGTAATATTGTACTTTCATAGAAGTGTAATTAAGAATTTTTATCTTTTGCTGGATCACTCGTACACTGAAATATTAAAAAGGGCATCTTCCTCCCTGCTCATCAACGGGAAACTTTCTGACACATTTTTAAACGCAAATGACGCTGACTATGGAAGAGATTTGGAATCGAGATGAATTTTCCATTTTTTAGGTAAATAGATTACTTATCGAGTTATAAGTGATTCTGGTAAAGTATTAACGACTCGTTTTTCGCGTTTCTCAGGCTGCCGCGTCGGGAATACGATTCAAAACGCCAACTTGGACAGTGCTTCCTGAAAGATTTTCTACCTTTACAAAAAAAAGGGAAAACGTGTTTAGATTGCAAAGTTTCTGAATAAAAAGACCTGTGAATTTCATGCGTTTCCGAGTAAAAATGAATTTAAAAAAATATTTCATAAAGTAGCAAGTTTGTATTTGAGAACAGCCTTAAATCTGGAAAAGCATGTAACGTAAATAAAACTAGTTCGCTAGTAAAAAGACCAGGAACAAACAAATCAACAGGAGATTATTTTTTTAGTATTACTACTGGGCATCTTTAAAAGACCCTTCCAAAACCGAAAATCAATAATCTTGCTTGACATTGCCATTCACAAAAAAAAAAAAAAAAAAAAAAAATCAGTTCGTCCATTTGCTGATTTGGCGATAATGTTTAATGTAATTGCGCACTAATATACCTCCTTAGTCTTGGCATCATTTGTGGAAGAGAGTTAAATATTCTTTAAATTAATTAAACTACTTCTAGATCTTGCCAATTGAGCATATTATACGTATTCAATTATCCACTAAAACATATATGGAACTGTTTTTCAGTCATTTGAAAATAGATTTTGTGGTCTCAAGTAATTTTGATTGCAGAACTGAGAGGCATATGGGCCTAACGAGAAAACAAATTCGTTGCGCGCCAGAAAATAAAACAAATTTATCTCAAAAAGAAAGAAACAGTCTAAAGAAACAGTCTTTTTTTTAAATTTCACTGCGATCACTTCGGAAGGGAATGAAGCTGTTACCCCATAACCCCCACCCCTTGTGTACTAATATGGAACTAAATAAAATAGATTGGGTTGTCCATTGCATGACAGAAAAAATAATTCTAATTTTATCTCAAACATAAAGAGAAAAATCGGCACTTTTTTCATTCCATGTTTGACCATTTTGGGAGGTGGGTGGTCTGTGCCCCATCACCCCCTTCCCCCTCTTTGGATATGCTGTCGTGTTACTCTGTACTAATATGGGAGCAAAGAGAATAAAGTGGGTAGTCTGTTGTATAAAAAAAAATACCAATTTATCTCAAAGAAGAAAAAAACAGCATTATTTTCATGAAATGTTCGACTATTTTGGGAAGAGGGGGCCCTCTGTAACCCCATCAGCCCCTTCCCCTTTTAAGATACGATCTGATGTCAATGTGAACTAATATGGAGCTAAAAAGAAGAGAGTGGGTAGTCTGTTATATAACCAAAAAAAATTACAAATTCATCTCAAAGGAGCAGAAAACAGCACTTTTTTCATGAGATTTTCGACTATTTCGGGAAGGGGGGCTGTAACCCATCACCCCCCTTTTCCTTTTTAGGTAGGCTCTGATGTCATTGTGGACTAATATGGGGTTAAAAAGAAGTGAGTGGGTAGTCTATTGTATGACAAAAAAAATAATACAAATTTATCTCAAAGAAGAAAAAAACAGCACTATTTTCATGAGATTTTCGACTATTTCGGGAAGGGGGGCTGTAACCCATCACCCCCCTTTTCCTTTTTAGGTAGGCTCTGATGTCATTGTGGACTAATATGGGGTTAAAAAGAAGTGAGTGGGTAGTCTATTGTATGACAAAAAAAATAATACAAATTTATCTCAAAGAAGAAAAAAACAGCACTATTTTCATGAGATGTTCAACTATTTGGGGAGGGGGGAGCTGTAACCCCATCAGCCCCCTTTTCCTTTTTAGGTATGCTCTGATGGCAATGTGGACTAATATGGGACTAAAAAGAAGAGAGTGGATAGTCTGTTCTCGGACAAAAAAAAATATCTCAAAGAAGAAAAAAACAGCACTATTTTCATGAGATGTTCAACTATTTTAGGAAGGGGGGGGCTGTAACACAAACAGCCCTTCCCCTTTTTAGGTATGCTCTGATGTCAATGTGGACTAATATGGGACTAAAAAAAAGAGAGTGAATAGTCTGTTGTATAATAAAAAAATACAAATTTATCTCAAAGAAAAAAAACAGCACTATTTTCATGAGATGTTCAACTATTTTAGGAAGGGGGGGGCTGTAACACAAACAGCCCCTTCCCCTTTTTAGGTATGCTCTGATGTCAATGTGGACTAATATGGGACTAAAAAAAAAGAGAGTGAATAGTCTGTTGTATAATAAAAAAATACAAATTTATCTCAAAGAAAAAAAAACAGCACTATTTTCATGAGATGTTCAACTATTTCAGGAAGAGGGGGGGGGGGGCTGTAACCCCATAAAGGAAAAAACAGCACTATTTTCAAGAGATGTTCGACTATTTCGGGAAGAGGGGGGGCTGTAACCCCATAAAGAAAAAACAGCACTATTTTCATGAGATGTCCGACTATTTCGGAAGAGGGGGGCTGTAAACCCATCAGCCCCCTTCTCCTTTTAAGGTATGCTCTGATGTCAATGTGGACTAATATGGGTTTAAAAAGAAGAGAGTTGGTAGTCTATTGTATGACAAAATATATATATATACAAATTTATCTCAAAGAAGGAAAAAACAGCACTTTTTTCATGAGATACTCGACTATTTCGGGAAGAGGGGCTGTAAAACCATCAGCCCCATTCCTCTTTTTAGATATTCTCTGATGTCAATGTGAATTAATATGAGGTTAAAAAGAAGATAGTGAATAGTCTGTTGTATAACAAAAAAAAAATACAAATTTATCTCAAAGAAGAAAAAAAAAGCACTATTTTCATGAGATGTTCAACTATTTCGGGAAAAGGGGGGGGGGGGGGCTGTAACCCCATAAAGAAAAAAACGGCACTATTTTCATGAGATGTTCGACTATTTCGGGAAGAGGGGGGGGGCTGTAACCCCATAAAGAAAAAAACAGCATAATTTTCATCAAATGTCCGACTTTCGGAAGAGGGGGGCTGTAACCCCATCAGCCCCCTTCTCCTTTTTAGGTATGCTCTGATGTCAATGTGGACTAATATGGGTTTAAAAAGAAGAGAGTGGGTAGTCTATTGTCTGACAAAAATATATATATATATATATATATATACAAATTTATCTCAAAGAAAGAAAAAACAGCACTTTTTTCATGAGATACTCGAATATTTCGGGAAGAGGGGGCTGTAAACCCATCTGCCCCATTCCTCTTTTTAGATATGCTCTGATGTCAATGTGAACTAATATGGGGTTAAAAAGAAGAGAATGGGTAGTCTGTTGTATAACCAAAAAGAAATTACAAATTTATCTGAAAAAAGAAGAAAACAGCACTTTTTTCATGAGATTTTCGACTATTTCGGACGGGGGGGGGGGGGGAGGGGCTGTAACCCCATTAGCCTCCTTACCATGTTTATGCTGTGATGTCAATGCGGACTAATATGGACTAACGAGAATGGCTAATCTGCTGTCGGAAAAAAAAATTAGAAATTTATCTAAAAAAGAAAGAAAAAAGCACTTTTTTCATTTTACTCTTGACAATTTCGGGGGGGGCTGTAGCCCCATCAGCCCACCCCCTGGATACGCCACTGGGTCTATGGCTAGAACGCAATCAATACTTATTCATGCTGCCTCCATTGGACTTAGTGGAGGTTGAGGATGAAGTAGACTTCTAATATGCATAGGGACCTTTACACACTACATAAACTCTAACCTTAACAATTTAGTTATTTTTAATGGCATCATACAGTGTTATTTAGTATTTTTAGCATAATTTATCATTGTTTACTCTAGTATTATTATTATTCATTCATTATTGTTCATTTAGTACTTAATTCTATCCATTATTATTATTTACTTCAGCATCTTACAGTATTATTACATGGTTCTATTATTGCTCAGTATCGGATAGTAGTATTTAGTACTTCTTAGTAGGATTGGTAAATTGTATTTTCAGAACTTGTATTTTTGAAATCTTGTATTTTTAGAACTTGTATTTCAGAATTACATTGTATAATTATTGCTCAATATCACTACGTATAATTTAGTAATGCTCAATATAATTAGCAAGGGCGCCCATATGATTAAATTTAAGGGGGGGCTGAGAAAAATTTCAACTTCCACCAAATCTATCATACATTTTAGTAAATATTTAAGGTACTTTGCGTTTTTTACTATCGTTTGACAAAAATTGAAGTTTTCCCGCGATCTTTAACGAAATTTGCATTTTTTCGCGATCTTTCGGCGAAATTTGTGTTTTTTTCACAAATATTTGACTAAATTTACGTTTTTTCGGCGATTCTTTAACGAAATTTGAGTTTTTCTCGCGATTCTTTGACGAAATTTCTTTTGTTTTTCGCAATTCTTCGACGAAATTCGAGTTTTTTCCCCCGCAATCTTTTGACGAAATTTGCAGTTTTTCGCGCTCCTTTGACGAAATTTGCGCTTTTCTCTACGAATCTTTAGTGAAATTTGCGTTTTTTCTGCGATTCTTTGAAGAAATTTGCGTTTTTCCGCTATTTGATGAAATTCCATTTTTCTCGTGATCTTTGAACGAAATTCTTTTCTGCTCTCGGCGTTTTTCTGCGATTCTTTTTACAAATTTTGTTTTTTTCCCAGGATTCTTTGACGAAATTTCGTTTTTTTTCGCGATTCTTTGACGAAATTTGAGTTTTTCACCACGATCCTTTGACGAAATTGACGTTTTTTTGCGATCCTTTGAGGAAATTTGTGTTTGTTCGCGATTCTTTTACGAAATTTTCATTTTTTTTTACGATTCTTAGGCGAAATTTGCGTTTTCTCCACGATTCCTTGACGAAATTTGCGTTTTTATTGCGATCTTTTGACAAAATTCGTCTTTTCCCCTTGATCCTTTGACGAAATTGGCGATTTTTTTTGCGAACGATTGACGAAATTGGTGTTTTCTGTGACCATTTGTCAAAATTTGTGATATCCTTCCTTGATATTTTTTATGTTGGAATTTTCGAAACCAAATGCCTTAAATTTTTAGACAATGCAAAACATAATCACCTTCACCACTGGCCTGAGGGTACTGAATAAGGGGCTCACAACCACAGTAGACAAAGTCCATTTTGAAAAGAAATGACATAGTCCATTGAGAAGATGCATAAAATCTGTTTTATCCACTCCCACAGTAAACATAGTCTGTAAACAGATGAATATACTATTTTTCTTTTCTATTTACACCAATATTAAAAAAAAAAAAAAAAAAACAGATTTTGTCGTATTTTTCTCTTGTATTCTCACCACAGTCTTTGCTTTTGCACAAATCAAACCATGTTCTTGCTTCCGACTCCAAATTCTCAATATTATAAAAATGAGATAGCTCCTTGATTTCTTTGACAAAAACATTTTTTTTCCATATTTTTCATTATATTGGGATGAAGTAAAATTGCTTTGAATGACGTTTCATTTCGATTCAAAAACCTTGACTCAAGGGATATAATTAAAGAGTCTAAATATGGATTTAGAAATACTGCTCTATAATATTCAAGAGGAGTGGCCATAGGAAGGTTCGATGGGTAAGATTATCTAGTAGACGTTCTATACATTTTGATATCAATTTCTTACAATTACAATTCTCCATTATCTCCATGAAAATTTCTGAAAATTCTTCTTCTGATTCCATTCTGTGCATAAGAAAAATCTCAAGAAGTTCCATCTTTATGTTCTGATAAACCGAATGCAAATCTTAATCTACAGATTGTAATTTGTTTACAACTGGCTCCAGATAGAAAAAATGTCGAGAAATTATTTTGAGATATACAATAAACTTTATAGGACATTGCAGCAACTAAATGAATGGTTTGTGTGCATGTTTCTTGGTTCGTACTATTGTCTAGAGAAAGAGTACAGAGATTTTCTTTAACAGTGGCAAAATGATTAGAAAAATATAGTGTGGACTTATACTTTTCTGACCACATTGTTTCACATAGACCAGGAAAGTGTGATTTACAAGAATTATAAGGTTTCAGGTCGACGAAAATTATTTTGTCTTGTTCTGTAGACTTAAGATAGAATTTTCGAGTTCAGGCTGCGTACAATCTGACACATTCAGGATTCTAATATTTATTAGATTCGGGAAAAAGAATTTTTCAATTAAAAATTGCACTGTACCGTTCACATCTTATTATTAAATCTCTCTCTAATTTCTCAGCGTTTTGTTCATGCAAAATTAGTTTTACCTGTGAAAATGAATCCTGTCTATAACAAAATCTTTCCTTATGCAGAAAAAGTGTTATCGTCTTGTAGGAAAAAAACAGAGGCAGATTAACCACCTACCAGGCCCCTAGGCTTAACATATTGGAGGCCCCCCTCCTGCTCTATATGTATATACATTGATATATAACACACATATATATACAAACATACACACGCACGCACACACACACACACACACACATATACATATATATACATAATACATATTTTTTTAGGACAAAAATAAAGGTTACAAACTTAGCGCCGGGCCCTTAGTTTGTCGGGCCCCTAGGCTTCAGCCTACTCAGCCTATTTGGTAATCCACCTCTGGAAAAAAACCACACAGTAACATCAGCTAAGGTAAAAATCGTCTAAAACGGAATTTGTTTCCTATCTTATGCTTTTCCTCTTTGTAAGAAGCAGACTATTTGAAAGGACTAATTAAAAACTTATAAAAACAGAACCTGTCTAAAGCAGAATCCAGCTTTAAAAGAAAAAAATTATGGTTATGACAAAATGAATTCCCAACAATTATACCTGCTAAGACGGAAACCTGACTAAAACGGAAATTTCTTCCGGTGCCTTCTGATGTTGTCGAGGCAGATTTTATTATAATTTGTTTTTACAAGATAAAGTTAAAATTTTCATATATTGCAACTGATTTATATTTAAAAAAATGACAAAACCAAAATCTAGGGGGGGGGGGGCTCAAGACCCACCTTGCCCCCCCATATGGGCGCCCTTGATAATTAGGTAATAAACCTGCCGGGCGGGGCTAGTTGAGCTTAAGCCGAAAGGTAGGCTACCCTACCCGGTTTGACCTTCACTTTGACCGTAATGTAACAAAATAGTTTTGAGTGTCCCTGTAATCAAATTATAATAGCTACTTACTCTATACTCTATAGAAAACAAGTTGCCGTTTATCTCAGTGATGATATTAATTTTGTTATGATTGAAACAGTGCAACATTATTGAAATGCACTGAAAACGTTTTTTCCCCATTGACCGTAATGTATCCGAATAATTTTGATTGTCCTGTAAACTAACCATATATGCTACAAACTTCATTTTTAATACCGAACATATTATGGTCAACCTAAATAACATATATTAATTATGTGGCAATCCGAATGTATTTACGCAAGTTAGAATGCGGACAGACAAACTAACCGAATTCATAAACTTTTTCAACTAGGGTGAAACACCTAGTTATTGACACCTGACTAGTAACTGGCTCTTCAGCAGAAATTTAACTCAAATAAGCATTTTCCTGTAAAATTCTTCAAAGTAATGTCATCTAGTAGTAACTTATTACTAACTTATTTTTCAGTTATTGGTTTTTCAAAAAAAAAAAAAAAAAAAAAAAAAAAAAGGGATAGTGTCAGTTACTGGAGATGGTGACCATATTTATGACAAAGTATAATTTATAATAATAAAAAGTATAATTTTTCAAAATGTTGTTAACAATAATTTTTTAATGTATCTTTACTATATTTTCAAAAACAAAGATAATTATAAAATATATTTAAAACTTTGTAATATTGATTTGAACAAGAACACATCCTTAATGTGTCAGTTACTATGGGGTTTCACACTATGTTGGAAAGTGTTAAAAATGGGGTATGGAGGCCCTAATTTTCAAATATTTTGGAGGCCATCTTAAATTTTCGAAGAGACGACCGGATTTCATCCAACTCTTTAGTAATCAGTTAATCAGTACTGTTTAATAATTTGGTGTATATGATAAGTTTTAAACTACCCTAAAAAATACAAATATTCAATTTAAATTTTAAAAGTTTAATCTAAGACAAGATTTTCTTACCACATTTAACATTTTTGCTTTTAATCTAGTAATCGGTACTGAAATAGTATAATTATATGCATTATGATCTTGAGTATTTGAACTAACTATATAAAAATATTTTTGTTTATGATTGCTACGTTATCACATTTTGAAATACATTTTTTGCTTGTTTATTGGAATTCATACTGACAAAACATAATTTTAAATATTATGATCATGATTATTTGAATTAAGACTGTCGTCAAATCGACAGCAGCTACATTCTGTCACATTTCTGAATTGCTTTTGAACGCTTTTAATTCAATAAGTATTTCATTAATCGAAAAATGGAAAACACCATTCGCTTCCAATTCGCTTCAATAGTCAGGTCTGCAATTGTCATGCTTTTGAGTTTAAAAATGAGTCCATAAATTTGTCAGAAAGTTTCGCGTTATTTGAATGGAGTCTAATTATTTTTTGAAAACTGTCTGATTTCTGTTTATTATTGCTATGTTAGCACATTACAAAAAAAAAAAAAAAAAAAAAAATTGTTTGTTGAAATCCATGTTGGCTAAAAATAACTTTAAACATTATGACCACGAATACTTGAACTAATTATAAAAAGATTTCTGTTTATTATTACTATGTTAGCACATCTTGAAAAAAAAAAAAAATCTTTTTTCGAATCCACACTGACAATGCTTAGTTTGAAACATTTTAATCATGAGTATTTGAATTAATTTGAAAAGGATTTATGTTTATAATTTCTGTATTAGCATATTTTAAAAGTATTTTTGCTTGTGCAATGTAATCCTTACCTGCTAAATCAAAATTAAAAATGTTGTGATACCGTAAAATTATAAAAGAATTTCACTTTCATATTAAAATTTAATGTAATTTGTGGTCAAGTTTCAAAAGCTTAGATTCCACAACTGACGTCTTCGAAGGCAACAATATGTTTATTGTAGACAGCCACATTTTTCAATTGAAGGTATTTCAGAATATCCTTAGTGACTGCATATTTCAAAACATGTGTTTTGCAGATAAGAAAGGGGGCGATTAATTGCAGGTGCTACAAGTAACAATGTGCACGAAAGGTTCCAGGAATTTAAAGAAAATTTTCGCCCTGGGGGTAGGGCTAAGAACCAATGAATGGGACGTGTGCTAGCGTTGTCCACTGACATTGAGATCCTGTTGAAAGTAAGTTGGCCCTCATTGTTCTGTAATCCTTTTGTAAATCTGTTTATTGCTGTAAATAGTGGATACCTACCTATATTACTCACTTCTACTAAAAGTTTAAAACTTGTGTGTCGCGATTTTTGCAGTTTGTTTTCAACTTTCATCAGTGTTGGATATTCAGCAAGAGTTTATCTGTGTAAGTTTCAACTCTACGAAGTCGTCTCTTCTTCAGTAAATTATTTCTAAAGGTGAGTTCTGTTAGTTTCATTGTATAAAATTACTAGAGATTTGTAGGATCTTTTAAAAAATCGTTAAATTAATTTTCAAAATTTTTTTAAGTAATTTTATGTGCTTAGGAAAATTGTTTAATATCATTGTTTTCATAGCAAAGTAATAATATTTGACAATATACAAGCTTTTATATTGGCTATTTTTACTCATTATACTTTTGACCATCTAATCTTAAAACTGTTTAACAATAATTCATTTTGTCCTTATATATATATATATATTTCAAATGTTAAGCCTGATTACAATTGAACCCTGTCACTTATTTGCGAGAAATTATTTATTAAAGTTAGACAGGTGGCTGCCCAATATTTTACTTTATTTCATGCCATCATAGTTATTTAAAACTTGATTTAAATGCAGTTATAGAAAAATGAATTCTTACATATTTTTAACTACATTTTTCATTTAAAAAAAATGAATTTATATTTACGTTGGATTTGTTGTAATAGAAGTCTTTGGCCATTTATCATTTAATTTTGCGAAATTTAACTAAGGAATTTCAAAATTCTCTTTCTTTTTCTAATAAATCAACATGTTTGTAATTCAAATACTATCAATTTTTCTGTGACGATTTCTATAACTGAATAATTTAAAAATTCATTCAAGTTAATACTTTTAAGATAAATATACTTAAATTTTATTAATTTAAATTTTTGAATTTTAAATATTTTAGACGCTTGTTATTTTTAAGGGATCCTCATTTATGATTTAATATATCCTGTTTTTAAAATTGTTATACCAAATTAATCATATATTGTTAAATATGCAAGAAATTTCACATGTGTTACCGTTGAAAATTAATTGTTTTCTAAAATTTAACTTGAATATATTAAGTTAATTAAATATTCGTTGGTTAAAATTATACCGAAAACCTAAAACTTTATTAAATAAATTTTTTTTATTTCATCAATTTTTAAGTAATTTTATCTGGATATTGATAGAAAAAATTTTTATTAAAAGAAATTTAAATTGGCATTAAAAATTTTATGATTTACTTATGTTCAGAGCATACAGCTGTTTGTTTGTTTGAATATTTCCTGCTTTTTAGACTTTTTAAAAATTCCTATCTACTTCAGAAAAATAAAAATATTATTTTTTTTTCTTTAATATTTTCTTTTAAAAGTTATGATTTATAGTTAATAAAAATACTTGAAGTTGTTCATTGTTTAAAATTTCCAGATTTTTCTAAGATCTTTTAAAAATTTCTTAAATTATTATTTTTTTAATTTTTAACTAATTTTATCTCGTAGTGGTACGAAGCTGCAATACTTAGCCAATTTTAGTATGATTGTTTTATAGCTAACTAATAATATTTGGCTATATGCATATTTTTATACTGGCTATGTTTTACTCATTATACTTTGAATTTAAAAAAATAAAACTTTTTAATAATAATACATTTTGTACTAACTATTTTCTTTTAAAAATTTTAAGCCTGATTGCGAAGGACCATGTCAATTACTTGCTAGAAATTATTTATGAAAGTTAAAAAGGTGACTACTAAATATTTTGCTTTATTTCATGAAATCATAGTTCTTTAAAACTTGTTTTTAATGCAGTGAAAGAAAAATGAATTTTCAAATACTTTTAACCACATTTTTCATTAAAAAAATGAAGTTATATGTATTGTATAAAAAGTATTTGGCCTCTTATGATTTAATTTTGTTAAATTTAATTAAACATTATATTAAACGTTAGCATCCATTATCTTTTTCTTATTTTTCTTTTCTTTTCTTTATTTATTTTTATTTTTTTTCAAATTATCCATTTGCAGTATATTTTTAAGTTAAGCATTATTACTCTTGGTTTTGAATGAAGAAAAGAGAGAAAAACATGTGTTGTCGTAAGACTTCATAAATTTCAGGCACAATATTACAATTATCGTAATTTCGTTTTCAAAATATGTACTTCGTAGGTATTTTGAATGTTCGACAAAACTGCTTAAAATACTGCAGACTTTTCAATTTACTTTTTAAATAATATTTATCGTAACTTGTGATTTTTACACTTTTCTTCTTTCTGTTAAAATGAGAAAGGAATTTAAAATTTATCTTCATTTTTCTAATAAATCAACATGCTTGTAATTCAATAACTATGAATAGTTCTATGCAGATTTCTGTAACTGAAATATTTTCAAATTCATTCAAGTTAATTTCAAATATATTTAAGAAAAATATATTTAAATTTTATTAATTTTTTAATTTTAAATATTTAATACATTTGTTATTTTTAAGTGATCATCACTTATGATTTAATATATCCTATTTTGAAAACTGTTATACGGAATTAAACATAGATTGTTAAATGTAAAAGTAATTTCCTATATGTGATCTTCAAAAATTAATTGTATTCTAAAATTTAACTTGAATATTAAGTTAATTAAATGTTTGTTGGTTAAAATTATTACGAAAACATAGAACTTTAATAATGAATTTATCTTATTTCATAAATTTTTAAGTCATTTTATCTAGATATTGATAGAAAATTTTTTATTAAAAGAAATTTATTAAATTTTTGATTTACTTATGTTCAGATCATACGGTTGTTTGTTCGTTTGAATATTTCCGGCTTTTTAGACTTCTTAAAAATTCCTATCTACTTCAGAAAAAAAAAATAATTATTATTTTTTATTTTAATATTATCTTTTGAACGCTATAATTTATAGTTCATAAATACTTGAAGTTGTTCATTCTTTAAAATTTTTAGAGATATATAAAATCTTTTTAAAATTTCTTAAATTATTATTATTTTTTTTTTTATCTCGTTGGTGGTACGAAGCTTCATTAGTTAGCCAATTTTAGCATGATTTTTTTTTATATAGCTAACTAATAATAATTGACTATATGTATGTTTTTATATTGGCTATGTTTTACTCATTATAATTTGAATTAAAAAATAAATAAAACTTTTTAATAATAATACATTTTGTACCTACCATTTTCTTTTGAAAAATTTAAGCCTGATTACAAACGACCTTGCTAGAAATTATTTATGAAAAATAGAAAGGTGGCTGTTAAATATTTTACTTTATTTCATGCGATCATAGTTCTTTAAAAACTGATTTTAATGCAGTTATAGAAAAATGAATTTTTTCATATTTTCAACCACATTTTTCATAAAAAATTTAAGTTAAATTTACGTTATATTTGTGTAATAAAAAACACTGCCCTTTTCTGATTTAATTTTGTAAAATTTAATTAAATATTATATTAAACGTTAGCATCTATTTTCTTTCTTTCTTTCTTTCTTTTTTTTTTAATCTTTCAAATTATCCATTTGCAGTATATTCTTAAGTTAAGCATTATAATTCTTGGTTTTGAATGAAGAAAAGAAAGAAAAACATGTGTTGTCGTAAGACTTCATAAATTTCAGGCACAATATTACAATTATCGTAATTTCGTTTTCAAAATATGTACATCGTATGTATTTTGAATGTTCGACAAAATTGCTTAAAATATTTTAGAATTTTCAATTTACTTTTTAACTAATACTTATCGAAACTTGTGATTTTGACAATTTTCTTCTTTCTGTTAAAATGAGAAAGAAATCTCACATTTCTCTTTATTTTTCTAATAAAGCAACATGTTTGTAATTCAATAACTATGAATTTTGCTATGCCGATTTCTGTTACTGAATTATCTTCAAATTCATTCAAGTTAATTTCCAATATTTTTGAGATAAATATTTTTAAAATTTTTAAATTAATTTTTAAATACTTTATACTTTTGTTGTTTTTAAGTGATCATTATATATGATTTAATATAACCTGTTTTTAAAACTGTTATACAGAATTAGTAATATATTGTTAAATGTACAAGTAATTTCCTATGTGTTATCTTCAAAAATTAATTGTATTCTAAAATTTAACTTGAATATTAAGTTAATTAAATGTTTGTTCGTTAAAATTATTTCGAAAACCTAGAATTTTATTAATGAATTTCTCTTATTTCATAAATTTTTAAGTCATTTTCTCTGGATATTGATAGAAATTTTTTTATTAAAAGAAATTTATTAAATTTTTTGATTTACTTATGTTTAGATCATACAGTTGTTTGTTCGTTTGACTATTTCCGGCTTTTTAGACTTCTTAAAAATTAATATCTACTTCAGAAAATAAGAAAATAATAATAATTATTATTTTTTTATTTTAATATTATCTTTTGAACGCTATAATGTATAGTTCATAAATACTTGAAGTTGTTCATTCTTTAAAATTTTTAGAGATATCTAAAATCTTTTTAAAATTTGTTAAAGTATTATTATTTTTTTTTATTTTATCTCGTTGGTGGTACGAAGCTTCATTACTTAGCCAATTTTAGCATGATTTTTTTTTTTTTTTATATAGCTAACTAATAATAATTGACTATATGTATGTTTTTATACTGGCTATGTTTTACTCATTATACTTTGAATTAAAAAAAAATTAAAACTTTTTAATAATAATACATTTTGTACCTACCATTTACTTTTGAAAAATTTAAGCCTGGTTACGAACGACCATGCCACTTACTTGCTAGAAATTATTTATGAAAAATAGAAAGGTGGCTTGTAAATATTTTACTTTATTTCATCCAATCATAGTTCTTTAAAAATTGATTTTAATGCAGTTATAGAAAAATGAATTTTTTCATATTTTCAACCACATTTTTCATAAAAATATTAAGTTATATTTACGTTATATTTGTTGTAATAAAAACTTTTGCCCTTTTATGATTTAATTTTGTTATTATTTCGCAATATTTCAATTATCGTAATTTTGTTTTCAAAATATGTACTTCGTAGGTATTTTAAATGTTCGACAAAAGGGCTTAAAATAATGCAGACTTTTCTATTTACTTTTTAACTAATACTTATCCTAACTTGTGATTTTTACACTTTTCTTCTTTCTGTTAAAAATAGAAAGGAATTTCAAATTTCTCTTTCTTTTTCTAATAAATGAATATGTTTGTAATTCAATAATTATGAAATTTTTCAATTTTAAATATTTTATACATTTGTTATTTTTAAGTGAACCTTATTTATGATTTAATATATCCTGTTTTTAAAACAGTTATACCGAATTAATCATAGATTGTTAAATATGCAAGTAATTTCCTATGTGTTACCTTTAAAAATTAATTTTATTCTAAAATTTAACTTGAATATATTAAGTTAATTAAATGTTAGTTGGTTAAAATTATTCTGAAAACCTAGAAATTTATTGAACGAATTTCTTTTATTCCATAAATTTTTAAGTCATTTTATGTGGATATTGGTTGAAAATTATTTATTAAAAGAAATTTATTAAATTTTATGATTTACTTATGTTCAGAGCATACGGTTGTTTGTTCGTTTGAATATTTCTGGCTTTTTATACTTCTTAAAAGTTCCTATCTACTTCGGAAATGAAAAAAAAAAAACATTTTTTTTTTTAATATTATATTTTTCACGTAATGATTTATAGTTCATAAATACTTGAACAACTGATCATTGTTTTAAATTACTAGAGATTTCTAGGATCTTTCTATTAATTCTTAAATTTTAAGTAACTTTATCTCGTTGGTAGGTACGAAGCTGCATTACTTAAAGAATTTTACTATTATTGTTTTTATAATTAAGTAATTAATCTTTGATTATATGCAAGTTTTTTTACTGGCTAATTTTTACTCATTATACTTTTAATCATCTATACTTAAAACCATTTAACAATAATTAATTTTGTACTTATCATTTTTTTTTTTTTTCAAATGTCTGATTACAATTGACCCTGTCACTTATTTGTTAGAAATTATTTATTAAAGTTATACAGGTGGCTTTTCAATATTCAATTTTTTTTATGCAATTATGGTTCTTTAAAACTTAATTTAAATGCATTATAGAAAAATGAATTTTTACTTATTTTTAACCACATTTTTCAGAAAATATTTAAACTTTAATTATGTTTTCTTATTTGTAATAAAAGTCTTATCATTTAATAAATAATAAAGCCATTTATCATTTAATTTTGTTACGTTGAATTAAATATTATATTAACCGTAAGTGTTAGGGGGACTGCATAAATTTCAATTGAAATATCTCACTTATTTTACATAGCGCTTTCGAGTGCGTGATAGCAATGCTGAATATATTATGTGTTTTTTAAATTTATTTTTTGAATAGTAACTAATGGTGACTTGTAATTTTTACAGTTTTCATTTTTCGGGAAAAACAATCAATGATTTTCAATTTATTTTCTTTCTTTTATTAATTAATAGATTATGTTCACCGAATAATTTTTATATCTGAAATTATGAAATTAGTAGGCATTACTGTAAAAAGGATTTGAAATCTAATAGCGTTTCACGTTTTCTTATAAATGCGTAACATCTTGTTTTATAAGAAATCGTTTCCCCTGGCCGATTTTCCGGCGATTGTCAAGTCCGAAATATCAACATCTTACACCCATTTTGATTATATTTAATTAAAAAAAAAAACTCTTTGTTTTTATAGAAAATGGGGAAGCACGTTTTGATTATGACTATCTGTAAATGTAATGCGTTTATGAATAAAAATGACATTGGTAATGTGTAAGAAAGTAGCCCTTTTGAACTTGAGAACATCCTTAATATTGGAATTTTAGTTTATTAAATATTCATTTATACATTTTATTATTGCAATCATAGGTTCTTTATAGTAAAATTTATTTTTTACCATTTGCTTTATATATAAAATTTGCTTCACTATATTTGAATTTCTTACAACTGCTATAGCAGGGACAGCTGTAGCAGGGGTCCAAGAAAGATTTGGACCTTATTTAGGACCTTCACAAAAATCCATTTAATAAAACAGGCCCTTTTATAAAATTCCTTTTAATAAAACAGCGTCCTTCACAAAATTCGTCTTGATAAAGAAGGACCCCTTCATAAAATTCCATTCCATAAAAAACACACGCTCCATTAATTTTTATTTTGTTAGGTTTTAAAATGTGTAATTTTTTTTTTTTTTTTTTTTTTTTTTTTTTTAACGAAAATGGTTAATGAGAAATTTTCCCAGTTCTCGGAAATCAGATCATTACAAAAAACTGCATTCTTGTGCTTTTCGGATTTACTAAATTATAATGAAGAGGGAAAAGCTGACAAATACCATTTTTTTTCATATACCGTTCGAAATGCTATTTCACAAGTACAAATACATAAGTACCTACAAATTGGTGACGGTGATTTTACTTTAATATATGTTAACAACTGTGATAAAATTGCTTCCCAAATAACGTAGGCAGAGATTAAATAAACAGACAAATATAATTTTAAAGTTTACAAACAAAATTTAAAAATTTCAAGTCACAAAGCATTTTTAAAGTGTTTTCTAATTACATTTACATAAATGAGATATTTTAATAATGCCTCTGTAAATGTAACACACTAATAATGTTTCAATTCACATTAATAATGTTTCAATGTGTTCAAGTAGATTACTTACCTTTTAAAGTCAACTGCACATGTATTATCGTATGTGCATACTTTTTATTATAGTATTTCATAGATTTATGTATTTAATTTTGTATAGGGACCCCATTCATGATGATGAAATTTCATTTCAAATCAAGCATTCAGTTTTAAAGATAGACATTTTCAGATTTTTCTAATGATCATTTTGCAACAAAATGAAAAAATTGTAACCAACTCATTACGTCTACAGGGGTCGTATAGAAATTTAAATGTGTAACATTTTGAAAAAATTCGGCAGGCCTATTTGATTAACATAATCTTATTTCCTACCTTATTTAGAGAACGTTTGCAGTTTATATTGTCAACGTATCTACAACTGGTAAAAAAGCTAAAGCGCATTTCAACATTGGGACACTCTTTATACATATCAGGGAAATGTTCAACAGCAATACTTTTTGCATTATTCAAAATTCGGTTTTCTCCATCATTAAATGAACGCCAATCTTTTAAAAAATTGTTTCTTTATTATCATCATTTTTAGACACTTTTATTTAACTTAAATAGGTTCACGTACTGTAAATAGGGATGTTTTGTAACGGGTTTTTCAATCATTTCCTGATGTTCTGGAATATTTAAAGTTATATATGCACAGACGTGACTTAGGTAACAATACATTTTAATATTTTTAGAACTTAATTATAAATTAATGTTAAGGCATCTTTACGCTAGTCTTGTGCAGGTAATCATTCACCCAATATTCTTTGTTGTTATACTATATATACCAGTTACGATAACAATGCAGTTAATGAATTATTTTAAACACTAAATTGTAGAAAATGAAATATAAATAAAACAATAAAGAATGTAATAGATCATTTAAAAAATATATACGCTTTTATCAATTTATACTTGAATATTAATTAAAATATGACTATGCATTGAGAAAATGATTTAGAAAACAGATAGTTTAAAGAATGCTTTTTCTTCTTCCATATTGCTACATTTTTATATCTATGTGCATTTTCGAAAATCAGTGGCAGCAAAAGGAACTTTGTTTTTATAAATGCTTCTTTAAATCTCATGTAATTATGTTGGTTTCTGAACATAAAGAATGGCTTTCGAAGACTTGGAATCCTCGGAAGTGGTTATTTTTCTAATTTCAAAAATAACTGACTTTTTTTTTTTTTTTTAATTGTAGAAGTAAGGCACCCTTTCAGTCGCTCTAAGAAAATGTTAATATATTAAACCCAAAAACACCTTAAATTAGTTCTTCAAAAAAAAAAAAAAAAAAAAATCCTCTCAAGAATGCCAAAAATTTCTGATTAATTGCATGACACTTGCATGTTTAATTAATAAAGTAATTTTAAATCGAACGGGTTTCATTTTTCGAAAACGAATTCAAGGATTTGTTTAGGAAAAAATTGGGTACTTTAAAGGACTCTTCGCAATTATTTTTACATTTCTAAATAGGAATCTTGACAAAACTTTTCACTTTAAGACAGGATCCTTCACAAAATTCTTTGTCATAAAACAGAACTTTTCACAAAATTTTTCACTCTCCAAACTGTACCTTTCACAAACTGAATCATTAAACAGTAAAATCTGACTGTCACTTTTACATATATTAAAATATACCTATTTTCTTTATATATCTTCTTAAAAATGTGTAAACATGAACCTGATTGAGAAAATCATTTCAAATTCACAAAATTATGACTATAGATTTTTCACAAATGTGAAAAGTTGTTCACAAATTCACAAAAGCAGGACACTGGGAGGAAAGTTTTTACAGACCCCTGGAATTATAACTTCAGTTTATATAGTTGTTTCAGTGTGGCAGTAATTTCCTTTCCAGCGCAGGCACCACCAGTGGCTGAGAGGTTGTGCTCTCAAAGCTGGTAGACGGGAGGTTCTGTTTTCAAACATCTGTCGTACTCGTCGACCTCACCGTTCGGAGTTTTCCGTAGTTTTCTTCTAACCTTGCCATAAATACGGGTTAGATTTCCTTAGAAAGTCCCCCACGTATGGCACTTCTCCCTAGGGACTATATCACTTGTGTAGATGATCGGCCGTTATGCAATCAACCAACCAACCTTTCCAGTGCTCTCGCGTCCAAAAATTTGGTCTAAACGCCAACATTAACAGCATTTTTTGAAAGATGTTCTGCCTTTACGAGAAAATGGTAAAAACTGTCCGATTACATAGATTTTGAATAAGAATACTTAACAATTTTATGCGTTTGAGAACAAAAGCTAGTTAAAAGAAATGTGTCAGGAAGTAGCCAGTTTGGATTGGAGAACAGCTATGCAACATTTAAATTCATTATTGAATTTTTTACGTCGGTGTACCTCCACGCGAACCTCCCCGACAGAAAGCACATAATTTTCTTTCCCCACTCCCTATAAACGACATTAAACTAAATTTTACAATCTCAATGAACTTTCCCAAAATATTTTTTGATACTTTTGAAACAAGGCGAAGAATAGACAATTTTGAAGCCTGTTTCAAACTTTGTTAATAGTAAATATTTTGGTCAAAAGAAAATCAGCTGTTTAAATTTGTTCCAATCATAGGAATTAGCAAAGAGTAGCAGATTACTTGCATTTCAATAAAACAAAATAAATCAGAAATCAAGGTATTCACTTTCGTTTTCTGTTATAGGGCCATTTGGTCTCAAGCGGAGAGTACAATAAGAAAATATATTAAAAGTATGCATGTTAACATATTTATAAAATTATTAAATGCACAATTTTTGAACGAAAAATATCGAATTATTTTAATTTGATCTAATCATAAAAATACACAATGAAAAAAAAAGAATTTGTAAGATTAGTTAGTTATGTATAATAATAATTCCAATAAAACAAATAATTCTGAATTTAAGAAATTGTTCCTGGTTTTATAATAGATCCATCTGGACTCAGGCGGGGCATATAACAATGAAATGTGTTTAAAATATAAATTTAAGTACAGTCAAACCTCGTTAACATGAACACTCTTAACGTGAATTACTTTTAACATAAATTGTTTTCATAGTCCCCTATAAGAACGAGTACAAAGATTTGATACTGATAACATGAATTACTGTTAACATAAAAAAAATTTTGATTCCCCTTGAGGTTCATGTTAACGAGGTTCGACTGTATTATGAATTTATTGCATGCATTTTTTAAAGAAAAACTATCTAATTGCGTAAATTTGTTTTAACGGTAAAAATTCACAGTAAAAATAAAGAAAATTTAACATTAGATACATTCGGGAAAACATGGTAATCTAATATTCCTTCTTGTTTAATATTGTTGAGCAGGTCCTTGGATGAAGTATAAAGTAAGGAAATATATTAAAAATGTACATGAAATGTTACAGATAATAGAACATGGTTCGTATGGGTACCAGGTACTTATTTTTTTACTTACTTTTTTCTGTCCTCTTTTGAATGCTGATATTTCTGTTAAAAAAAAAAAAAAAAAAAAAATCGCTTTTTGTAACGGCAAAATTTTCTTTGCATAAATTTTCTTTTACTATTTTCTTTCTATATGTCATTTAATTTATTAACCTTCGATTACAATAACAAAATAAATATAAAATAAGAAAAAACAAATACCGTATATACTCGTGTATAAGTCGAAGAGTTTTCGACAAAATTTGGGAGTTCAAAATGGGGGGTCGACTTATACACGAGTTAGTAAAAATAAATAAATACCAGAGTGCAATACTGTACAGGAGTCATTGGGTCTATGTTGGAGAGAAAGATAATAGCGCACGGTGGTCTTTTGACTGTGATTGACAAAAAAAGCTCAACAATAAATGCCTGTAAATTATTCTGCACCCATTTTCTCTTGGGATAGAATTTCTTTCAATAATGGGGCATTTCTTTCAACATTTCAGTCCCCTTAAAAGAGTTCAACTTGAGAATGTTTCTAGATTTCTCTCCTAAAAGTCCTACAATACAAAGAAGTACTACATTTTAGCAGTTTAAGAAGTTGTTTACCCTTGTAAATAAAGCTTGAATAGATTTTTCAAAGAATTTTTAATTTTTAAGTATCATTAAATTGATGTGAATAAAGTTCAAAATAGTTTAAAATCTTTCAGTTTTACATAATTATACAGTTTTAAATAAATACATACATAATTATACAGTTTGAATAATAATATAAAAAAAAATCTGATTAGAAACGTAAAAAAAACTAATTTAATGATTTTTTTTTTTTTAAATCTTAGATTACAAATCATTTTTCGACATTACTACCAGAAATGTGGTTCGACTTATACACAAAAATTCAATTTTTTCGAAAATTTTGTGTAAGAATTGGGGGGGTCGACCTATACACGAGTCGACTTATACACGAGTATATACGGTAATACTTATCGTAACTTGTGATTTTTACACTTTTCTTCTTTCTGTTAAAAATAGAAAGGAATTTCAAATTTCTCTTTCTTTTTCTAATAAATCAATATGTTTGCAATTCAATAACTATGAAATTTTCTAAGTGGACTTCTGTAACTGAATTATTTTCAAATTCATTCAAATTAATTTCCCATATTTTTAAAATAAACATATTTAAAGTTTATTAATTTAAATTTTTGAATTTTAAAAATTTTATACATTTGTTATTTTTAAGTGAACATCATTTATGATATAATATATCCTGTTTTTAAAACAGTTATACCGAATTAATCATAGATTGTTAAATATGCAAGTAATTTCCTATGTGTTCCCTTTGAAAATTAATTTTATTCTAAAATTTAACTTGAATATATTAAGTTAATTAAATGTTTGTTGGTTAAAATTATTCTGAAAACCTAGAAATTTATTGAATGAATTTCTTTTATTCCATAAATTTTTAAGTCATTTTATGTGGATATTGATTGAAAATTATTTATTAAGAGAAATTTATTAAATTGTATGATTTACTTATGTTCAGAGCATACGGTTGTTTGTTCGTTTGAATATTTCTGGCTTTTTATACTTCTTAAAAGTTCCTATCTACTTCGGAAATGAAAAAAAAAATCAATTGTTTTTAATATTATCTTTTTCACGTAATGATTTATAGTTCATAAATACTTGAACAACTGATCATTGTTTTAAATTACTAGAGATTTCTAGGATTAATCTATTACTAGGATCTATTAATTCTTAAATTTTAAGTAACTTTATCTCGTTGGTAGGTACGAAGCTGCATTACTTAAAGAATTTTACAATTATTGTTTTTATAGCTAAGTAATTAATCTTTGATTATATGCAAGTTTATTTACTGGATAATTTTTACTCATTATACTTTTAATCATCTATACTTAAAACCATTTAACAATAATTAATTTTGTAGTTATCATTTTTTTTTCAAATGTCTGATTACAAATGACCCTGTCACTTATTTGTTAGAAATTATTTATTAAAGTTATACAGGTGGCTACTCAATATTTTAATTTTTTATGCAATCATGGTTCTTTAAAACTTAATTTAAATGCATTATAGAAAAATGAATTTTTACTTATTTTTAACCACATTTTTCAGAAAATATTTAAACTTTAATTATGTTTTATTTTTTGTAATAAAAGTCTTATCATTTAATAAATAATAAAGCCATTTATCATTTAATTTTGTTACGTTGAATTAAATATTATATTTACCGTAAGTGTTAGGGGGACTGCATAAATTTCAATTGAAATATCTCACTTCTTTTACATAGCGCTTTCGAGTGCGTGATACCAATGCTGAATATATTCTGTGTTTTTTAAATTTATTTTTTGAATAGTAACTAATGGTGACTTGTAATTTTTACAGTTTTCATTTTTCGGGAAAAACAATC
This sequence comes from Maratus michaelseni, assembly GCA_963931845.1. Taxonomy (NCBI): domain Eukaryota; kingdom Metazoa; phylum Arthropoda; class Arachnida; order Araneae; family Salticidae; genus Maratus; species Maratus michaelseni. The sequence continues at coordinate 96,975,073 of OZ007600.1, forward strand.
AATGATTTTCAATTTATTTTCTTTCTTTTATTAATTAATAGGTTATGTTCACCGAATAATTTTTATATTTGAAATTATGAAATTAGTAGGCATTACTGTAAAAAGGATTTGAAATCTAATAGCGTTTCACGTTTTCTTATAAATGCGTAACATCTTGTTTTATAAGAAATCGTTTCCACTGGACGATCTTCCGGTGATTGTCAAGTCCGAAATATCAACATCTTACACCCATTTTGATTATATTTAATTTAAAAAAAACTCCTTGTTTTTATAGAAAATGGGGAATTACGTTTTGACTAACTTCTATTTGATTATGAATAACTGTAAATGTAATGCGTTTATGAATAAAAATGACATTGGTAATGTGTAAGAAAGTAGCCTTTTTGAACTTGAGAACATCCTTAATATTGGAATTTTTATTAAATATTCATTTATACATTTTATTATTGCAATCATAGGTTCTTTATAGTAAAATTTATTTTTTACCATTTGCTTTATATATAAAATTTGCTTCACTATGTTTGAATTTTTTACAACTGCTATAGCAGGGAAAGCTGTAGCAGGGGTACAAGAAGGATTTGGACCTTATTTAGGAGTCCTTCACAAAAAATCCATTTAATAAAACAGGCCCTTTTATAAAATTCCTTTTAATAAAACAGTGGCCTTCACAAAATTCGTCTTGATAAAGAAGGACCCCTTCATAAAATTCCATTCCATAAAAAACATACTCTCCATTAATTTTTATTTTGTTAGGTTATAAAATGTGTAATTTTTTTTTTTTTTTTTTTTTTACGAAAATGGTTAATGAGAAATTTTTCCAGTTCTCGGAAATCAGATCATTACAAAAAACTGCATTCTTGTGCTTTTAGGATTTACTAAATTATAATGAAGAGGGAAAAGCTGACAAATACCATTTTTTTCATATACTGTTCGAAATGCTATTTCATAAGTGAAAGTACAAATACATAAGTATGTACAAATTGGTGACACTGATTTTACTTTAATATATGTTAACAACTGTGATAAAATTGCTTCCCAAATAACGTAGGCAGAGATTATGTAAACGGACAAATATAATTTTAAAGTTTACAAACAAAATTTAAAAGTCACAAAGCATTTTTAAAGTGTTTTCTAATTACATTTACATAACTGAGATAATTTAATAATGCCTCTGTAAATGTTTCACACTAATAATGTTTCAATGTGTTCAAGTAGATTACTTACCTTTTAAAGTCAACTGCACATGTATTATCGTATGTGCATACCTTTATTATAGTATTTCATAGATTAATGTATTTAATTTTGTATAGGGACCCCATTCACGATGATGAAATTTCATTTCAAATCAAGCATTCAGTTTTAAAGATAGACATTTTCAGATTTTTCCAATGATCAATTTGCAACAAAATGAAAAAATTGTAACCAACTCATTACGTCTACAGGGGTCGTATAGAAATTTAAAAGTGTAACATTTTGAAAAAATTCGGCAGGCCTATTTGATTAACATAATCTTATTTCCTACCTTATTTAGAGAACGTTTGCAGTTTATATTGTCAACGTATCTACAACTGGTAAAAAAGCTAAAGCGCATTTCAACCTTGGGACACTCTTTATTTATATCAGGGAAATGTTCAACAGCAATACTCTTTGCATTATTCAAAATTCGGTTTTCTCCATCATTAAATGAACGCCAATCTTTTAAAAAATATTTTCTTTATTATCATCATTTTTACCCACTTTTATTTGGCTTAAATTGGTTCACGTACTGTAAATATGGAAGTTTTGTAACGGGTTTTTCAATCATTACCTGATGTGCTGGAATATTTAAAGTTATGCGCACAGACGTGACTTCGGTAACAATACATTTTAATATTTTTAGAACTTAATTATAAATTAATGTTAAGGCATCTTTACGCCAGTCGTGTGCAGGTAATCATTCACCCAATATTCTTTGTTGTTATACTGTATATATACCAGTTACGATAACAATGCAGTTAATGAATTATTTTAAGCACTAAATTGTAGAAAATGAAATATAAATAAAATATTAAAGAATGTAATAGATCGTTTAAAAAATATATACGCTTTTATCAATTTATACTTGAATATTAATTAAAATATGACTATGCATTGAGAAAATGATTTAGAAAACATATAGTTTAAATAATGCTTTTTCTTCTTCAATATTGCTATATTTTTATATCTATATGCATTTTGGAAAATCAGTGGCAGCGAAAGGAACTTTGTTTTTATAAATGCTTCTTTAAATGTCATATAATTATATTGGTTTCTGAACATAAAGATTTCTTCTCAAAGTCTTGGATTCCTCGGAAGTGGTTATTTTTCTAAATTCAAAAATAACTGACTTGTTTTTTTTTTTTTTTTTTTTTTTTTTTTTTTTTTTTTTTTTTTTTTAAGTGTAGAAGTAAGCACCCTTTCAGTCGCTCTAAAGAAAATGTTAATATATTAAACCCAAATACACCTTAAATTGGTTCTTTAAAAAAAAAAAAAAAAAAAAAAAAAAAATCCTCTCAAGAATGCCAAACATTTCTGATTAATTGCATGACACTTGCAGGTTTAATTAATAAAGTAATTTGAAATCGAACGGGTTTCATTTTTCCAAAAACGAATTCAAGGATTTGTTTAGGGAAAAATTGGGTACTTTAAAGGACTCTTCGCAATTATTTTTACATTTCTAAATAGGAACCTTGACAAAAGTTTTCACCTTAAGACAAGACCCTTCACAAAATTCTTTGTCATAAAACAGAAATTTTCACAAAATTTTTCACTCTACAAACTGTACCTTTCACAAATTGAATCATTAAAAAATAAAATCTGACTGTCACTTTTACATATGTAAAGAAAATAGGTATATTTTAATATATCTTCTTAAAAATGTGTAAACATGAACCTGATTGAGAAAATCATTTCAAATTCACAAAATTATGACTATAGATTTTTCACAAATCTGAAAAGTTGTTCACAATTTCACAAAAGCAGGACACTGGCACAATGGGAGGAAAGTTTTGACAGACCCCTGGAATTATAACTTGAGTTTATATAGTTGTTTCAGTGTGGCAGTAATTTCCTTTCCAGCGCAGGCACCAACAGTGGCTGAGAGGTTGTGCTCTCAAAGCTGGTAGACGGGAGGTTCTGTGTTCAAACATCTGTCGTAATCGTCGACCTCACCGTTCGGAGTTTTCCGTAGTTTTCTTCCAACCTTGCCGTAAATAAGGGTTAGAATCCCTTAGAAAGTCTTCCATGTGTGGCACTTCTCCCTAGGGACTATATCACTTGTGTAGATGATCGGCTGTCATGCAATCAACCAACCAACCTTTCCAGTGCTCTCGCGTCCAGAAATTTGGTCCAAACGCCAACATTAACAGCATTTTTTGAAAGATGTTCTGCCTTTACGAGAAAATGGTAAAAACTGTCCGATTACACAGATTTTGAATAAGAATACTTAACAATTTTATGCGTTTGAGAACAAAAGCTAGTTAAAATAAATGTGTCAGGAAGTAGCCAGTTTGGATTTGAGAACAGCTATGCAACATTTATATTCATTATTGAATTTTTTACCTAGGTGTACCTCCACGCGAACCTCCCCGACAGAAAGCACAGAATTTTCTTTCCCCACTCCCTATAAACGACATTAAACTAAATTTTACAATCTCAATCAATTTTCCCAAAATATTTTTTTATACTTTTGAAACAAGGCGAAGTATAGACAATTTTAAAGCCTGTTTCAAACTTTGTTAAATGTAAATATTTTGGTCAAAAGAAAATCAGCTGTTTAAATTTGTTCCAATCATAGGAATTAGCAAAAAGTAGCAGATTACTTGCATTCTAATAAAACAAAATAAATCAGAAATCAAGGTATTCACTTTCATTTTCTGTTATAGGGCCATTTGGTCTCAAGCGGAGAGTACAATAAGAAAATATATTAAAAGTATGCATGTTAACATATTTATAAAATTATTAAATGCACAATTTTTGAACGAAAAATATCGAATTATTTTAATTTGATCTAATCATAAAAATACACAATGAAAAAAAAAAAAGAATTTGTAAGATTAGTTAGTTATGTATAATAATAATTCCAATAAAACAAATAATTCTGAATTTAAGAAATTGTTCCTGGCTTTATAATAGAGCCATCTGGACTCAGGCGGGGCATATAACTATGAAATGTGTTTAAAATATAAATTTAAGTATTATGAATCTATTGCATGCATTTTTTAAAGAAAAACTATCCAATTGCGTAAATTTGTTTTAACCGTAAAAATTCACAGTGAAAATAAAGAAAATTTAACATTAGATACATTCGGGAAAACATGGTAATCTGAAATTTTAGATATTCCTTCTTGTTTAATATTGTTGAGCAGGTCCTCGGATGAAGTATAAAGTAAGGAAATATATTAAAAATGTACATGAAATGTTACAGATAATAGAACAGTGTTCGTATGGGTACCAGGTACTTATTTTTTTACTTACTTTTTTCTGTCTTCTTTTGAATGCTGATATTTCTGTTTAAAAAAAAAAAAAAAAAAATCGCTTTTTGTAATGGCAAAATTTTCTTTGCATAAATTTTCTTTTACTATCTTCTTTCTATATGCCATTTAATTTATTAACCTTTGATTACAATAACAAAATAAATATAAAATAAGAAAAAACAAATACCGTATATACTCGTATATAAGTCGAAGAATTTTCGACAAAATTTGGGAGTTCAAAATGGGGGGGTCGACTTATACACGAGTTAGTAAAAATAAATAAATACCAGAGTGCAATACTGTACTGGAGTCACTGGGTCTATTTTGGAGAGAAAGATAATAGCGCACAGTGGTCTTTTGACTGTGATTGACAAAAAAAAGCTCAACAATAAATGCCTGTAAATTGTTCTGCACCTATTTTCTCTTGGGATAGAATTTCTTTCAATAATGGGGCATTTCTTTCAACATTTTAGTCCCCTTAAAAGAGTTCAACTTGAGAATGTTTCTAGATTTCTCTCTTAAAAGTTCTACAATACAAAGAAGTACTATATTTTAGCAGTTTAAGAAGTTGTTTACCTTTGTAAATAAAGCTTGAATAGATTTTTCAAAGAATTTTTAATTTTTAAGTATCATTAAATTGATGTGAATAAAGTTCAAAATAGTTTAAAATCTTTCAGTTTTACATAATTATACAGTTTTAAATAAATACATACATAATTATACAGTTTGAATAATAATATAAAAAAAATCTGATTAGAAACGTAAAAAAAACTAATTTAATGATTTTTTTTTTTTTAAATCTTAGATTACAAATCATTTTTCGACATTACTACCAGAAATGTGGTTCGACTTATACACAAAAATTCAATTTTTTCGAAAATTTTGTGTAAGAATTGGGGGGGTCGACCTATACACGAGTCGACTTATACACGAGTATATACGGTAATACTTATCGTAACTTGTGATTTTTACACTTTTCTTCTTTCTGTTAAAAATAGAAAGGAATTTCAAATTTCTCTTTCTTTTTCTAATAAATCAATATGTTTGCAATTCAATAACTATGAAATTTTCTAAGTGGACTTCTGTAACTGAATTATTTTCAAATTCATTCAAATTAATTTCCAATATTTTTTAAATAAACATATTTAAAGTGTATTAATTTAAATTTTTGAATTTTAAATATTTTATACATTTGTTATTTTTAAGTGAACATCATTTATGATTTAATATATCCTGTTTTTAAAACAGTTATACCGAATTAATCATAGATTGTTAAATATGCAAGTAATTTCCTATGTGTTACCTTTGAAAATTAATTTTATTCTAAAATTTAACTTGAATATATTAAGTTAATTAAATGTTTGTTGGTTAAAATTATTCTGAAAACCTAGAAATTTATTGAATGAATTTCTTTTATTCCATAAATTTTTAAGTCATTTTATGTGGATATTGATTGAAAATTATTTATTAAAAGAAATTTATTAAATTTTATGATTTACTTATGTTCAGAGCATACGGTTGTTTGTTCGTTTGAATATTTCCGGCTTTTTATACTTCTTAAAAGTTCCTATCTACTTCGGAAATGAAAAAAAAAATAATCTATTTTTTTTTAATATTATCTTTTTCACGTAATGATTTATAGTTCATAAATATTTGAACAACTGATCATTGTTTTAAATTACTAGAGATTTCTAACATCTTTCTATTAATTCTTAAATTTTAAGTAAATTTATCTCGTTGGTAGGTACGAAGCTGCGTTACTTAAAGAATTTTACAATTATTGTTTTTATAGCTAAGTAATTAATCTTTGATTATATGCAAGTTTATTTACTGGATAATTTTTACTCATTATACTTTTAATCATCTATACTTAAAACCATTTAACAATTAATTAATTTTGTACTTATCATTTTTTTTTCAAATGTCTGATTACAAATGACCCTGTCACTTATTTTTTAGAAATTATTTATTAAAGTTATACAGGTGGCTACTCAATTTTTAAATTTTTTATGCAATCATGGTTCTTTAAAACTTAATTTAAATGCATTATAGAAAAATGAATTTTTACTTATTTTTAACCACATTTTTCAGAAAATATTTAAACTTTAATTATGTTTTATTTGTTGTAATAAAAGTCTTATCATTTAATAAATAATAAAGCCATTTATCATTTAATTTTGTTACGTTGAATTAAATATTATATTAACCGTTAGTGTTAGGGGGACTGCATAAATTTCAATTGAAATATCGCACTTCTTTTACATAGCGCTTTCGAGCTCTTTTTTAATAGTGACTAATGGTGACTTGCAATTTTTACAGTTTTTTTTTTCGGGAAAAACAATCAATGATTTTCAATTTATTTTCTTTCTTTTATTAATTAATAGGTTTGTTTGGAATTTAATAAGCACTGAAACTGCAATTTCTAAATACTATTTAGTATGTATACATTGTATGTGTATTTCAGCAGAATGTTTTTTATGTGTAAAAAATGTTTTAAAATGTGTAATTTTTTTTTTTTTTTTTTAACGAAAATGGTTAATGAGAAAATTTCCCAGTTCTCGGAAATCAGATCATTACAAAAAACTGCATTCTTGTGCTTTTAGGATTTACTAAATTATAATGAAGAGGGAAAAGCTGACAAATACCTTTTTTTTTTTTTTCATATACCGTTCGAAATGCTATTGTATAAGTACAAATACATAAGTATGTACAAATTGGTGACGGTGATTTTACTTTAATATTTGTTAACAACTGTGATAAAATTGCTTCCCAAATAACGTAGGCAGAGATTATGTAAACAGACAAATATAATTTTAAAGTTTACAAACAAAATGTAAAAATTTCAAGTCACAAAGCATTTTTAAAGTGTTTTCTAATTACATTTACATAAATGAGATATTTTAATAATGCCTCTGTAAATGTGTCACACTAATAATGTTTCAATTCACATTAATAATGTTTCAATGTGTTCAAGTAGATTACTTACCTTTTAAAGTCAACTGCACATGTATTATCGTATGTGCATACTTTTTATTATAGTATTTCATAGATTTATGTATTTAATTTTGTATAGGGACCCCATTCACGATGATGAAATTTCATTTCAAATCAAGCATTCAGTTTTAAAGATAGACATTTTCAGATTTTTCTAATGATCATTTTGAAACAAAATGAAAAAATTGTAACCAACTCATTACGTCTACAGGGCTCGTATAGAAATTTAAATGTGTAACATTTTGAAAAAATTCGGCAGGCCTATTTGATTAACATAATCTTATTTCCTACCTTATTTAGAGAACGTTTGCAGTTTATATTGTCAACGTATCTACAACTGGTAAAAAAGCTAAAGCGCATTTCAACATCGGGACACTTTTTATACATATCAGGGAAATGTTCAACAGCAATACTTTTTGCATTATTCAAAATTCGGTTTTCTCCATCATTAAATGAACGCCAATCTTTTAAAAAAAATTTTCTTTATTATCATCATTTTTCGACACTTTTATTTAACTTAAATAGGTTCACGTACTGTAAATATGGAAGTTTTGTAACGGGATTTTCAATCATTTCCTGATGTTCTGGAATATTTAAAGTTATATGTGCACAGACGTGACTTCGGTAACAATACATTTTAATATTTTTAGAACTTAATTATAAATTAATGTTAAGGCATCTTTACGCTAGTCGGGTGCAGGTAATCATTGACCCAATATTTTTTGTTGTTATACTATATATACCAGTTACGATAACAATGCAGTTAACGAATTAATTTAAACACTAAATTGTAGAAAATAAAATATAAATAAAACAATAAAGAATGTAATAGATCATTTAAAAAATATATACGCTTTTATCAATTTATATTTGAATATTAATTAAAATATGACTATGCATTGAGAAAATGATTTAGAAAACAGATAGTTTAATGAATGCTTTTTCTTCTTTCATATTGCTACATTTTTATATCTATGTGCATTTTCGAAAATCAGTGGCAGCAAAAGAAACTTTGTTTTTATAAATGCTTCTTTAAATCTCATGTAATTATGTTGGTTTCTGAACATAAAGAATGCTTTTCGAAGACTTGGAATCCTCGGAAGTGGTTATTTTTCTAATTTCAAAAATAACTGACCTTTTTTTTTTAAGTGTAGAAGTAAGGCACCCTTTCAGTCGCTCTAAAGAAAATGTTAATATATTAAACCCAAAAACACCTTAAATTATTTCTTAAAAAAAAATTCCTCTCAAGAATGCCAAAAATTTCTGATTAATTGCATGACACTTGCAGGTTTAATTAATAAAGTAATTTGAAATCGAACGGGTTTCATTTTTTGAAAAACGAATTCAAGGATTTGTTTAGGAAAAAATTGGGTACTTTAACTTGGGTCCAAACGCCAACATTAACAGCATTTTTTGAAAGATGTTCTGCCTTTACGAGAAAATGGTAAAAACTGTCCGATTACATAGTTTTTGAATAAGAATACTTAACAATTTTATGCGTTTGAGAACAAAAGCTAGTTAAAAGAAATGTGTCAGGAAGTAGCCAGTTTGGTTTTGAGAACAGCTATGCAACATTTAAATTCAGTATTGAATTTTTTACGTCGGTGTACCTCCACGCGAACCTCCCCGACAGAAAGCACATAATTTTCTTTCCCCACTCCCTATAAACGACATTAAACTAAATTTTACAATCTCAATGAACTTTCCCAAAATATTTTTTGATACTTTTGAAACAAGGCGAAGTATAGACAATTTTGAAGCCTGTTTCAAACTTTGTTAAATGTAAATATTTTGGTCAAAAGAAAATCAGCTGTTTAAATTTGTTCCAATCATAGGAATTAGCAAAGAGTAGCAGATTACTTGCATTCCAATAAAACAAAATAAATCAGAAATCAAGGTATTCACTTTCGTTTTCTGTTATAGGGCCATTTGGTCTCAAGCGGAGAGTACAATAAGAAAATATATTAAAAGTATGCATGTTAACATATTTATAAAATTATTAAATGCACAATTTTTGAACGAAAAATATCGAATTATTTTAATTTGATCTAATCATAAAAATACACAATGAAAAAAAAAAGAATTTGTAAGGTTAGTTAGTTATGTATAATAATAATTCCAATAAAACAAAATAATTCTGAATTTAAGATATTCTTCCTGGTTTTATAATAGAGCCATCTGGACTCAGGCGGGGTATATAACAATGAAATGTGTTTAAAATATAAATTTAAGTATTATGAATTTATTACATGTATTTTTTAAACAAAAATTATCTAATTGCGTAAATTTGATTTAACCGTAAAAATTCACAGTAAATTTTAAGAAAATTTAACATTAGATACATTCAGGAAAACATGGTAATCTGAAATTTTAGATATTCTTTCTTGTTTAATATTGTTTAGCAAGTCCTTGGATGAAGTATAAAGTAAGGAAATATATTAAAAATATACATGAAATGTTACAGATAATAGAACAGGGTTCGTATGGGTACTAGGTACTTATTTTTTACTTACTTTTTTTTCCCTTTTGAATGCTGGTATTTCTGTTTTTAAAAAAATTCGCTTTATGGAATTGCAAAATTTTCTTTGCATAAATTTTCTTTTACATTTTCTTTTACTATATTCTTTCTATATGTCATTTAATTTATTAATCTTCGGTTACAATAACAAAATAAATATAAAATAAGAAGAAAAAATAAATATCGTATATACTCGTGTATAAGTCGAAGAATTTTAGACAAAATTTGGGAGTTCAAAATGGGGGCGTCGACTTATACACGAGTTAGTAAAAATAAATAAATACAAGAGTGCAATACGGTACTGGAGAGTAGTAGAAGAACAACAGTTAGACCCCAGCAGGCGCTGTGTGCGTGGTGGAGGTGGGTACCGGAAGTGAGCCTGGTAGTGGAAGCGGAAGTGATGGAATATAAGACAGGAAGTGAAAGAAGATAAGACAGGAAGTGAACCGGAAGTGTTGGAAGATAAGAGAGGAAGTGAAGTAGGGGAGGGCTTAATTTTTTTAACCGATAAGGGAGAGAGGGGAGGGCTTATTTTTAGGGGGGGCTTAATTTTTTTGTAGGAAAATAAAGGGTTTTAATCAGATTCTTTCTTGTCAGGGAATTTTTTTTTTTAAATTGGGGGGCCCACCATAACCACCCGCTATGAAAACGCCACATTTTTTTTTTTTTTTTTTTTTTTTTTACCTATTCTTTTACACTAGTCATCTGCGTGAGACCTGTAACGAAATAAAAGGGTTTAATTATTATTATGCTTCAGCAAAGTCGAGTGGAGTTGAGGGGTAGGAAGCCTGCTTTAAAAATAATAATGTTAACAGAATGTACAATATTTTTTTTGTGGACCCACCATAACCACCCGCTATGAAATCAATTCATAACGCCACAATTTTTTTTTTTTAAATCTGTCAATCCTGCTTCATCAGTCATCTGCGAGAGACCTGTAACGAAATAAAAGGGTTTAATTATTATTATTATTATGTTTAAGCGAGAGTTGTGTCATACAAGAAATCAGATGTGTGACGTCTGCTAAAGTTGTAGAGTGTCTATGAGGAAATCCAGCTTCACGGAACCTAGAAAAAAAAAAAAAAAAAACAAGCCTTGCTTGATGTATGTGATAGCTAAAGGCCCCCCAACCTATACAAAATTTTAAATAATTTTATATAGGTTGTATTATCTGACTGAGCAGGGGTCGCATGGCCGCCACACCACTCATTGTTGCCTTCGATTCACATACATCAAACAATACTTTTTGTATTGATTAGTAAAAAATCAATATATACAGAATTTTTATACAACTTTTCGCAACGAAATAGGTTCATCGTCCATAAATTTCTTTGTAGAGATTAATTATATACAACAGGATGAAAAATAAATATATATACAACTTTTCGCAACGAAATAGGTTCATCGTCCATAAATTTCTTTGTAGAGATTAATTATATACAACAGGATGAAAAATAAATATATATACAACTTTTCGCAACGAAATAGGTTCATCGTCCATAAATTTCTTTGTAGAGATTAATTATATACAACAGGATGAAAAATAAATATATATATACAACTTTTCGCAATGAAATAGGATAAGTGCTTTTTACTCGAGTGGTAGGAAGCCTGCTATAAAAAATAATACCTGTAAAAGAAATATATGTGCTACCTCTCGCACTCGTCGACCTAACTGTTCGGAATTTTTTTAACCTTCTGACAATATGAGTTAGGATCCCTTAGAAAGACCTACATGAAGACATTTAACTAACCAATTACAACACACTAGTATACCTGTAAAAGAAAAAATACCTGTAAAGAAAAAATATCTGAAAAAGAAAAAATATCTGCAAAAAATTATACCTATAAAATTATGTGACTGTTTTATATTAAAAATAAATTAGAAATATAAAATTAAAAAATCTATTTATTTTTCAAATTTACATTTTTTATACAATGCTAAATGGTGAAAACATATTTCTACAATTTGGACATGTAAATTTGGGTCTTATTTGGGTGAACCAGACACAATTTATATGGAAATTGTGTCCGCACCCGAATGACCGTAACTGTGTCTGGGGTTGAGAACGTTTACAATAATTACAAGTTTGGATTGTTGGTAACTTCAGTAAAATAGCACTTTATATTTTAAGAAAATAGGTATGTATAAAACTTATATCAAATCCATATAATTATTTAAATTTTTATAACATTTACATCAAATACTTACAATTATTTTTTGTTTTTACTCGAATTTTCTTAAGATTTAAAGTACTATTCGTATAATTTTTAGTTAACTGAATTTTTATTTTGTCGAATCTTTAATATTTATAGTGTGTGCATAATCATTTTCTCAAACCTTAGGTCTATTTAGTCAAATACTTATAATTATTTTTTGTTTATACATACCTATTTTCTTAAAATATAAAGTGCTATTTTACTGAAGTTTTAATATTTATTTAAAGTATGTATAAAACTTATATCAAATCCATATAATTATTTAAATTTTTATAACATTTACATCAAATACTTACAATTATTTTTTGTTTTTACTCGAATTTTCTTAAGATTTAAAGTACTATTCGTATAATTTTTAGTTAACTGAATTTTTATTTTGTCGAATCTTTAATATTTATAGTGTGTGCATAATCATTTTCTCAAACCTTAGGTCTTAGTCAAATACTTATAATTATTTTTTGTTTATACATACCTATTTTCTTAAAATATAAAGTGCTATTTTACTGAAGTTTTAATATTTATTTAAAGTATGTATAAAACTTATATCAAATCCATATAATTATTTAAATTTTTATAACATTTACATCAAATACTTACAATTATTTTTTGTTTTTACTCGAATTTTCTTAAGATTTAAAGTACTATTCGTATAATTTTTAGTTAACTGAATTTTTATTTTGTCGAATCTTTAATATTTATAGTGTGTGCATAATCATTTTCTCAAACCTTAGGTCTTAGTCAAATACTTATAATTATTTTTTGTTTATACATACCTATTTTCTTAAAATATAAAGTGCTATTTTACTGAAGTTTTAATATTTATTTAAAGTATGTATAAAACTTATATCAAATCCATATAATTATTTAAATTTTTATAACATTTACATCAAATACTTACAATTATTTTTTGTTTTTACTCGAATTTTCTTAAGATTTAAAGTACTATTCGTATAATTTTTAGTTAACTGAATTTTTATTTTGTCGAATCTTTAATATTTATAGTGTGTGCATAATCATTTTCTCAAACCTTAGGTCTATTTAGTCAAATACTTATAATTATTTTTTGTTTATACATACCTATTTTCTTAAAATATAAAGTGCTATTTTACTGAAGTTTTAATATTTATTTAAAGTATGTATAAAACTTATATCAAATCCATATAATTATTTAAATTTTTATAACATTTACATCAAATACTTACAATTATTTTTTGTTTTTACTCGAATTTTCTTAAGATTTAAAGTACTATTCGTATAATTTTTAGTTAACTGAATTTTTATTTTGTCGAATCTTTAATATTTATAGTGTGTGCATAATCATTTTCTCAAACCTTAGGTCTATTTAGTCAAATACTTATAATTATTTTTTGTTTATACATACCTATTTTCTTAAAATATAAAGTGCTATTTTACTGAAGTTTTAATATTTATTTAAAGTATGTATAAAACTTATATCAAATCCATATAATTATTTAAATTTTTATAACATTTACATCAAATACTTACAATTATTTTTTGTTTTTACTCGAATTTTCTTAAGATTTAAAGTACTATTCGTATAATTTTTAGTTAACTGAATTTTTATTTTGTCGAATCTTTAATATTTATAGTGTGTGCATAATCATTTTCTCAAACCTTAGGTCTATTTAGTCAAATACTTATAATTATTTTTTGTTTATACATACCTATTTTCTTAAAATATAAAGTGCTATTTTACTGAAGTTTTAATATTTATTTAAAGTATGTATAAAACTTATATCAAATCCATATAATTATTTAAATTTTTATAACATTTACATCAAATACTTACAATTATTTTTTGTTTTTACTCGAATTTTCTTAAGATTTAAAGTACTATTCGTATAATTTTTAGTTAACTGAATTTTTATTTTGTCGAATCTTTAATATTTATAGTGTGTGCATAATCATTTTCTCAAACCTTAGGTCTATTTAGTCAAATACTTATAATTATTTTTTGTTTATACATACCTATTTTCTTAAAATATAAAGTGCTATTTTACTGAAGTTTTAACATTTATTTAAAGTATGTATAAAACTTATATCAAATCCATATAATTATTTAAATTTTTATAACATTTACATCAAATACTTACAATTATTTTTTGTTTTTACTCGAATTTTCTTAAGATTTAAAGTACTATTCGTATAATTTTTAGTTAACTGAATTTTTATTTTGTCGAATCTTTAATATTTATAGTGTGTGCATAATCATTTTCTCAAACCTTAGGTCTATTTAGTCAAATACTTATAATTATTTTTTGTTTATACATACCTATTTTCTTAAAATATAAAGTGCTATTTTACTGAAGTTTTAATATTTATTTAAAGTATGTATAAAACTTATATCAAATCCATATAATTATTTAAATTTTTATAACATTTACATCAAATACTTACAATTATTTTTTGTTTTTACTCGAATTTTCTTAAGATTTAAAGTACTATTCGTATAATTTTTAGTTAACTGAATTTTTATTTTGTCGAATCTTTAATATTTATAGTGTGTGCATAATCATTTTCTCAAACCTTAGGTCTTAGTCAAATACTTATAATTATTTTTTGTTTATACATACCTATTTTCTTAAAATATAAAGTGCTATTTTACTGAAGTTTTAATATTTATTTAAAGTATGTATAAAACTTATATCAAATCCATATAATTATTTAAATTTTTATAACATTTACATCAAATACTTACAATTATTTTTTGTTTTTACTCGAATTTTCTTAAGATTTAAAGTACTATTCGTATAATTTTTAGTTAACTGAATTTTTATTTTGTCGAATCTTTAATATTTATAGTGTGTGCATAATCATTTTCTCAAACCTTAGGTCTTAGTCAAATACTTATAATTATTTTTTGTTTATACATACCTATTTTCTTAAAATATAAAGTGCTATTTTACTGAAGTTTTAATATTTATTTAAAGTATGTATAAAACTTATATCAAATCCATATAATTATTTAAATTTTTATAACATTTACATCAAATACTTACAATTATTTTTTGTTTTTACTCGAATTTTCTTAAGATTTAAAGTACTATTCGTATAATTTTTAGTTAACTGAATTTTTATTTTGTCGAATCTTTAATATTTATAGTGTGTGCATAATCATTTTCTCAAACCTTAGGTCTATTTAGTCAAATACTTATAATTATTTTTTGTTTATACATACCTATTTTCTTAAAATATAAAGTGCTATTTTACTGAAGTTTTAATATTTATTTAAAGTATGTATAAAACTTATATCAAATCCATATAATTATTTAAATTTTTATAACATTTACATCAAATACTTACAATTATTTTTTGTTTTTACTCGAATTTTCTTAAGATTTAAAGTACTATTCGTATAATTTTTAGTTAACTGAATTTTTATTTTGTCGAATCTTTAATATTTATAGTGTGTGCATAATCATTTTCTCAAACCTTAGGTCTATTTAGTCAAATACTTATAATTATTTTTTGTTTATACATACCTATTTTCTTAAAATATAAAGTGCTATTTTACTGAAGTTTTAATATTTATTTAAAGTATGTATAAAACTTATATCAAATCCATATAATTATTTAAATTTTTATAACATTTACATCAAATACTTACAATTATTTTTTGTTTTTACTCGAATTTTCTTAAGATTTAAAGTACTATTCGTATAATTTTTAGTTAACTGAATTTTTATTTTGTCGAATCTTTAATATTTATAGTGTGTGCATAATCATTTTCTCAAACCTTAGGTCTATTTAGTCAAATACTTATAATTATTTTTTGTTTATACATACCTATTTTCTTAAAATATAAAGTGCTATTTTACTGAAGTTTTAATATTTATTTAAAGTATGTATAAAACTTATATCAAATCCATATAATTATTTAAATTTTTATAACATTTACATCAAATACTTACAATTATTTTTTGTTTTTACTCGAATTTTCTTAAGATTTAAAGTACTATTCGTATAATTTTTAGTTAACTGAATTTTTATTTTGTCGAATCTTTAATATTTATAGTGTGTGCATAATCATTTTCTCAAACCTTAGGTCTTAGTCAAATACTTATAATTATTTTTTGTTTATACATACCTATTTTCTTAAAATATAAAGTGCTATTTTACTGAAGTTTTAATATTTATTTAAAGTATGTATAAAACTTATATCAAATCCATATAATTATTTAAATTTTTATAACATTTACATCAAATACTTACAATTATTTTTTGTTTTTACTCGAATTTTCTTAAGATTTAAAGTACTATTCGTATAATTTTTAGTTAACTGAATTTTTATTTTGTCGAATCTTTAATATTTATAGTGTGTGCATAATCATTTTCTCAAACCTTAGGTCTTAGTCAAATACTTATAATTATTTTTTGTTTATACATACCTATTTTCTTAAAATATAAAGTGCTATTTTACTGAAGTTTTAATATTTATTTAAAGTATGTATAAAACTTATATCAAATCCATATAATTATTTAAATTTTTATAACATTTACATCAAATACTTACAATTATTTTTTGTTTTTACTCGAATTTTCTTAAGATTTAAAGTACTATTCGTATAATTTTTAGTTAACTGAATTTTTATTTTGTCGAATCTTTAATATTTATAGTGTGTGCATAATCATTTTCTCAAACCTTAGGTCTATTTAGTCAAATACTTATAATTATTTTTTGTTTATACATACCTATTTTCTTAAAATATAAAGTGCTATTTTACTGAAGTTTTAATATTTATTTAAAGTATGTATAAAACTTATATCAAATCCATATAATTATTTAAATTTTTATAACATTTACATCAAATACTTACAATTATTTTTTGTTTTTACTCGAATTTTCTTAAGATTTAAAGTACTATTCGTATAATTTTTAGTTAACTGAATTTTTATTTTGTCGAATCTTTAATATTTATAGTGTATGCATAATCATTTTCTCAAACCTTAGGTCTATTTAGTCAAATACTTATCAAGACTTAACTTAGTTAAAATTATTCTTTAAAACTATTAGTATATAAATAGTTAAAGCTTTACTTTAAAAAAATGTATTAGTTTAATTTATTCCACTTATTTTTAAATGTAAATTTTATTGTTCCAAAAAGTATCAATTTTTTTATTTATAATTTTTAGGAAGAATTTGAAAACGCGCAAGAATTTGAAAACGCACAAGAATTTGGCGCAGAATTTCATGAGGTATATATTAATAACATAAAAAAAAAATATATATATATCACTTAATTTTAACCTAATTAAAAAATTATTATTTATTTTAGATAATTCAAAATCAAGATATTGATGATGATGAAATTCTAATTTTAAACGAAATAGTCCCTCATCCACATCTGGAGGAAGTAAGGCAGAATAGGGCAGAGCCAGACCCACTATTGCTGCAGGCTATTACACAGTTCGTGAATGAAAATAGACAAATACCAAATCCAAATCAGGTAAAAATAGTAATAACAAAAAAAAAACTTTAATTTCTCTAACAACATGCATTTCTCTCTAAAAAAAATGTTTTTTTTTTTTTAAATTATTTTTAAATTATTTTTAGATATGTTCATGTTGTTTACAAAGTGGTGCGAATTGGAAATCACCCTGCGGTCACAATTTCCATGATCATTGTATCATCTCATAGAAATCACGTAAAGAGATGCACCTTCAATGGATGTGGTGGAAGATTTGTAAATGATGACCTCACCAACCATATCTACCCATCACCAACAATCCAAACTTGTAATTATTGTAAACGTTCTCAACCCCAGACACAGTTACGGTCATTCGGGTGCGGACACAATTTCCATATAAATTGTGTCTGGTTCACCCAAATAAGACCCAAATTTACATGTCCAAATTGTAGAAATATGTTTTCACCATTTAGCATTGTATAAAAAATGTAAATTTGAAAAATAAATAGATTTTTTAATTTTATATTTCTAATTTATTTTTAATATAAAACAGTCACATAATTTTATAGGTATAATTTTTTGCAGATATTTTTTCTTTTTCAGATATTTTTTCTTTACAGGTATTTTTTCTTTTACAGGTATACTAGTGTGTTGTAATTGGTTAGTTAAATGTCTTCATGTAGGTCTTTCTAAGGGATCCTAACTCATATTGTCAGAAGGTTAAAAAAATTCCGAACAGTTAGGTCGACGAGTGCGAGAGGTAGCACATATATTTCTTTTACAGGTATTATTTTTTATAGCAGGCTTCCTACCACTCGAGTAAAAAGCACTTATCCTATTTCATTGCGAAAAGTTGTATATATATATTTATTTTTCATCCTGTTGTATATAATTAATCTCTACAAAGAAATTTATGGACGATGAACCTATTTCGTTGCGAAAAGTTGTATATATATTTATTTTTCATCCTGTTGTATATAATTAATCTCTACAAAGAAATTTATGGACGATGAACCTATTTCGTTGCGAAAAGTTGTATATATATTTATTTTTCATCCTGTTGTATATAATTAATCTCTACAAAGAAATTTATGGACGATGAACCTATTTCGTTGCGAAAAGTTGTATATATATTTATTTTTCATCCTGTTGTATATAATTAATCTCTACAAAGAAATTTATGGACGATGAACCTATTTCGTTGCGAAAAGTTGTATATATATTTATTTTTCATCCTGTTGTATATAATTAATCTCTACAAAGAAATTTATGGACGATGAACCTATTTCGTTGCGAAAAGTTGTATATATATTTATTTTTCATCCTGTTGTATATAATTAATCTCTACAAAGAAATTTATGGACGATGAACCTATTTCGTTGCGAAAAGTTGTATAAAAATTCTGTATATATTGATTTTTTACTAATCAATACAAAAAGTATTGTTTGATGTATGTGAATCGAAGGCAACAATGAGTGGTGTGGCGGCCATGCGACCCCTGCTCAGTCAGATAATACAACCTATATAAAATTATTTAAAATTTTGTATAGGTTGGGGGGCCTTTAGCTATCACATACATCAAGCAAGGCTTGTTTTTTTTTTTTTTTTTTCTAGGTTCCGTGAAGCTGGATTTCCTCATAGACACTCTACAACTTTAGCAGACGTCACACATCTGATTTCTTGTATGACACAACTCTCGCTTAAACATAATAATAATAATAATTAAACCCTTTTATTTCGTTACAGGTCTCTCGCAGATGACTGATGAAGCAGGATTGACAGATTTAAAAAAAAAAAATTGTGGCGTTATGAATTGATTTCATAGCGGGTGGTTATGGTGGGTCCACAAAAAAAATATTGTACATTCTGTTAACATTATTATTTTTAAAGCAGGCTTCCTACCCCTCAACTCCACTCGACTTTGCTGAAGCATAATAATAATTAAACCCTTTTATTTCGTTACAGGTCTCACGCAGATGACTAGTGTAAAAGAATAGGTAAAAAAAAAAAAAAAAAAAAAAAAAATGTGGCGTTTTCATAGCGGGTGGTTATGGTGGGCCCCCCAATTTAAAAAAAAAAATTCCCTGACAAGAAAGAATCTGATTAAAACCCTTTATTTTCCTACAAAAAAATTAAGCCCCCCCTAAAAATAAGCCCTCCCCTCTCTCCCTTATCGGTTAAAAAAATTAAGCCCTCCCCTACTTCACTTCCTCTCTTATCTTCCAACACTTCCGGTTCACTTCCTGTCTTATCTTCTTTCACTTCCTGTCTTATATTCCATCACTTCCGCTTCCACTACCAGGCTCACTTCCGGTACCCACCTCCACCACGCACACAGCGCCTGCTGGGGTCTAACTCTTGTTCTTCTACTACTCTGGAGTCACCTAGTCTATGTTCGAGAGAAGGATAATAGCGCACAACGGTCTTTTGACTGTGATTGATAAAAAAAGGTCAACAATAATGTGCCTGTAAATTGTTCTGCACACATTTTCTCTTGCGATAGAATTCCTTTCAATAAAGATGCATTTCTTTCAACATTTTAATCCCCTTTTTAAAAGAGTTCAGCTTGAGAATGTTTCTAGATTTCTCTCCTAAAAGTCCTACAACACAAAGAAGTACTATATTTTAGCAGTTTAAGAAGTTATTCACCCTTATAAATAAAGCTTGAATAGATTTTTCAAAGTATTTTGTATTTTTAAGTATCATTAAATTATGTGAATAAAGTTCAAAACTACATAAGCTGAAGTTCCATTACCTGCGCATAGCTGCCAACTCTTCTGATTTTTTCAGAATTCTTCTTATTTTCAACTTATCTTCTGATTTTCTGATCAGAAGATGAAATCTGCTTTTTTTCCTTTTTTAAAGGAAAAAATGGTGTTCAGAAATATTTCAAGAAATTGCAGAAGTAAATGTTTTTAGTGGCTGTTTTTTCTCATCTGTTAAATT
This sequence comes from Maratus michaelseni, assembly GCA_963931845.1. Classification (NCBI taxonomy): domain Eukaryota; kingdom Metazoa; phylum Arthropoda; class Arachnida; order Araneae; family Salticidae; genus Maratus; species Maratus michaelseni. Next base: position 96,995,673 of record OZ007600.1, read on the forward strand.
TAGCAGCCACCAAAGCAACTTATAATATATATATTTGGAACTCTGTGCCAATAGGAGGGTGGGGGGGGGGGGGGGGTGGAATTTACAATTGTAATAGTGATGAAGTTAGGAAAATTTGATAGCTGTCTCTCAGATAATCCAGTGATGACCATTAGCAAGTTTTCTCTTAATAATAATAATAAACTTGCTGAACTTTGAGTTGTTTAAATTTTCAAAATTAATGGATCATCCATTTGATAACAATTCAGTTATAATTTAAATAATGAAGAACAAGTGGTACATTATCTATTAACAGGAAAATAGTTTATCAGTTGTTTAAAAAATGAAACCATCATTAGTTTTCTAAAAAGAGAAGAATTCAGATTTAAATAAAGTTTACTTTGTTTTCATTTAAAATAACAGTAATGAATAAAAAAAAAATGGCTAAGCTTTGGGATTAGTCTGCTGCCCGCCATCTTGTGTTTTAAATCAAAACATTTGTTTTGTTTCTCATTTCCAAAATAATTTTCATCCATATTTACTTATTACAAACACGTTAATTAATTTTATTGACTAATTTATTTATATTTAATAATAAAAGTTAAAATGTTTTGATTTAAAATATGAGATGGCTGACCGTGGGCGATAAATCACAACATTTGTTTTGTTTCTGACATGATCAAGTTAAATCAAAACATTTTAACTTTTATTATTAAATATAAATAAATTAGTCAATAAAATTAATTAACATGTTTGTAATAAGTAAATATGGATGAAAATTATTTTGGAAATGAGAAACAAAACAAATATGTTTTGATTAAAAAAACAAGATGGTGAACAGCAGGCTAATCCCAAAGCTGTTGCAAAAAAATCTTCTTACAATGTATGTAATTTTTTTTGTTGAAAAATGTCCATTTGTTTTAAAAATTGATGATGTGGCCTGGAACTTATTGCAGAATCAGTTCACAGGACTTCAATGTGAAAAAAAAAAAATCTATTATGAAACATGAAATTCGTGCATTGCCCTGTTAGGAAAGATGTGTTCCACTGATGAAATTTTGAAATATGGTATGATTTGCAAAGTGTTAAAAGCTGTATTGTATTGACTATTCATCACAGCAGTGTTGAATGCAAGCATTTTCAGTTTAATTAAGAAAACTCTGTTTAAGACTCGGTTCTGGTCATCAATCATGACAAACTCTAGAAAATATTTTGTTTGCGAAATCATTTGCTGACAATAAATGTTATAAAGCACAATTTTCTAATGACTTTTAAAAAAAAAGCTAAGAAATCTACTATGAACATGTCAAAATATTTTTTTTCTAGTAATTTTTTTTAGTAATATATAACGAAGTTTTACTAAATTTTCTATTTACATGTTTTGTTATTATTTTTTTATATCATATAATATACAGTATTTATTGCAAATATTTTAATGGTTCATGTGTTGTCAATTTTGAATAATATAAATATATTTACTCAGTTTTGGTTGTATATGGCGACAAAAAATACCTTACTGGTTAGATTTTCTAAGTGGTGTTGCATAACACCACCAGTTAATTAGTTTAACACCAATATTCCAAATCACGGAAGTTTAAAGTGTATTTTAATGAAAAGTAAAAAATCTACTATAAATGTTTTTTGTAGCTATTCTTTTTATGTAATGAAATTATTCTTTTCTGTCTGCAATATACATTCTTTAATTGCAAATTAGTGAATATTTCATTTTACTCTTACTTGTCTTTCAAATTTGCTCATTTATTATGATCCTAGCTAGTTTTATTTTATCCATGTTGAAAGTTTTGTAAAATTTTAAAAATCTTCTTATTTCTTCTGATTTTTCATCAAAATCTTCTGATTTCTTCTGATTTTTTGTCCAAAATCTTCTGATTTTCAATGAAATTTAGTTGGCAGGTATGCCTGCGATCTATTCTGTTGAGCTGATTAAAATATCAGACCAGATGCTATAACAGGGGTCGATCCAGGAAAAATTTGGAGCCTGTTTAGTGCTCCTTCACAAAAATCTATTTAATAAAATGGACCCCTTCACAAAAATCAATTTGATAAAATGGGAGCCTTCACAAAATTCTATTCCATAAAAACTTACTATTTATTATTTATTTATTATTTTGTGATGTTTTAAAATGTGTAATTTGTAAACAAACAAGTTCACCAGAGCGGAAAACTTCAGCAAAAGGATTTAAAAAAGTTTTTATTTATAAATGCTTGGTTCGAATTTGATTAACTGGATTTCAACTTTCGTTGTAAAATGTTATTTTTCACAAAAATATAATAAATTTCACAAAAATAACCTTTACTTTTCACAAAATGGGCCCCAAGAAAAAAAACCTGCATCGACCCCTGTATAATCTATAAGGTTAACTGGATGAATTATGCCCTCCAGATTCGACCGGGATAGCTCAGTTGGTAGAGCGTGGTGGCTTCAGCCAAGAGATCCCAGGTTCGACTCATGGCCCGGACATTTTTTCGTCCAGTTGGAAAATTACAACTTGTATGATTTCTTTACCAATTTGAAATAATTGTGTTAAAATTAATCTAAAGTTCAAAATAGTTTAAGATCCTTCAGTTTTATATAATTATACAGTTTTAAGTAAATATATACATAATTATATAGTTTGAATAATAATATAAATAAATCTGAGTAGAGGCGTAAAAAAAAACTAATTTAATGAAAGTTAATTAATTTTTTTTAAATCCTAGATTACAAATCATTTTTCAACATTACTACCAGAAATGTGGTTCGACTTATACACGAAAATTCAATTTTTTTCAAAATTTTGCGTAAGAACTGTGGGGTCGACCTATACACGAATATACACGGTATGTTATCAGGACGTTATATGTATTATATTATATTATGCAGTTATATATAAATATTTCTGCAATCACCATTAATATTTTTACTACATATTATTAACTATAGAGTTACAGTATAGAAAGAAAAAAATGGGTTAGTGCAATTACAGAAATCAGCATATAGAAGGAAGTCTGTGAATTTTAATCAGATTACTCAGCAAAGGAGGAAAATGTTCAAAAGTGGGCATCACTGGCAGAAAATATGGTTTAAAAATAATGTGATAATCATTAAATGGCTTCCTAAGATCAATGTTTCGCTAAGCCATACTCGCTAAAATGCGTCAATTAGTATGCAGCTCAGCTGGATTATGTTGCATTATGTAATAAGATGAGATAAGAATAATGAGAGATTTTCTAATCTTCCGTAATGGAGTCTACACTGTAAAAAATATTTGGAACGTTTAGTATTCTAACAGGAATGTTTCTGATACCATCGGATATCTGAGAGCTATTTTCACTTTCTGAAACCATCAGAAACCTTTCCGTATGTTTAGGTTTAGGTGATTGAAACCGACCCTCTTCTATAGCAAACCAGTTTGTGCGCATTCCAAATATTTCTCTTCTCAACTATTTCAAGCAGTTTACCCTGTTAACGGCAAAGCTAAAGCAGCATGTTGTTGGGGCTGTGGAAAATATTATGTTAGTTATTCGAGCGGTCCAAAAAGAGAATTTTAAAAAAGGAATATTTGAAAAGGTAAGAATTTGCTGTTTTAAATACTCTAATAATATTTTTTATAATGATTCTGTTTTATATTCATTATTATCTCATACATGGCGTGATATTTTTCAGTTTATATCAATATTTTTAACAAATGTCTTAACCCTAACATTTAGGACTATTTACATGAGCATTTAGATACTTTGAGTTGGAAGGATAATTATTAAAATATACTCTAAAATATAAAAATACAAATCCTTTGTCTCTCATTTTAAGTTTTTTTTTATGTTGCTTCAATAAATATGATTTATAATACCATTTAGTAGCAATTTTATCTCTTAAAGAATAATATCTACCGGCGGTACTGTGTGTTTGTTTATATATATATTTTTAACGATGTTTCAAAACTCTAACTTTTACAATACTATATATTGAAAATTGACTTGTCTGACTTTAAAAATATCGTTTTAAAGTAAACAAACTATATTTATTTATTTTATTCTAATTCTGAAAAGAAAATTCCTAGGTGTTTTTATTAATCTCAGGGTTATGTCCAGATTTTTCTCACAAGGTCCTGTTATTGTGAAACTGAAGTATTTTATAATATTTTTAAAAATTCCGGTCATAGTTTTGTGAATTTGAAATTATCGTTATATCAGGTTCCTTTGTATCTATCCTTTACACATAAAAAAGCTATGCACTTTGATAAGTTCAATTGTTTTGTGATAGGCCAGATTTTATTTTTAAATCATTAAATTTGTGAAAAGTTCAGTTTTTGAGGTGGTAAAGTCTTGTTTTTAAGACAAAGAATTTTGTGAAGGATACTGTTTTGGAACGAAAATTTTTGTGAAGGGACCAGTTTTAAGATGAGACTTTTTGTGAAATGTCTTGTTTTAATATGAAAAATTACCTTTTAAGGACCGAAAAAATTAACAGATAAACAGATCTCTGAAGCTGCATTGCTTTTGGAAAGCTCATACATAAGTTTTAATCATTTTATGTTGCTGGGAGTTAGATTATTTGAAATGTATCGAAAATATATTAGTATAGCTTTAGTTTGTCTATTTCATGTTAATAAAAAGTTTTGAAAGTTTTCTTTCTAAGTATATATGCTATTTTTTTTTAATTTTAAAAAATAAATACTTGATTTGTGAAGCTGTATGAATCCCATATTTTTTTCATGATATGTTGTTAAAAAACAAGGTAAATATCTCCATTCCTCAATATTCACTGCGTGAATATTCTTAAATATTAGGGTTAAAACATATTTGATAAAATTTTGATACAAACTGAAAAATGTCACGCAATATACCGAATAACTTCGCCTAGAAAAAAGAATCATTATAAAAAAAAGTTTGATTAGAATATTTAAAAGTACAGAAATTCTAATCTTTTCAAGTATTCTTTTAAAATTCAGATAATATATAATAAAAATAGATAAAAATATATTCAGAAACACTTCAGATATATTCAGAAAGGTTTTAGATACATTCAGAAAAGTTTCCGATATATTATGAAATATTTCCGATATATTCAGAAACTTTTCCAATATATTTTGAAAGATTTCCTATATATTCAGAAACTTTTTCGATCCGTAATGAAAGATTTCCGATATATTCAGAAAGGTTTCAGATATATTCAGGAAGGTTTCATTACGAATCGGAAAGGTTCCGTGTTTTAGCCGAAACATTTTTTTGATCGAATCAGAAACCTTTCTGTTAGTATCGTGCAGCACAGGTCTCCGTTACTTTCAGAAACGTTTCTGAAAATTTTTTACAGTGTACTGCTAAGATTGGCTTGAAAAAAAAAAAAATTCCTAGGTGGGGGGGAGGCAAATTTATTATAATTTATTTAACTATTATTTTAGTTATGTAATTTATTTATCTGTTTGTATGTCCTATAGTAAATTTATTTCGAATTGTCTATTATGTAGATAAGCTGTATGAATCCCATATTTTTTTCATGATATGTTGTTAAAAAACAAGGTAAATATCTCCATTCCTCAATATTCACTGCGTGAATATTCTTAAATATTAGGGTTAAAACATATTTGATAAAATTTTGATACAAACTGAAAAATGTCACGCAATATACCGAATAACTTCGCCTAGAAAAAAGAATCATTATAAAAAAAAGTTTGATTAGAATATTTAAAAGTACAGAAATTCTAATCTTTTCAAGTATTCTTTTAAAATTCAGATAATATATAATAAAAATAGATAAAAATATATTCAGAAACACTTCAGATATATTCAGAAAGGTTTTAGATACATTCAGAAAAGTTTCCGATATATTATGAAATATTTCCGATATATTCAGAAACTTTTCCAATATATTTTGAAAGATTTCCTATATATTCAGAAACTTTTTCGATCCGTAATGAAAGATTTCCGATATATTCAGAAAGGTTTCAGATATATTCAGGAAGGTTTCATTACGAATCGGAAAGGTTCCGTGTTTTAGCCGAAACATTTTTTTGATCGAATCAGAAACCTTTCTGTTAGTATCGTGCAGCACAGGTCTCCGTTACTTTCAGAAACGTTTCTGAAAATTTTTTACAGTGTACTGCTAAGATTGGCTTGAAAAAAAAAAATTTCCTAGGTGGGGGGGAGGCAAATTTATTATAATTTATTTAACTATTATTTTAGTTATGTAATTTATTTATCTGTTTGTATGTCCTATAGTAAATTTATTTCGAATTGTCTATTATGTAGATAAAAGTCTATTTTCCTAGAATTTATTTATCTGTTTGATCTATTAGTAATCTTATTTCATATTATCTGACATGCCTTTTCTCTAAATATTTATTTATTTATTTATTTATTTTTGCAGATGTGCGTTGAAGGAATATGTGCAGTGTGCACAAAAACAATCTTCCAGTGGTCCTGCATCTTTGATAAATTATCGGTTCTAACCCTAATATGTGATGCTTGCTCAGAAGATGGCAAGTTCAAAATTGTGGAGTATCGCTGCTGTGAAGTACGAGACGCCATCGTCAAAGAAGGGTACTTTTGCATTTTAGATGGTACCAAGGAAAACCCGGCAGTGGATAGTCTATGCATCACTCCTCAATCATTTAAAAAAAACGTACAATCCACTTAAGAGTGTTGTGCTACAACATGATGTCAGGATTGACGGAATGAGCCATTCGTTTCCAGCAATCATTTCAGTTGATGAAGTGGAATATTTTTTAAACCACTATAAAGAGTGGTAACCAGATTACGTGTGTGCAAAGCAAAATTGTGAAATATACAGCCAAAGCATTGTAAATATCATTTACTTTTATGAGTTTTTCACAAAGCTTAAATTTGTAATTATTTTTCTATAAATATTATATGATGTATAAATATTATATAATAAATGTTATATGTGCCACATTTTCAATAAGGATTCATTAATTATTTTTAGAATTTACTGCTTTTAATTTTTACCATATGTAAGTTATGTTATAGTACACGATTGAACTTTTTAGAGACCGAATTAAGATCCAAGAATATGTTAAATTATTACTCATATTAGTATTATTTACGTATTTCGCAATTTAATGCTTTTAGTTAAAGAAGAAAAATATTAAAAACGGTAAAAAAATGTTTGTCGAAATACACCTACAGTCCGATGTTCCCAATTCGGCTTCTGAAATTATACCTCGTATTTCATTATGTTCGTTTAATACTATCTTTGAAGCGAGTTTAGCTATTTAAAAAAAAAAAAAAAAAAAAAAAAAACAGAATTCATACGAGAAATTCCGAATAGTAATTTTTGCTTTATTCAATGAAAGCCATTTCGTCATTACATAAAGTAAATTTCTTCTTTCGGAATTTCCGGTATGTAGTCGGATTTTCTGAATTAAAAAAAGGGTCAAACTAACAATCCCACTTAAAACATATTTTAGTTGTGCACTGTAAAAAAAAAAAAGTTGTTTTTATGATTTTCTGTTCATTTTACTGCCCATTTTTAAGTCATTAAGCGTAATTTTGATCTCAAAAAGTATCTCAAATGTTTCTTAGAATTAGAAAAGCAATTTTTTTCAAGTCTGTATAAATGGTACCTGTGGTCTGTCTTAATTTTGTCCCAGGGTCCTGTATTTGTGAAACTGTGAACATGTAAATATTTTTGTGAAACACATAGTCATAATTTTGTGAATTGGAAATGATCGCTATATTCAGGTTCTTGCTCTTGTATTTTAAAGAAAATACATGTATTAGGGGTGATTGTGTTCAGGTTATATACCTAAATTTAGGTATTTTATTAATTTTTAATACCAAAATTCCAGTTTTTCCGATAGTTAAATAAAAAAAATAAGACTAAAATATGAATATCAAATGTTTGTTTCATTGGAGTTGACAAATAAGTCCGAGCTTTGTGTAGTGATAGAAAAACTTTCCATGTTTTCACAGATTCCAGTTTTATTTTTTTTCTTTAGAAATGTAATCTAATCTACATTTTATCAAAATTTCCATTTTCTCCCTCCCCCCCCCCCCCCACTCATACCCAGTCTAAGATTTTTAAAACTAATTTTTTTTCTGCAATATTTGTTATTTTGAAGTGACAATTAATATAACTAATGCAACATTTCATATCTCCTCAACCCCTAACCTGAAATGCATGCTTCTCTTTTCTCCTTTGTCTAAAGTTAGACTTAAGTGACTTTCTAATTTTTGCTGAAGTGAACTATGGTTCAGTGCAAAAATATTGTATTGCTGTTTATTTTTGCCTTTCAGTTTGGAGACAATTTATTTCTAAGTTTTTAACAAATATAACTTTTTAAAATGCAATTCCTATTATCATCCTAGAAGTAGGTTTATCTGGAGGGGGGATACATAAGTGAAAATTTCAATCAAGTGAAAATATGTAGTTGGAAAAATTTAGTATTTTCAAGTGACAATTAATATAACTAATACATCATTTCAAATCTCCTCAACTTGAAATGCCTGAGAATTTCATTATGCTATATTAGTAGCAACATTACAAACGGTTAAGGCGGTTATCAAATCCAAACTGCCTACTTTCTGACAAATTTTTTAATTCAGTTTTGTTCCAATACACATGAAATTCGCTTATAATTTTATTCAGAATCTGTATAATTGAACAGTTTATTTTCATTTTCTGTCAAAGGTAAAAAATCTTCCAAAAAATGCTGTCAGAGTTGGAATTTTGAAACGAATTTCTGGACGCGGCAGCACATAATGTAAAGGAAAAAAGCTGCCATCCTGAGTCAACTTTTTTCCTTTCCGGCACTACTGAAACAATAATCACTTATAACTCAAGATGTGATTCATTTATAAGAAAAAAGAAAAATGAAAAAATGTTCGCTTACAAATCACTTCACAAATCCTGCTTTTACGTTTAAAATGGGTCATAAGTCATTTCAGAAATTTTTACGTTATTAAGCGGGTATATTCCACAGTTATATACCGACAGTTCAGATTATTATTATTTTTTTTTAAATAATTAAATATTTTTGTGCTACTGAGAATGGATGTATGAAAATATCCACTTTTTATTCTGGGTTAAAAAGGTTAAAGTGTTGAATATATATAGGGGAGATGGGGGATGAATAGGACAAGGGATGGATGGGACGCTCTCAATATTTCAGGCAATAAACATTTTTTTTTTAAGTTGCTTCCTATCCTCATAGATTTCACTACCATAGTGTGCTTCAGAACCAAAAGCAAGAGCACATGGCTCTTTTCAATTTTCTTCAAATTTACATTTCCTGAAAACTCTGCTTAAAAGTAAATTTTTTTACATTTGAAGTTACTTAAATATCTTATGCAATATAAACAATTAAGATATGTTGTAGTTTTTTATTTAAATGCTCAATATTATATTGGTAATTAAAATGAATGCATATTAACCATTGTGACAAAATAATTTCTGAGACAAAATAGCTGACAATTGAATATATGCATCATGGGGATGATTGGGACATTTCAAATGGGGATGAATGGGACGGCTTCATTCCTCCCTAGAGGATACTAAAAATTTTTTATTAACTAAATAATATTATATAGGTTATTTATGGTAATTATTCTTTTAACATTTCATTCTCTCTGTAGCTATCGCCTTCAGTCCACCGTTTATTGGCCTTTTAAGGCAAAGCTGAGATGAGTCCAAGATCATTGACTAACAAATAATCCTGAAGATCATATTACAATTTATAATCTCTCAGCTTTTGCCAAGGCGGCATTTTTGTTCAGATTTCAGTCCTTAACATTGAATACGGGGAGGAAAATGTTTGTGTCCCATTCATCCCTACTGTGGGGATGATTGGGAGATAGAAGAACGTTTTTTTAAATTTAATTTTTATATCTGTATAATAATAATCTTGAACAAATATTGTGCATAAGATGTAGTCAAACACTTAAAGTTTGACATGTGATATGTAAATTGATAATAATTTATATAAAAAATTTAAAATAAATATTTTTGTGAAAATATCCGATTCATCCCCCATCCCCCCTATACATACATATATATATTAAGTATCCTAATTATTCTAGGTAAAATAAATAAATAAAAATAGGTGATTTAATTTATTTTGAAATCCAAACTGGCTTCTTTCTTAGATATCCACGAAGAAATTGCCATTCATAAATCTCCAAATTTTTCTCTTCTTATTCCATATACGAAGAAAACGAATAGAGTTTTTAATTTTACTTTGTAAACAAAGGATGTTTTAGAAATTTAGCCAAATTTAGCAAATTTCAAGCAGCGACAGTTTGGCATGTGTAAAAATACCCTCCAGTTGCTCCACACTGTTACAATTTTGATTTCTTGCTACAAAAATGGGTGCACGATAATGAGCTGGGGAAAATATTGTTTTGAGAACCGCCTTAACACTGACGAGGGAATGAAAAAGACAACTGAATGTTAGTTAAATCAATGGCAGCATTCTTTTGAAACTTCTTGTTTGCATTTGAATATTTTAAAATGATTTTTTTTTCTTTATTTTTTTTTTTTTGTGTGTCGTAGGATATCTGAGATTCATATCTAACAGGGCAGCTTTTTATTTTTCCGATTTATTTTTATTTTTTTAAAACGAGGATATTTTTAGTTTTGTAATCGGTTTCGAAATTAAAATTATCTTCAGAAAAAGGAACTGCTGCTAAAATCGAAACAGTAAGACTTGTTAGACATTGATTTCAGCTATCCCATGCAAAGAAAAAGAAAAGTTAATGTAACTATTATCGTTTTGATTTTCCTCCTGATTCTTCATATTAATATGAAATAAGGCTCGGATAAAAAGAAAATTTTGAAAAGAGGATCAAAAGTCACAATTTACAAAAGTTATATTTCATGCAAGGGAAAAAATGAAAATCCTGAGATGGCTTTAACAATGCAGGTGTCTGGTTTTCGCATGGTTTTAAATTTACTTTTTTATACATTTATGTCGTATACTATTAAGAACGTGTTAAATTACCTAGATATTCAAAGAAGCAAGTAGTCTTAGGTTTTAAAACTATTACTAAATCCAAACTTAATATTTTCTGATATATTTACATCAGTAAATGTACAAAATTTGTGCTATTTATATTTAGAAATAAAGAAACCTATATTTTTACAGACAGCCCAGGATAGAAAGCCCCAAGGCAGCAATTAATTACTAAATCCAAACTTAATATTTTCTGATTTGATTTGATTTGATTGCCTAAGAGGAACTACTCAGACAAGGAATCCGTCTGTAAAGCATAATATCCCTCCCGGTTCCTTTATTAATTTCTTAACAAAAATCAAGAAACTGATATTTTTATACACAATTCAACAGACAGCCAAGGATAAGGTAGCCCCAAGACTGCAATTAATTACAACTGAAGATGTAATATGCTTATCCTATTTTTCTATAAATTTAAAGCATCTTCGGGAAAATGGTGTCAAATGTGGCATTTTGAGCCAATTTTCGTCGCGTGACACTCAACCTACGATAGATAACCTAAAGACAGCAATCAATTACAAATTAAGGCTGTTTTCAAATCCAAACTGACTCTACTTTATGACAATTTTTCATTCATTTTTATTCATAACCGCATGAGATTGGCAGGCGTTCTTATTCAGAAACTTTGTAATCCAAAAACGTTTTCTATTTTTTGGTAAAGGCAGAAAGTCTTTCAGAAAATACTGTCAAATTCGTCGTTTTGAACCGAATTTCCGAAGCATGAGAATGGGGAATCGCTTATAACTCGACAAGTAATTTATTTATCAAAAAAGGGAAAATTCATTTCGATTTCAAATCGCTTCAAAGTTAGGCCTGCCAATTTTAAGCATTTGCATTAAAAAATAAGACAGAAAATGTGTCTGAAAAGTTTCGTATTGTTGAGCAGGTCATTTGAGAGCCACCTTAAGTTTTAAGGCTATTCCTAAATCCAAACTCAATATTTTCTGATATATTTGCATCGAAATATGTATATAAAATTTGAGCTATTTATCTTTAGAAATCAAGAAACCTAATAGTATATCCCATTTCTCTATAAAATTAAATGATCTGGAAAATATTGTTAAAGTTCGCATTTTAAACCATTTACTGGCATAATTCAACCGACAACCGAGTATAGCTTGTCTCAAGACAGCAATCAATTAACACTTAATATGTAATATATTTCTCGAAAGATTAAAACCTTATTCAGTCGCAGTTCGCTTTGACACTTATGTAAATTTCTTGCTTTTCCATATATAACGAGCTCGTGAATGTGTAGAAAATTTTGCGTAGATCAACGGGGAAAAATTTTTCTTGTCTTGTCGTGCTATTAACCCTTTATATCCTGAATTATTTTTCCAGCTACTTTTTAATTGTATTTTTGCATCATTGGATAAGTTTCGGTGCAGAATAAACATAGAAAAGAGGAAAATAATTTTTATAGTGTTTTAGTGGTTTATTATGCAACTGTAACCGCCATAAATTTTTTACCCTATGATATAAAATAAAATAGTAAATTTCAAGTAGTAAACTTCAAATAAAATATAGGAAATGTTCACCTGTAGAGTATAGAAAATAATAGTACTAAATAACCGGTAATAAACCACTAAAATTACTCAAATGAAGAACAACATGCATGTCAATTCTATTGCAAAATTAATTTCGAATGTAGCGTGGAAAATGTAAAATCCCTACAATGCAAAGAAAAAGGGATATGTGCTTGAATTTGCAATCTCCGGCCTGTTGTCAGAAATACACTCTTTGTGCCATTGTGAATATCGTTAGGATAAACGGTCATGTTACGAATATAATATAGGTGTTTTATTAAAGTGGTACTTATAAGTACCTCCCGGATAAAAAGAGTTAAGGTGGTTCTCAAATGACCTGCTCAACAATGCGAATCTTTCCCACACATTTTTTAACTCCTTTTTAAACGCAAAGGCATAAAATTGGCAGGTCCAACTATTGAAGTAATTTAAAATTGAAATGAGTTTTCCTGATTTTTTTTTTTTTTAATTACTTATAAAGTTATAAGAAATTCTTGTCACGCGACAACCGGTGCACGACACGTTTCTCGTGCTGGCGCTTCTACCTTTACCAAAAAATGGAAAACGTTGCTTCAATAACAGAGTTTCAGAATCAGAACACTTACCCATTTCATGTGTTTCTGAACAAAAATAAATTAAAAGTCTGTCATAAACTAGTCAGTTTGGATTTAAGAACAGCCGTAAATGGACGAAAATAACAGAAATCCTATCGAGTTACTAAGGCATCAAATAGCGTTTCTGTATAAAGATCTTTTAAAAAATTTCTTTAATGTTGGTGTTTTGAATCTATTTTCTAGACGCGCAAGCGGACGAAAGTTGTCACGGAGGAGAAATTGATTATAAATCAAGATGTAAATAATTATTAAAAATGTCATTTGATTATAAACCACTTCAGAAGTCACGATTGCAAATTTCATGGTTTTAAAGTGGTTATTCTCAAATCACCTGCTCAACAACGCGAAACTTTCTGAAACATTTTTTTGGCTCATTTTTAACCCTCTGACATTTTTAACACTCCTATCCCGCGATTTCCACGGGCAAGACATTTGTAGGAAAAATTATATAACACACAACTTTTGAAGCAATTTTGTTTCAAAAATTCCGTAGTCAAAGGGTGAAAACGTAAATGATAACTTTACTACATATTTAAAATACATAATTTGAAATATGTAATAATAGAGGAGATACTGGTCGGTTAAATATTGGTCGAAAGGATTTTGAATTAAAAAATAAGCAGTCAGAGGGTTAAACATAAAGGTATCAAATTGGCAGGCCTGACTAGCAATACGAACTGAAATCGAAATGAGTTTTCCTTTTTGTGTTAAAAATATCACTTATCAAGTTAGAAGCAATTATTGTCACATTATGATGTTCTTGTGCTGAGGCGTGGGGAATTGTGTTCAAAACGCCAAATTTGACAGTATTTTCTAAAATATCTTTGTAACGGCCATCTTTAAGTACCAGGCCGAGCGGCAGAGCAAGAGAGAACAAAAAGTTTAGGTTTAAATTAAAACCAGTTTATTAAGTCTAATCGGTCAGGGAGGTTGAGCGAGAACAACTCGTTTTACCTAACTTTAACCAAAAAAAGCTTAGCCTTCGATTTGAAGCGGTATAAAAATAAAAAACTACCCAATAATTAAAATAGACTATCAGGTAAAAAATATCATTCGTAGTCCGTCGACAGCGGCGAGTCAGGGTGCAAATTCGCGATAAAACAATTTCACGTTTAAATCCAGGTGAGCTCTGATACAGGCTTACACCAGTTCAACAGGCGTGTAAAGCTATGGAGCTTAATCTTAGCTCCTACGTACTGCTATTAAATACCGATGCCAAGTACCCTTCTAAACGAAAATTCACCGCTTATATATCCACAGTATCGATTGACCAGTTACAATAATTTGCACAACTACCGAAAGAAAACTGGAACTCACAATTTCCGAGATTCACACATCCATCGAAGATTAGAGAAAAGAGCGCATTGATAAACTTTTACGCACATGGACGGTTAGTGGACAAAAATTACGATCGCATTCAAACACATCGCCTACTCACTTGACGAGAGTAGTCGACCTGTCACAACCTCCCCTCCCGGAAATTGTGAAAGAAAAAGCGGTGGTTGAAATGCAGACCAGCGTCTTTTCCTTTACAAAAATTTCGAGTCAAAACAAGCACAACAGGTGACCGGTAAATTAAATTTGGAGTCGAAATGTAAACTTTTGTACTTTTAACCCATCACGAAACAAACTGGTCAAATCGATTTAAAAAAAACTTTCAGCACAACATCCTTTAAATACGAAGTACCAACAAAATATTCTCACAAAATTTTCCTCAAAAAAATTAGTTCAGTTTAAGGCTGTTCTCAAATCCAAAGGAGCAACTTTCTGACACAATTTTGAATTCATTTTTGTTCGGAAACTGGTGAAATTGGCAGGTGTTTTTATTCAGAAACTATGTTATCGAAATGAGTTTATAATTTTTTTTGCTAAAGGCAGAAGATCTTTCACAAAATGCTGTGAAAATCGGCGTTTTGAATCGAATTAAAAAAATATATAAATAAATCGAAAAAAAAAATGTATTTCACACTTTATTGATACATAGTACTGAATCCTATAGTTTGTTTTTGATAAGTGTAAAAAGGAATTTAATTTTTCAGAATGTTGCTTCGGTTTTCAATTAGTTGATCTGCTGTAAGGGAAAAAATAAATTGGAAATTGTACGTAAAACGTGACAAATGAGGTGTCTTCGTACTGTAACTAGTTTTATGAATATTCAGAACTTGGTGCAATAGCTGTTGCACTCTTACGCAAAATTGCATGAATTCAACATTTATTTTATGTGCAGATTTTCATATTACAGATATTAATTTTATTTTATGAAATTAAGTTTCAATGCACCTTTTCAAACAATTGTGCTACATTAAAATTATATCATGCGCAAATATTCAATACAAGACAACGTATAATTTTTTTCTGTTTCTTTTTTTCCAGTTACTTTTTTTCCGCTTTTGTTTTTTCTGTTACTTTTATTCCGATTACTTTTTTTCCGGTTACCTTTTTTCCTAGATTCAAAGAAATCATCGTTATTATTTCAGTGAAATGTATTATAACGTCTGTTATTATAATATGATTAATTTCCGTAATAAAATAAGAACATTTTAAGTTGGCAACATTTTCTCTTTTGTTGACATTTACTGGAAATTCTAGCTTTGAAAATTTAAGAACATGAAATCCATATTTAGACTCTTTTTCCATTTAATATCTATTTCTTCGGAAACATCTATCGGTAGATTATATGACAGCCGGTAGATTACAGAATTGCTATAATTAAACAATTTCAGTATACAAATTCGGTTTTAAATTCAGTAATACGGGAATGAATCCCGGAAAAATTCACCCTGGAAAAAATCACCACGGAAAAAATCACCCCGGTAAAAATCACCACGGAAAAAATCACCAACGGAAAAAAGCACCATCGGTAAAAATCACCACGGTAAAAATCACCACGGAAAAAATCACCATCGGTAAAAAGATCCCTGATAAAAAAAAAAAAGAGGGGGGGCTTCAAGTTAAGATGGGAAAATACCACACATTTATGAATAACATGTCTTTGAATACACCAATTATAATTTCGAGTAGAGCACGTGCTAACAACGTGTATTTACTAACCACGTGTACTAGGAACAATCAGAGTATTATATACATCATAAATTCTAATACGAGATCAAATCTTCTCTGTGTGTGTGTGTGTGTGGGGGGGGTTATACATACATTCAGATTTTATTTTAAAAACGGCTTTAACAATTTTGATGAAATTTTGTATCCTACAGTTTTGAGGCACCAGAAAACCACTGAGCTGGGTCATGTCTTTGAGAAAATTCGATTAGTGGGTCATTTTGGGTCGCCGCGAATCAGAGTCAAGCTAATTGTATCTAAAAAACAGTTTAAACGATTTTGACTAAACTTTGTATCCTACCATTTTCGGGCACGAGAAGACTATTGGGCTGAGTCACATGTTCGAGAACTTTCGATTAGTGTGTCATTTAAGGTCAATGTGGGTCCAGTCAATTTTATCTAAAAAACGGCTCTAATGATTTTGATTAAATTTTGTATCTTATAGTTTCGGACACGAGAAAATCATTGCGCTAGGTCACATGTCCGAGAAAATTCGATTAGTGGGTCGATTTTGGGTCACTGTGGGTCAAGATAATTTTATCTAAAAACGGCTACTAAAGAAATTATTCTCACTAGCAAGTAACTGGCTAGTAAAAAAAAAATCAACCTAAGTGTGACGTATATGCACTTTCAACACTTTCCAACTATGTTGGAAAGTAGATTAATTTTGACTGTTGTGCTGACTCAGAAATTGGTTGTTGTGCTGATTCAGATATCAGACGAGATACGATGATCATTAAGGTTAACTGGGTGAATTAGTTCAGCCATATTCGTCCGGGATTGCTCAGTTGGTATAGCATTGCCAGCTTCAACCAAGGGATCCCGGGTTCGAATCCTGGCCCGGATTTTTTGCTCAGTTGGGAAGATTACATCTCATATGTTGGCAAGTGTTAAACATTTCATTTTTTCTATCTGATCGGTGGCATTATAACAGGAAAAAAAATCAATCCTTAACTGGAACACTTTTTACGAGAATTGCTATCAAACCGTTATTTACAAAAAGTAAAATTCACTTCTTTTATGACAGAAAATCTACGATATTATATACCAAAATTTTTTTTAAATGGTGTCTTTTTTTATTATTATTTGTTTAAAGTGATATGGTACCGTTTGGTATAAAGGACGTTTCCAAATCAGAGTTAAATATATCTACAATAAATTTATGATTGTAATATCATAGATACTAAGATTTAAATTTTTAAAACAAAATGTAGATAACATTGCAACATGAAATGCTTTATCTTTACAAGCACTGTTTGAACTTGAGGGCTAGCATTTCTTGGTGTTTATAAAATTCTGCAATTTTGATATCAATTTCTAATTTTTTCCCTATCCGTTATTTATTACAAACACGGTTTGAACTTGTGACCTAGTATTTCTTAATGTTTATAAAATTCTGTAATTTTGATATGAATTTCTATAATACGACAGGTTTTGATTTAAGCAATATTTGTAGAAATGTTGTGGATTGGAAAAGTATCTGATAAAAAGAGGTGTCCACTGTTGGGGAGGAGGTAAAAACCGTGTCTTCCTTTTTACTCGAAAAATTCTCTCTTTGTTATAGTGTTTAATATACAAATAAAATCGGATTGAAAAATGATAAGGATTGATATATAGGTGTGTCCACTAATCAGGAATCAGCAGGACACCCCTGAATAAATATGTAACGCCTTGAGGCAAGGACTCAGGTGAGGGCATCCAAGTCGTCTTTGTAGCTACAAATTGTACTCATTTAAAGAAAAAATACCAAATATTTTACTTTGAGGAATCCGAGAAGCTTCTCCCATTTGCCCTTGCGATAATAAGTCACTGTTCGGTATGGAGGTTCTACTGTTAAACGATACGAGCAGGGAAGACCGAGCTGTGGTCGGTCAAAATTTTCTTTGAGTTCAAATATCATGACCCATGACCAAAATGGCATACTAATCAAATTTTCTCGAACATGTGACCAAGCCCAATTGTGTTCTCGTGCCCGATACCCGTAGCATATAAAATTTAGTCAAAATAGTCTGAGCCGTTTTTTAGATAAAATTAGCTTGACCCACAGTGACCCAAAATTGACCCACTAATCGAATTTTCTCAGACATGTGACCTAGCGCAATGATTTTCTCGTACCCGAAACTCGTAGGATACAAAATTTAATCAAAATCGTTAGAGCCGATTTTTAGATAAAATTAATTTGACCCGCGTTGACCCAAAAATGACCCACTAATCAAAAGTTCTCGAACATGTGACCCAGCCCAATAGTCTTCTCGTGCCCGAAAATGGTAAGATACAAAGTTTAGTCAAAATCGTTTGAACCGTTTATTAGATACAATTAGCTTGACCATGACTCATGGTGACCCAAAATGACCCACTAATCGAAAGTTCTCGAACATGTGACCCAGCCCAATAGTCTTCTCGTGCCCGAAAATGGTAGGATACAAAGTTTAGTAAAAATCGTTTGAATCGTTTTTTAGATACAATTAGCTTGACCCTGACTCATGGTGACCCAAAATGACCCACTAATCGAATTTTCTCGAACATGTTACCAAGTCCAATAGTCTTCCCGTGCCCGAAACTAGTAAGATACAAAATTTAATCAAAACCGTCAGAGCCGTTTTTTAGATAAAATTAACTTGACCCGCGTTGACCCAAAATGATCCATTAATCGGAAGTTCTCTGTGACTCAGCCGAATAGTCTTCTCGTACCCGAAAATGGTTGGATACAAAGTTTAGTCAAAATCGCTTGAACTGTTTTTTAGATCAATTAGCTGGACTCTGATTCATGGCGACCCAAAATGACACACTAATCGAATTTTCTCAAACATGTGACCCAGCCCAATGGTTTTCTGGTGCCTCAAAACTGTAGGATACAAAATCGTTAGAGCCGTTTTTAAAATAAAATTTGTATGTATATATAACCCCCCCCCCACACACACACACAAAAGATTTGATCTGGTATTAGAATATATGATGTATATAATACTCTGATTGTTCCTAGTACACGTGGTTAGTAAATACACGTGGCTAGCACGTGCTTTACCCGAAATTATAATCGGCGTATTCAAAGACATGTTATTCATAAATGTGTGGTATTTTCCCATCTGAACTTGAAGCCCCCCCTCCTTTTTTATCAGGGACCTTTTTACCGATGGTGCTTTTTTCCTGGGGTGATTTTTACCATGGTGATTTTTACCGTGGTGATTTTTACCGATGGTGCTTCTTTCCGTTGGTGATTTTTACCGTGGTGATTTTTACCGTGGTGGTTTTTTCCGTGGTGATTTTTTCCATGGTGATTTTTTCCGCCTACATATGAATATGACTCCATCTTAAATATGATGTAAATGTAATCACCATGGCAACCTAGAATCATTACCTATCAAGGGATATCTTTGAATTAATTACGTTTGATTAGAATTTAATAGAATAAAGAAAACTTTTATTAATATCTTTTTAAGTTTTAATTCGATTTTCATAAAATTTGAAATGACTCGACAAAATTCTGTAACGGTTATATATACTAAATTTCAAACCATTCGGTTGGGTAGTTTTTTTCTCGGTTATATGCGGACGGACGGACCAGACGACGACTATAGGTGCTACGTAATTATTTAATTACGAACTCACCTAAAAAAAGAAAAGATAATGACATTTAGAATATTGTTTTGTTAAGTTTTCATGTTAAGTGGTATATGATTTAGTTTCTGATTGACATTAAGGTGGTTCTCAATTGAAATTGACCTGCTCAACAATGCGAATTTTTCTGACTCAAATTTAAACGCAAAGGAAATTTGAAAAGTAAGTAAATTCTGATACAGTTTTCAAACAAATTGCATTCAAATTGGCAGGCCTGTGGAAGTGAATTGGAATCGAAATCAGTTTTTCTCATGCCAGAGTAAAGGTTAAAATTCCCAGTCGCCACTGCGACTACATGTAAAAGATTGGCGACTTTATGCTGTGCATGATGACCAAAGAGGCGATTTCTATTTTTCATGTAACAATATATCCGATTTTTTAGCGCCATTTTGTTTCCACGGATGCCACTTTTGAGCCAAAAGGCTGATTTCCGATTTTTAAATTAAAAGATAAAGCAGAAGCCACAATTTCTGCAGAAAACAATCACAATTTTCGTCAAGTGATCCCAGGAAAAAAAAAAAAAAAAAAAAAAAAAAAAAAAAAAGAAAAAAAAACTAGGATTTTCGTCAAACGATAGCGAAATAAAATCACGATTTTCAGTAAGCGACCGTGAACTAAATTCAGCAATTGACCATGAAACGAAACTGAAATTTTTGGCAAACGATTGCGAAAAGAAAACACTATTTTCATCAAAAGATTGCGAAATGAAACCATGATTTTTATCAGGCGATCACAAAATAAAACCGTGAATTTCATCAAAGTATCACAAAATAAAACAGCGATTTTCTTCAAGAGACAGCAAAATAAAACTACAATTTCTGACGGCGATCGCAAAATCAAACAATGTTTTGGTTATTGTTGGGGTAAGTAAACTGCCACCGTGATAATTTTATATTTATATTCCTAAAAATATGTTTCATAATATTCATATTTTTAAAAATATTACTTGTAAAACTTTAAATCTACAAACCATGGTGCTAAGTGGCCACTAACTTGACAGTAGTGGCTACTAAACATACAGCCTCTATCGGCCACTGCCTACTGGTGCAAATATCGAATTTTAACCTTTATGCCAGAGGCCAATCGCGAAACCTTTCACTATTTATATCAACTGTGATCCAGATTATAATTCACGTTTTATTTATGTAATTATTTATTTGTGAAGATTCAATTTCGTTTGGCAATTAAGTTAGGAATATTACACGGGAACAAACAAACGCTGAATTTATTAAACAGTTTTAAATGAAAACCTGTTAAATATTCTGCAGTTAGGTTGCAAACAGATAAAAAAAATCATCCTTGAAAACTATTGTAATCCTCCCCCCCCTCCCCAAAAAAATAAATAAATAGAAAAATAAATAGTAATTTGTGATACAGTTTTGAAAAAAACTGCAGCTGAAAGTACTTTTTTTTTTGTCAATTTAACAATGTAAAAATTGAAAATGTACGATGTTTAGAAGTTAAAATGTTTTTGAAGTAAAGACGAAATTTATTGTTTAGGTCGTTGTCACCGTCAATATGACGTCAGTGTTATCCGCGGACATGTTTTTTGCCTATAATATAGATTTATTGAAATATCCTTATTAAAATGTTAAAAGAAAAAAAAAAGAAAATACGAAAATTGAGAGACAATAAAGAATTTGTAAAGTCTGTAACAAAATACTTTTTATTATTATTTCTATTAATATTTAATTTTAATTTTTTTAATTTCTAGCTCAACAAGGATGAATAGTCCCGAGATTGTTTTCCTGTTTTGTCTTTTGGCGTCAGCTCAGGTATTTCTCTTTGGAAATGCTTGTGTAGATGTAGAGGAAGATTATCTTTTTAATTGCGAAGTAAGAATAAATTTTGTTATTGTTCTGTATAAAAGTGGAAGTTTTGATCAATTTATTTGAACTTTACGATGATAGTCTATCCTTAAAAAGCTTCTGAAGATAATGGAAAGCTTTCCAAAATTCTGGTTACTGATGCATTGCGTTGATTTTTCGTAAACATTTCTGCTGTATTAAGGTAGTTTTCTGATTTTTAAAAAAATGAAATAAAAATAATCGGTCATGAGCGAGTTTTATTCAGGTACAAACGGTTCCGTAAAATAAATTTAATAATAATAATAATAATAATAATTAAAAAAAAAAAAAAAGGTTGGTAAAAGGATAATAAGAATTTAAACTTTGCCAAGCGTGATTCGAAAGGATGTCGCAAAGTTGCAACGCCGCGTTGCTGTATGCCGTGTTTTTCTAGATAGGTATTTAATTAATATCTCGGCTAATGATAGACTTTTATTCGAAAATCATTATAGATAATCCTTGGATGATTCCGCGTCGACAGCTACCTCGAGTTCCCCTCAACTCCCCCGCTGAGTGCCCGCAAAGTAAAGTTTGTGTGCAACGAGAAAATGCGATTTTCTGAAAAACATATATAATCTAGGATAATCGCTATCCTTTTCCTGCAAGGTTTATATGCACTCCTACCGCCCCTAATTTTTTCATGATTTTAGTTTCAGTGGATTTTTTTAATAGGCGGAGGGGGGGGGGGGCGATATATTTTTGCATTACATTTTCAACGATATCTCTGAAAATATAATATTTAAAATTAAAAGAAATATATTTTTGAGTTCGGTGTGACCCTATTTTGCCTGAAGCTGACTGGACCCGTGGTTTGGGTCGGGTTGTGTTAATGCTATTTATTTTTTATCGTTGTGGGGCAGATTGATTCTAAATGTTTCGGGTGCGGGTTGGTTTTGGGTCGACCCGATTTTTCAAAAGAAGGTCCTGAATATTTTATAATTTAAAAAACTATATAATGAAATAATGAGTGTATATATGAGACAAGCTTAGCCCGAGTAAAGTCCCGATGCGGGCTCGGGCTCAAAGTGAAAATTTTTCACTAACTAAAAAGAGGAAGAAAACATAACTTTTTAAGGAAATAAAATGTATTTTATGTTTTACAATCCTTTAAAAATCAGTATAAAAGAAAATTGAAATTTTATTGATGGTGTTTAAGGAGAAATATGCTATCTGAATTTGAAGCTCTTAGCAGGGCCTGTTTACCGATTAAGCCCGTGAAGCCCGAGCTTACCCACTAAAATACAAAGGGGCGCCCAAATTTACTTTTCAAAACTAATTTTTTAGGGAGAAAAATTCTTTCATTGTGATATATATATATATATATATATATATATATATATATATATATATATATATATATTCTTTCTTTATTATAGTTACTAAATTTTCCTTCAGACTATTACAGACACATTTATACTCTCTCTCTCTCTCTCTCTCTATATATATATATATATTTTGTTTGTTTGTTGATATAATAAATGGTATAAAAACAGTGATTAAATGCAACTTATTTTCATTTTTCGTATGTTTTACATTTTAATTTCAAACGTGCTAAAAATAACAGATTTAATCTGTGTAATTATATTTTGTTTATATTCATAAAGAATAGAGAACTCATATAAAATATGGAGAATAGGTTATTTAAATAAAGGGGAAAGTAATTAGCATTTAGGTGATACCAAATTTCTGTTTATAAAATAGAATCAAAATTTTGTTGCAGCCAAGCATAAATTTACGTCAAATATCTGTTGTCCCTGCATTGTTCTTAGCACTGGCAAGTCCTGCAATTTGTAAAACGTTAAATATATTTTGAAGTTGAAAGATTCGCACTGTGCCATATTTGTAAATTCATTTACAAAATTAATTTTTATGTATAATTATGTATATAAAAAATATTTTTAATATGCATATATAGGTATTTAGTTTCAGGGCGATTCCATCATTACGTGTGTAACTTTCACAGAGTGGGTTTTTTTTTTTTTTTTTTTTTTTTTTTTTTTTTTTTTTTTTTTTTTTTTTTGCAAATTGAGACAAATTTGGAAGTGAAACTATTTAGATAGCGTTTTACTTTTTCTTATTGCTATTATAGGACATATACGAAATCATTTTTGTAGCGACACTTTTAGTCTAAAGTTATAACAATTAAAAAAAAAAATAGTAATGTCGTTACGTATGTGGTTCAGAAAAATCACACACGTAACAACGACTTTACTATATAAATATATATATATATATTACTTTAGACTAAAGCAGGGCTCGCATTCCCCCTAAAATTCCTAAATTTCCTAACTATTATTTTATCTTCTCAAAATTCCTAAAATTTTCTTCTTGTTCCTAAAAATTCGTGATCGGCAAAATTTCACTGAAAAATATCGCGAATTTCGACAAATGGTCACCGGAAAAGACGCGTATTTCGTCAAAAGATCGCTAAAATAACGCAAATTTTGTCAAAAGATCGTGAAAAAAATGTAAATTTCGTCAAAAGATCATGGAAAAAAGCAAATTTCTACAAAGGATCGAAATTTTTTTAAAAACATCTCGGGGGAAAAAAAAATAGAATTTCTTAAAAAAGATCGCGGAATAAACGTGAATTTCGATTTAAAAAAAATCGTGAAAAACCCCTCAAATTTCATCCAAAAATCAAGGAAAAAAGATAATTTCATCTAAGAATCGCAGAAAAAATGCGAATTTCATCAAAAAATTGTGAAAAAAAAATGCCAATTTCATTGAAGGATCGCGAAATTTTGTCAATCAATCGTGCATATAAGGCAAATTTCGTCAAACGATATCACAATAATTCAAATTTCGTCAAAAGATTGCGGAAAAAACGCGAATTCCATCTTCTAAGAATCGCAAATTTTGTCAAAAGATTGCAGAAAAAACACGAATTTCGTCAAAAGGTCACGAATTCCGTCAAATGGTCACGAAAAAAAAAAAATGCAAATTTCGACAAAGAAGTGTAAAAAAAAAGTTTTTCTGTGAGCTTCAGAATTTTTTTTTCTCATAATCACCCCTGCTTTCCTGCCTCTTGTTCTCTAGGTTCACCGAGAACATCCAAAATAGAGAAGGAGAGCATTCATTCTGGTTAGGCTCAATGATCCAGGGACTCAAAATTCTAATTAATACAATTGCAGTAAGCATAAGCTGTCATAACGGTTTTTAATATGAAGCCGGTTATTGTGAAAATTTAAATGCCCTCATTCGCAACAAACAACACAAGCACATGGAACAAAGGCTGAATTCATTGGAATGATGGGAATATTCTTTGGTGACTACCACATGTGTCTGACTAGCACAAAAATACTGTTATTACATACTTGTAATGTTAAAAATATCGCAAATGCCCCTAAAATTTTCCTAAAATTTGGGAAAAAATTCCTAAACTTCCTCCCTAAAACTTTGAAAAATCCTAGTGCTAGCCCTGCTAAAGGTGTCACTACACTGTAAAAAATTTTGATAAAAAATTACGGAACATATATTGGCAACTTTGTGACCAGTATGTATACCGTAATTTAACTGGACAGTACATGTACCGTACAATATTTAAAGTACATGTACCAGCTGCATCCCTCTTTCTCCTCAGGCCTAAGGCTCCTATATACGGTATTATAGGATCCCTAATCAGGCCTGCACGCATTACGTAATAAGAGCAGAAGCATCACTTCAGGGGTTGCCGTACACCGAGGTGAGGGTACCAGCTTTTTCTTTACTGAAAAATAATTATTTTACTGTATAAATAGCGATTTTTTACTGAAAAACAATGATTTTACGGTATAAATACAGTTTATAATCGCAATGGCACATGTACTGTTTTTTTTTTTTTTTTTTTTTTTTTTTTTTTTTTTACGCTTAATATACCTTAGAAGCACGGTACTCATACCGTAAAGAGTGAAAACGGTTCAAGTACAGTTAATTTACAGTATATCTACTGAAATTTTACGAAATTTTTTTGCTGTGTGCAAAAATGATTCTGTATGTGTCCTATAATAGCAATAAAAAAAGTAAAACGTTAACTAAATAATTTCGCTTCCAAATTTGTCTCAAATAGAAAAAAAAAAAAAAAAACACTCTCTAAAAGTCACACAAGTAACGGTCAAATAGTTGAAGCATAATTGCCAGAGTGAAGAGGGGGGGGGGGGGTTACGTCAGGCTTGGCTTCCCCTACTTCTAAGTCTTAAGCGGGCCTTGGCCCTTAGAAAGTCAGTGTTAGTAACATAAAGAAGCATTGGATATCCCTTGTCTGTCCTCGCTTTGTGTTGATGTCCTTTTCTGGAATTACTGGAAAGCAGAACTCATCTCTTTATGTCGTACTCGTAGTTGTACAATGATATTTTAAAAGAATAAGAATCGCGACATTTGCAGATTTCTGCCAGTGGTTGGGTTTAAATAACAAGTTTTCTATTTTAAACAGATTATCAGGGACGTGAAAATCACGAAACGTTGCCATGAGGGAATATTTAAGTTAATAATTTCTATGTAAGAGAAGATTATTAAATGAGAAAATTAATCTTGAAAATATTTTAAAATATGATTAAAAATTTTCTACGTATTTTTGATATAGAGATCGGGTTCTCATAGCATAAAATATTTCGGCTTGCTCGGATTTCATATCGTTGGGCTTTGGCTCCAAACAAACAACAACAACAAAAAAAAAAATAGTCGTTGGGGGCCACCGTAATACGTACCCATCATGAATATGCATAATATAAAATATGAAAATTAAGCATGTGTAAACTACTTATAAAATGCATTGCAATTTGAATAAATTCGTGGCTTGATGACGTCATAAACTTTAAATACTCTATTACTTAATTGCGTAAAAGAAGCATCCTTATAACTCCAAAAATGATACTCATATTAACTAACGGCTTATTGCGTCGGATTAAGCGTCTCATTTCCAATTAAAATATATCTTCGAATTGAAATTTGGATAACATACCGGATCATGAAAAACCGAAGAGTGTCGAAAATAGGATTACAAATATCTCGGCAACTCATTATCCGATCGACTTCATTCTTTATGCAAAATTTATGTTTTTTAAATTTTCTTTTATATTCACTCCTTATAATAAACAATTTCGAAAATTTTTGTATACGTTTTATCAGAACGAATAATTCGAGAGTCCGAAAAAATAGTTCCGGATAATCGAGATTACTGAAATTCAATAAGCTTCTTCTCATTATTATTACATACTAAGTACATATCAAATTTCAAGTCTCTATCTCAATTTGTTCGGGAGATAGAGCGTTTAGAGACACGTAAACAAACAGACGGCAATTTTTTTTTTTTAATTTGTTTTTAGGAATCTCCTGTATCTGAAACGTGTAAATCCGCCAAATTTTTTTTTCGATTTTCAAAACGATTACAAGAATTACACTATACTACGTATGATGGGTAGGTAAAAAGATAGGAAAATACATTTAGAATTAGGCTGTTTTCAAATATAAACTGGCTACACCAGACGACAAAGTTTTTAATTCATTTTTATTCCTAATTGCATCAAATTGGCAGGCGCATTTAATCAGAAACTTTGTAATCAACAGACCTTTTCCATTTTTTTGTTAAATCCAAAAAAACCTTTCAGAAAATACTGTCAAAACTTTGCGTTTTGAACCAAATTCTGCTCGCGGCAGTTCGAGAAAGACGAAAAATGTGACGTCGCGTGACACGAATCGCTTATAACGCTTTCAGTAAGTTATTTATCAAAATATGGAAAACTCATTTCGATTCGAAATCGCTTCCATAGTCAAACCTGCCAATTTTATACATTTTCGTTTAAAAATGAGCCAGAAAATAAGTCAGAAAATTTCACGTTGTTGAGGAGGTCAATTGAAAACCACCTTAAGTTTTCATGTTATGTTCAATATGTTGAGTATATATATGTCTGAAAGTATTTATAATTTAACAGCACGTTGACTAGTTTGAAAATATATGATATATATAAGAAATATCGAGTAGCTATTAAAATATCAGATATGTTTGAAATTTTTCGAAAATATTATGATACTAGTGAATCCGAGTCATATTTTTAACAAAATCTAATTATTTTTTTTATGCATGTTTAAACTTCTAAAGAATAATTAAAGGATAAAAATATCTGCAAACAGCATTAGTCAAACCAGAATACCATCTCATTTATTCCATAAAACTGATCGAAGAAGCTCGAGAAAAAAAAAATAATATTTTAAATGCATTAGAGGATGACTTCGGCCGCTCCAGGAAAAATATGCGTCAAAGAAAAATAAGTTGAATACAGATAAAATACAATTTAATCTAATATAACAAATCATTCTTTTGGGCTTCACGTGAAATATCACTGCTTCGATCGATAGATCAATGGTGTCTTTTCCTTCGACACATTTCAATTTTACATTTTAATCGTAATTATATATATATTAAAAAAAAAACGTGCGGATACATCACACTATATCTTTTTTGTACTATTTTTTACATTTCCATAATCATTGCCGAGCATGGTAATACGATATTTTATTTTTGTGACTACATTAATTTGTAAAAAAAACATTTATGAAAACAATGGAATGCTTATTTATTTTTTAATTAACTCCCATTTTCAATTTTAAAAAAAAACATGTTTTAACGAAACATGAGTGTAATATGTCAGAAGCTGGTTCAAAATTTTTTCGAATGATATCTTATTTATTGTTGAGCGTTCTGTAAATTGCATAAAAGAAAGGATGTTGACGAAAGAAATAATATATATGATTAGGGGTGTAAAAACTGGGCGCCAACGAAGCTATTGCCATTGCTAAATTTTTTGCATTCCTCGCCGAATAAGAATACTGATAAATTTTAGGCGAAAAATACTACTAAAATTTAGTGGTGACAATCGGCCCCTGGCCATCAATATGTATGTTTATGGACTTTTGATTAATCTTTTACATTTGTTACCACTATGGACACCATGTATTCTAATTGCCAGATTTTAATTGCTTTACAGGATCCTGGATATGATTGCCATCGCAAGAATGACGATAAAAAGATTCATCCTACGGATTTCAGGAATGTGGAGTTCCTTATTGGAGGGCATCAAGACATGAAACTTGAAGACAGAGTCAGAGTTTATAAGTGCATGGCAAAGTTTGGGCTTTCCTCTAGAATCGACGTAGAGACATTTAAACAGTGCTTGAGTAGCATATCCTATTCACAGGTGGATCTTTTGATTGTGGATTTATTTGATGATTAATTTCCTATAACAATGCTTGTAGGCATAGTACTAGGTCTTATGACAATATTTTTGTAGAACTTTATCTAAAAGCATAAGTTTGTTATTGATAAAATAAAAGTACAATTATATCGTACAAATGCGATATTTATAAAAATAGTGTGCTTCTATTTTTTATTTAAGACACTTAAGACTATTATTTTTAAGACTTTTAATTTTACAGAAATTTTTTTGGCGTTCCAAAACCTCTAGGATGGATGTAGTCACATTAAAACAGTGCTTGAGTAGTATTTATGCTATTCTGGGTTTGACATTTTGATTGCATTTTTATTTGTTGACTTATTTCCTATAGAAATGCCTGTAGCCACAACTACAGTACTACTTTCTTAAGACAATACTTTTGTAGAACATTCTCTAAAAGCATAGGCTTGTTATTGATAAAGTAAAAGTACTATTATATCATACAAATGGGATATTTATAACAAAAAATAGTGAGTGTGCTTCTTAAGACTTTTATTTTTACAGAACTTTTATGTATTTTGGTGTTGGAGATTAATTCAATATTATCGGTTTGACATTTCCTTTATATAATTCTTAGTCACATAGACCTGTTTTTGAAACATAAAACAAGAACGAAAAATCATGCGTCAAGCATAGATTATGTAACACTTTCCAACGCTTCCAAAATAATTTTACAAATCATACCGTTTAATAAGCTAAAAGATAACATCTGAGTAATCCGAATACTTTTATTCAGCCATGTATAGGATCTATAGATTTGTATATATACTACATAGGATGCTAAATTTTAGTTCAGTTAGGAAACGCGTAGCACAGTTTAAAATTCTCCGTCTGGAGTTAAATAATACGGAAATGTGTTCACGAACTTTTGTGCTTCCCTGTATAGGATCTACAGAATTTATACACGCCACTTAATAGACAAAAAGCGAGTTAAAATTAAAATCTCGTTCAGTAACTTATAACGCACTTCCAGGAATTATTGTTAACATAGAGTAGAGAATTTTTGTGTGTCCCTGTAAATGAACGATGACTGCTATGCACACACTATTCTGTAGTAACCCTCTTGTAATGCACCTTAGTGATATATATAAATTTCAATGCGTTTAAAATATGGAAACATTATTTAAATAAACCGCAGAAGATTTTTCTCCATAGATGTAATGTAACGGAATTCTTTTAACTGTCCCTGTAAAGTAACTATAAGTGCTATGCACACCCTGTTCCATATTAAGCTTCCTCTAATGCACCTTAGTGATATATATAAATTTCAATGCGTTTAAAATAGTGAAACATTATTTAAATAAACCGCAAAGGATTTTTCCCCATAGACCGCAATGTAACGGAATTCTTTTGAGTGTCCCTGTAAAAAAACTATAAGTGCTACACACTTCCGTTGAAATAGGGATCATGCTATAGATAACGACTATAACATATAAAAATTGCAGAACAATCCGAGCATATTTACGGGAGTTAGAGCACGGACAGTCGGCAGACAAACCGAAGTCATAAACACGTTTCAACTAGGTTGGAAAGTGTTAAAAAGTACGATTACATTGCCTAAATGCAATAATTAGAGCAACATCTGTTTCTTGAGCCAATATCAGAACTTCTAGCAGAGAGCTTCTTGTCGTTAAAAAATAAAACTCTGTGTAGATCTTTTAAATATTAGTAATGTAAAATATCTTAATTGAATAAAGCAATTATTTTCCTATATGTAGTCTTTTTAACACTTTCCAACCTAGTTGAAAAGTGTTTATGACTTCGGTTTGTCTGGCCGTATGACCGTCTGTCCGTGCTCTAACTCCCGTAAATATGCTCGGATTGCTCTGCAATTCTTATATGTTATAGTCGTTATCTATAGCATGATCCCTATTTCAACGGAAGTGTGTAGCACTTATAGTTTTTTACAGGGACACTCAAAAGAATTCCGTTACATTCCGTCTATGGAGAAAAATCGTTTGCGGTTTATTTAAATAATGTTTCACTATTTTAAACGCATTGAAATTTATATATATCACTAAGGTGCATTAGAAGAAGCTTAATATGGAACAGGGTGTGCATAGCACTTATAGTTACTTTACAGGGGCAGTAAAAATAATTCCGTTACATTACGTCTATGGAGAAAAATCGTCTGCGGTTTATTTAAATAATGTTTCCATATTTTAAACGCATTGAAATTTATATATATCACTAAGGTGCATTACAAGAGGCTTACTACGGAATAGTGTGTGTATAGCAGTCATCGTTCATTTACAGGGATACACAAAAGAATTCTCTACTGTCTGTTAACAATCATTCCTGGAAGTGCGTTTTAAGTTGCTGAACGCGATTTTAAATTTAACTCACTTTTTGTCTATTACTTGGTGTGTATAAATTCTGTAGATCCTATACAGGGCAGCACAAAAGTTCGCAAACACATTTCCGTTTATTGACAGAAACTCCAGAAGGAGAATTTTAAACTGTGCTGCGCGTTTCCTAACTAAGCTAAAATTTAGCATCCTATGTAGTATATATACAAATCTATAGATAATATACAGGGATGAATAAAAGTATTTGGATATTTTACCGAATATTGTATATGTTGGAAATACATGTTGGAAATTCCTGAAATTACATTTTTAAATATGTTATGCGTTTTCCAAATTGTTTACTTAGATATTATCTTTCAGCTTATTAAACAGTAATGACTTGTAAAATTATTTTGGAAGCTTTGGAAAGTGTTACATAATCTATGCTTGACGCATGATTTTTCGTTCTTGTTTTCTATTGTCCCCAATAAACTTGATGTAAAAATATTTATTTAGTGCTTGAGAATTTCCTATTCTAGGTTTTGTATTCTTACGAGTTGCTTAGGTTTGTACCATGACAGGCCACACTCATAGATGAGACAACAGTGCTTTTTATGACAATTATTTTATAGAATTTCTTGTAGGAAAAATGTACCTTGATTATTATTGGTAAAAAAAAAAAAAAAAAAAAAAAAAAAAAAGTTTAATTTATTAACGTAGTTATTTTTTATATTTAGCCTTACGTGGATTCGCAAAAATGCTGAAATTTGCTTTAATTATTTATTTATTGAAGTTACGTATATAATTAAATTGCAGATATAGGGGTCAGTACGTAGTAGGCCGTAACAAAGTAATAGGGGCTTTGAAACTTTTTGGTGGGACTAATTTACTACCTATATTTTCTGCAAATATTTTAGTAATGCCTAAAAATAGAGGAGTAGAAGACCGATTGTACCCCCCCCCCCCCTCCCTCCCTACAAAAAAAAAAAAAAAAAAAAAAAAAAAAAATCCGTCTACTCTGTCCAGACCATGGAGCTATGAAAAGAACAGCAAACTTATCCCAAAAAGTTTTATAATATTCTCTCTTTTAATATTACCAATTTTTTTTTTTTAAATTCTAAATGTACAATTGTATACAATACTTAGTTGTTAGAACTTAAGCCTGTTCTCAAATTCAAAGGGGCTACTTTCAGACATATTTTTGAATTAATTTTTCTTCGGATACGCATGAAATTGGCAGGTGCTCTTATTCAGAAACGTTGTATTCGAAACACGTTTTCCATTTTTTGGTAAAGGCAGAAGATCTTTCAGAAAATACTGTCAAAGTCGGCGTTTTTAACAGAAATCACTCCGCGGAGCCGCGGTCAAGGCGAAAAAAGTGTTGTTATATGACACGAGAATCGCTTATAACTCGATAAGTAATTTATTTATCAAAAAATGGCAAACTCATTTCAATTTCAAATTACTTTAATATTTAGAGATGCAAATTTTATATCTTTGCGTTCAAAAATGAGTCTGAAATTGTGTCAGAAACTTTTTCGTTATTGAGCAGGTCTTTTGAGAACCACCTTAAGTCGGTTTTCAAAAACACATTTTTCACCGCTCAAAAACGCGAAACTTTCTGACACATTTACAGATTCATTTTTAAACACAAAATCACGATACTTGCAAAAATGATTATTAAAATAATTTGTAATCGAACAGTTTATTTTCATTTTCCGATAAATGAATTACACCTTGAGTTACAAGCGATTATTGTATCAGACAGCAGTTTTTTTTTTCTTTCCTGTGCTGTCGTGTCCAGAAATTAGGTTAAGAAAGTCAGCTTTGGGAGCATTTCCTGAAAAATCTTCAATCTTTTCAGAAAAAGGAAAAAAACAGTTTGATTAGAAAGTTCCTTGTTAAAATCACTGCCAATCTGGAATGTCTGTGACCAAAAATGAATTACAAAATGTGTCACAAAGACAACTTGTATTTCAGATCGCTAATGTTAATCCAATGGGGCATTATTTTCGTAATATCTCGTTTGCATTTAAATATATTTAAACGATTTTTTTTTGCACTGGATAGCAGAGATCAATCTCTATTTCCGCCGTTGTTTACTTTTTCGATTTTCTTTGCGTATTTTTTTTTACGAAGATACTTTCACTTTCGAAACCGTAATCGAAAAAGTAATCAACGGCGCAAATAGGGATTGATCTCTGCTATCCAGTGCAAAAAAAAAAAAAAAAAAAAAAAGTGTAAAAATATTCAAATGCAAGCGAAATATTAGAAAAATAATGTCCCATTGGATTAACATTAGCGAGCGGGTGTTTTTAAGTGCATGAAAAAAAATATATATATTTCTCCTCTCAACAACGCCAAACTTTCTGATTTATTTTCTGACTCATTTTACTTACCCATCATACGTAGTATAGGGTAAGTCTTGTAATCATTTTGAAAATCGAAAAAAAATTTTTGACGGATTTACACGTTTCAGAAACTGGAGATTCCAAAAAACATATTTTTAGAAAAAAAATTTTGCCGTCCGTCTGTGTGTCTGCGTGTCTGTAAACGCTCTATCTCCCGAACAAATTGAGATAGCGACTTGCAATTTGGTAGGTACATAGTATGTAATAATGGTAAGAAGCCTATTTCATTTCAATAACCTCGATTAACCGGAACTATTTTTTTCGGACTCTCAAAATATTCGTTCTGATAAAAGTTCTATAAAAATTTTTGAAATTGGTCATTTTAAGAAATGAATATAAAAGACAATAAAAAAACAAATTTTGCATAAAGCATGAAGTCGATCGGATAATTAGTTGCCGAGATATTTGGAATCCTATTTTCCACACTCTTCGATTTTTCATGACCCTGTATTTCATCCAAATTTCACTTCAAAGATATATTTTAATTGGAAATTTGACGCTTAATCAGATGCAATAAACCGCTAGTTAATAGGATTATTATTTTTGGAGTTATAAGGATGTTTCTTTCAAGAAATTCAGTAATCGAGCCTTTAAAGTTTATGACGTCATCAAGCTTCGATTTTATTTGAATTGCAATGCATTTTATAAGTAGTTTACACATTTTTTATTTTAATATTTTACATTATGCATATCCATGATGGGTGAGTATTACGGGGGCCCCCAACGACTAGTTGTTTATTTGTAATTATATATCTTAGTCGGATGCGCCAATCCCAAAACATTCTTCTATCTCATACATGTTCATATTTCAAAAAAGCGTAATTTTTTAATTATGCATTTTTGAATCCAAAAATTCAGCATAGCAGCGCCACCTGTTATATGATTTACACGTAAACCTAACCAGCAACAACTTATGTCAAGGTCTAACAGAATATGAAGTTGGATGAAAATCTGTGCATAAATTCTTGAGATATGACTATTAAGATTATTATTATTATTAAGACTATTATCGCGAAAATCGTGTAAATCCTGAAAAATGCAGCATAGCAGTACCATCTGTTGGACTATTTACACCACAGCCCAATCAGCAACAACTTATGGCAACGTCTAACAGAATCTAAAGTATGATGAAAATCCATAAATTAATTCTTGAGATAGAGCTATTGCGGAAATCTTTAAAATGCAGCATAGCAGCGACACCTGTTGGTTGATTCACACCAAAAACTTGAACAAAATTCCGGTCGTGAGAGCACGAGAACAGCAAAAATTGTGTCGTCATGTAACATGAATTGCTTATTGCTCGTTAAGTAATTTATTTTTCAAAAAATGGAAAACTTATTTCGATTAGAAATAGCTTCCATAATCAGGCCTATCAATTTTATCTATGTTTTTTGGTTTAAAAATGAGCCGGAAAATATGTCAGAAACTTTCGCATTGTTGAAAAGGACATTTGTGAACCACCTTAATTACATGATTTCGGTAGGTTGTCAAATGAGGGGGTCGGGCCAAGAAAGTGCTAAGCCACATGTTTGAACTTCTGGAATATTTCAATATGAAAATTGGATCAAATACTCAAATCAAGATACACAACATAAATTTTTTTCACCAATGTCTTAGTAACATTTGAGATATTCTGAGTAATAATATGGCATTACTTTAATGATATTACTATTACGTTTTTTGTAAATTTGCTATCTTCTTTGGGGGCATAAACATGTGGGGCAAAAACGAAACCTGGGACATATGCTGCCACCAAGTGACATCAGAAACATGTAGGATATTATAATTTACAATATTAAGCAACAGATTACTGTGTTAGATTCATTTCACCAAAAATGTGGCTTGGTACTTTCTTGACCCAACCCCCTCAAATAAATTCTTCAAATTCAAGGTGATCAGAAAAATAAAAGGAATCATAAAGTGATCACATCCTAGATTCTGCTGTAAAAAATCGTATAAAAAGATATAGACGACTGGGAATAATGTTTACTATTAAAAAATATGCATGATGCTTCGGAGGTCCTCTACTACATATTCAATATTGCACCAACTTTCTTTTTTTCAAATGATAGCACTCACTTTTGAGATTTTATTTGTAATCCTTGGATAAAAGTAGAGCAAAAAAAAAAAAAATACATACTTTATGCATTATTATTTCTTAATACAGTTATAAAAGAAAATGTGTTAGGGGTTTATCCATAAATTTAGAAAAATATTATTAAAGTCTTACCAGGAAAAATATCCGAGTCATTCAATTCACAAATGGAAAAATTACATAAAAATAGATTATTTCCTGTAAGTTTCTGAAACCACTAAAGAAGAAAAACAACAGCAGTAAAAATAACAATTAATAACTAATAATAGTGACATAGTACTGGTCTTTTATTTATTCTTTTATTAAAATAGATTTATTTTTCAATTTTCTTTAATTTAACATAAAATAGTTTAAATAGAATTGTCTAATGTAAAGAGTTAATTTTATTTGACTTTATTTTTGGTGTTATTATGTATTGTATTAATTTTCTAAAATCAATCTATGACAATAGCCTCTAATGGAAATCGAAAACATCTCTTCAGACTTTAGGTCATTGAGTATTGCAACGAAGTTTTATAAATAGTCACTAAATTTCGTTGATCTATAGTAGTGTGTACATATGATATTAAATAGTATTTCAGTTTAATTATATGAAGTTCTTTTTTATATAAAAATTTCTCAGTTTTCTACGAACTGTGAGTTCTTTATTTACCCGAGAACTCTGATAAGATTTTCGAAAAAACCATTCTCGCTTGCCATCTGGTAGTAAACATTATAGTGATGACAGGACTTCAAAAGCGCTACTTTCTGACACATTTTATAATTTACTTTTGTTCGAAAACTCATAAAAATGACAGGTGTTCTTAATCAGAAACTTTGTAATCGAAAGACCATTTTCCATTTTTTTTTTCTAAAGGCAGAAGATATTTCAGAAAATAATTTCAAAGTCGGCGCTTTGGACCGAATTCCCCATACTGCGGTGTCAGAAAAAAGAAAAACGCGTGGTCACGTGAAACGAATCGCTTATAACTGAACAGGTAATTTATTTATAAAAAAAACAGAAAACTGATTTCGATTCCAAATCACTTCCATAGTCAAACTTGCCAATTTTATGCTATTTCGTTTAAAAGTGAGTCAGAAATTGTACCAAAAAGTTTCGCGGTGTTGAACAAGTCATTTGAGAAACACCTTAACATTAACTTGAAAGTACTTTTATTGAGTTTTGAGCTTTATTCAATTTCTACATTTCTCAAATTCTTAGACAATTATGCTCCTGAAAGCATCTGGAAGTAGAAGTGTTTAAGGCTGTTCTCAAATCTAAAGGAGCTACTTTCTGACATAAATTTGAATTCCTTTTTAGTTCGGAAAGGGATTTAATTGGCAGGTGTTCTTATTGAGAAATTATGTCATCGAAAGTAGTTTTTACATTTTCTGCCAAAAGCAAAAGATCTTTCAGAAAGTACAGTCAATGTCGGCGTTTTGAACCCTATTCCCGAAGCAGCAGAGCGAGAAAGGGAAAAATCGCGACGTCACGTGACATGAATCGTTTACAACTCAATAAGTAATATATTGATCAAAAAATTGAAAACTCATTTCCATTCCAAATCACTTCCATATTCAGACCTGCCAATTTTAGACCTTTGCGTTTAAAAATGAGTCATAAAATGTGTCAGAAAGTTTTGGCGTTATTGAGCAAGTCATTTGAGAACTACCTTAATTTTCTAAAAACAATGTATGTCAATAGCCACTATCAGAAATAGAAAACATCTCATTAGACTTTATGTCATTGAGTTTTCCAGATAAGTTTTATAAATACTCGCTAGATTTATAGTATATATAGCTGATCTAGTCGTGTGTATATATAATATTAAATAACATTTCAGTTTAATTAAATGAAGTTTTTTTTTCTTTTAAATGCTAAAAGATGTAAATTAACAACATAATATACAGTAAAATAACTTTTATTAGGTTGTTGACATGTTTCGGTTCACTCCGAGCCATTTTCAAAAACAAACGAGAATATTCTATAATTGCACGGTCTTTGAAGTTATTATTTAAAATGATATCATTTAATGTTCATGTACTTTTTAAAAAGTGTTTCTCAGTGTGTACTTTAAGTGACTATGCCTTACATTACCATAAGGATACGATTGCAATTTTTGGGGAAACATCTAATCAAAACATACAGGGAGAGGAAAATGCACATGTCAAACCATACCTAAGATAATAAAGGGTTATTCAGGTTAATCCGGATATTGGGATGATATGCCTATTAAAATTCAATGAGAACCAAGCACTGGTTGAAACATGAATATGGGGATTATCTTCAATAACTATAGTGAGATGTACGTGACAATATATTCGACTTTATCCTGTAGAGTGTCCAAGGTTAACAAAAATGACCTAGTGAATTTTTTGTGGTAGATTGTAGAAAGGACGAAAAAAATTACAATATGCACTGGGTCAGTAAAAGGGTTGAAGGGGAATTTCGGGGCTAAATCATGTGCCAGTTCCTGGGTGACAGAAAAACAGGAGCGGAAAAAACGTGACCGGAAAAAAGAGGAGCAGGAAAAAACGCGACCGTTTGATACTGCTTGTAATACTTTGTCTGGTATAGAGCCGCTATAACACAGCCATGTAAATATAAATATTTTAAGTCAATGTCTAAAATGCGATTATTGAGAAATGGTGTGAATATTCGCATTCGAGAATACTCGTTTACACCACTACTTGATTTTTGACGTTCGCAAACGCGAATACAAATATTTTTCGTCGATATCTACGAATGCGAATATTGAAAAAGTATGAATATTCGCATACGATAATTCTCGTTTACATCACTATTTGAATTTTGATATTCGCGAACACAAATATGAATATTTTCCGTCGATGTTTAAGAATGCAAATAATGAAAAAAGTCCTAAATATTCGCATATGAAAATGCACGTTTAAATCACTACTTGATTTTTGACATATGTTAATGTGAATATTTTTCGTTGATATTTAAGAACGGGAATAATGAATAAAGGTGCGAATACGTAATTATGTTCACGAATATGAAAATCAACTAGTGATTAAAACGATCATTCCCGTATACGAATATTCACACCACTTTTTAATATTCACATTCTTAGACATCGACGTAAAATATTCGTATTCGCGTTCGCGAATGTCAAAATTCAAGTAGTGATGAATACAAGCATTCTCGTACGTGAATATTCTCACTGTTTTACACTATTGCTAATACATTCACAAATATTTTCATCATATATTCGCCTACGAGAATGATATAAATCAGACATTTGTTACCTCGTTAGTTTTTAGCACTAATAAGTTCAATATTTATAAATTCCTAGTCATTTTTTCCCTTGTCACGTTTTCTCCGAACTTGTTTTTTCTGTCACGTTTTTTCCGTTCACTTTTTTTCCCAGATTCTTAATACTGATAAGATGCATACATTAAAAGTTGATTCTACGATTCTCTGCTCAACAGTACGAAACTTTCTGACGAATCTTCCGACTCATTTTTGAACGAATGGTATAAAATTAGCAGGTAGTACTATTGAATACACACAGGCACAGACTATTGAAGCAATCGTAAATCGAATAACGTTTTTCACTTTTTGATAAATAAATTACGTATCTAGTTAAAAGCTAGACTGGTCACGTGACGACTCCACAATTTTCAAGCCATTGAAGCGATTTGGAATCGAAATGAGTTTTCCGTTTTTTGATAAAGGATCCTATCGAGTTATAAGCGATTCTTGTCACGTGCTACGTGCCGACACATTTTTTCCATTTCTTGTGCTGCGGCGTCAGGAATTCACTGCAGATCACGTCTTTGGAATTGCAGAAAATAACTCCGCGCCTAAAATGCTTGACGACAATGTCGCAATATTACCACTTATATTATGTCAGTTTTCTTGATGATTTTTTCTAAGGGACTGGTTGCAAAAAAGTTTGAAAGTGATTTAAAAATGAATTAAATACCTAATCTTTCTGCTGATATATACAGTTCTTGCGATGGCGGTCTATAACATATTCGCCAAATGCGAGCTAAATCGGTAGTAGCGTTTGTGAATTGTTGTATTCCCACACACACAAACACATGATTACAATACTTTCTATCTGTTTGGAAAGTAAAAATAACCGCTTAAATATAAATCGACTTGAATTAACTCAAAGCCGAAAAGGGAAACTTATTTCCGTTATCATTAAATTAAAAGACCTTTTATTACTTCTGCTATAATAGTTCATATATTTTGGTCAGATAATTGCATTAACAACATAAATAAAAATGCCTCCCGACCATTTTGCTATGTTTCATTTTTCTGTTTTCCTTATCTCATAAATGTCAAAGTTTCTGTTTTCATAGAGTTTTATTTATTTTCGAAAGATTATTTGCTAAAGAAATTTAGTTGCGTGGATATATATATATATATATATATATATATTCAATTTATACAAAATTGACCAATTTCGATAGAATTAATTAAAAATTTTCCTCAGAGCTGTTACTCAATTAATCAAATAGTTAAAAGTAAGTAATGTTAAATATAAGTTACTCTGGTAATGAAATATTTTCGATGACGTTAATCGAAAGAGGAACATTAAAATTAAAAATACTCACAAGAACCATCCGTTATACCACGTCTCACTATATTGCTCGTTCAAATATGTCCCTTTTTCTTCTTTTTTTTCGGGTGATAGTAAATTTGTACAACCTTAAAATCACTTTTAACGTTGTTCTAAAAAATTAATAAAATAAATAAAAATGAATAATAATATTAATAACAATATTAAAATAAATAAATAAACAATGCTAGCTCAACAACAAGAAGCTTTATGACATATCCATGCATACATTTTCATAATTTAAGATCAATAATATTTTCTTTCCTTAATCGTAATTTCAATTTCATCTTAAACCTATAATATTTTTTTTATTTATAATAAAATTTTAATATGTAACCAATTTTTAGTAGGGAACCAAATTTTAATATGTAAACAATTTTTAATCAGTGATAATATATGTTGGGGATAAGCAATAGACAGAGCTTGATTAAAACAAGGGCAAACTTTCACCACCACTTTTTCCTAATACGAATATTAGCCTTATTTATGACATATTTTCAGCATTTAAGGCAGTTCTTAAATCCAAAGGGGTTACTTTCAAACATATTTTTTAATTCATTTTTGTTCGGAAAGGCAGGAAATGAGCAGGTGTGGTTATTTAGAAACTATGTAATCGAAACACGTTTTCCATTTTTTGGTAAAGGCAGAAGGACTTTCAGAAATCACTGTGAAATTGGCGATTTGAATCGAATTCCTAATGATTCAGAGTGAAAAGGGGGGATGGGGGTGGTAGTGTTGTGACGGGACACGAATCGCTTATAAAGAAAACTCATTTCGATTCCAAATCGCTTCAGTAGTCAGACCTGCAAATTTTATGCCTTTGCGTTTAAAAATGAATCAGAAAATGTGTCCGAAAGTTTCACGTTGTTGAGTTCATTTGAGAACCACCTTAAATAAGACGACGAATACTATTAAAAAAATGATAGTGGAAGTTTTCTCCTGCGGTAATCAGAGTCCATAGAACTCAGTCTGATAAGATTTTTTTTTTTTTTTCCTTAGCAGGGGTTGATGCAGGGTTTTTTTTTTCTTTTGGGTCCCATTTTGTGAAAAGTAAAGGTTATTTTTGTGAAATTTATTATATTTTTGTGAAAAATAACATTTTGCAACGAAAGTTGAAATCCAGTTACTCAAATTCGAACCAAGTATTTATTAACAAAAACTTTTTAAAATCCTTTTGCTGAAGTTTTTCTCTCTGGTGAACTTGTTTGTTTACAAATTACACATTTTAAAACGCCAGAAAATAATAAATAATTAATAAATAGTAAGTGTTTATGATATAGAATTTTGTGAAAGCGCCTATTTTATTAAGAGGAATTTTTTGAAGGAGGCTGTTTTATTATACAAAATTTTGTGAAGCGGCGCATTTTATCAAACTGATTTTTGTGAAGGGTCCTATTTTATTAAATAAATTTTTGTGAAGAGGCCCTAAATAGGCCCCAAATTTTGCCTGGATCGACCCTTGATCAGCCAGTAAAATGCAATATGCTGTCAAATTGTTATGACAAAATTTATAAACTGTAAAAACAATTGATTACTACTAAATATTTTTCGAAAAAAATTGTATAAAACTAAGAAGGATATACAACACATCAACGTGTAGTGTAGAGAAGAACTAGTGCAATGTTTACACTCCGGGGAATTGGGAGAAATGCGAAATGTGTCCAATGAAAAAAATATATATAATACATTTTTAGGTATATTTTCTTTGGCCTGCAGTTTTTAAAAGGCTATATAAGAATTCATTCGCTCCATTAGAAATTCTATTCGCCACTGGCGAGTAAATTGATGTATTTTCCCACCCTTGGCAATATTCTTCAAAGAAACATCTAATTAAATACGTTATTCAAGTAGCTCGTTTAATGTCTAGAGCATTTTTTGCTTCAATTAATAACAATAAAATTATTACATTTATTTAATTATTCGATCATGTTTAATCTCATAGAATTCTATAAAAATGTTTTTTTTTCATTAACAATATTTATGCTAATTAAGATCAATAAATATTTTTCAATTGTAACATTTTAAATCGCTAATAAAATTTAATCTGTAATCAATTTTTAATCAATTGTATCACACATGGTGTAAAAACAAAGAATAATTTCCCATGAGAATAAAAAGGAAACAGTTAAGGAGACAAAAAATGCAACAAATGTGCTAAAAATGAGGGAAATATTCTTGAAAAAAAATATCTAATTTAATGAGTTATTAATATGGCTCATTAAGTGTCTAGATCCGTTTTTACTCCAATCAATAGCAATTAAACAGTTGCATTTATTTAAATTATTCGACAATTTTTAATCTGATTGAATTCTATAAAAATACTTGTTCTTTATTTTTATATCAACAATACTTCTGTTATTTAAGATCAATAAATATTTCCAATTTGTAACAATTTAAAACTGAGATTAAATTTAAACAGTAATCAGTTTTTAATCAAGAATCTCAAATTTGGTATACAAGCAATAGAATAGTTTTCCATGGCAATAAAAAGGAAACACTTAAGGCGATAAAAGATGTAACACATGAGATAGAAATGAGGGAAATATTCTTGAAAGAAACATCTAATTAAGTAAGTTATTAAAAAACCTTAGTTAAGGATATTCTCAAATCCAAACTGGCTACTTTATGACACATTTTTTAATTTATTTTTGCTCGAAAACTCATGAAAAGGGAAGGTGTTCTTATTCAGAA
Organism: Maratus michaelseni; assembly: GCA_963931845.1. Classification (NCBI taxonomy): domain Eukaryota; kingdom Metazoa; phylum Arthropoda; class Arachnida; order Araneae; family Salticidae; genus Maratus; species Maratus michaelseni. The sequence continues at coordinate 97,038,551 of OZ007600.1, forward strand.
ACTTTGTAATCGAAAAACGTTTTCCTTTTTTTTTTTTTTTTTTTTTTTTTTTTTTTTTTTACTAATGGCAGAAGATCTTTTAGAAAACACTGTCAAAGTCGGCGTTTTGAACCGAATTCCCGATAATGCAGTACCATAAAGGAGAAAGAGCGTGCTAACGTGACAGGGATCGCTTATAACTGAACAGGTAATTTATTTATCAAAAAATCTAAAATACGTTTCGATGCCAAATCACTTCAATAGTCAAACCTGCCAATTTCATTCCTTTGCTTTTAAGTGAGTCAGAAATTGTGTCAAAGTTTCGTGTTGTTGAGCAGGTCATTTGAGAACCACTTTAAAGTCTGGAACAGTTTTGCTTCAATTAATAGCAAATAAAATATTTCATTAATTTGGACTTTTCGATCATGTTTAATCTCATGAAATTCTATAAAAATAAATTTTATTAACAATATTTCTGCTATTTAAGATCAATAAATAATTTTAAATTGTAACATTTTAAATCTGCAATTAAATTTAATCTGTAATCAGTTATTAATCACTATCCCATTTGGTATAAAAACAATCGAATAATTTCCATGAAAATAAAAATTAAAAAGTTTAGAAGACAAAAGATGTAACCCATGCGATAAAAATGAGGGAGATATTCTTGAAAGAAACATCTAAGTAGAAGCGTTGTTAAAAAAGCTCATTTAATATCTAGAGCAGTTTTTCTTCAATTAATAATAATTAAAATATTCCATTAATTTTAATTATTCGATAATTTTTAATCTCATCGAATTCTTTAAATATGCATTTTCTTTATTTTTATATCAACAATATTTCTGCTATTTAAGATCAAGGAATATTTTTAATTTGTAATACTTTAAATCTGTAACTAAATTTAATCTGCAATCAATTTTTAATCAATTATCTCACACTTGGTACAAAAGCAATAGAATAAGTTTCAATGGTAATAAAAAGGAAAAGTTAAGGAGATAAAAGATTTAACAAATATAGATAACAATGGGGGAAATAATCTAGAAAGAAACGTGCAAAACTCTTCCGTTATAGTGACATCTTTACCCTTGAACAATAACTCCAGGACGGATGTTGTTATCTGTTATCTGTATCTACATGTCCAGGCTAAAGTAGACCAGACCAGAAGGTTCTCGAAAAATTTAATTATGCATGATAACAATCCAAGGTTAATATAAAAAGACCCCCCAATGCTCATTTTGTGATACCTTTTTCAATCTTTCTCACTGCTGTACAACTGTGTTGCAAGCGTTCTTGGAATACTACATTTTGCTCTGTGGAAAAATAATTATTTATTCTTTTAAGATCTACTTCACAAAGTGAGTTGCATTAAAATTTGCTGAATTCATTTTCATTTTATTTTGTTTTCTTATTTATTTTTTGTTTATCTTATTTGTTTTCGTATTATAACACAAAATATTATCATTAAGTTGCAGTTTCGTTTTTTTTTTCATATTTATTTATTTATTTATTTATTTATTTATTAATGTTTATGCATTGCTAGCTGTTGTTTTGCATTTATATTTCACGAACTCCTTCCATAGGGGGTAAAAGAAATCGAGTTTTATTACATACATATTTCAAGATTCTAGCCATAACAATTCAAAATAAATCGTAAATTAGAAAGTTTTTGGAACGTTTTCCGCTCATGGCATCCTTTTAAATTTCGAATTTTTTTAGAAACCGTTCTTAGGGTATTTACGTATCTTCTTTATTTACGTCTTATAAGTAACCACCATTCCAAATTTCAAGGTTCTAGCCATAATAGCATCACAAAAATCGTAATTTTAGCATTTTTTCTCGCACACCTTTCTAAATTTGGAATAAAAAAAAAAAAAAAAACTGATCTGTGCGAGCATTTATCTCTTAAAAGTAACCGGCATGTCAAATTTTAAGTTTCTATCCCTAACAACCGTACAGAATTTGTAATTTAGAATGTTTTTAGAACCTTTTCCACTCATTTCACCCTCTTAAATTTCGAATTTTTCAGAAACCGTTCTTAGCAGATATATCTTAAAAGAAACAACCATGTGAAATTTCAAGTTTTTAGCCTCAGCAGTATCACAGAATTCGCAATTTTAGAATGTTTTTTTTCCTGGACCCTTTTACATTTAAATTTTTTTAGAAAATGTTCTGTTGTGAGAATTCACATCTTAAAAGTCATGTTAAGTGTTAAAGTTACCATGTCAAATTTTAAGTTTCTAGGAATCTAGGATAAAAACTGACCGGAAAAAATGTGACAGGAAAAAACGTGACAATAAAAACAAGAGCGGTATAAAAGTGACAAGTGATATCTCGTATGTGAATATTCACACCCTTATTCAATATTCGCATTCGTAAATAGCGGCGGAAAATATTCATATTCGCGAATATCAGAAATAAAATAGTGATGTAAACGAGCATTTTCAAATACAAATATACACACCTTTATTCAATATTCACATTCGTAAATATTAACGGAAAATATTCATATTCACATAAATCAAAAATCAAGCAATGGTGTAAACAAGGTTTCTCGTACGCGAATATTCGCATCATTTTTGAATATTTGCATTTGTAGGCATTGACTTAAAATCAATATATTTGCCTGGCTGTGTTATAACTGGTCTATACCGGACAAAGCACAAGCAGCACCAAATAGTCCTGTTTTTTCCTTGTTCCCTTTTTGCAGGTCACGTTTTTTCCTTGTCACTTTTTTTTATGCTCTTGTCTTGTTTTCTCTGTCACATTTTTTGCGGTTATGTGTTTCCTGTTAACGTTTTCTAGCCCTAACAGTACAAAATCAATCAGAATTTAGAATGTTTTTCGAACGTTTTCCACCTTTTTAAAATCCGAATTTTTCAGAGAAAGTTCCGATTGAGATTACTTTTTATAACTAACCACCATGCAAAATTTCGCGTTTTTAACCCTTGCAGTATCACAGAAATCGCCATTTTAGAATGCCTTTTTTTTTTTTTTTTTTTTTTTTTTTTTTTTCTTCGACCCTTTTACATTTCGAAATTTTTAAAAATTGTTTTGTTGTGAGCATTTATATTTTACAAGTAACAGCAATGTAAATTTTCAAATTAACCTAACAGTTCCAAATAAATAAAAGTTTAGAACGCTTTTAGAAAGTTTTGCACTCATTTCACGCTTTTAGAAAGTTTTTAATTAAGATTTTATTTTAAAAATATATGCATATATATATATATATATATTCTTTGGTAACTCTTCCCTTGCTTTTTTTTCACTCTTTATCACTTAACACATTTGTCATTTTTCTATTTTTATTTAAAACTTAAACTTGAGTAATTGGTTAAGTTTTTCTTCAAATAAAGATTTTAACGATAGCACAATTTACTCTATTATTTATTTATTTATTTATTTTTGCGATACTTAATTTTTTAACACTTATTTATGCTCTTTACTCTTTTCTGTTACGCGTGAAACTTGTTTCATTTTTTAGAATTTTAACGATAATTTGTTTTTAAATATCACAATTTCTTTCTTTAACTTGTTATTTTTCTCCCTGTTTTGTTTAGCCGCATTACTTAGTCCTTTGCCATTTATGCGAAACAAAGCACTATTATTTAATGATATTTTAAATTATAAATATTACACCATAACGTATCCAAGTTTCATATGTTGTCTTATAATATGTACTCATGATTTTATTACGGCTCTATTATAATGGTTTATTAGTGTTTGATCACTGAAGTTAAAGCTAAATTTTATGGTGCGAGTGATAATTTATTGCTTAAGTTGTCTTTAATATCTATAGTTTCGTGATTACATTGAAAATAAATCCTCTTTCTCTTTCAGTAGAATGATTCAGTGATAATAAATGGTGTAAAAGTAATTTTTTTTTAATATATAAAAACACTTTATTATAAGCACTCAATATTTATCTTAAGAATCACGCCTAATTTCATAAGTACAATTTATGTTGTTTCAAAAAAATTTCGTTTCATTGCATTAATTGGCGTAGGTTCTATCATGAAATATTCACCGGTTGGATATACACTTGGTAGAAAGCGCAAACTAAATAATTTATTTTAAAAAATTGTAAATTTTGCTTTGTTTTTCTTTAAACTTATTGCATCACTAAAGAAAAAAACATTATTTAAACTATCTATTCAGAAATTCTAAATTGTTTTAAACGTATCATCATATTTTAACATTAAACTATTAATTGATTAAAGCGTACTTTAAAAAAATGCACTTAATTAGGGTTTCGTTCATCTCACGAAACCCTATAGTCCCGCTTCGTTGTCTGTCTGTCACAGAGCCGGTTCTCTAAAACTATATAACTTACAGTCATGAATTTTTGTGTACTTATAACTGAATACCTACTATGAAGCTTAAAATAATAAAATTAGAAAAAATCGTATTATTTTAATATAGAGATCAAAAACCAAAAAACTAATAGCCCTTTCCTATTAAATGTAAACATTTTTCGTTATAGCAGTTGCCACCAATTAAAAATCCACAATAAAATTCTTTCTACAATAATTAATTTTCTATTAAAACATTTCCACATGAAAAATGAAAATGAAATAAAAAGTTTCACCAATTGAAAAAAAGATTAATATGACGTCATATTGGTAATAAAACGGAAATTTTCAAACATTTCTCCATAATATAAGGAGTTATGAGTATGTGTGAATACAGAAAGCAGCTTAATATGACGTCATTAGAGAATTAAAAAGAAAAATCGCTTTCGGGCCGGGATATTCAAAAAAGCGAAAAAATAGACCGGTAATTTTTTACTTTATAAAAAAAAAAAAAAAAAAAAAAAAACATGACTTTTTTTTTTTTTTTTTTTTTTTTGAAAATGAAATTATTTTGGATTTATTAAAGAAAGGATAAAGTGTTTTGAAAGAAATATTATAAACGAAACCCTTAGTGCAATCCACACTTACCCACTTGTTTTCTTATATTTTCTACTTTTAAATGCTTAAAATATTTCATTGTTGCAGTTTCACAGCTCGTTTGGATATTTTATGGTAGTATAGTGCATAATTAACTCCATTGTTGTTGTCAACTCGTATACTGTTGTAATCATTACAGAATATTTAGCGAAACTTTAGGAACTTTTTTTCACGAGGGGAAATGTTTATTGAAAATTCATATTTTAGATTACAGATGTAGAATATTACATTACAGATTAAAGTAAAATTAGTACAAAGTTAGTTTTTACAATACTGGTTGAGATCACAATATTTCTGAATATTATGAAAAAAAAATTATATAAGATAAAGTATAAAAGAAAGTAGTAATTAGAAAATTTATGAAAAGACTACTTAATCATAGCACAACCAGTAATTTTGCATGGTTCAAGCTGTAAGCTGGAATAGGAACAGTATGAGTACAAAAATGTGAACAGTATGTGAACTATAATATACAAATTACAAAAACAAAATATATTCTATTAAAAAGTACTTTATAAATGTAGGAAAAAGGGATCATACATCCTTTTTAATAAAGGAGAAATGCTTATTCAGAATGTTGTAATTTTCTTTTAGTTTATCATAGTTTGAAGGATGAAACACAGTTATATTCAGATTTTGTCTCACTGTGACATTTTTATTGAAACTGAAAGTATATCTCATTAGAGGACAATTACCATGTATGTAATGTAGAACAGTTCCTGAGCTTTTTTGGCATATACATGTTGGGAAGGAGCGTTTTCCTATTTTATTTTAAAATGATGAAAAGCTACCGTGTCCTAATGTAGTAAGCTATGACTGGTTTTTTGCAAATAAAGTTCAGATCCACTTTTCGTAAAATTTCATAAGTATCTCGGCCTTTTAATGAATATGACCAATGCTGCTGCTATTTTTAGTCTAAAAAATAATTATCTTATATTTATATAAGGTAAAGCTAGGATAGTCTGCGCACAATTCAAAAGAATAGCAATAAAAAATCTAAATATTAATTTTTCGCTAAACTGTTCAGGAATAATTTTTACTTCATTTGTTTTTTATGCATTTCCATTGCTATTTTGTTGTTATGTTCCAATTTAATAGAACAGTTGTAATAAAACCAAGAAAGTTATTTTGCGCAATCTGTCCTTACAGGGTTGGTGTGATTGCGCACATGGGTAGGAGAGATTGCTACTAATAATAACTCCAATTAAATTGTTAACAATAATAATTACACTTAAATGATATTGCTGTAAGGTTTTTATGAACAAATATTATTGTATTAGGAGTGAATATTTCAACCTAATGATTAAAGAATCAGAAAAAGGAAATAATTTAAAAAACGATTAAAAAATTTTAATTAAAGAATCAGAAAAAGCAAGTCCAAATAATATTACAAAATAAAATTATGTTACTTAATAACACGTTTAACTTAAAATTAGTCCATTTTCATTTTTCATTTTTTTAAAGCAAATTTACCAATACCCTGCGTAATCTCTCCTAGCATAAAAACTAATGGAAACACTGCGCCATCTCTCCTAAGTAGCAGATGCGCAAACTCTCCAATTTCAGTAGTAGAGATTGCGCGGCCTTTTATCTAAATATGACCTCTTCTAAAACGGACCGTTGATGTTCACATTGTTAGTCTAGATTAGTAGCTTATAAGAAATCGTTTAAAATATTTTGTACTATTGACATTGTATAGAAATTCTGATGAATAGCTATGAAAATTCAAGCACTTACTTTGGGAAAACAAAACAAAATAGCAATACTTTATCTTAGACGCTCAAAGCAATCAACGTGCACTTTCATGTAGACACTCCACTACTGTTGTTGTACAACTACCTGGAATCGCTGCGAGCTCACTCTACTCCTTCCCCCCCGAACCTATATGTGCGCAATCTCTCCGACTGCGCCATCTCTCCTGGCTTTACCTTAAATATAATATATTAATATTTATAAATATAATTTATAATAAATTATATTTATTTCTCTTTATGGATATTTTTTATCACTTACTAACGGACCTTAACATTAATTTAGTAATTTATGATTAAGTTCTACCACTATTTAAATCATGTATTGTAATCGAAAACACACCGGTATATCTATTTTTTGTGATTCTAGCATATCAGGAAGTGATTCAACAATCGATTTCAAAATTCCATCTTTATATACAAAAACTAAGTCGAGTTAAATAAAAGTGTGTAAAAACAATATTAAGCACTTTTAAATGTAAAAGAAATGTTCGTTTAAATACTATTTTTGAACTATTTTTTCACTGAATAATTATTACCAAAAATATTATTATTTCTGTGATTATGAGAAAAATTAAGTCTGGAAAACGAAATAGGAAATATATTTTTTAACAACCCTCTCGAAAAAACAAAACAAATAAAAAATACTTTTAATAGACTTAAAATTTATTCAGTTGGTTAAATTTTGGTTAATAAAGCAGACCTGTCAAGTCTTCTGAATTTGGCAGCAGACTGCTGATTTTTGCTGGAATTTCCATACTCCTGTTTTTTGGCATATTTCTTGTAATTTTCTAACACAATATTTCTCATTTTTGTTTTATATTTAAAACTGTTCTCAAATCCAAACTGTTTTCTCTATGACATATCTGTCAATGCATTTTTTGCATTTTTGTTCGAAAACATATGAAATTGACAGGTGTTCTTATTCAGAAACTTTGTAATCGAAACACGTTTCCCATTTTTTGGGTAAATGCAGAAGATCTGACAGAAAATACTATCAAAGACGAATAGAATTCAAATGTTATTATATTTCAAATAAAGTGGAGAGTCGAAATAGGTCCATTAAAATTAACTTTAAAATATACTCTAAAACACTTTTTATTTTGCTTAAAAATCGTCAACATATTACACACATAAACATTAAAGATGTTAAAATTTAATTTTTTTTAATTTAAAATTTTAACATCTTTAATGTTTATATTGATATGTTGACGTCTTTTAAGCAAAATAAAAAGTGTTTTAGTGTATATTTTAAACGAATAGAATTCTTGATGCTTCAGCGTGAACAAGGCGAAAAACCCGTTGTTACGTGACACGAATCGCTTATAACTCGATAAGTAATTTATTTATAAAAAAAATAGAAAACTCATTTCGATTCCAAATCGCTTCAATAGTCAGGCCTGCCAATTTTACGCTTTTGCGTTTAAAATTGAATGAGAAAATCTGTCAGAAAGTTTCACGTAGTTGAGCAAGTCATAGAACCACTTTAATACAACAGACTCTTCAAGTCTCCTGAATTTGGCAGAATTTTTGCTGGATTTTGTTTACTCCTGGTTTTTGGCATATTTCTCGTAGTTTTCTAAGACAATTTTTCTCATTTTTGTTTTATATTTAAATATGCTACAAAAATCTCAGACGTTTATTTTTTTCTGTGTTCTATTAGTGCTATTTGAAATGATAGAAGTTCAGGCCATACACACACACACACACATATATATATATATATAACGGCTTTTTAAAACTTTGATTCCTGCTATGAGCAAATTTTTAATTTTTATTCGTAAATGCAAAATCTGATACCATTAATTTTATTTACTATAATGAATAAAATGTAACTTTCCGTTGCAAACTGCAAATTCACTTTTTTTATGTGATCAATATGTATTATCTTATTTTTTTTCATTAATCATTTCTTTATTAATAAAGAAATATCGTTCAAAACTTTCATTATTGTATATTTTTATGAGAAGGCTAAATCCATTTATAGTGAACTTTAAATTGTTTAAAACAATATTTTATGTTACTTCATTAATTAAAGCATTTTAAAGCCCTTCATTAAAAGTATTTTTAAATTTATTAAATATATACGGCTGTAATATTATTTAAAGTAAATTTAATTATTATTATTAATAATAATTATTTTATTTAAAAAAATCAATGAAAAAAGTCTTCTGATTTCTTTTTAAAAATCTCATGATTTTAGCCATCTGGAACTTGGCAACTCTAATACAGTAAAACCTGTCAAGACGAAATCACAATAGACGTCGAAGAAAAAAAAAAAATAGGCAGAATTCTGCCTTAGCGTGTGTAATTGTCCCATATTCTTTACGCTGGAACCATGAAATTTATCCATTTCAGGAAGGGTTGCGTTATTAATAGGTTCAGTTTTCGCAGGTTTTACTGCAACCATCTTAACAATATCACATTTTTCACCGTTGCACTTTTTTTTTGTTCTATTAGCTATTAAGGTAGCTCTCAAATTCCCTGCTCAACAACGCGAAAATTTCTGACACATTTTTAAACGTAAAGGCATAGAATTGGCAGGCCTGACTTTTGAAATCGTATTGCGTTTTCTGTTTATTGATAAATAAATTACCTATCGAGTTATAAGCGATTCTTGTCACATGACAAAATTTTTTCGCTTCCCCGTGTTGCCGCGTTGAGAATTCGGTTCAAAATGCCGACTTTGACAGTATTTTCTGAAGGATCTGCTTGTACCGAAAAATTGAAAACGTGTTTCGATTTCATAGTTTCTGAATGAGAACACCCGCCAATTTCACGCGTTTCTAAACAAAAACGAATTCAGAAATGTGTCAGAAAATAGCTTTTTGTATTTGAGAACAAACCTTAAAAGTTTTACATTTGTGAGTAAAGCTTACGTAGTTGCAGGGTTCGGTGATATATACCAATGGATATATAGTATAATGGTACGATATTTATTTTCAAGATATCATGATATTTTATATTTTCGATATTTTCATATATTTCATATTTATTTTCAAAATATCATTGTGCAAGATAGTTTTGATCCAAAACAACTGTAAATGTTTTTTTTTTTTCAATTTTATTGACTGTATCTCCATGTATAAAAAATAAATAATATTTGACTCTCGTAGTCAACTTCTTTAGTCAAAAGAGAAAAAAAAAATATTTTCCAAGCTTTGTGTTTTAACCATTGAAATAAAAATTGTTTAATTTAGATAACCAATTTGCTGGCTTCACTAGAAGTAATATTTTCGTGTTTTGGTTTAGTTTAGTTTAAACTGCACAAGAGGTTAAAAAATGAACAAGAACAAAAAATCATGCATCAAGTATAGTTTATGTAACACTTAACATTTCAAAATACTTTTACAAATCTTAAGGGGAAAGATTATGTGTAAGTAAACAATTTGGAAAAAGCATAAAACATTTAAAATTCCAAATTCAGGAATTACTAACACTATTTAGAAATTATCTGATTTTTTTTGTTCAGCCTTATATATAATCTATAGATTTGTATATATATATAACGTAGAATACTAAACTTTAATTGAGTTGAGAATTGCATAGCACAGTCTAAAATTCCCCTTCTGGAATTTCCATAGATATACGGAAATGTACTCGATTTCTTATGCTGCCCTGTATATCCTATATATTAAAACAAAAAGGTATTTTCATCAAATAAATTTTTCACCTGAAAATGACCTATTTGCGCATGCGTCAAATTAAATCTACAACCTAACCCAGTTTTAAGAGTAAACTCAAACGAGAAAACGGTTGAGGAGTTGTATAATGCGTGGTGCTTCTCTGTTCCGATCTTAGGCGCGGCGCACATTGAGACGCAGCTGCCACGCGCAGGTTAAGCGATGCTGCTCGGAAAAAAACTGCGCGCGGCAGGGTGTGCGCATATTGCGACTCAGTTTTCCGTCACGTTCACGTTTGTTTACATTGCTAACGTATGCCACGCGTGTAAAACGGTTCGTTTTTCGTAGAATAAGAAACAATTAGTTCATTTTTTGGGATTTTTAGATATTTTTTGCCTTGGATCAGTACATAGATTTAAATTCAGAATTAGATTATCTGATTCTGAAATGGATGCGTGCTTATTAGTATATATTAGTACGGCTTTTTGTGAAAACAGAAAAAAAACCATAACTTCTTAGTTATGATACGTATCAAACCCGTTTAAAGTTATTATTACTTCTAGGAAAATGGACGAAAATTTATCAGATTTTTGATATAATTAAAAATGGCCCAAGGAGGGGGGGGGGGGGGGTTAAGAAGAAGAAAAAATTCCACAACTTCGTCAATTCACAAGATATCATATTCGCTTAAATTTATTATAAGTCCTTTTAATATTATTTAAAACTTTTATATTGACAAGTTTTTTATAAAACCAACCCTTATAAAAAAAAAAAAAAAAAAATCTTTGCCGGTTTTACCTGCAAACAAGTTAGGTTTTGAAGTGGGCGGTTCCAACTGTCGCATCATGGTAAAAAGGTAATTTCTTCCGAATTTCCCAACAAACAGGCGCCCACGGTCTGCGTCTTCAAAATCTACCTGTGCCTGTAGGCCGAGCCGTCAGGGATTTTTTATTTTTAGACTAAAAAATTTGTACTGTTCATGATACAATATATGTTCTGGTAATGCCCCCCTTCCCCACACCCCCTCTAAAGTTTTTTGTTTATAAAAAAATAACCAATTAAAATCCAGTTTTAATTTTTTCTTATAACTCTCTTTTGCAAGTTTCATACAGAAAATGTTTCACAGTATTCTGTTTTCATTGAAAATTTTTAAACAAGCTAAGAGCTGGTTTTACTTAATTTATATCTTCTTCATTTTCTTGCAAAAATTGCATGTTTTGATTTTAATCTGCTGCTAAATAATAAAATTTAATTAAACATTTCAGCAATGGACATTGGTCATAAAACTTTTAAAAAAAAGAAAAAAAAAAAGAAAATGTAAATGGTTTTTATTATATAAAATTAAAAATTTTGTATTCTATTTTTCAGAGTAATAATGATAAAAAAAAATTAGTTTAATATTAAATATTTTATTACTCGCTTAAAATTGATTATAACTCGCTTAAAATTGATTATAACTCGCTATTTTTTTTTAAATGTTCTTATTAATACATTATGGTAAACAATTTAAAAATTAAATTTTATTATTTAGCAGCAGATTAAAATCAAAACATGCAATTGTTTACCATAATGTATTAATAAGAACATTAAAAAAAAAAAAATAGATAGTTATAATAAATTTTAAGCGAGTAATAAAATATTTAATATTAAACCAATTTTTTTTTTATCATTAATACTCTGAAAAATAGAATTTTTTTTTTTTTATATATATAATAAAAACCATTTACATTTTCTTTTTTTAAGTTTTAGGACCAATGTCCATTGCTGAAATGTTTAATTAGGCATTTTTCAGTAATGGATATTATAATTAAAAGACAATTTCAGTTTAATGTTCATAGCACTTAAAATTGATGTAACTGAAATGGAAGTAATAAAATTTAATTTTTGAATTCCACTTACCATAACGTATTTAGAATAATTTTTTTGGGTACTTTTCTGTTAGCTGGACGCCAGTGATATATATAAACATAAATATACATATCACTGGCACCCAGGTAACAGAGAAGTACCTTTAAAAAAAAAAAAAAGCTAGTTTTAATCAATTTCATGTGATTAATAAAACTTTTTATATTAAACAAGATTTTTTTATCATTATTACTCTGAAAAATAGAATAGAAAACTTTTAATTTTATATAATAATAACCATTTACAAAATTACATTTATTTTTAAAGTTTTAGGACTAACGTCCATTATTTACTGAAATGTTTACAAAACAGGATAGGCGCGAACAGCTTCGATCAGTTTTTCCTTCATTTTCGCTGAAAAACGTGACACACTCGCACTTGAAACTGTGTTCGGAACACAAGTGGCAGGCAGAACCTGCGTCAGAAAAACTGCGCGTGCGTCAATATGCGCTCTCCCGCTCATTTCAATGCTTTACAAAATCGCGTGACGTGAGAACCTGCCCCGCGCGTGTTGGCTGCGTCTCAATGTGCGCCTTGGTATAGTGTCGGTTCGAAACCCACTCCAGACAGAATGATTTTTCTTATTTTATTAACATTAATTCAATTTGATAATGCCATATTTAATTCAGAAGGAAAAGTTATATAATTTGTATTTTTTTTTAATTAGAATGCTTTATAATTAAGTAATATATAACACCCACGAATATTTTGCTTTAATTACTAAATTCATATTAAAAGTATTCAAATTAAAAAATCGTGCACATAATTATCGATTAAATAAATTGAACTGGTCTACAGTTTTTATTATATTCGGTATGACCATTATCATGATGTCATATATATAATAAGATAAGTATGTGATCATTTTTTGTAAGAAATAAAAAATAAAAGAAGGACAAAACAAGAAGAGAAAACAAAAAGAAGGAAAAATATTCATACAGAAACTCTAAATTATCTTGATATCCATGATTTAACAATTAAACAATGTGTGAAAATGGAAAATATAAATTCAAGTGATTAAAAAATATGTATTATAAATCGTTAGCTGCAAACAGCGGAGTTTAAATTAAGGGTTTTAGAATCAGACTGATAAAAAGTAATTTAATGAAAAAAATTAAAAGTCGTGAAGTTAAAAAAAAAAAATACTAAATATTGTTATTTTTTTTAATGTTGGGACTGTGGTAAATAAAATTTAACAACCAAGAATATATTTTTAATTACTTATTTTAATCTAAGAAAAGTATATGATTATTCTCCTTAAAGAAATAAAAAAGAAAAGAAAAGAAACAAGCAAAAATATCCATATCTCATTTATAAAGGAAATCACCTTGATATCGATGGTTTATCTGGGTTTTAGAGTCAGGCTGATAAAAATAAAATTAATGAAAATTTTTTAAATTCGCGTAATTTTAAAAAATTAGAAAATACTAAATATTGATATATTTTTAAAAAAATTTGTGACTGTAGTAAGTAAAAATAAATCATTCAATTAATATTTTTAGTTAAATCCTTCCTAAAGTAATTCAAATATAATAGGATGTAAATAACAAGCTTAAAATTATTTCACTTCATTAGTTGAGTAGGCTGGACAAACACCACAATCTATCGTCTTATATCTATAGGAATCGCTTACACAGTATAACAATTCATAAAATTTTCAATACTTAATTAATTTAAAAGCATCTAATTAAAAATAAAAGCATATTTTTAAAGTTTCAAATTATTTACCGTCAAATCTTGACGGATACTCTATCTAGTGATCTATAAAATTTATACAAACTAAGTAATATGCAAAAAATTAGTTAAATTTAAAAAATCCGTACCACAAAAGAAAACGCACTTCTATCGATTATTGTTCTTGTACAGTACTTTAACCGAATTATTTTGTGTGTCCCTGTAAATGACCGATGAATGCTATGCACACAGTATTCTATAGTTAGACATTTGTAATGCACGTCAGTGATATATAACAATTTCAATATGTTTGAAATAACATTATTAAAATAAATCGCAAACGATTTTTCTCATTAGATCGTCATGTAATGGATTTATTTTTAGTGTCCCTGTAAAGGAACTAAAAATCTATAAGTATTATGCACAACACTGAAAAATCTGGGGGAAACCTAAATCCAGTGTAATCCTAAATGTAAAATGTTCAACAATTTGTAAATTTTGCAAAAAATTATGCAACAAATCAGTAGTTTGTGCTTCAGAATCAGTGGAGAAAGTTCCACTCTCAAATTCACAAATTTTAAGATTTTTTTGTGTGTAATATCTCGATATCTCGATATCAGAAATTTGTTTTTTAGTGATATGGGAAAACCTGGAAAAGTCAGGAAAATTCGTTGCTGATCTGGAATAGACACCCTGTCTATTGAATCTCAGTTAGCTGTGGTAATGTGAGCTAAATACTAGCTGGAACCAATATGTTTCTTTTGATTTGGATGTCCGATTTCATAATTTTTTTACTCTAATTTAATTTGTTTTTTTATATCATACGATGAACCAAATCTTCGTTTTACGCCCTCGTCAGCTCTGGCGCCCGGAGCATCACATGCTCGGCATGCCGCCCTTCTCCCCTTGTTACGGCCCAGGGTTGGATCACTTGGCAAATGGTTCTTTGGTCAATGGACAGGCGGACATATCTCAATGTGAGCGAACGTGGTATAAAGCTTCGCCAACGTTCGTCCTACCATTTTGTCTTGATCTAAAGGAATCTTAAACTTTCTTAATCAAATATTTGCCATGCGCTATTTAATAATTTTATATAGTCCAATGCTGCTACTTATGATCAAACAGTAAAAATTATGGAATTTAAAAATATATTTAAATATGTTAGTATTCTGTTTAATTTTCCTTGACATTATGCACATTTATCATTTATAATACGTCAAAAGAAAGAAAACGAATGAAGGATTATCTTCAGTTCTAATTAATTCAAAAATAAAAGAACGTTACTGTTTTAACCCGTATCATTTTTTCTTATAATTGTATGTGGTTTGTTTTTTCATAAGGGGTCGTCTACATGTTAAAAAGGTGAAGAAATTAAAATTTTTCCAAAAGTGGTAACACCCACTTTTGACATTTCATTTGAAATCCTTTGATTAATGTAGCCGTAAAAAGTATATGAAATATATCACATTTTCTATCATTTAATTCTTTCTTTAGATGGAAAACCATTTACTACTTTGTTATAAATATGTTTAAGTACATTTCATTTTTAATGTTTTCTCTCAACTTTTCATTTTAGGAGAAGAAAATGAATAAGAAGATAGTAGTTGTTTTCCTGTTCTGTTTAGCGGCAACAATTAAGGCATCAACTCCGGCACCAACCCCGTCAAATCCACATCATATTCCTGAAGTTATGACCCAATTGTGGCGAGCTAATTCTCCACATAAGAAGCCGGTAAGAACACCAACTCCGCCATCAACCCCGGCAAATCCACATCATATTCCTGAAATTATGGCCCAATTTTGGCGAGCTAATTCTCCACATAAGAACCCGGTAAGAGCATCAACTCCGCCATCAACCCCGGCAAATCCACATCATATTCGTGAAATTATGGCTCAATTTTGGCGAGCTAATTCTCCGCCATCGACCCCGGCTAATCTACATCATGTTCTTGAAATTATGGCTCAATTTTGGCGAGCTAATTCTCTACACAAGAACCCGGTAAGAACATCAACTCCGCCATCAACCCAGGCAAATCCACATCATATTCCTGAAATTATGGCTCAATTTTGGCGAGCTAATTCTCCACATAAGAACCCGGTAAGAGCATCAACTCCGCCATCAACCCCGGCAAATCCACATCATATTCGTGAAATTATGGCTCAATTTTGGCGAGCTAATTCTCCGCCATCAACCCCGGCTAATCTACATCATGTTCTTGAAATTATGGCTCAATTTTGGCGAGCTAATTTTCCACATAAGGACCTGGTAAGGACATCAACTTCGCAACCAACCGTGGCAAATCCACACCATATTCCTAAAATTATGGCCCAATTTTGGCGAGCTAATTCTCCACATAAGAACCCGGTAAGAGCATCAACCCCGGCAAATCCACATCATATTCCTGAAATTATGGCTCAATTTTGGCGAGCTAATTCTCCGCCATCAACCCCGGCTAATCTACATCATGTTCTTGAAATTATGGCTCAATTTTGGCGAGCTAATTCTCTACACAAGGACCCGGTAAGAACATCAACTCCGCAAACAACCGTGGCAAATCCACATCATATTCCTGAAATTATGGCTCAATTTTGGCGAGCTAATTCTCCACATAAGAACAAGGTAAGAACATCAACTCCGCAACCAACCCCGGCAAAACCACATCATATTCCTGAAATTATGGCCCAATTTTGGCGAGCTAATTCGCCACATAAGAATAAGGTAAGAACATCAACGCTGGCACCTACCCTGTAAAATCCACACCGTATTTCTGAAGTTATGACCAAATTTTGGCGATCTAATTCTCCTCATGAATTCCTCAGGTGTTCTTATCCAGAAACTATGTAATCGAATGATGTTTTCCATTTTTTGGTAAAGGCAAAAGATTTTTCAGAAAATACTGTCAAAGTGGGTGTTTTGAACTAAATTTCCGATGCGGCAGCACAAGAAAGGGGAAAAACTTGTCGTCACGTGAAAAAATCTTTTATAACTCGATAAATAATTTATTGATCATAAAATAGAAAATGCTATTCAATTTCAAATTGCTTTCATAGTCAGGCCATGCAATTTTATGCCTTTGCGTTTAAAAATGAGTCAGAAAATTGATCCGAAAATTTTTCGTTATTGAACAGAGAATTTGCGTGCGATCTGGTCGGATCACATTCTGCGACGGCCGGTGGCTCGTGTATCGTCTTCTTTAATCTGGGGGTCTTCTGTCGCGCTACAAGAGAGTCGGTTTCTACGGAAGTAGTCTTTGACATCTGTATCACCCCAATCTTTTCGTTTGTTGATAACTCACTGAGTCTTTGGAAAAGAAAGTCAAGAGAAATAATTAATGACCTCTCATTCCAGAATTTGAAAATGTGATCTGAAGGCAGACTTAACGTTTGTTTACATTCGATCCCCGACAAAATCTCATAAATTGTTCCTCTGACTTAACTTTTGCAAAGTCTCTGTGGTCATCAAAAAAGAAAGAGGCGGAAATAAACATGTCAGTAATATCCTGGCAGACATTTGACATCTAGACAAGCTTTTCAAGACTTTACATGAAAAAGAGCGCCTTACCAGATAAAAAGTACAGCTTAGAAAAGCATAGTATATATCTTTTAATCTTTAGCTTCTTACCTTACAGGTTTATATACTCTGTACATTTACCGTTTTCTTTTTCCTGTTTCAGGCTAAATCTGCATTTATATGCATGCTAACCAAGTCTTGCTAAGCGAGTCGTAAATCTTACAACTACCCATTCTTCTCTAAAGTTTCTGTGGTCATCAAAAAAAGAAAGGGGAATCTCAACAAAAGAAACAGGCAGTGACCGACCTGTCAGCGAAGTCCCGTGCTGACCTTTGAACTTTAGACATCTAAAGAAGTCATAAAACATAAAATTGAGCACCTTACTGCAATAAAGTATACGCCTTATGTGGTTAAAACATATTATGTTTTGCTAAGCGGTCAATTTCTTGCTTTTCAGTTTTTCTAGCTTGTCTAAAGGTTTGGGATAATCTCTGATAGATTTATTACCGATTCTTTCTCTTTTTCAGAACCTCTACACTCGGCGATGTGCAATAGAGAAAAATGTTCTAAAATTACGATTTCTTTGAAACTCTTTGGGCTTCTTGAACATATATGCAATTTTATTTTTTTTTTCTTCTCTTTTTCTTTTTCTTTTTTTTTTTCGGATCCTTGTTTTATAAGGTGTGCACGGGGAAAAACTTTCGAAAATTATTCTGTCTTTCTTACTGTTGGAAAGAAGTTTGAATGTTGATATAGGGGTTTGGATACTTTTAAGATGTAAATACTCGCTAAGTACGATTGTTAAAGATTCGAAATTTAAAAGAATAAAATAATTGAAAAACGTTCTAAAATCATTACTTCTGTAAAATCGTCAGGCTTAGAAATTAAAATTTTTCTAAGGCGTAAACGTGCTCTAAAACTGTTTATTATATTTTAATTAAAATTTTTAAAAAAGATATTATAACAAAATTTGATTTTTTCATCCAATTGTTAGATAAAATCTAAGAGTCGAACCAACTTTTCTCAGAAATGGAATAAAAAGAAAGTATAAACAAATTATAAGAATGTGGAGTGGGAGGAATCCTATAATCTTGCTTTAGAGAGAAATTATGATTCAATAACTTTCTTATACCGACAACACTGCAAGTACATTACTATATGATTTTTATTAAAATTTCTTCATTATGATTACTTTGTGTCAGGGATTGGTGATTTATATCAATTAATATATATCGTTATACCAGGTGCTACATAAATTCGTTAAAACTTAAAAAAAATCATTAAAAAAGAAAAAATTATGACAAAAATTTGTGATTTCACGAACGGGATTTTAGGGAGATCAAATGTTTGTAATAACAAAACCAAAAAAGGGTTTTAAAAATTTCCGATAGATGTCGCTGGCCTTCATAATATGATTATGATTTATGCAAATCACGCTGTCAATAAAACACCTCGATATGCACAGTTTCTTCATTCGATGTCAGCAGTTTGCTATCGTTACCAGATCAAGCTTTGTTGGTTAAGCTCTTTTACGAGAACGGGTGGTCACCAACCGGGGCTTTGAGAAAGCTCTGTACGGCAAAAGGACTGAAGACCAGAAAAGGGTTTGTTTCAAATGCTGGGATACCGGGGCTTGTCAAATGCAAGGAATGGGTCTTTTATTATAAGCCTAATTTTGTATACATCCGCTTCATATTATGCATGTCAGCGCCATCTATCGGTAATTTTTTGAACCAGCATTCTTTTTATATTAACAAAAATCCGATTTCTCTTTAATCCCATTCGTGCAAACCGCAATCTTTTTAGCATCATTTGTTCCTTTTTAATGCATTTTTAAGTTTTAACGAATTTATGGCGCAGACGGTACAAACTACAAATTAACATTTAATGTTTGTTTATATATTTAACACAACTAATGTTAAATGTAAAATATTGCTTCTTTTCATATTACAGAACTTTACAGGCATTAGTCTTCGCTTCAAACGTGAAGTTGAAGAGGTTCATTCCATCGATATCAGAAGGGTCAAGGAAAAATTAACTGAAGCTTATCATGAAATTAAACCCATGATCGAAACTCTTGTTGCTGAAGTCGCGCCTTCCATACACGAAAAAATCCAACTGAAATATCTACCAGCAATTCGATCAATGAAAGCGATGCCATTCTCCATCTTACATATCTACCCCCAAATTCAGGAATCCTTCAAATTCAGCCTTAAAATTGCCGATAAATTAATTGAGAGAACTTACAGAGCTTACAAACTCTCCAACTCAACTCACCTTGCTATTATTAGTGTCTCAGACTTAATTGACGAAGTATACGAGGAAATTGAACCTCTTATAGAAATGGGAAGATTAATGTCTGCTCAAATAATGAACAACAACCAGAACAGAGTAAAACGCGAAGTATCAGAAAATAACCTCAAAGCAGTTCACCTTATTGATATCCACTTGTTAAGGAATAAACTCACTGAAACTTACCATTCACTTAAACCATTGTTGGAAGATATTGCAGCAGACATTGCTCCATCAATGTATGAGAAATTCGCCCACTCTTATTTGCCTCAATTCTGGGAAATTGAAAAAGATGTTTTGCCCTTCTTTGAAGCAAAAGTTTATCCCCAGATCAAAAAGTATACCACATTTGCAAGGAAGGTTGCCGAGAAATTAGTAGATAAAGCTTACAGGTCGTATCAACTTTCTAATTCAACTCACATTAATATAGTATCGATTTCTGATGTCATTGACGAAGTCTACATTGAAATGAAGCCAATTTTAGACCTAGTTAAATATTTGTCCACGAGAATGACGATGGGAAACAGACATTACCACGGTTAACTTTACTTTTCTGGAATGCCGAAAACAAGGTTGTACTATATATCTTGGTGTAATAAGTTTTGTTTACAATTGTAAATAAAATGTATTTTTAAATTAATATAATTTTGAAACTCATTTCTTTGTTTAAAAAAAAAAAAAAAAAATCTCAACTTTGAGTTTTTATGTATATTTTGTAAGGCTAATTGAGAAATCTGGTTGTTTGTAAAGAACCGAACTAATTTTAGAATCATCTGATTTTTTTCAGTCTTATTGCAAAGATCCTATAGAGCTTTAGGCTAAATAGCATATGGCTATTTATTTCTCAATCAGCCTTATATTTTTAGGCTTATTGCAAAGAGCCTAGAGAGCGTTTGGCTAATTGGAATATGACCACTTATTTCTCAACCAGCCCGATATTTTTAGGCTTATTGCAAAGAGACTATAGACAGCATTAAAATAATTGAAAAATAACCACTTGTTTCTAAATCAGCTTGATTTTTTTTTCAATTTTATTGCAATGAGCCTACTCAATTTAAGGCTAATTATAAAAAGACCAACTGTTTGTCCAACTATCCAGTCTAGAGTCCTGCATGGGTCGTGTTGTACCCGACCCGATTCAGAAAATTCCATATATAACGCTAAATCCGCAGTAGTGGAGAGATTTAGGGGTTCAAATTTATCCCGGACCAAATTAAAAAGATTAAGATGTTACAAAATGTTTATGTTATGAAGAAGCTGAGATTTTTTTTTTTTCAATTAGCATTAAATTATTTCGAGGCCTTTTCTTTACAAAATAGATTAAAAAAATAAACATAATTACTAACAGGACGAATTTTGCTGCTGCTGTTTCTCATTATATTTTTTTCATTTTGCTCCAAAGGAAGTTCTATAATATCTGCGATACTTCTGTGTCAACGATATTTCTTGTTTTTATGACATCATGAAAATTTCCGGAAATTTATCTCAAAACATATTATAAACCAGTATCTAAAAATGAAAACAAATCATCAAATATTTGAAAATATAAGCAAACACATTTTTTTCTCTGAATTTCTAGAATTGCACTTAGGCTATAAACCTAACATTGCACGAGTTTTTCAGTTGGAAGCATATTTTTTTACCTTCATATTTATGGTTAAATACCATTAATTTTTCATAAAAATTCTTCACTTTACTTCATAACAGAATTCTGTGCTTACAAAACACGGAATTTTTCTATTCAATTATAGTGGTATCCTGGAACTAAATAGATTTAGTAAAGGTTAAATTTTAATTGATTCACGTATGCATCACTGTGCAGTGTAATCATTAAACAGAAAATATTCTTGAGAAAATTTTGAAATTTATCTATTTCAAAAGGCTATAAGGAATTAGAAAATGTGACATCTTATCATCTGTGTGTTCATCCTATATAAGATGCCACAGAAAGGGTGTCCGAAATTAAATATTCAACAATTCATAACTATAATAAATATAAAGAGAAAGTGAGTGGCGTGTTCATAAAGAAGCTCGTAAATTGTACTTTTAATAAATTTAAATTTGCTGAAAATGTTCTTGAGAAAATTTTGAAATTTAACTATTTTAAAAGGCTATAAGGAATTAGAAAATGTGACATCTTATCATCTGTGTGTTCATCTTATATAAGATGCCACAGAAAGGGTGTCCGAAATTAAATATTCAACAATTCATAACTATAATAAATATAAAGAGAAAGTAAGTGGCGTGTTCATAAAGAAGCTCGTAAATTGTACTTTTAATAAATTTAAATTTGCTGAAAATGTTCTTGAGAAAATTTTGAAATTTAACTATTTCAAAAGGCTATAAAGAATTAGAAAATTTGAACTGCGCCGTATACAAGATGTCCAAGAAAGGATGTCCGAAATTTAAATTTCAGCAATTCATTAATTATAATAAACATAAAGATAAAATAAGTGACGTTCATCAAGAAGCTCGTATATTTTACTTCCAGTAAATTTAAATTTGCTGAAAAAAATCTTGAGAATTTTTTTTAATTTAACTTTTTCAAAAGGGCTATAAATAATTAGAAAATTTGAACTGCACCTTATGCAATATGTTCCATAAAGGATGTCTGAAATTTAAATTCAACAATTCATTAACTATAATAAACATAAAGATAAAATAATTAACAAGTTCATCAAGAAGCTCGTAAATTTTTCTTTCGTAAATTTAAATTTGTTGAAAATATTTTTGAGAAAATTTTGAAATTTAACTATTTCAAAAGGCTAAGAAGATTAGAAAATTTGTACTTCACCTTATACAAGATGTCCCAGAAAGGATATCCAAAATTTAAAATTGAACAATTCATTAACTATTATAAAGATAAAGATAAAATTAGTGACATTCATCAAAAATCTCGTAAATTTTACTTTCAGCAAATATAAATTTGGTAAATTTAAATTATCAATAGATAATCCTTTTATCGACGTCCCAATTTGCCCAGGAATTTCTCGGCTTTAAACTTAACGTCCCTCCATCCGGACATTTCATTTACAAGTTTTTAATGAAACCTCTAAGTTGTCTCACTTTCCTGAAATTCAACTTAAAAACAAGAACGAAAAATCATGCGTTGAGCATAGATTATTAAACTGTTTCCAACACATTTAGAACACTTTAAAACAATTTTCCATTAATAAGATGAAAGATGCTGTCTAAGTATATATAATTTGGAAAACGCATTACACATTTGAAAACCTAATGTCAGGAATTACGGTCAATAGTAGGAAAAGCATCTGAATTCTTTTGTACAACCCTGTACAGAATGTATAGATTTGTATATATGCTACACAGTATTCTGCAACACAGTATTCTATACTTCAGTTAGGAAACGCATAACACATTTGAAAATTCCCCTACTGAAAATTCGGTCAATAAATGGAAATGTACTCGAGATGTTTTGTGCAGCCCTGTATAGGATCTTTAGAATTTATATACGCCCCTTAATCTGCAAAAAATTGATTAAATTCAAAAACGCGTATCACAATTGTAAATGCACTTGCTGCAATTACTATTATTGATAGCTAGTACTGTAATCGAATAATTTTGCGTGGCCCTGTAAAGGAACAATGAATTCTATGCACACCTTATTCTAGAATAAGCATCTTGTAGTGCAGCTCTGTGATATATATCACTTTCAATGTGTTTGATATAGTTTAGCATTATTAAAGTACATTGCAAACGATTTTTCCCCCATAGACCGTAAGGTATGACTGTATTCCTTTGAGTGTCCCTGGTAAGTGTAGGATGACTACGCACACCATATTCAATACTAAACATCTTGTAGTGTGCCTCAGTGATACATATCACTTTCAATATGTTTGAGATAGTTTAACATCATTAAAGTGCACCGCAAACGATTTCTCCCCATAGACCGTAATGTAACAATTTCTTTTTTTGAGTGTCCCTGTATATAAACTATAAACGCTACACACTTAATTTTCAATACCGAACAAACTATAATAAACATCAATATTATATACAGTGGTGGCTCGTGACCGTCTTTTTTTTTTTTTTGGTGGGGGGGGGGGGGCACTAAATGCATGGTTGGAAAATTTATTCTTTTCTTACCAGTACTTTTTAAAAGAAATTTTTATCTTCTTTAATAACAAAATATTTTGCCGTTAAATATATATATATATATATATATATATATATTTTTTTTTTTTTTTTTTTTTTTTTTTTTAAACAGATAGTGGTATGAAACAAATAAATTTTGGAGCCATGCATTTAGTGCCCCAAATAAAGCCATTCACGACCCGCCACTTGTTATATATAAGTTGCATGCATGGCAATCCGAGTACATTTTTCGTGAGTTAGAGTAACGGACAGACGGCAGACACACGGCACACGCAGAGAAGACAAACCCAATTCATAAACACTTTTCAACTATGTTGGAAAGTGTTAAAAATTAAAGAAGCTTCGATTCTTTGCCACAAATCTCTAAAGAAAAGCTTCGAGTAGAAGAAACCAATTACCTATTCTCCACTGATAAACTCTTGAAGGAAAAAAGAAAAATCACCCATAAAAGTGTAAATTAGAACTCCTATAATAGGAGTCTATTATAGGAGTCTTAGTGCGAATAAATGGAAGTGTAAAATGAGCTAAATCAAAACGTTTAGGGGAGAAGTTTTTGGATAAGAAACAAATTCTGTACTTTGGTACTTCGAGGCCCGGGGGGGGGGGGACATTCCCGGAGCATTGAAGTACACCCCCCCTCGGAAGATTTGAGATTTAATGCTTTTAATCTTAATGGTTAAGAAGTACAATTTTCCCCCTGAATTCTACGACGTCCCCCCCCCCTTCCCCGGATCCACGGCCAGGGACCGATTTAGAAATTTGGGGGTCCTGGGCACAGACGCGTATGGGGGCCCCCCTCGTACAGATTCTTTGAATAAAAAAATAGAATATCAAAAGCAGTACTTATTAAGATAACCACTATTGACTTTGATAATTTCTTTAAAATATTAATTAAAAAAATTAAATTTGATAATCATTAATTTACTTTTAAATAATTATTTGATAATTATGAATTTTTAATTGAATTTTATAATAAACTATGGGGTGCTGATTACCTTTCTCTATGCAAGTCCATATATCTGGAATGATAAAGTATGCAACAACTAATAATAAATTTACTGGAATACCAAGCTATAATTATTTAAAATATTAGCATATCAAAAGTACTTTTTTTTTCAAATACAAGCTTTTTGTAAAAAAAAAAAACTAAATTTACACAAGTAACTAGCAGAACCATGTTAACCATGAGGGCCTTACATGTAAAATAAAAATGAAATAATATGGCGATCCCAAAAATGGAGTTCTGTACAATACCGCACATAAATTATTAAAAGACAATCTTCAACAAATGAAGTTACTTTAACATATCATAGACAATCTCTACTCTGACAAACATATTTTTCCCTTTTAATTTTGTTTTTTGACAGTTAAAACTGTTTTGGCCAATAATTGAAAAATCTTTAATAGCATTTGGGGGCCCCTAAAAATCGGGGGCCCTGGGCCCGTGCCCCGAATGCCCTGCCGTAAATCAGGCACTCCGGAAATCCCTCACGGAGAAAAGTGTCTGAATTCAACACTGCTCCGGTTTTTGAGCACAATTTGTTCCAAAGAATTTTTCGAGAACCGAATCAATTTTTACTATAAGAATAATGAAAATACTATTATTTATTATTGCCTTCCAAGTTACTTCTTCTTCTTCTTCTTCTTTTTTTTTTTTTTTTTTTTTTTTTTGCCTGTTCAAACAATATACTGAATAGTAGAATACAATAAATTATGGAAACTCATTAGTTATTACAATACTGAGACAATGCATTTTTAGTTTTTCCGGCCACGCAACATCATCTATTGAAGAAATTTGAATTACACTATAAACATTGGTTAAAATTTTTTATATAATTTTTTTCTGGTTATTAATTTATTTTACATTTTTTTTTGCAACTTTTTTTTATTATTTATAGAATAAATCTTGTATATATGTTCGCTCTACTGTGCTATATCTCCCATAATGAACCTTTTACCCGTGGAAGTACTTAATATTTTAATAAAAGTTTAACAAAAACTGTATCTGTATCCATACCCATTCTGGTGAATCTGTAGATAAATTGAGATTGAGAAGAAGAAATGGTATTTCCATCTTATAAATACATGATTAGAAAACTAAACTTTTCTCAAAATGCACGAAATTCGTTATCGTCGGAATCACTATATATCGCATGTGAATGTGTTTCTCGCTTATTAAAAAATAAAAAATAAAGTAAAAATAAATAAAAATTGGTAGATGCAGAACTTTTCTGTACAGAAATCTCAAAATGCATGCATTTTGTTACAGTTACAGTTGTAATCTCTGTGCCTCATGTATGTGTGCTTGGCGTCCAAAAGTAAGATTAAAAAAAATAGTTCGGTCTTTTTTGCTGTATTTTTTCATTCGGTCGATTTGAGGACAACATTCTCATTGTATTTGGTAACCGAATTTCAGTATCAAATGTCCCTCGAAATTCTTGTTCCTTAACTTAATTCTGTATCGGCCACGGAGAGGGGGAAGGCTATGCAGCTTTTTCATTTCGCAGTTTGGTTTAAAAGCTGTTCTCAAATCCAAAGGACCTACTTTCTGACACAATTTTGAATTCATTTTTGTTCGGAAACGCTTGAAAGGGGCAAGTGTTTTCATTCACAAACATTGTAATGGAAATACGTTTTCCATTTTTTAATAAACTTAAAGGATCTTTGAGAAAATATTGTCAAAGTTGGCATTTTGAACCGAACTTCGGACGTGACACAGAGAGAAGGAAGAAAAACATGTTGTCACGTGACAGGAATCACTTATAACTCGATAAGTAATTTATTTATAAAAAAAATGGAAAACTCATTTCGATTTCAAATTGCTTCAAAGAGTCAAGTCTGCCAATAGTTTTGCCTTGCGTTTAAAAATGAGTTAGAAATTGTGTCAGAAAGTTTTGCGTTGTAGAGCAGATCATTTGAGAACCATGTTATGTTCTATGAAATCTTATCAACTTATCATCAATTAATGGTGTTGCAGCGTTTCAACTTGTAAGAATGCTGAAAATAACTTTACATTTAAAAAAAAAAAAAAAGAAACATTTTTTAAACGTTTCAATTTCTACACAAAAGACACAGTAAAAACTGAGTGACATTTGATACAGCTTTAAGCGTAGTGTGGGAGCGTTTTTCGAGTCTCCTAGAGATCCTAAACCATAAGAGAGATATGGATTCTCACGAAATATCAATTTTATTCAAAAACAGATGGATCGTCGCAGAATACAATACATTTTCATCAGCGTCTAACACTTTTTATCCTTTACAAATCATGGAAATTTTTTTTAATATGCCTTCAGAAAATCACGCAGAACATAAATATGAGTGCATTTTGTGTATTGCATTCTACGGCGATTTGAACGAGGTATTTTTTGAACAAAAAATGGGGGGAAATTCGTCAATGTCCAACTCAGACACAACAATCTCCGTCTCAAGGCCTCCTTATCATAGCCTCACAATCAGCAAGTTTCCTTTGACCGCATGGTTGTCCTGCTACTAGCGCCATCAATCGTCAGTAATAGGCATGATCTCCGTGGTAATAGAAGTATTTAAGACAGGAAATAACAAGAAATTTTGCACAGCTCCATTTGTTCTATGCATTTGCTTATGAACTAGTTTCGGTAGTATCCACCAGGCGGCGATACTTTCCGGATAAAGTCAATTAATAAGTTGACAAATACCGCGGACATTTTCTCCCATAGACTTTCTCCGGATTGTAAAATCTTATCTATGATAAGGGAGTCTTGCTCCGTCTATTGTAGGATGTAAAGTCTCCGGCCGCGTAGCGCCATCTATAGAAGAAAATATTAATTATTCAATACAAAATTTATGAGTTACTTTGTCAGCACAAAGATACTAGAAGATATAAGAAAGTCTATGGTTATTTTATAAACCTGTCATTTATTTCAGTTTTATATCTATTATAGTAATTAATTACTGAATTTTAAAATTTTGGTGACAATTTCCAAATTCTGTATTTCACTTATAACACCTGTTAATTTCATACGTTTCCGAACAAAAATGAATTCAAAATTGTGTCCTTTGAATAGTAGTTCCTTCGCGAAACTTCCTGATACATTTTTTGACTCATTTTTAAATGCAAAGGCATAAAATTGGCAAGTCGAACTATTTAAGCTATTTGGAATAGAAATGAGTTTTCCTTTTTTCGATAAATAAATTACTTATCGAGTTATAAGCGATTCGTACCACGTGACAACACGTTTTTCTCATTTCTCGCGCTGAAACATCGGGAATTCGGTTCAAAAGTCGCCTTAAACAATGTTAATATAAATGCTGGACAATTACACCATGAAATAGTGCTACATTAAAAACGCGAGTATAAAATATCACAAATTTACTAAATGGTGTATACAAATGTCAAATTTAAAACTTATACAAACATTAAAATCAAATTAAAAACATCAACATCTATGGTCATCTTCAGGAAATAGTTGTTACGCTTCTAAAGCTTCAAAGGCGAAAGACCAGCCGTCCTCAAATGAAAAAAAAAAATTTTAGTAGAAGTTAAAAAATTTTTTTTAGTTGTTTAACAGTGTTTTCTGGAAGATCTTCTGCCTTTACCAAAAAAATGGAAAACGTGTTTCGATTACATAGTTTCTGAATAACAACACCTGTTCATTTCATGTCATTCCGAACAAAAATAGGCTACTTCATTCAGGCGAAAGCACCCGCTCGCTAATGTTAATCCTATGGGTGAAATATTTTACGATATCTCGTTCGTATTTCAATACTTTTAAATCTTTCTTTTTCTTTGTATAACTGAGGTCGATCGATCTCTATGTAGTCTTTTTCCTACTTTTTAGATTTTGGCTGCAGTTTTGTTTATTTAGCATATTTTCACTTTCAAAACGGGTTCCGAAAGTGAAAATAGCTTAAAAAAAAAAAAATTGTAATCAAAATCGAAAAAGTATAAAAGAACCTGCGTAGAGATTGACCTCAACTGTCTACTGAAAAAAATAAATAAATAAATATATTGAAATGGAAATGAGATATCTTAAACTATTTCCCCCATAGGATTAACATTAGCGAGCGGGTGTTTTCGTCTCAGTGAAGTATCCTCGTAAGTTTACACAGTCTTGGAACTGTATTTTTATATACAGTGAACTATGAGGGGATAGTGAAAAACTAAAATATTCAATATGAAGTTTAAATGAAAAAGTGCTTTTTTGTCACTGACTTATAGATTATTTAGATCAAAAATATATTATCTACATATTTAAAGCGAAAAGCGCATTTCTGTCAAATTTCACATTCTCTTTTCCACACGAAAATCGTCCCATTGCGCATGCTTCAACGTTTTTTGAAAGCTTCTACCCTCAGAAATAGGAAATGTGTTTAGTCATCACCTGTTTAGCCTAGAGGGATTGAAAAGGGATGATTGAAAACGGATGGCATAATGCATAATATGGTCAATGCGTTGAAAGCTTTTGCGTCGAAAACTCATGTTTTCACTACTAAATATGCATCTTTTTTTCGCAAAATTTAAAAGAGAGCTTGGATACAGTTATATTAAAATTTCAAAAAGTTCGAAAAATGAGATTTTTTTTTTTTTTTTTTTTTTTTTTTGTTATGTTAAAGCAGCCGATACGAGACAAAAAAACGACAAGCAAAAAAGCGACAGGAAAACATTTATTTTACAACTAGATAATAATATTTTTTCACGACATTTTTATACGGACTGTAAAACCGTTTTATTTATAATCAATAAAGATTTCAAAGAGTTCGGACAAAAAGAACAAGAAAATGAGCGCTTTAATCATTAAACATCAATATTTTTTCGCGAATTTTTCATTTAAAAATATAATGTCATACCAAATCGCGTTAAAGATGTAAAATTAAAAAAAAAATTCATTTTTTTTTTAATTTATTTATTATCATGGGCCCGGGCACTGCCGGGCGGGTCAGCTAATATTTCTTAAAAGAAATCTAAAAATATACACATGTCGAAATGAATTTGTGATGGCTACAACAAAATAATATCCAATATTCCGTACTTTTTTATTATTATTATAGTTTTTAAGTACATAAGTCAAGAATTTCTTTTTTTAAACCAACATAAATATCTCTTATGCAATTCTCTTTTGTTAAAAAAAAATAAATATGTCTAAAAATTCAACATTGTCATAAATTGAATAATGAAATATGAATCAAATCCTGCTGACAAAATCCAGAGCAAAGAGCATAGAGTTTTCTTTTTAAAACAGAAAATATCATGTCAAAAACAGCTGTTGTTGAGGCGAATAAAGAGAATATATATCTTTTTAACTTTAAGTATGCCATTGTGTAAATATTTATAATATTTATCTATTGCTAATGTTTACATATTCAAGCAGCTTTTATTTCATGTACAACATATAGAAAATAAGCTATGAAAGAAAAATGACAAATAAATCATTTAATGGGAAAGATAGGAAATGTGAATATGGGTTCCTGTGTCGCTATATAATTTATAGGCTCAGTAGCTATAAAATACATTAAGCAGTTTTACAAAAATCTAAAAATATATATTTGTTGAGATAAAATATAACAAAAATGTAAGAAAAATATGCCAAATGTGCAAAATACTACCTATTTTTTTTTTTTTTTTTTTTTTGTCTTCAAGTTATAAGCATTTACGAGTGAAACTCATTTAGTGTATATGTGCACTAAATAAAACAGTATACATAAAACAGCAAAGTTGAAATAAACTTAATTAATTAATATTATACGTTAAAAAAATGAAGAATTTTCTCCGCCAAAGGATATATTATTCTTATGTTCGTATCATTGTATATTATTTCACAGTATTACAAACGTGTAATACGTCTAACATACTTCTGAGATGAACATTTATAAAAATCGCTTATAGGATATTTCAGATAAGATAAAATTTACAATAGTTTGCAATAAAGTACTTTTAAATTCCCATACGTAAAAACGCTTTAACCAATATAAATAAAAACTCTGTAAGTGGCAAAAATATATATAATATATTTTTTTTTCTTTGAGTTATTTAAGATATTTTGGAACTGCTCTTGAAAAAGTTAATATTTATGAAAGAACAAAATAATGAAATTTCTGAATATAAAAATTATGTAAAATATAAAAATTATGAGTAGTTTAGATAAATAGTTTTTCAGGGGATAACATTTAGAGAAATTCACACATATTTTAGGATATTGAAAACATTAAGAAATCTGTAAGAACAGCACTTGATTTTCCAAACACTTGTGTATGTGTCCAGATAGTAACGCACACACACGCACACACACGCACACGCACACACACGCACACACACACACACGCACACATATGGTTACTCTTAAAAAAATCTCTGAAAAATGAGCATACGAAAATTTCGGAGTAGTACTTTTTTTTTTTAAGTAAGTTTCGGGAAGTGGTTCTTCAATCGATACCTTTTAGCGAAACATAGACATACTTTAGGATTTTCCGAATAAAGTTAAAATATATTATGGAGGAATAAACGGAGAAATTTGTTCGCTTTAAAAAAATCCTTGTAATCTTTGAAAAACAATATGTTTTTAGCGTGTATAAATACTATAAGTGTTTTAGGAATATTTTTAAGGCTTTTCTCATAACCAAACTAGAAATTTTCTATTCGTAAATGCATAAAGTTTGCATATATTCTTATCATATACCAAAAGATCGAACAGGTTTGCCCATTTTTTTTAAAGACAATATAGTTTATAGAAAATAATGTCAATTTTCACACTTAGAACCGAATTTCATAACACGGCAGTCACGGATTAGCAGCTAGTTGTTTAAGAGCCTACACTAGTCACGCGAAGAAACGCTCACGCTAATGTTAAGTCTATGGGAAGGTTATCCCGCGATTTCTCGCTCGCATTTTAATATTTTTAAATGACTTTTTTTTTGCATAGGATAGCTGACGTCGATATCTATCGTTGTTAGTTTTTAATTTTTTGATTTTGGCTCCAGTTTTTTTATATAAGGGTACTTTCATTTTCAGAACCGGTTCCAAAATTTAAAATGTCCGCTTATAAAAAAGGTTTAACCAAAATCAAAAAGTAAAAACTAACAACGTTGAAGATCGACCTCAGCTATCCTAAGCAAAAAAAATCATTTAAAAATATTAAAATGCGAGCGAGAAATCGCGGAATAACCTTCCCATAGACTTAACATTATCATGAGCGTTTCTTCGCGTGACTAGTGTAGGCACTTAAGAGCCTACATCAGTCATGCGAAAAAACGCGCAAGCTAACGTTAAGTCTATGGGAAGGTTCTTGCGCGATTTCTTGCTCGCATTTTAATATTTTAAATTTTTTTTTTTTTTTTTTTTTTTTTTTTTTTTGCTTAGGATAGCTGACGTCGATCTCTAACGTTGTTAGTTTTTAGCTCACAGGCTATCAAAGCCTGAGAGCTTATGTGCCCGCCGGTTCTGTATGTACGTACGTATGTATGTATGTACGTAACGCGATAACTCTTGATAGAACTAACCGTTTTACTTTAAATTTTGTTTATAGGTTCCTTGTGATAAGGCGCTTCCCTGATTAGTTTTGGAGGTTCATTGGTTAAGCATAAAGAGGGGAAACGGGGGGCTAACCCCCCATAATTTAGATAAATGGGTTTTTCATGCAGAATTATCCCATTTTCTCCAAATTTTGTATATAGGTTCATTTTGATAATGTGCTTCTGTCAATAGTTTTGGGGGTTCATTGGTTAAGTATAAAGGGGGAAAGGGGGGGATAACCCCCCCCCCCCCCTTAATTTAGATAAATGAGTTTTTCATTCATGCAGAATTATCCGATTTTCTTCAAATTTTGTATATAAGTTCATTTTGATAATGTGCTTCCGTCAATAGTTTTGGGGTTTCATTGGTTAAGTATAAAGGGGGAAAGAGGGGATACCCTCCCCTAATTTAGATAAATGGGTTTATCATGCAGAATTATCCGATTTTCTTCAAATTTTGTATATAGGTTCATTGTGATAATGCACTTCTCTGAATAGTGTTGGGGGTTCATTGGTTAAGTATAAAGGGGGAAAGGGGGGCTAATCCCTCTTAATTTAGATAAATGGGTTTTTCATGCAGAATTATCCGATTTTCTTCAAATTTTGTATATATATTCATTGTAATTAGAAACTTCCCTGATTAGTTTAAGGGGTTCATTAGTTAACTATGAGGGAAGTAACGGGGGGATGACCCCCCCCCCCTTAATATATTGGTGATTTCTTTATTTTTCGAGGGGCATATTTCAAATTCTTTGAAATAAGAATATAATATACAGTTAGTGTGAATAGCCTGTGAGCTCAATGCCCTCAGTTTAACTGGGCAGTTTTCTTTTTATTACTTTTTCAATTTTGGTTCCAGTTTTTTTTTTTATGTAAGGGTACTTTCACTTTCAGAACCGGTTCCAAAATTGAAAATGTCCGCTTATAAAAATAACTGTGACCAAAATCAAAAAAGTAAAAACTAACAGCGTTAGAGATCGACGTCAGCTAACCTAAGCAAAAAAAAAAAAAAAAAAAAAAAAAAAAAAAAATCATTTAAAAATATTAAAATGCGAGTGAGAGATCGTGCAAGAACCTTCCCATAGACTTAACGTTAGCTTGCACGTTTTTTCGCATGACTGATGTAGGCTCTTAAGGCTGTTTTCAAATCCAAACTGGCTACTATATGACAGATATTTTAATTCGTTTTGAACTGTTTTTTCCTTTTTCCGGTACAGGTAGAAAATTTTCAGAAAATGCTGTTGAATTTGGTGATTTGTGAAACGAATTTGCGGACGTGACAGAGAAGGAAAAGAAAAAATACTGCCGTGCGGATACAATAATTGCTTATAACTTAAGATATAATTAAAGTATCGGAAAATGAAATAAACTGTTTGATTACAAATCATTTCAGTAATCATGCCGGCAAGTATCATGCTTTTATATTAAAAATGAGTCTGTAAATGTGTCAGAAAGTTTCGCGTTGTTGAGCGGAGAAATATATATATATATATATTATATATATTTTTTTTGTTTTGTTTTGTTTTTGAGAACCCCCTTAAGAGCAAGTTAATTATAAATCAAGATGAACAGCATTTATAGGAAACTAGCTGAAGTACCGGGTCTTGTCTGTGATTTTAAGATCGTTTGGTTAATAAAATCAAGTTCAAATTAAGCATGCAGTATAAAAGCATAATAAAAGAAGCATGCGAAATATTATACCATGGTTGAAATAAAAACCTATTTTTAAAATATATAAATTTATATAATAAACTAATCAGAAATCAGTTATAAATGTGGAATAGATTTAAAAATAGCGAAAACAAATTCAGAAAACCTCAAAATATTAATATATATGCCAATATTTCCATAATCGGATTTTTATCATGATTCAATACGGTCCTCAAACTCTCATGACGTTATATATATACTCCTGTTTACGTCATATTCACCTGCTTTCGGTACTTACTCATATTTATGCTTCTTGTATTATTGAGAATTCTTTGAAAATCTCTGTTATATTTCCAATAGGACGTCATATTCATCTTCTTTTCCATTCTTGAAACTTTTTATTTCATTTTCATTTTTCACGTGGAAATCTTTCAATGGAAAATTAATTATTTTGGAAAGAATTTCATTGTGGATTTTTAATTGTTGGCAGCTTCTATAACGACAAATGTTTGAATTTGATAGGAAATTGCTGTAAGATTGGCGGTTTCTTATTAATTAAAAATCAACCATAATTTATTTCGATTTCGGATTACTTTAGTTGCCTCAGTTGAGTTTTAATACGACTGTACGTATAATTTCACTATTCTCGCTTCTAAACCGTGGATTTGCATAGAAATACAGGCAGGCAGACAGACAAATTTTCATTTTTATATATATTAGACTGTAAACCGTTAGATTTTTTGGCATTTAAATATTTAATTGTAACAATTTCATGCATTTACGAATATAAATGATTTGGTGATGAATGTATGTGGTTGGGGGAACAGAAAAATGTTGGATAACTTTTGGATATGTTGGATAAACTTTTCTCCATCAGCTATAAAATGTATTGGAATATCTTATGAGATTTGCTTAAAATTTTTTAACTCATCGTGAATTTTATAAATTATTTAATACGTGCATATTTTAATAGAATCGTACATTGTTAACTATACTTCTATATGAAAGTGTTGCTTATTCATGGATATAATTGTACTAAGAAGTTATTTCATAACTTAATTCTTTTTTAAAAAATAAAATTCAAGATGTTTTTCGCAGTTAATAATATAATATTATCAAACATAATTTTCATATCACCGTATATTAGTACTTAATATAAAACGATGAGAAATGTAATTAACATTCTTCTGAGAAACACTAAAAAAGAAATAAAAAATAAAACTTTTAAAATATTTTAGTTGACACATAATTTGCACTAGTTAAGAATGATTTTTTTTTAAATTCAGACGTGTATTTTTTTATATATCAAAGATGAATAAAAATTCTTTTAGTAGCATATCTTATGATTTTTTTCATTCGAATTTTCGAATGATTTATCTTAAGATATTCTGTGACTGCTCTTGAAAAAGTTTGTATCCATGAAAAAAAAATATGAATATGAAAATACGGGAAACGACCCACTGCAGCTAGATTTTTAAAAATTTTAAAAGTAAGTTTATATAAGTGGCTTTTGAGTCTATAACGTTTGTAGATATATTTCATGATTTTGTAAAAAAAAATTAAAAAATGGTTGAAGCTTCTCTCTTTAAAAATTGTTATACACTTTTAAAAAGTATAAGTGGTTTTTATGGATATTTTTATGGAAAACTTTTATCTATGCTTGAGGGATGGTTCTATATGATTATGTGGAAAAAGCTCCTAAATATCGAAAATATATATATTAAAGTTATAAAATTTACACTATTTTAAAATATTTATTTTGGATCTTAGAATAAAAAATTCAGAAATATCTCCAAGTATGTATTACCCATTTAAGAAGCAATTCTTCAGTAAGTTTACTGTTTCACTTTCAGATTTAAGTGTACTATAACATATTTCCATGTAAATAGATATCTCTACAAAAAAAAGTTTTCAGGTATCTTTAAATCGAAGAGAAAAGTGCAAACATTTTTTTATTTACTCATTAACTGACCCGCCCGGTGTTGCCCTGGCCGTGATATTAAAAATAAAAAAAAACCTAAAATTTGTATGATTTCATATCTTTAACCTAATTTTCTATGAAATTATTTATTTAAAACTGCTGCGCAAGCGATGAAAAATCCTTTATTTCCACCTTCCACCAACAGGGGCCGCATTCTGATCTAAACGAACCTCCGACACGTGTTCCGCTGCCTGCGGCACCCTACAACGATCTTAGAAAAACAAACACAAACAAAATTACAAACGATCTTAGAAATTTTTTTCTTTATAAGATCGTTTTGTCACGTCACAGTTTAGGAAATCACGAACAGACAAATGCGTGTTTTATCCGTTCTATTCTTCGCATTAATGTCCACAATGTGTCTTTTTGTACTAAATCGACGATGCTCTACAACTTTGTAAATCACTTTTTTTCTCTATCTCTTTCCGTTTTCGAGGTAGGAATGCTAACTCCGCAACATTCCACCAGGTGGCGCCGTAGGCGGTTGTATTGAGAAGCGCATGGCTATTTTACTATGCCTAGACACTACTTTTATGAATATAGCAGCAGCCGTTCCGAAGTTAAGAGGGTGGCAAGGGACTTTAGTGGGCATACTGTATATGTATAGTATATTTATATAGTACATACTAAAATTCAGCTTAGTTACAAGCAGAGCTGGGCAGTATCGAAAATACATGTATTTGAAATTACATTTTCAAAATACATTTGTATTTTGTATTTTGTATTTTAAACAGATAAAACTAAAGTATTTGGTAATGTATTTTGAAATGATTTTTCTATGTATTTTGTATTTTCAAAATACTCAAAATATATTTCTCAATTTTTGAAACAGTTCGTACCAAACTTGAAGCTGGTTTAAACCACAACTTGTGTTTAAACCGCAAATTACTGATTTACAACAGGAAAATACATGCTTGTCTGTTTTGTCTAGTCTTTGAATTCGTTTCTGGAAGTTAATATAAGCATATTTTTTTTTTTTCAAATTTGGTACGAGAAGGATTTTTATCTTCTGCCGAAAGATTTTTGCTGAATACGTTTAGTAAATGCTTTTATAATTCTTAATGTTGTTATGTGAATTATAAAATATTATCGTGTGATACACAAGTAGGATTGAACAGAGTTTTCCCGAGTGTTGCATTTTTAATGTATGTTAAGAGAGTAATGCGGTTAGTTATTGCATAGACTCGTGAAAAGATGGATAATACATACTTGAGAACTCCTAATGAAAGGAAATTAATTAACTGTGGTACATCCTGCGATATATGATATAAATATAAGTATACTCGAAATATTTCAAAATAATATTTTTTAATGATAATTGGTGTAAGACCAAAGCACAGTTTTCCGGTCGAAACCGACAGAGCCTGGTCATCACTCTTTTCGGACAGGACCAGGCTTGGGCTTTACTTTTTCCTGCAGAATCGGGCTGGGACAGGTCAGATTTATTTTTATCCAGACCGAGCCAGACTTGGACTTTCTTCCTAGAGGTCTAGATGAAAAGAAATTTTCAGTCCCGGTCTCGACCCAGATCGTATAAAAATCCTTGACCCGGCTTGGCCCGTGCAAAAACCAGTAAAATTTGGGCCGGTCCAACATTTTTTGCAAAAAATGTATATTTTTTAAATCGCCATTATTCTACTATTAAAATTTTAAATTTATACTTTTTGAAGAATAGTACATATATTTCTAGGCAATAAATTGCAGTACACGAAAACCTGTGAAAATAATCCTGTCTATGATGGAATCTTGCCTTAAAAGGAAAAATATGTTCATTCATGCAAAATGAATGTAATAATACGTGTGAAAAGAATATAATGCATTTACAACAAGTGATGCACCAGCTAAGGTGGGAACTTGTCTGTATGGGATTTTTTTCGCTCGTACGCGATTCCGTATAAAAGATTTTTCTGCATAGCTTTTTTCACATTTGTAAGCCTCCAAACTATGTTATATGAATTAATCATATTAATGATAACTCAAACATTTAGGTATAAATAGAGATTCATAAAAAAAAATAATGTAGTTTACATGGGCAAAGGCAGAAATAAATCTAGGGAGGGCAGTATTTTGGAACAGCTGTGCCTGTATTTCGCAGGTCTGGACGCTTTTTAAAAAATGGAGACTATAAATATGAAAAGCTAAACAAATAATTTTTTTCAGATTACCTCGTACAAGAGAATCTTTAACTTCCTCGGCGTAAAAAATTATCTTTTGTAGAAATTCACTTGTGCCAATTAAGTTTTTGTACGAGCCAGGCTCGGACCGAACTTTTAGTTTTTATACCGGGTTGGGCCCCAAAATTTTTTCTACAGGTCGGGCTTATCCAGGGCCTGGAAATTTTGGTCCGTGCAGAACTCTTTTTTTTGTTTACAGACCTGTCCATACAGTATATAAAAATTTATTACATTTATTTATACCTTTTTAAAATTTTCCAACATAATTGAAAAGTGTTTAAGGTAAAGCTAGGAGAGTCTGCACACAAATTCAAAAGAATAACAATAAAAAATCTAAATATTAATTTTTTGCTAAACTATCCATGAATAATTTTGACTTCATTTGTTTTTTATGCATTTCCATTGTTATTTTGTTGTGATGTTGTAATTTAATAGAATAGTTGTAATAAAACCAAGAAAGTTATTTTGCACAATCTGTCCTTACAGGGTTGGTGTGATTACGCACATGGGTAGGAGAAATTGTTACTAATAATAACTACAATTAAATTGTTAACAATAATAATTACACTTAAATGACATTGTTGTAAGGTTTTTGTGAACAAATATTATTGTATTAGGAGTGAATATTTCAACCTAATGATTAAAGAATCAGAAAAAGGAAATAATTTTAAAAACGAATAAAAATTTTTAATTAAAGTGGAAAAAATAAAGAATCAGAAAAGCAAGTCCAGATAAGATTACATTAATTTACTTGATAACACGTTTAACTTAAAATTAGTCCATTTTAATTTTTCATTTTTTAGGCAAATTTACCAATAAGCTGCGTAATCTCTCCTAGCATGGAAACTAATGGAAACAATGCGCCATCTCTCCTAAGTAGCAGATGCGCAAACTCTTCAATTTTGGTAGGAGAAATTGCGCGGCTTTTTATATAAACATGACCGCTACTAAAACGAACCGTTGATGTTCACATTGTTAGTCTAGATTAGTAGCTTATGAGAAATCGTTAAAGTTTAAAATATTTTGTACTACTAACATTGTATAGAAATTCTGATGAATAGCTATGAAAATTCATTCACTTACTTCGGGGAAACAAAACAAATAGCATTGCTTTATCTTACACACTCTAAACAATCAATGTGCACTTTCAAGTAGACACTCCACTACTGCTGTTGTACAACTACCTGGAGTCACTGCGCGATCACTCTACTCCTTCACCTCGAACCTCTATGTGCGAAATCTCTCCGACCACGCCATCTCTCCTGGCTTTACCTTATGACTTCGGTTTGTCTGCCGTTTGGTGCTCTAACTCGCGTAAATATGCTTGGACTGAAAATTTTGTATGTTAGTGTCGTCTACTACAGTATGTTCCCTATTTCAAATGAAGAGTGTAGCACTTATAGTTTTTTTACAGGGACAGTCAAAAGTACTCCATTACATTAAATCCAATGGGAAATAATCTTTTCAAGTGCATTTTGATGATGATGCGCCATTTGAAACATGATGAAATTGATATATATTTATGAAGGGCTTTAAAACATGCTTTTTGTAGAATATGAGGTACAAAACAGTTATTATTCATTTACAGGGTCAAGCAAAAGAATTCTGTTACGGGGAAAAATCGTTTGCAGTGTAATTTAATCATGCTTCACTATTTCAAACATAATGAAAATTATATACATTACTGAAGTGCACTATAAATTGCTCCCTTAAAAGTATGGTGTGCATTGCGTTTATCGCTCATTTACAGGGTCGAATAAAAGAATTCTGTTACACATTGTTCTACGAAGAAAAATCATCTGCAGTGTAATTTAATGATGTTTCACTATTTCAAAGATAATGAAAATTATACGCATTACTGAGGTGCACTATAAAGTGCTCGCTTAAAAGTATGGTGTGCATTGTGTTTATCGTTCATTTACAGGGACACACAAAGGAACTCGGTTTCATTATACGTGCGATAATTAGTCTATGTGTGATAAGCGCGTTTTCAAGTTTGGTTTGCGTTTTTAAATTTAACTACATTTTTCATATTACGTGGTGTGTATAAATTCAATTGATCATATACAAGGCTACACAAGGGAATTCATAAGTATTACCCACTAAGGGAGTGAATCGCTTATGGGTAGTTTTTAAATGTATTACGCATTTTCTTGCTGAACTATATTTAATAGACTAATATTAGTTTGTGGAATATAAATAAATTCATACACACAACTACGCAAAGAACAAAATACATTGTCGTTTATGGTTGGTAATTGCTGGAAGTGAGTTTTAAGTTGCCTTATGCGTTTTTTACATGAATTAAATTTTAGCTTAATATGTGATGTGAACAAAAGTGTTTAGATAATATACAGGGCTGTACAAAAAATTTCGAGTGCATTTCTATCTATTGAAGAAAATTGCTAAATGTGAATTTTCAAACTGAACTAAATTTTCTCTATATATGTATTATATATCCAAATCTACAGATCCTATACAGGGTTGCACAAAATAATTCAACTACTTTTTTTGCAATGGAAGGTAATTTCGAAAACTGTATTTTTCAATGTGGTACATGTTTTCTAAACTGTTTAGTTACATATCTTCTTTTACCTTATTTATCGGTGAATTTTCGTTACAGTTTTCTGGATGTGTTCGAAAGTGCTTCTGTGCTGGACGCATGATTTTTCGTTGTTGTTTTATTTATACCATGACATTGCAATTAAAACATTTTTGCGTAGTGCAAGATAATGCAGAATAATTAAAATTAAAATTAAGGTATTTTGTATTTTGAATGTATTTTGAAAATACATGTATTTTGTATTTTGAAATTTTACAATTTGAAAAGTATTTTGTATTTTAGGTTCTAAAACCAATGTATTTTGTATTTTGTATCGAAAATGGTTTTTCGATGTATTTTGCCCAGCTCTGTTACAAGTCGCATAACACAGTCGAAAATTCACCCTCATCAATTTATGCCAATAGACGAAAATGTACTGGAATAATTTTGTACAGCCCTATATATTATCTACACATTTTTATGCACGTCTCATATTAAACTAAAATTTAATTGAAGGAAAAAAAAGCGATTTCTTCGGCTTTTAACTCCCGGCATGCGGCTAATACGAAAGTATCGCTTTTAATAAATTTCAATACTTGTATAATTCACATAAAAATCCACATAAAAATCCTTTTTGATGTTGTTAGTGTGCAATCTATATATATATATATATATATATATATAGGGGGACTTTTAATTAACCAACAATTTTAAACTGAAATAACTTTTCCGAGCCTCACTAGATGGCGGCACGAATGCGTGCAGTGAGAGAGGGCTTAAAAGGAATTTGTTTAGTGTCAGTTCCCGGCAATTTTGAAAATGTCTCAAAAACGTCGTAATCAACTGAAGATTGTATTTTTATAGGTAAAGATTGGTATTCATGTGGTGAAAATATGGTGACACCATTCACAGTGAGTTTTAAACCCGAGTTATCGCATATC
This sequence comes from Maratus michaelseni, assembly GCA_963931845.1. Classification (NCBI taxonomy): domain Eukaryota; kingdom Metazoa; phylum Arthropoda; class Arachnida; order Araneae; family Salticidae; genus Maratus; species Maratus michaelseni. The sequence continues at coordinate 97,080,120 of OZ007600.1, forward strand.
AATACCAAAATCGTTATCATAGTGCATTGCAGTGGCCACCTTATTTACCAGATATGAATCTATGTGATTTCTATCTTTGCGGTTATATGAAAGATTTAGTTTACAAGATGAAACCGACAGACTTTATTAGCCTCAGAAGTTCCATATTGGATTTGGCAATTTGTTTTGAATCTCCCAAATAATTATCTAAGGTGATCTAAAGGGTAATTCAACTACGTACCTGCCGTTCGGTTTCCGTTAGTGAGTTTTTAGAAAATGTTCGTCACAGTAATTTAATTCCTCACTAACTAATGATTTTAATTCACGTACATGATCTAATTCCCAAAAGGAACTTATGTATTTTTTTCAATTTTTTAGATTCTTTTGTAAAGAAACAAGAATCAGAAGATTCCTTTAAATTCGAGATCGAATTGTAAACCGTGCCTGATATAACATGTCCAAAAATTGTTTCTATAAACATTAATTGAGAATCATCAATTTTAATTTTATTCGATCCTATTAATTCACAAAATAACTGCTCCAATAATCGCGTGTACGCGTTTCGGTTTGTTCCAATTGTTATCCGCTAAAATTATATTCGTCGGCAATTTTAATTTCGACGCGTCTACATAAGACGGAGGAAGCTCGGCTATTTTTGGAACAACAACTATATCTAACTGATAAGATATAGTTTAGCTTTCATCCGTTAATTCTGTACTAATAAATGATTTAGCGTTTAAGCATAAATCGTTAAGTCCGGAAATCGGAATATGAGTTTTTTGTTTACGCAATCCTCAGTGGCGTAACGTCAGGGGGGGACACGATCATTTTACTACCAGTATAATTATATACTACATTTAGCCTTATTTAATCTTTGGACGGTATGAATTAAATAAGGCCAAATATAGTATATAAAAATACTGGTAGTAAAGTGCTCCGTGCCCCGCTTGACGCTACGCCTCTGGCAATCCTAACACGTTTGCTACATACGCACTTAATAAATGTGAGCTAGAACAACTATCTAATGCTGAAATTAATGGTTTAAATTCGACAGAACTATCCTTCAAATACACTAAAGCTGTGTTTAAAATTACACAAACTTTATTTAATTTATTTTCCTTCGCAAAGAATGTTTGAAGATCGAAAGAAGGGGGGAAGAAATCAGCCGTCCGTCTGCTTCTCTGCCTTCGACTTCGAATACCTGATTTGTTTTGTTATTTTGGTTAAATGAATGCAATAAAGTGTTGTGCTCTTTACTGCTATAAGAAAGGCAACTATGCTTTGATACACAGGGATTAGGTAGATGATTATTTAAACATGAACGGAATAAGTTGTTACTTTTTAAAATTCTTGCTCTTTTTGTCACATTAATTAGTTTAAATTTATTGCATCTATATAAGGAGTGCATTTCCGCGCCTCCCAATAAACACCCTTTTCGATGTTTTGATTTAGTTAAAAATGATTTTTCATTATTTGGCTTAGCGCCAGATTTCCAACTGTATGGAAGCTTCCTATTTTCTTTAGGCACAGAACTAGTATTTTGAAGAATTCTAGCTCTTTCTTCCATAAAACTTAAAAGGTTATCTAGTTTAAGAATTTCATTTTTAATTAATTCCATTTCGAAACATTTTTTTATTTCAGGATCCAGTTTTTGAAACAGTATATGCATTATTAAAGCATCTGACAGCTCCTTTGATTCAAACTCGAGTAAATTTAATGCACGCAAATTACATTTAGTATTATCAATTAATTACATTAAATGGTTAGGAGAATCTGGTACCTTTGATAAATTTAATAATTTAATAATATGACAGTCAATAACTGCTCTATTGTTTTCGTATCTTTCTTCTAAAGAATACCAAAGGGATTCATAAGTGTCTTGTGCTGACTCGAGCCTTTTGGCTTCACCCTTTAGACATATCAAAATTTCTTTTCAAAATTCCTCTTAACAAAATAGGTCCTTCACAAAATTCCATTCCATGAAAGCACACTCTTTAATTATTTTTATTTTCTTCAGTTTTAAAATGTATTATTTGCAAACAAAACAAGTTCACCTGAAAGGAAAAACTTTAACAGAATGACTTAAAAAAGTTACGCTTGGTTTGAATTTGAGTAACTGGATTTAATATCTCGTTACAAAATGTTATTTTTCTCAAAAAGTGAGGTTATAAAGTTCTACTGCATTCTGTTAAGTGAAGGTAAAATTAATTAAAATACCTAATAAATTTGCTTTGGGTACTTGAAAAAAAAAATTCTGCTGTTAATAACAAAGCTAAAATTTATTTTAATAGTGAATTTTTATTTAAAAAGAAACAAGATAATTTCAAATTACAAAAATTGGGAGAGGAGGGGGGGCATACAAAAAGTATGCTGCTCTGTGCTATTTTTATTGATGCAGGAAGGAGGGGGGGGAGCCTAATCTTCCTTTTCTTGAATCCAACTTTGTGTGGCTGTTTTTGATACAGGATAGTTCATTATGAATGTTTTTCTGAGTGTTTGATTAAGAAATTGACTCTTATCTGCTGAAAAACATTTAATTATTGAAAAACCGTATTTTATAACAATGAAAATGAAAAAATATCTTACAGTTAAGAAAAAATTTGTATGAATTTTAGATTTAAACTGAATTACAAATTCATTCAATGCTTTTTCATTTTAGATTTATAACAAAATCTTTGGTATGGATTTATTGGCCGGATAGATATATTTATTCAAGTACAGTGAGACAACATTTATACATTTCTCATTAATATGAATTTACTTTTATACATCATTTCATTATGATTTCAATCATGGGTGCCCACAAGGAAGGAAGGCAACTGCCCCTCCTCAGATTTTAAAATGTAATTAACTAAATTTTCTTTTTCTTGTATGATTTTCGAAAAAAAAATGAAAATTTATTATTCTCAATTTGCTTAAAATAATTTAATTAAAAAAATATTTCCCTTTCTAATTGCTATTTTGAATTAAAAAAAAAACAACATATTTTTGTATCTGCTACATCTTGAAAATTTTATTTTATTTTTTAAAGTAAATTATTAAACAGATTTCATATCTTATACTTTTGGGGGTTTTTTTAATTAAATATTTATAAATATAGATTTGTGAAATAATATAAACTATCAATATTAATTATTTTTATTTTCTTCAGTTTTAAAATGTATAATTTGCAAACAAAACAAGCTCACCAGACAGGAAAAACTTTAACAGAATGACTTAAAGTTATGCTTGGTTTAAATATGAGTAACGGGATATAATCTCTTGCTACAAAATGTTATTTTTTACAAAAAGTGTATTTATAAATTTCTACTGAATTCTGTAAAGTGGAGATAAAATTAATTAAAACACCTAATAAATTTGCTTTGGGTACTTGAAAAAAAATTCTGCTGTTAAAAACAAAGCTAAAATTTATTTTTACAGTGAATTTTTATTTTAAAAAAATCAAGATAATTTCAAATAAAAAAATTGAGGAGGGGGGGGGGTGCATACAAAAAGTATGCTGCTCTGTGCTATTTTTATTGATAGAGGAAGGAGGGGGGGGGGACTAACCTTCCTTTTCTGAGATGATCCACACCTTTAAGTGGTTGTTTTTTACACAGGATAGTTCATTATAAATGTTTTTCTGAGTATTTGATTAAAAAATTGACTTTCATCTGCTCAAAAACATTTAATTATTGAAAAACAGTATTTTATAAAAATGAAAATGAACAAATATCTTACAGTTAAGAAAAAAATTGCATGAATTTTAGATATAAACTGAATTACAAATTCATTCAATATTGCTATTAAACACGAATTTAATGATAGCGTTTCAATTATTCTTTTTTTGATAAATGAAATCTTTAATGCAGTTTTTATTATTGAAAACATGTTTAAAAGTGTGATTCAATATATGCATGAAATTTGAAAAATCTATACTGAATGTATTATTTTTTTATAAATGATATCTTAAAAATTACTGAAAATATGTTACATGTATTAATTTGTTGGAATGTATGATATTAAACTTTTTCACAATTATAAATAAATATGATTAATTTTTTTTAAATATCAAGATCATATATGAATTATTCACATTTATAAAACTGATATGTTATTTAAAAATAGTTTTCTTTCTACAGTCACTATACTGCTGAAATAATTTTAATAAAAAAATATTTTCCTTTCTAATTACTTTTTTTTAAATAAAAAAAAAAAAAAAAAAAAAAAAAAAAAAAAAAACATATTTTTGTATCTGTTACATCTTAAATGTTTTATTTTATTTTTTAAAGTAAATTATTAAACAGACCTCATATTTTATACTTGTGGGGTTTTTTAAATGAAATATTTATAAATATAGATTTGTGAAATCAATATAAACTATCATTTATTGGTAAGAAATGGAAAATTATGTATTTTTTCCCTGTCTGTTTAGAGTTTAGTTAACAAATTATTGGTAAATTAAAATGAAAAAAAAATCTAAAGTTGTGAATTACATATATTATATATTTCAATTTCCGTATCTAAAAAACTTTCTTTCTATCTTTTTTTTTACTTTTATATAATATAACTTTTACTTAATATACTTTTCATATAATATACTTTTAAATAATATATGGATGAAATTTTTCGAAAATAAAATTGATCGCATTTTAACATGGTTTAAAGGGAAAAAAAAAACATAATATTGACAATAGTTTTAGTTGGCGCTGTTTAAATACGATTATTTCTTGAATATTTGGTGCTATTTGTTAAAAAAAAAAAAGCCGCATTACGTGTTATGCTGACAAGCTTTATTTACGTTTCGGAGAGTTGTTACCGGCTTGTGACAGCTCCCGACCGCTTCCAAGCTGTAACAAATTTTTATGACAACAGTCACAACTTTGTGACGCCTGAAGCAGGATGGCGTTTCATTTGTATCGCGTTTGGCAGGATTTGTGACTGCAACCCGAGTTGTTACTGAAACCGTTTCATTTGTATCCACGCCTAAAGCTGTTAAGTTACTCATTTCACTGTGCCCCGGTCGCTTAGGACCATATGACGGGAGCAATAAGAAAGCAGTGGACTATAAATTTTATAATTATTTATTTTATTGCCAAGGGGCAAATGAAAGTTTTATAGAATTTCTGATTTGAGCGCAAGGGCACCCATCACAAGAGATGTTGCTCGTTTGAGAACGAAGCTCAACTGACATTTTATCAGCTAGGTGGCGCTAATCTATTAGTCAAACTTCGGGAGCACACAACTGACTCATTTTCAAACATAAAAAAAAAGAAACACTCGATTTTGTTACTGACAACTTTGTGACTAAGTTGCGCTATTATACAACCTCGGAAGATTCTCACTTTGAAAACCTTATCTATAAAATTCCTTTTCCACGTTCTTTTCAATAAAAAAATGTTTGTAGTGCTTTCTGCAACGACTCAAGAGTTCTTTCAGTTGCAGCGGCCACCTTATTCACCAGACATGAATCCATGTGATTTCTAACTTTGGGGTCATATGAAATATTTGGTTTACAAGATGAAACCGACAGACCTTATTAGCCTCAAAAGTGCCATAACTGACTCATTTTCAAGCATAAAAAAAGAAAAAAACACTCGATTTTGTTACTGACAACTTTGTGATTAAGTTGCGCTATTATACAACCTCGGAAGGTTCTCACTTTGAAAACTTTATCTATAAAATTCCTTTTCCACGTTCTTTTCAAAAAAAAAAAAATATTTGTAGTGCTTTCTGCAACGACTCAAGAGATCTTTCATTTGCAGTGGCCACCTTATTTACCAGATATGAATCCATGTGATTTCTAACTTTGGGGTCATATGAAATATTTGGTTTACAAAATGAAACCGGCAGACCTTATTAGTTTCAAAAGTTCCATAACTGACTCATTTTCAAGCATAAAAAAAAGAAACGCTCAATTCTGTTACTGACAACTTTGTGACTAAGTTGCGCTATTATACAACCTCGGAAGGTTCTCACTTTGAAAACCTTATCTATAAAATTCCTTTTTCACGTTCTTTTCAATTAAAAAAAAAAATGTTTGCAGTGCTTTCTGCAACGACTCAAGAGTTCTTTTAGTTAAAAGTTGTAGGTTAATTAAAAGTCACCCTGTACATTAAATGTAAAAAATCTATTAGAGTTTTCAGTTTAAAGAAAAATGGTTATTCTTTACCCTCCCCCACCCGGAGGGGAAGGGGATTCAGATTGGATCACCTAGTTATTTTTAATGAATAAATGGGACTCAAACTTTATCATGTAAAGTAAACAAATATAAAAAATCTTGTTTCTGCAAGTTATTTAAGAAAGAATGGAGGAACTACAATTTAAAACTCCAAACCTTCAAAAAAGAACAATGGAACATATCTCCAATTTAAAGGTTGAAAGTTATTTTTCTCTAACCCGGGAGGCCCGGGATGGATCATTAGTTACTTTCAATAAACAAATGGGACTCAAACTCTATTATACAAAGTAAAAAAATACAAAAATCTTGTTTTTACAAGTTATTTGAGGAAGAAGGGTGGGAGTATGATAGTTTAAAACTTTAAAAACAATGAAAAGCCTCTCCAATTTAAATTTTCTACTTTTGTATAAAATAATAACCACTAAAAAGTCTTTTCTGGAATACCTGTAATTTGTGTTTCAAATATTTGCTACTTCATTTTTCAATAGAGTTTATTATTTTAATTTCCAGTTCCTTGAAATGAATATTTTGATTGTACTTGAAAAAGTATCACTCAAATTAAATCCTATTTTAATGTACTGAAAACTCTTAAAATTATATATTAGGAAAAAAAATTTTAAATCTCTAAATTAGTATTGTCTGTTAGAATGGCAAAAATTACTTGGTTTTTGAAAATAAACATAAGAAATGATTTGGTTTTTGAAAAAATATATAGAAATAAATTGTTTTGTAATAAATTATTATCTGGAACAAGAACGAAAAATCATGTATCATGCATCGATTTTGAAACACTTTCCAACATTAGTAGAATATTATTAAGAAATTTCAGCTTTACATACATTAAAATGAGATATCTATATAAGTAATTTAAAAAACACATAACACCGTAAAAATCCAATTTATCATGCATCGATTATGAAACACTTTCCAACACTGGTAGGATATTATTAAAAAATTTCAGCTTTACATACAATGAAATGAGATATCTATATAATCAATTTAAAAAACACATAACTCAGTAAAAATCTAATTTATCATGCATCGATTATGAAACACTTTCCAACACAAGTAGAATATTATTAAGAAATTTCAGCTTTACATACATTAAAATGAGATGTCTATATAAGCAATTTAAAAAACACATAATTCAGTAAAAATCCAATTTATCATGCATCGATTATGAAACACTTTCCAACACTGGTAGAATATTATTAAGAAATTTCAGCTTTACATATACAATGAAATGAAATATCTATATAAGTAATTTACAAAACACATAACTCAGTAAAAATCCAATTTATCATGCATCGATAATGAAACGGATGAATTTGTGCAGAGTATTAACCGCAGAGGTTAAGGCGTTTGGTGTGGCTTCAAAAAATATGTATATGGGAAAACAGTTCAGTTGTATCTATTTTTATTCATTCGACTTGAATGATAAACCAAAATAAGACTTGTATTTACATGTACATCCAGCGTTTGCTGGGAACTTCTTTAATATCACATACTGTCAAAAAAACTCATAACAGTTAGGAAGATTAACCATTCTCCGTCAGCTTCCTTCTGCCTCTCTTTGAAAGGAGCTTGATACATCTAGATATACTTACTCAGTACATTAAACTAGAAAGAAATGTGCATACAGTTACAGATAAAAGAAAAGAAGAGTGCCTTTACGACCGAAACTTAGACAAAAACTGGTTCGGAATGACATCATTTCCCAACATACCACATAACAAAATTTTGTCCAGTTTTCCAACAGAAACCCTTTCCAACACTAGTAGAATATTATTAAGAAATTTCAGCTTTACATACACTGAAATGACATATCTATATAAGCAATTTAAAAAACATATAACTCAATAAAAGTCCAATTTATCCTGCATGGATTATGAAACACTTTCCAACACTGGTAGAATACTATTAAGAAATTTCAGCTTTACATACATTGAAATGAGATATCTATTATAAGCAATATAAAAAACACATAACTCAGTAAAAATTCAATTTATCATGCATCGATTATGAAACACTTTCTAATACTAGTAGAATATTAATAAGAGCAATTTCAGCTTTACATGCATTGAAATGACAGATATATATATATAAGCAATTAAAAAAAAACACATAACTTAGTAAAAATCCAATTTATCATGCATCGATTATGAAACACTTTCCAACACTAGTAGTATATTATTAAGATATTTCAACTTTACATACATTGAAATGAGATATCTATATAAGCAATTTAAAAAACACATAACTCAATAAAAATCAAATTTATCATGCATGGATTATGAAACACTTTCCAACACTGGTAGAATACTATTAAGAAATTTCAGTTTTACATACATTGAAATGAGATATCTATATAAGCAATTTAAAAAACAAATAACTGAGTAAAAATCCAATTTCAGCAATTGGTGTTCATATACGTTAATCTGTGCAAATTCTTTTGTGCTGCTCTGTATATGACCTTTTGAACAGTTTGAAAACTCTATACAATTTATGTACGCCATGTAAAACGCTAAAAAGCAGATAAGTTTAAAAATGCACACCACAGCGGAAAACCCACTTCCAACAATTATCGAACCATAGTTAGGTCCTATAACAGAATTATTTCGTGTGTTTCTGTAGATGAATGATAAATGCTATGCACTTCATAATCTATAAAAAGCATATTGTAGTGCACCTTAGTCATAATTTTTAATTTCATTATGTTTGAAACGTCATATATCATTAAAATGCACCAGAAACGATTTTCCGATGGAATGGAATGGAATTCTTTTGTGCACCCTGTAAACGAACTATAAACGTTACTTATTCTATACTCCCAAGAAATCATGTTGTAGTCCACCTAAGTGGTTCATGTGAATATCATTATGTTTGAAATAGTGTAACACCACTAAAATGCACAATAAACGACCCCCCCCCCCCCCATGGGCCATAATGTAACGGAAAATTTTGTGTGTCCCTGTAGACAAACTATAAATTCTACATGCTTCCTTTCTAATACCCAACATTTTATAGTAAACCTCAATAACATATAAAAATTATATGTTACGAGCTATACGAGTATATTTACAAGAGTTAGAGCGCGGCCAGATGGCCAGACAGAAAAACTGAATTCATAAACACTTTCGACCTATTTTTGCAAGTGTTAAAAATATTTTATTTTATGTATATATAATTCTATTTTAATTCTCAAAAGAATGTATAATTATTTTTTAAATAATTGTGTTCAAAATAATATAACTTCCCTTACTTGTGATGTTTTTCACAAAATACGTTTTTAAATTTTTAGAAAAGTAAATAAGAACAAAAAGTACTTTATACGTTTCTACAAGTTACTTAAGTGGAACTTTACATTAACAATTTAACTTTAAACATTTAAAGCTACCATGTACAACGGCAAACATTTTCAATTTAAAATACTCACATTTTGAACTTAAAATTAGTTAATAATAAGGTATTAGTGCAATAAGATGGATTAAAACACAAAACAAAATACATATTTTTATATTTCAGTCTGTATCCAAACAATGGATTTATTTTGTATAAAAGTAAGCCATTCCATTTCTCAAAATGGTGTTTAGTTAAATTACTTCTTAAATATGTTGTACTCAGCCCTAAGTAAATGCTATTTTTAGATACTTTTCATAAATGTCATATCTGAAGAACATTTGAAACTTTATTATGTAAAATAAAAAAAAAATAAAAAAGTAATTATATTTATACAAGTCAAAAGTATAAAGTGGAATAATTTAAAACTTCAAACATTAAAAAACTACGTACATACATATATATGAACACTATTTTCAATTTAAATTTTCAAGTTTTGATGAGAACAATGACTGTTAAATATTGATACTTGAATACGTCTTACTTAGGAAATAGGTTTCGATTATTGCAACTTCTTTTATAAATATAGTTTATAATTTTAATTTTAGTAAATGCTTCCGCTGATTTGAAATGAATATTTTGATTGTACTTGAAAAAGAATCACTCAAATGGAATCTTGTTGAACGATTTTTAAAGTTTTACTTGGAAAGTTTTTAAATATCTAGTTAAATGTTGTTTACTTTTAGCAACAAAGATTACTTATACATCAAACACTTGATTTTGAGTTTTTAAGATATTAAATAATCTGAAAGTTTTAAAGCTGTTCTCAAATTCAAACTGGCTACTTTTTGATACATCTCTTAGTTCATTTTTATTCACAAACATATAAAATTTGCAGGTGCTCTAAGTAGGAAACTATGGGGCTGTCCGTAAATGATGTCATACTTTTTTTCAATATTTTTTATCCCCCTCCCCCCCACCTTAGTCACAAAGTGTCACACTTCACCATTTCCCCCTCCCCTTGTCACATGTCACGCTGTATTACAGAGACATATACTTGAAGTTTAGAAACAAAGCACTACGTTATAGATCATGTTTCAAATTTTATTTTTCAACTTTAACTATAAGTTTTAATGACATTTGTGAGCATAACAATAAAAATTATTCGTGTATTTATTTTGTATAAAATAAGATTAAGGTTTATGACAAAAACATTAATGTACAATAAAGTAATACAATTAGTAATAAAATATTTATTTATTTATTTTTTTAAAGAAAGGAATATAAGTGAAAACAAATCACGTGAAAGTTGTTTTGGTCCGATTAAAAAATACACTCAAATTCTGGTAATTTCAAAATAACTTCAAAATTTAATCTGCTGATTTTAATGATTTTATTTTAACCAAAATGTGATGTCACACTTCTTCTTACCCCCTCCAACCCCCTTGTCACAAACTGTCACAGTTTCATGAACCCCCCCCCCCTTCCCCCTTGCAAGCGTGATGTATGTGTAACCTATGTAATAAAAATGTTTTTCTGTTCTGAAAAGCTAAAAGATTTTTCCGAAAATGCTGTGAAAGTGGAAGTTTTGAACATAAAATCCAGTCGAGGCCATATAGGAAAGGAAAAGAATTGTCGTCATAAGACAACAATCACTTATAACTCAAGATGTAATTTATTTAACGATTTTCCCGTGTAGATCATAATGGAATGAATTTGTTTGTTCATCCTTGTAAACGAATTATAAATGCTACATTGCAAATTCCCAGCACACATTTGGAACACTTTGATTCAAAAAAAGTGTTCCAGTTTCTTTAATGTGTACTGAATGTGTTCCCTTAATGTGTTCTGTTAATGCTCCGCTATAAAGAATGTGTTCTGAAAGTGTACCGAAAGTGTACACTGGATATCTGTTAAATATAAACTTAGGAACACATTTGAGAACGGATTGAGAGCACATTTGGGCACACTTGTGAAATTATCGCTTTCAAAATGTACGCTAGAAAGTTTTCTGAACAAAAGAAGTGTTCTCAAAAGTATTCTAAAAATTGTTCCAAAAAGTGCGCTTCAAAGTGTTCTAAAAAAGGTGGAAAAATAAGTGTTCTATAAAGTGTTTTGAAAAGTGTATGAAGATTTGCAGTGTACTTATTCTATATTCTCAAGAAATCATGTTGTATAGTCTACCTCAGTGGTTCGTATCAATCTCATTATTGTTGAAATATCATAACGCCAATAACATTCACCGAAAACAATTTTTCCCCACAGGCCATAATGTACAGAAAATTTGTGTGTCCCTGTAGATAAACTATAAATGCTACATCCTTCCTTTTAAGTACCAAACATTTCATATTAAACATCAACAACATATCAAAATTAAATGGTGATTCGAGTATATTTACGATAGTTAAAGTGTGGCCAGAGGGCTAGACAGACAAACACTTTTCAACTATATTGGAAAATGTCAATTATATTATATTTCTCAAAAGAATACTTTGTTTTCATTTTTAAAATAAATTTTTTCAAAACAATAGGCATTCGCTAATTTTTTCACAAAATACATTTATAACTCTTAGGTAAAGTAAAGAAGTACAGAAAGTACTTTATACAAGTTATTTAAGTGGGAGGGACTACTTTGAAACTACCATGTACGAGAACATTTTCAATTCAAATATTCAAATTTTGAACATAACAATAGTTAATAACAAGTTATTAGTGCAATAAGATGGATTATAAAAACAAAATACACACTTTTATATTTCAGTCTTTATCCAAACAATGGTTTTATTTTGTATAAAAATAAGGCATTCCATTTCTCAAAATGATATTTAGTTAGATTACTTCTTAAATAAATTGTACTGAACAATAAGTGTATGCTATTTTTAGATATTTTTCTCAAATTTCCTATCTCAAGAACTTTTGAAACTTTATTATATAAAATAATAATAATAATAATAAAGTACTATTTATATTACAAGTTTAAAGAATAGAGTGGAATAATTTGAAACTTCAAACATTTAAAAACTACGTACATACAACGGAAACTATTTTCAATTTAAAATTTCAAGTTTTAAAGAGAACAATGATTATTATATATTGATTCTTGGATACTTGTTTAAGAAATAGGTTTCGATTGTTGTAACTTCTTTGATAAATAACGTATATAATTATAATTTTAGTAAATGCATCCGCTTATTTGAAATGAATATTTTCATTGTACTTGCAAAAGAATCACTCAAACGGAATCTTGTTGTAAAGCTTTTAAAGTTATACTTGGAAAGTTTTTAAATATCTAAGTGAAATGTTGTTTACTTACAGCAACAAAGATTACTTATGCATCAAACAACTTGATTTTGAGTGTCTAATATATTAAATAATTTGAAAGTTTTCAAGTTGTTTTTAAATCCAAACTGGCTACTTTTTGATACATCTCTTAGTTCATTTTTATTCGCAAACGTATCAAATTGGCAGGGGCTGTTATTAAGAAACTATGTAATCGAACTGCTTTTTTTCTGTTTTTCGGTAAAGGCAAAAGATTTTTCAGAAATTTTTCTTTTAGCCGCCGCAGTTGTCTCATGGATTAACCTCCCGGCCCCGCTGGACGATGTCTTAAATTTACTGAATTTAGCTTTTAAAATTTTCCGGTGGCATTTTCTGTGATCGAGACTACTATTGTTCCGGTTAGTGTTGAAAAGAAGTGCCACCTCTCCCTCTCTCACGATGGCCGCGCGTTGCCGGTTCCGTGAGATTTAGCTTTCTTGGCTACTTCGTGGTAAAGACGGCGCGCGCCCTCCGACGTCCCTTCGTTTCAAAACTACCCGGAAATATAATAGGCCTGATCACGGAAGATACCACCTGAATAAAGTTTCAGCTGAATTCAATAAGTTTAAGACAGCAAGCAGCGGGTACAGATGGTTGGGACATTTAGCACCTCGGACAACCGCGGCGGCTGAAAGATCATTATCGCAAAATTGACGTTTTGAGCCACATTTCCATTCGCGACCGTGCAAGAAAGGAAATAAACTGCCGTCCTGAGACAACAATCGCTTATAACTCAAGATATAATTCATTTATATAAAAAAAAAAACTGTTAGAAAACAGATCCATTTAAAAATCACGCTTTTATGTTTAAAAATAAGTCAAAAATATATTATAGAAAGTTTCGTTTTGTTCAACGGGGAAAATATATTTTTTTAGTATCACCTTAAATATTTTGAAACATTTTAAGTATATTGTGAAACTTTAACAATAAAAAATAATAAATATACGATGGCAAATTTATTACTTTCGACATCGGAATAATTTAAGACTATCCTCAAATCTAAGCTCGTTATTTTCTCAGGTGGTTTTGACCATAGTTATAGACATCTTCTCTCTTAAGGCTGTGGGTTTCAGAAAGATCAGCTGTCAGCTATAAGCTCAGATTTGAGTTTCAGGTAATCCTAGACGGGGCGTAAAGTTGGCGTCAACTGACAAGCCCAGGAAATGTCTAAACTGTGCAGCAGTTTGTAGCCAACTCCTTTTTATTTAGAAACGAAGACAATTTATTAAAAACATAACATTATTAACTTCGTACAAAATTTTTGCAGATATCTTGCAAAAAAGTTTAGATATATCCTTTTAAATTTGACAAATTATGAAAAAATCCATTGTGAGATAAACTGATTTAAAGTTTTAGTTAAGGGCAGAGCAGAATTGATAGCGCAGCGTTTGCTTTATTTAATTTATTTAACTTTGTAGTACTTTATTAGCATGAAAAATAGAAAATGCACGCTAAAAATGTTGTTTGAATCCTAAAGTTTAAAAGAGAACCTCACCTGTTCATAAACGCATAAACACACAAAAACTTTCTTTTACTTAAGCAAGGTGTCACACAAAATATACATATAAAACAAATAAACCACTGACATGTTTCGGTTTCATTAGAGATAAAAACCATTATCATAAGAATACAACATCAATCTAGACAAATGACACAGGACAATGCAATATATATATAGAACATACAAAACACATAACCGCCCTCTATTATCAATCATGTAAAGAAACCAAAGACATCGATTTAAGATTGTTTACTCCCGAGGTCCCCCCCTATTTAAGTTTTCTTTAAAATATTTATTTATCAATTCCAACAATAAATTTGGAATATTATAGAGAAAGGTATCGTTGCAGATTAAACCTCTACGTGTATAGATTTCCATGGACTCTCTTATGTTTAAAAATAAGTCAAAAAAATTTAGAAAGTTTCGTTTACTAAGATAAGATCGACTTAAGATAACACTTTGAAATAAAATAAATCTTAAATCAATGTCTTTGGTTTATTTTTATAATTAATATTAGAGGGCATTTATGTGTTTTGTATGTTCTATATATTTCGTTGTCCAGTGTCATTCATCTCGATTGATGTTGTATTCTTATGATAATGTTTTTTTTTTTTTTTATCTCGAATGAAACCGAAACATGTCAGTGGTTTATTTGTTTTATCTTTCTATTTTGTGTGACACCTTACTTAAGTAAAAGAAAGTTTTTATCTGTTTATATAAAAAATGCATTATTATTATTTTTAGAATTTTGACTCCCGGAACCCCTGACTTATAATTACGTTCTGTTTTTGAATTTATCTTAAGGAGAATAAATAGAAGTAACCAATGTCACTCATCGCGAACATCATGAAAATGATGTATAATTATTCTCCCATTGATAGAAATTGGGAAAAAAAACGTAGACGTCAAAAAATGCCTGCTGTAAATATCTTAGGGGTCAAATTAAAAAATTTAGTTGCAATTTCTAAACTTCATTTTTAACATAACTAATATTGTATGCTACTTTTAAAAAAAAAACACGAATGTTTTGTTTTTATTTAAAACTAGCTGACATGCCCGGCGTTGCCCGGGCCCGTGATATACCTAAAATCAATGATATACTAATTATATATAAGTTTTGATATACCTAAAATCAATGTTGAATGATTTTATATTTTTAAATGAAAATCTATCCAAACGAGCTGAAGGACAATCGTCATAGTTATTGCCGATTTAATGTCGATTTAATTTCTAACGTTTTGATGTATTAAACTTTCAATTCTGACCAAAAGTTCCTGAGGAAACCTAAATAATATAAAGCGCTTCCCACCTTTCCTCTTTTAAACTCAAAATAATAATACAGTATTGGCCAATTTATTAAATAAAAATTAAATAAAAGTCATGCACTCGTGGCATCATAATTCACTTCTATATTTTAACAGAATAGTAAGGCAACTATAATTTGTGACTCGTGCCAGTATACGTCAGGACACATGCCCGTTGTCATTATTTTTTTACGCGTGAAGATTTCGCTATGGTACTCCATTGTAAAATCTGGTAAATTTTGAAATTTAATATTTGAAAAACGGCACAATCATTAGATTTAAAATTTATATCAAGAAAAATACAATTTTTTACCTTTCAAACGCAGTTTGTCTAACAATTTTCTGACAAATACTTTTCGAGATATTAATTTTTTCAATAACTTCAAATGTTTCATTTTCAGAGTTTCATCTGTGGCAACGATTATCGAAAATCCCAGTCGTCAGCAACGCATAGCTTTTTATTAGAGAGGATTATGGAAGTTCTTAATCTCTAAGATTATAATAATTGAAACAACTGTGAAACTGATGTAAAGCATTTTAGGAAATTAATAGAAAAACGCACTTAATTATGTAAAACAAAATATTATCCAACATTAATAATTACAATTGAATTTAGTGGATAAAAAATAATAATACATCTACGTTTGAATCTCGTTAAAATAAAATAAAAAAGTGCACTATTTTATTTGTTTTTATTTATTTTGTGTGTGTCAACCATTAAAATAATAGTTAATAAATGTTTTTTAAAAGCTAGGCGTCAAATTTGACGACCGAGAATAATTTTGTAGTCGTCAAATGCAATGATTTAGTTGTATTTGACGACTAACGACCGCTAATTTCGAACACTGTTTCTCCCTATTTTAAAGATTGATAGCACTAAAGCATTATAAGATCAAGTAGGAATAAAATAAATAAATAAAAATAATTTAAAAAATCGATCTGAATTTGATTTGTAAAAGTTAAATATATATTTCAATAAAAATTGAAAAATTTCAAAAAGAAAAAAAAAAAGATAATTACAAGCAATAAAAAAAGTGATAAGCCACACATTTCGAAAAGAAACATTCGTATTAATGTAGAATTGACAACAAAGTAATAATACATTTTGTCTAATCTGTTAAGTCTGGCATTAGCCCAATAAATCCTAGTTGTTTTTGTTTACTCATTAATGAAGAATAATTGACGTCATTCATTTGTTGCCTATAGTTCTCCTTGCGACTAATTACGACTAATAAAACAAGTTATATATATAATACAAATGTAAAAATAACGGAAAAATAACAATAATTTTTATTTAATCTTTAAGTAATTTATATACAAACTATATATGCCACTAAATAAATCTTAGATTTTTCTGTTTACTAATTATTAAAGAATAATTCCCTTAATTCTCTGATGCAGGTATTTGCACATAATGAAGCAAGAGAGACACAATACACTTCGGAAATAAATATTCATAAAAGTTTAAAATAAATGCTAAATGTATATTAAAAAATAGTATGTTTTCTCTACTACCTCATACTAATTATTTCTTAAACTTGAAATAGCCATTTACGCGAAAAAACTTATAAGTATAATGTTTACTCATTAGTGGAGAGAAAGTTATGCCATTCCTGTCGATATAAATATCCTAAATCTCGTTTAAAAGGCCTCCTTCTGTGGTCGTGAGTAGCTTTAGTTGAAAAATAAATAAGTCTAGGAATATGTGTTTTTAATGTTATACCTTATATCAATTGAAACAACTATTTGATATTTGAAGTAGGTGTGCTTTGAGACCTATAGCTACACAGGCTGTTGTCTCAAATGATCCACACACACACATATATAAAATTCACCAAATACATATACAGAACTTCGACAATTACACAAATCTTCTTAATGAGGACGGGATAGACTCAGAGAAGTAGGTACCACCTAAGAATACAGCCGAAAACTCCACAAAGAGAGTGCAACTAACTTAGAGGGAGTCGAACTCGCCGCCTGCTCCTAAGCTCTCAAGCGATTAGCGGAGTGGTGTCTTAACCACTCGGCCACGGAGAACCCATTTAAACATCTATATTATTAAAACTCGAAGTTTTTTTCCAAGACTGAAATCGACAAATTTGCGTATGTGCTAGTTTAGCTTTGAAACTTCTTCCATTTTAGAGAAATGTAGAATAAGAACAGGATAGCCGAGTGGTCTGAGGTAGTGATGGGCGATTCTGAAAAAATTGATAATCGATCAACATCGATACTGTATAAAACCGATTAAAAAATAATCGATTAACAAATTCTAGTATCGATGTTTTATAATCGATTCTCACACAGATAGCTTAAAAAGAGTAACTCCTAAATTTATCGATCAAATGACAGGAAATTTGATCATAAATCGTGATAATGGCGATTAGCAGATAATAATCGATATTAGCAGATAATAATGAATATTAGCAGATAATAATCGATATTTCTGGCGCTCATTTCTTTTGCATAGCAGTATATAATATATTAGCTTCTGCCAAATTTTGTTTAAAGACCTTTTTCTTTCCGTTTGTTATCTTTTCAGTTTAGAGTTAGAGGATACTAAGAATCCAGAAAAGAAATAATACTCAAAATATGAACGATACGCGTAAGGAACCAAGGTGTGGAGGGGTAAGAGGGCTAACTATATTTTAGCTAGAATTTCTTGTACGAATTTAATAAAAATTTAGAAAGAAGGAGGGATGATGCCTAAGCCGTCGAAAATGATAGATCATGAATGTGAGATAAAAATTAAGGCTGTTCCTCCCCCCAAAATCACAACTTTTTTAATTATGGTCAGATTTGAACGGGACCTTTTCTGACATTCTTCCCAAGTCATTTGGTTAATAACTAAACATTGGTATTATATCTGCAACTGTTTGTCACCAATATTTATGAACAAGGGGGGGGGGGAAGGGCGTTTTGCCCACACGGGGGCACTTTTCTAAATTTTGCCGATACTCCTCATGTGATATATGGTTGGAAAGGTCTCTGACCGCTTAATCATATTATGCATCTCCGGTGTCTATCCCCCCACTTTGACCCACCAAGGGGGTACTTCTTTAAATTTTGCACACACCACTCATGTGATATATCGTTGGAAAGGTCTGTGACCGCTTAATCATATTATGCATCTCCTGTGTCCATGCCCCCTACTTTGCCTCCCCCCAAGGAGGTACGTTTCTAAATTTTGCACACACCCCTCATGTGATATATCGTTGGAAATGTCTGTGAACGCTTAATTACGCTTATTCATATTATGACCGGTATACGGTGCCGACTCGACATCTATAGCCTTAACGATTTCAGTGCCCGAAGTTCGTGTAGAACAGATTGCGCCACCTGGTGGTGGAACGTGCAACTAATGGATATTGCAGCGCACGCACAGCACGACTGCTATACTGTGCCGGATGCCGCGGGGACCCGAACTGGAGGTTCGCTCAGTTAGAGGTTTATACTATTGGATGTGCAAATTAAGAGATTATCCGGTGCCGAAGGCAGCGGGGACCCGAGTCGGAGGCTCGTTCGGTTAGAGATGTACACTATTCGATATGCAAATTATGGGATTATCCGGTGCTTAAGGCAGTGAGGACCCGATCCGGAGTTTCGTTCAGTTCGAGGTTTATCATATTCGAGGTTTTACAAGATTCGAGGCCCGAAGCCAGCTAGTTACTTTATTAAATAGTATTTTTCAAGTTCGTCCCCTTTCTCCTCTCCTTGCCCCACCCTCTAAATCATAACTTTCTTAGTTATGCACAGATTTGAACGGGACCTTTTCTGATATTCTTCTCAAGTCATTTGGTTAATAAATAGACATTGATATTATATCAGCAACTATTTGTCACCACTATTTATGAACAAAAATCAAAATTTTCTTCTTTTTTCCCAGTTAAAACATACCATCCTTGATTTAGAGCCTTTTTACTCAGGATACTATTTGGTTAATTGCTATCTGTCAATATTGTCTCCGCCGCCCGTCCCTCTTGCTTACCCCTCCCCCGAAATCATAACTTTTTTAATTATTGTCAGATTTGAACGGGACATTTTCTGACATTCTTCCCAAGTCACTAGGTAAATAACTAAACATTGGTATTATATCTGCAACTGTTTGTCACCTCTATTTATGAACAATAATAAAAATTTTTGGCTTTTTTTCCAGTTAAAACACTCTATTCTTGGATTAGAGTCACATTACTCAGGGTTCTCATTAGCTAACTTGTATCTGTCTATCCTCCTTCCGTCGCCTTTCTTTGCCCCTCCCCCTACTCCTCCCCCGAAACCATAACTTTTTTAATTAGGGTCAGATTTGAACGTTCAAATCTGACCATAATTTAAAAAGTTATGATTTCGGGCGAGGGGGAGGGGGAAGGGCAAGGAAGGAGGACGGGGGTGGGAGGGGGAGACAATATTGGCAGATACAACTTAACTAGCGAGCATCCTGAGTAAAGCCTGAGTAAAGTGGTTATAAACGAAGGATGGTGTGTTTTAACTGGGAAAAAAAGCAGAAAATTTGAATTATTCTTCATAAAGAGTGGTGGCAAACAGTTGCAGATATAATACCAATGTTTAGTTACTAACCAAATGACTTGGGAAGAATGTCAGGTAAAGTCCCGTTCAAATCTGACCATAATTAAAAAAGTTATGATTTCGGGGGAGGGGGAGGAGCCAATATTGACAAATACAACTTAACTTACGAGCATCCGGAGTAAAGTGACTCTAAACCAAGAATGGTGTAGTTTAACTGGGAAAAAAGCAAAAAAAAAATTTTATTGTTCATAAATAGTGGTGGCAAACAGTTGCAGATATAATACCAATGTTTATTTATTAACCAAATGACTTGGGAAGAATGTCAGAAAAAGTCCTGTTCAAATCTGTGCATAACTAAGAAAGTTATGATTTGGTGGCGGGAGGCAGGGGGATGAGAAAGGGGACGAACTTGAAAAATACAACTTAATAAACTAACTAGCAGGCTTCGCCCGCTAGCGAGCCCCTAATTTACATCGAGGCCTCGAATCTTGTAAAACCTCGCATATGATAAACATCAAACCGAACGTAACTCCGGATCGGGTCCCCGCTGCCTTCGGCACCGGATGATCCCATAATTTGCACATTGAATAGTGTAAACCTCTAACCGAACGAAACTCCAACCCGGGTCCCAGCTGACTTCGGCACCGGATAATCCCTTAATTTGTACATCGAATAGTATAAACCTCTAACTGAACGAAATTCCGGCTCCGGTATCCGCTGTATCCGACACCGTATAGCAGTCGTGCTGCAATATCCATTAGTTCCACGTTCCACCACTAGGTGACGCAATCTGTTTTACACGAAGTTTGAGCACTGAAATCGTTAAGGCTATAGATGTCGGCACCATATACCGGTCATAATATGAATAAGCGTGATTAAACGTTCACAGACCTTTCCAACGATATATCACATGAGGGGGTGTGGGCAAAACTTAGAAAAGTACCCCCTTGGAGGGACAAAGTGGGTGGGATGGACACCAAAGATGTATAATATAATTAAGCGGTCACAAAACTTTCCAACGATATATCACAGGAGGGGTGTGTGCAAAATTTACAAAAGTACCTCCCTTGGGGGGGGGGGATTGGGGGGATGGATACCAGAGATGCATAATATGATTAAGTGGACACAGACCTTTCCAACGATATGTCACATGAGGGGTATCGGCAAAATTTAGAAAAATGCCCCCTTTAGTGGGGCAAAGTGGGGGATAGACACCTCTGATGCATAACATTATTAAGCGGTCACAGACCTTTCCAACGTTATATCACATAAGGGTTGTGTGCAAAATTTAGAAAAGTCCCCCGTAGGGGGGGGGGGGCAAAGTGGGGTATGGACACCGGAGATGCATAATATGATTACGCGGTCTTAGACCTTTCCAACGTATATCACATGAGGGGTGTCGGCAAAATTTTAAAAAATGCCTCCCCTTAGGGTGGGAAGTGGGGTATGGACCCCGGAGATGCATAACATAAATAAGCGGTCATAGGCCTTTCGAACGATATATCACATGAGTGGTGTCGGCAAAATTTAGAAAAGTGTCCCCCTTGTGGGCAAAACGCGCTCCCCCTCCCCTTAATTTTTGACGCCGCCTCATCTTTAAAATTTATGTTATGTGTTATAAAATATCGTAAAGTTTCAACCAGATCGCCTTATTGTATTTCCTAATTGTGTTCGCGCTCCTCCCCCTTCCTTCCTGAAAGGTCAAAACGCCCCCCTCCTCCCCATAATTTTTGACTCGGCCTAATCCTTAAAATTTATGTTATGTGTTATAAAATATCGTAAACTTTCAAACAGATTGCCTTATTATATTTCGTAATTTTGTTCCTGCCCCTCCCCTCCCCCCCACCCGAAATGTGATGCGAATCCCTTATTTATTTTGAGAGCAACAGCTACTCATATCTGCCGCTGAAATAATGAAAGTGAAAGAATAAATATATAGAATTTAGTGCTAGAGAGATCGATCTATAATCTATAGATTTCCGTTAGGCGTTGTCCTCTGATGGTGATAAGAAAAATCTGCAATGACTATTTGAAAGAAAATAAAAATACACGATCGATAATATTCGTAGAGACATCGATAAAAAAAATTCATAAAATCGATCTGGCCATAATATCGATTAAATCGATAAGAAAGATCGACATCGATAAAAATTTGATAACATCGATTAAATTGACCTGGCCTATCGATTAAATTGATTAAAATTATCGATGTCGCCCATCACTAGTCTGAGGCTGAGTTCTCGTTGATAGGGAAAATGGGTTCAAACCGCACTTCTCCTGGCAGACGATGGTTGTGTGATATTATCGGATTTCAGTTAATTTATTTCAATAATATCAATAAAAAGTTTTACATTAAAGTATTGAATAAACTGGTGAGATACAATAAAGGCAAAAAGAAAAAAAAAACTCCAACGATACCTTCCATATATCATTTCGTTCTTGCTCTTGCCTTCAAAGTGGTAGCGCGTCTTCTTTGCGCCTGATGAAGAAAGACTAAGTTCTTTCAAAAATCCTACCGTATTTCTTAATTTTACGGTATTATTAAGAAAGTGTTTTTTTTTTTATTTTACTTCAAGTATTTTATTTCATAAGGAAAATTTGGAAAGTTAGAGGGTTTGCATTTTTTCTTCTTTTTATCGGAATGCTTTGTAACTATTGTTAAATAAAACTTAACACACACTCAGCAATTTTTTAAAAACATTTACTTATTTTGCATACAAAAAATACTTAAATAAAAACCTTTGGCCTGTCTTTATCGATTAAATAAATTGATCTGATATCATCTACAATTTTTTGTATATTTTTTTTTTACAATGATACTATACTAAGGTTATTATTTTCCATAAAAAAAAAAAAAAAGGAATAGAAAAAAAGAGAAGATAGAAAGATAGGAAAAGAACTATATAGACATTGTAAAAAACTTTCAATACTTTATTAATTATAAAAAACAAATTAAAAAATCAAACCTTATTAGGTTCGTTCGTAACTATATAAATACGTATAGCACCTAGTCGTCGTCTGATCCATCCATTCTGTCCGCATATAACAGCACAAAAACTACCCAGTCGAATGGTGTGAAATTTAATATGTATGTATAATCGTTGCAGAATTCTGACGAGTCATTTCAAATTTTATGAAAATCGAATCAAAACTTAAAAAGTCCTTCCGGCCTGTACCGGGAGGAAAAGGTAGCTTAAAATTTTAGCTAATGTTACTCGAAAACAGCAAGCTAAAATGCAAAGAAACCATTTACAAAAGATTCGTTAATACTGAATTTGAATAAGAAATTCGTCAAATTATTGAGCTAATAGCCAAGTTGGAAGTTTGGCGAGAATTTGGCACTAACGGTTATGAGTATATAGTTTTATGCGTATGATTGGGAAAATGATTACAACAATGAATGATAATAATTTGCGAGAAATCGTGTTCACTAAAACTCATAAATTAATCGTTGGTTTTAGGTAGCTTTCAATACAAAAAAGTCCTTCCGGCCTGTACCGGGAGGAAAAGGTAGCTTTCCTATATCTTCGTTTTAAAATTTTAGCTAATGTTACACGAAAACAGCAAGCTAAAATGCAAAGAAACGTTTACAAAAGATTCGTTAATACTGAATTTGAATAAGAAATTCGCCAAATTATTGAGCAATAGCCAAATTGGCTTCATTTATGAAGACTTATTTTGATCGCCAAATTTGGCGATATTTCGACAAATGTCGCCCAATTTTGCCAATTTTGACGCCAATGTCGCCAATTTTGGCGTTAACGGATATGAATATATAGTTTTATGCGTATGATTGGGAAAATTATTACAACAATGAAAGAAAATAATTTGCGAGTAATCGCGTTAATGTGCTGTTTTTGTTTCAAAATGTCAGCCACCCTAGAATTTCAAACTGCTCTATCTCAGCCATTTTTTAAGATAGAGGTAAACCAAAAAAAGCTCTGGAATCCTTGTATCAAGGCCTAACACGCAATTAAAAAATAAATTTGAATTTTTAAATTTTTCGTATATTTATTTTAGATTTTAAGTTATTTTACATATTTAAATGGCCGCCATCTTGAAACAAGATGGCGGACCAAGCTGGCCAACGAACTCGGTCGAGACATTAGTGACCTTAATACACACAATTAGTTTCATCAAAATCGATTCATAATTACGGGCGTTATCGTATGACATAGGTCAGATATATATATATATATATATATATGGATATATCTATATATATAAATCAACATTTGGACGGAGGGTGGTTTTGGGGTCTGGGGGTCATGATCGGTGAAAATATATCGAAATTTTCCGGAACTGCTTTCCTCCGAACGGCTGCAATAGGTAGCTTTATACTTTTAGGTAGCTTTCAATACAAAAAAGTATAAAGCTACCTATTGCAGCCGTTCGGAGGAAAGCAGTTCCGGAAAATTTCGATATATTTTCACCGATCATGACCCCCAGACCCCAAAACCACCCTCCGTCCAAATGTTGATTTATATATATAGATATATCCATATATATATATATATATATATATATATATATATATATCTGACCTATGTCATACGATAACGCCCGTAATTATGAATCGATTTTGATGAAACTAATTGTGTGTATTAAGGTCACTAATGTCTCGACCGAGTTCGTTGGCCAGCTTGGTCCGCCATCTTGTTCCAAGATGGCGGCCATTTAAAGATGTAAAATAACTTAAAATCTAAAATAAATATACAAAAAATTTTAAAATTCAAATTTATTTTTTAATTGCGTGTTAGGCCTTGATACAAGGATTCCAGAGCTTTTTTTGGTTTACCTCTATCTTAAAAAATGGCTGAGATAGAGCAGTTTGAAATTCTAGGGTGGCTGACATTTTGAAACAAAACAGCACATTAACGCGATTACTCGCAAATTATTTTCTTTCATTGTTGTAATAATTTTCCCAATCATACGCGTAAAACTATATATTCATATCCGTTAACACCAAAATTGGCGACATTGGCGACAAAATTGGCAAAATTGGCGACATTTGGCGAAATATCGCCAAATTTGGCGATGAAAATAAGTCTTCATAAATGAAGCCAATTTGGCTATTGCTCAATAATTTGGCGAATTTCTTATTCAAATTCAGTATTAACGAATCTTTTGTAAACGTTTCTTTGCATTTTAGCTTGCTGTTTTCGTGTAACATTAGCTAAAATTTTAAAACGAAGATATAGGAAAGCTACCTTTTCCTCCCGGTACAGGCCGGAAGGACTTTTTTGTATTGAAAGCTACCTAAAAGTATAAAGCTACCTATTGCAGCCATTCGGAGGAAAGCAGTTCCGGAAAATTTCGATATATTTTCACCGATCATGACCCCCAGACCCCAAAACCACCCTCCGTTCAAATGTTGATTTATATATATAGATATATCCATATATATATATATATATATATATATCTGATCTATGTCATACGATAACGCCCGTATTTATGAATCGATTTTGATGAAACTAATTGTGTGTATTAAGGTCACTAATGTCTCGACCGAGTTCGTTGGCCAGCTTGGTCCGCCATCTTGTTTCAAGATGGCGGCCATTTAAAGATTTAAATTAACTTAAAATCTAAAATAAATATACAAAAAATTTAAAAATTCAAATTTATTTTTTAATTACGTGTTAGGCCTTGATACAAGGATTCCAGAGCATTTTTTGTTTTACCTCTATCTTAAAAAATGGCTGAGATACAGCAGTTTGAAATTCTAGGGTGGCTGACATTTTGACACAAGACAGCACATATAGCAAAAATTTTCATTGTTGTAATCATTTTCCCAATCATACGCATAAAACTATATATTCATATCCGTTAGCGCCAAATTCTCGCCAAACTTGGCGACATTTGGCAAAATATCGCCAAATTTGGCGACAAAAATAAGTTTTCATAAATGAAGCCAATTTGGCTATAGCTCAATAATTTCAGTAAATTAGTAAGTGAATTAGTAAGTAAATTAGTAAGTAAATTTCAGTAAGTGAGTAATTTCTCTCAAATTCAGTATTAACGAATTTTTTGTAACCGTTTCTTTGCATTTTAACTTGCTGTTTTCGTGTAACATTAGCTAAAATTTTAAAACGAAGACATAGGAAAGCTACCTTTTCCTCCCGGTACAGGCCGGAAGGACTTTTTTGTAATGTGCTGTCTTATTTCAAAATCTCAGCCACCCTAGAATTTCAAACTGCTCTATCTCAGCCATTTTTTAAGCTACTGGTAAAAAAAAAATGCTCTGGAATCCTTGTATCAAGGCTTAACACTTAATTAAAAAAGAAATTTTAATTTTTAACTTTTTTGTATATTTATTTTAGTTTTAAAATTTTCACTGGCCGCCATCTTGTTTCAAGATGGCGGACCAAGCTGGCCAACGAACTCGGTCGAGACATTGGTGAGCTTAATACACACAATTAGTTTCATCCAAATTAATTTATAAATACGAGCGTTATCGTATGACATAGATCATATATATATATATGTAAATCAACATTTGAACGGAGGGTGGTTTTGGGGTCTGCGGGTCATGATCGGTGAAAATATTTCGAAATTTTCCGGAATTGCTTTACTTCAAACGGCTGTAATAGGTAGCTTTATACTTTTTTTCTATTGAAAGCTACTTAAAAGTTATTAATAAAAGTTTTCATCATTCTATTAAATCCTTTCATACGTAATTAATTCAATGAATTTGTATTCATGCAATTTTGCATAAGAGTGCTACAGCTACTGCTCCAAGATCTGAATATTTATAAACTAGTTATAGTACGAACGCACCTCATTTGTCACGTTTGACGTACAATTTCAATCTTGTTTTCAATGTAACTTTCCTTTCTCGCGTTGTCTATCGTGAAATTTTGACAGGTACTGTAATAATCTAAATAATGAGTGAAAACAAAAAAATAGGAATAAAAATTTTTGAAATTCGTCCCTGAAATGCATATATTTGTAGCTTATACGCAATATGTTATATAACTTTTAAATATGGAGGTCTCTATTTTTCCATTACAACATTAATAATGAAAAAATGCATAACACACATGTAATGTAATGTTGAACTTTTTAAATGGAAATATGCAATACATTAACTTATTATGTGAGATGATGAAAGAGGAACTGTAATATTATTGCTGAAATGTATGTTGAATGAGATAAGCCTGAAACATAATCACTGTTTTGGAGTAATAAATGCTGCGTGTTAGATGTAAATAATACATACTTCAGTGAGTACTAATGGGTTGTAATTAACTCATTCCTTTCTGTGTGAAGTAATATTTATTTTGCACTTTGTTGGGAGTTCACTCTAATTTTGAAAAGAGTGTGCGTGAAAATTGTCATTATATATTTAAAGCTAAAAGCGCATTTCTTAAGAATTCAGATAATTTTTTTTTACATAAAATTGATCTCAAACCGAATGTTTCAACTTTTTTTGAAAGCAGGAAGGGGAAATACCAGGGGATTCTCCCCTAATATAGTTTGAGTGTGGGCTGGGTGGGGGCAAAAGGGAACGGGGAGGGGTTCAAACCCACACAATGATAAACCGATTCATCATTCTCCCCACTTCCAAGGGGAAGAAAAACTTTCTCTTTCTTTGAAATGGCAGCTTTTCCTTCAGATGAATTTTACAAGCAGCCATTTTTTTGCATGGAACCTGGGTCAATTTTTGTTGAAGAGAAACGCTTCACCCTTTAAACAAAAAATAAATCAACAATCTGAGTTTTTAAAAATACGTTGATACAGTTTCTGCAAAATTCTAATTTTTTTTTTCTTTTTTCTTTTTTTAAATTTAAATCCGAGTTGACCCGATCCGAGATCAGTGGGGTAATCCTATGTTCGTTTAATCCGAGGACCGTTTGGAGTAAACCGACGAGCGTAGCGGGCGAAGCCCCGCTAGTAAATGTGTAAGGCTGTTCTCAAATGCAAAGGACCTAACCTACTTTCTGACACAATTTTTAATTAATTTTTATTCGGCAACGAATAAAATTGGCAGGTGTACTTATTCAAAAACTATGCAGACCTGCCAAGTCTCCGGCTTTTTGGATACCAGTAATTTAGTACAGAAAATATTGTTTTATTTAATCAGAGCATTTTGCGATTTAAGAGAACAACATTTTCTCTGAAAAATTACTGGTGTACAAAAATCCGGAGACTTGGCAACTTTGACTATGTAATCGAAATGAGTTTTCCATTTTTTGGTAAACGCAAAAGATCTTTCAGAAAATACTGTGAAAGTCGGCGTTTTGAACCGAAATCTGAAGCAGTAGAGAAAGAATGGGGAAAATCGTGTTGTCACGTGACACGGTTCGCTTAATAACTCGATAAGTAATTTCATTATCAAAAAATGGAAAACTCATTTCGATTCCAAATCGCTTCGATAGTCAGGTCAATTTTGTGTTTAAAAATGAGTCAGAAAGTTTCGCATTGCTGAGCATGTCATTTGAAAACCCCTTTAAGTTGTCGAACAAGAATTTAGGAGGGTATTTGATTGGGTTCTCGAACTGAAATTCGGTTATCAAATAATGAGAATGTGTATAACCCGATAAGTAATTTATTTATCAAAATATTAAAAACTCATTTCGATTCAAAATCGCTTCTACAGTCAAATTTTCCTAATTTTATGCCTTTGCGTTTAAAAATGAGTCAGAAATTGTGTCCGAAAATTTCGCGTTGGTTTAGAAGCAAGTCATTTGAGAACCACCTTAAGACAAATTTCACATGATCTTAAGGATGCAGCCATGAAAAGCCATATGAGTACTAAAATTTTAGCCGAAAAAAAAAAGCCATGCTCTGTTAATAAAGTAGTTTTTTTTTATCAAAATGGTAGTAATTATAGTGTTGTTGTGAAAGAATACTGTCGTCTTAAAATATATTGATTTAAAATTAGTTATTTTTGCCACTGTATTTGCTAATAAAACATGCCCTGACGTGTTAACCTCATCTATTGGTAAAATTTTGAACTAATCATTTTTATTCCATAACTCGTTTTCGCATACTCTAAATAGTATAAATACCAAAACTTTAAAAATATTCCAAATAATTTATAATGTAAACACTTGCAAACACTTGCATTTTAACTGAAGCTCCGTTCCCGACAGAGTGAGCTTGAGAATTTCAACTTTTCGAGCCAGGTCAAACTGCGTTCAAAACTGCTTTTTGGTGTTGTTTAGTGGCAATCTAAAATATACTTTAAATGTGAAAAATTCTATTACACTTTTTAATGAAAAGGGTTTTTATATATATTTTCCAACCCGGGAAAACCCGAGTTGGATCCCCTAACCTATAAAAAATAAAAACATACAAATTTTTAGAAAATAATATTTCAGAATTTTACATAAGTCTATCCGTCTAAAATTTCGAAATTTTACATAAAATATATCTAGGTCAAATTCAAAATTTATTCATTTGATGCTTCTACAAATCAGACTGATGAAGACTGTTCTAAAATTCAGACGGGCTACTTTATAACATATTTTTCAATTCAGTTTTGTTCGGAAAGGCATGAAATTGACAGCTGTTCTTATTCAGAAACTAAGTAATCGAAACACGTTTTCCATTTTTTGGTAAAGACAGAATATCTTTCAAAAAATACAGTCAAATTCGACCTTTTGAACCAAAATTCCTTTAAGGAAGCGCAAAAATGGCGAAAAACATGTTGTCACGTAACCCGAATCGCTTTTAACGCGATAAGTAATATACTTATCAAAAAATGGAAAACTCATTTCTATTCTAAATTTCTTCACTATTCAGGCCTGCCAATTTTATGCCTTTACATTCAAAAATGAATCAGAAAATGTGTCAGAAATTTTCATGTTGTTTAGCCGGTCATATGAGAACAACCTTAAGTACACGCATTGAATAATTTGACTGAGTGAGAACATCCAAGAAAAAATTGTTGTTTGGTTTCATCACTCTTAATAAGAAAGAGTGACTATTCACTCCGGAGAAGTGGATATTCACTCTATCGCAGAGTCAAAATTTGCCCAACCTCTTTAGAGTGACTATTCACTCTAGGCAAAAGTGAAATTGTTCACTCTCTGAAAGAGTGAATACTCATTCCCGAGAAGTGAATATTCACTCTAAACAGGTGTGGATACTCACTCTTTCAGAAGAGTGACTATCCACTCTTGCAAAAAGAGTGGGTTTTTTCACCCTGATAGGAGTGAATAGTCACTCTTTCATAGGAGTGGCTATCCACTCTTTCATAGGAGTGACTATTCACTCTTGCAAAAGGAGTGGATTTCTCACTCCTGACAGGAGTGAATAGCCACTCTGTCATAGGAGTGAATGTTCACTCTTTCATAGGAGTGAATTATTTTTTATGTTTCTTTTATGGGCATTTTAAAAGAGTTATATATTTTAGAGCATGCAATAAAAATAGACACAAGCGTGGTAAAGATTGGAATAAAATATTTTATTAGCAATATTTATTTAATTCATAGTTTGTAAAGTAATTGAACTCTAAAGGAAAAATTCAATTAGAGTTACATAATGAATTAAATTAGATTACTGACAAAAATAAACTAAAATATTTTATTCCAAGCTTATCACTCTCGTGTTTGCTTTCATTGCATGCCTTATAAAGATAGGATAATTTTAAAATGCCCATAAGGGCAAGTAATTAGCCAAAATCTTAATCAGTTAATATTATTTCTTTCTTTTTCAAATACCCATTAAGTTACAAATGCCCATTAAGTATTTTAATAATTTCTGTGATGTACGTTATTTTTTTTTCATCTGTAATTCACATTTTAAATCTTTAGATCTCTGTATTAATTGCTAATGAATTTAAATCTAATCAAACATTATAGTTTACTGTATTTTAGTATTTTTTAAAAGTTTTATTAATAACTATTTAATAAGATGGATATTCTGTGACTAACAATGTGTGATTTCATTTAAATTTTTGTTTTAAATATAAACTCTTATCTTTTGACCGTACTTTTCAGTAAATTAGCGCTATTTTGCAAAGTCCTATTATTCTAAAATCATACATATTATTTCTGTTGTCAACATCCCTTTTTCTATGAATTTACAAAACACACAACAACAAATGAGGTATCACTGTAAATTGAAATGTCTGAAATTCAGACACTTAAGTGTCTGAAACAGTTGGTTAAAAAAAAAGACACTTTAAAGTGTCTGAAATTTTTAAGACGCTTCTTTGCGTCTGAATTTCAGACATTTGAAACGTATGAAACGCGGCCATTTTTGTCCTGCAATTTATTGACAACAGACAGCCATTTCTGACCATATTGAATCCTGAATAAATGAGAAAATATTTGACCATAGAGCAGGTCTGTTTTTTTTTTTCAGAATCAGATTAAAGCATGGGCAAAGTGGGCAGTGACCCAGCCCCCTTTCATGATTTTAGGTGCCCCAAATTTGGAATGCAGTTTTAATAAACCTGATATTTTAAATCTATTTCGACAGTACAATGTCGAAATAAATTTAAAATATCAGCTTTACAAAAATTGCATACTAAATTTGGGCCCCCAAAAATAATGGGAGGGAAGAGGATCACGGCCCACTTTGCCCATGCTTTAATCAGATTCTTCTTCTGGAAGAAACCCAGACATGCTTTATGGTTAAATATTTTCAAAAATAAAAAAAAATCCGATTTTATGTTGTTTATTATTATTATTATTATTATTATTATTATTTTTTTAATACTCACATAGGGTGAAACCCCCAGTTATTGACACCTAACCAATAACTGACGCTTCAGCAGAAATCTAACTCAAATAAGCATTTTCTTGTAAAATTGTGCTAAGTAATGTCATCTAGTGGTTGTCTTAACTGTTATAACTTATTTTTCAGCTAATGGTTTTTCAAAAAAGGGATAGTGTCAGTTACTGGAGATATTGACCATATTTATGAAAAAAAAAAATTAATTTTTAGTAATAAAAATCATAATTTTTTCAAAATGTTGTCAACAATAGTTTTTTAATGTATCTTTACTATACTCAAAAACAAAGATAAGTATAAAATAGATTTAAAACTTTGTAATAGTGATTTGAACAAGAAAAAATCTTTAAATTGTCAGTTACTGGGGGTTTCACCTTATATATATATATATATATATATATATAAATACTTTGCGGGGGGGGGGGGGGAGGATATCTAAAAACATTATTTGTTTCTATTAATATCACATTATTATTTTTTTTAATTTAACTCTAAATTAAAAAAGTATAATAATTATGTGAAATACACAGAGCAAACATAATAAAAATAATTATATCGTTACCTTTTCAAAGTATTAAATATCAGCCAGCACTGTTACTAATCAGTAGGCATTACTGGCATTACATGTCTGGAATATTAGATTACAAGAACTTTTTTACTTAGATCTCAAATTTTATTATAAAAATCAAATCCACTTAAATGAGTATCTGGTCTAAATATGCATTTTATATATAGGGTACATGTGCCAGTAATGGATAACTTTAAGGAATTTCTTTAAAAATTATTTTTTAATTAATAGTTATAATTGTTATATTCCACATTTTTTAATATTATATTAATCTACCAACAATATTTAACCATGCTCATAGTCACATTTCCCAATGTGAATCGAAATTTAATTGTAAATAACAGAAATAAATCAAAACACCCTAAATTCCAGTAATGGACACCCCACAAAAAGTAATAGATAATTGATATTATGACTGTATTTAAAACTAGAATTTTGAAGAAAGCATATTAATGAAATAAAAAAAGCAGAATTTTTATTGTTTTTTTTTCTTTTTTTTTTTTATAAACCAAAAATCTTGAAGGTGGCCCATTACTGGAAGGCGGTCCATTTCTGGCATATCTACCCTACGTACCTATCTCTTTTTTTTACCTCCTCATATTATTTTCATTTCTTTTTACGCATGATATTATTCAACTTGATTTTTTAAATATTTTTAGCGCATACTGGATTGATTACACATATTTTTATTCTTCATTCAATATTTTCAATAATTTAAACATGTTATTGAGATGGAATACAGGATATTTATCAAAGTAGTTTTGTATTTTCAAACAATTTTTCTGAAGGATTATTTAAAAAAAGTAGTATCGTCTTGCAGGTGAATTCTATAGGAGAGATAATTTCCAATTGGAAAAACAAACTTTATTTATAAAATATTCAGAAAGTCATGGTAACTTTATTTTAATACTTTCATGATTTTTCATGTGCTATATCCTCCATCTGAAGCAAAAAATTGAACATTTCTCATACATAAATTTAAATTTGATAATATATAAACATTTACTTTGATAATATACTCTGAATTTTTAAATGAGACTGTTGTGACTAAATATGTAAATTCATATATAAAGTTATATCAATCATACAAAGTAACTGGAAATTGTAAGAACTTAATTTTATCACATAAGAATTTTATTTTATTTTTTATATTGCCATATGAGCAATATTTTTTTAAGTTAGAATAGATGATAATCACACGAGCTATTTAGCTATTAGTAAAAAATAGATAAACATTCTTTTTTTAATAACCTGCAGTAAAAATTACTTTCAGTTTCCAAGTCTCTTGTTTTATGCATCTTACAATATCTAATTGTCGCTTTTGCATTTTTCATGTAAATGGATGTAAATAAACTTATAAAAAAAATATTCAGCCAGTTTTAAGTTAAAATAGAGTTGCGTAAGTAAATATATAAAATTCTAATTTTTTTGTAATTTCCATTATAAATATACAAACAGTTTTTTACCAAAAATAATTTAAAAAATCAATATTATATTTAATTTTCATTTTGCCAAGTTTTGTATAATATAAACCAAATATTTTAAGCAGAAAATAAAAAAAGTCCTTCCGGCCTGTACCGGGAGGAAAAGGTAGCTTTCCTATATCTTAGTTTTAAAATTTTAGCTAATGTTACACGAAAACAGCAACTTAAAATGCAAAGAAACGTTTACAAAAGATTCGTTAAAACTGAATTTGAATAAGAAATTCGCCAAATTATTGAGCAATAGCCAAATTGGCTTCATTTATGAAAACTTATTTTGGTCGCCAAATTTGGCGATATTTCGCCAAATGTCGCCAAGTTTGGCGAGAATTTGGCACTAACGGATATGAATATATAGTTTTATGCGTTTGATTGGGAAAATTATTACAACAATGAAAATTTTTGTAATGTGCTGTCTTGTTTCAAAATGTCAGCCACCCTAGAATTTCAAACTGCTCTATCTCAGCCGTTTTTTAAGATAGAGGTAAAACAAAAAAGGCTCTGGAATCCTCGTTTCAAGGCCTAACACTGAATTAAAAAATAAATTTGAATTTTCAACTTTTTTGTATATTTATTTTAGTTTTAAATTTTTAAATGGCCGCCATCTTGAAACAAAATGGCGGACCAAGCTGACCAACGAACTCGGTCGAGACAATGGTGAGCTTAATACACACAATTAGTTTCATCAAAATTGATTTATAAATACGAGCGTTACCGTATGACATAGGTCAGATATATATATATATATATATATATGGAGATATATATATATATATATGGAGATATATATATATATATATATATATATATATATATATATATATATAAATCAACATTTGAACGGAGGGTGGTTTTGGGGTCTGGGGGTCATGATCGGTGAAAATGTATCGAAATTTTCCGGAACTGCTTTCCTCCGAACGGCTGCAATAGGTAGCTTTATACTTTTTTGTATTGAAAGCTACCTAATAAATAATGATTTATATCTTAATTTATTATACAAAAAATCAAAAAAACTGTAAAAGTATCTCTATTGTTTTTTCTAAGTCACAACGATTTTTTTTCTCTGCGTTTAATTGTATTTTCTTTATGTCTGTATATTTAAAAAATGGAGATTTTATGTTAGCCAGGCGCAAGTGATATATATATATATATTATATATATATATATAAGAACTGAAACTTTTTTTTATTTCACAGGGGAATCTGCCTTCTTGAATCCCCCTCGTTTAAGATAAATTGATAAATTTGAAACACGTGACTGTTGAACAGAAAACATAATTGAAAAAGAATATATATATTATATGTATATCACTGGCGCCCGGCTAACATAAAACTACCAAAAATATAAATAAATAAAAATAAAAAATCAAGTGATTTTAGAAAAATGATTTAAGATCATTTCATCAGAGAAGCCCCTCTGAATCCTTCGTAGAGAACATTTTCAATTACGTTTTCTGTTCAACATTCATGTGTTTCAAATTTATCTTAAACGAGGGGGGTCCAAGAGGGCAGATTCCCCTTTGAATTAAAAAAAGTTTCAGTTCTTTATTTTTAAAAGTCGTGTTAGAAACCGATTTTTGAATGTTTATTAAATAAATTCTTGTATTATTTTTTAGATTGATATGTTTAAATATTGTTTTGCACTATGCGTTCTGACAAAACACTCTCAGTTTGCTGTTTTCGTGTTTATAATCTGCATTAAAAAACAAAACAACAACAAAAAAAAAAAAAAAAAAAAAAAGAGTTTTTTCTACGGATTTCAGGCACGCCTGTTTGAAAATAAATAGTAGTACAAAAAAAGATAAAATATCTATCTTATTCTCCACATGGGTTTATTTTACATTTATGGTTAAAAAGCAAAATTGATATTGAAATATTTAAAAGAAAAAAAGACACCATCGATCGGTCGAAGCAGAGGTATTTCCCGTGTATAACAAAAGGTATGCTTTGTTATATTAAATTTATTTTAAGTGCATTCAATTTATTTATTTTTCATGTTTTCCAAGAAGCGGATGGATATCTTGTGAATTGACGAAGTTATGAATTTTTTCTTCTTAAACTCCTATCCCCCCCCCACCCCCTTGAGGCCATTTTTAATGATATCAAAAATCTGTCCTACATAAATTTTCGGCCCTTTTCCTAAAAGTAATAATAACTTTAAACGGATTTGATACGTATCATAATTAAGAAGTTGTGGGGTTTTTTTTTTCTGTTTTCACAACCTCCTCCCCCTCCCATTTCGATTTTGCCCATTAACGAACTTGACGAGATTTTATGTCCCTTGATCATATGTATCAGTTTGGAAAAGATTTGTGCAGAATTATTGAAGTTATCGTGTACAAAAAAAATGATATAGCTATATAGACAGATAGATAGATAGATAAAGTTTTGAACTGGGAGGTGGTTTAGGGTTCTAGGGGTCATCATCGGCGTAGATCTGCGAAAATTTTCAGAAATGCCAACATAGGGGAGAATGTAATAGGTAGTATTCTTACGAAATCTACATAAAAAGAAAAAGAAAAAATGATAATTTCGTTTCTCTCAATAAATAAATATGGACAAAATTATATAATGCCAGGCTTTCACTCTTCAACGGAGTGGAATATTTCACTTTTGTCAAAGGAGTGAGACAGTCACTCCCGACAACGGAGTGACATATTTCACTCCTTTCTAGGGAGTGGAAAATTCCACTCTTTAAGGAGTGTATTTTTATAAAAATCACTCCAAAAAGAGTGAAAATGCCTCTCACTCTTCCAAAGAGTCAACTTCTCACTCCTACCAATTTTAGAGTGTAGGTAAACGGGTAGGGAAGACCAAGCTATGCTCTGTCAAAATTAGCTTTGATCATGACTCATGATCAAATATCCTGTCCCATGACCAAAATGACCCACTAATCAAATTTTCTAGAACATGTGACCAAGCACTATTTTATTCTCGTGCCCGCAACCCGTAAGATGTAAAATTTAGTTGAAATAGTCTAAGCTGTTTTTTTAGATAAAATTAGCTTGACCTACAGGGACCGAAAAATGACCAACTAATCGAATTTTCTCGAGCATGTGACCTAGTCCAATGATTTTCTCGTGCCCAAAAACCGTAGGATACAAAATTTAGTTCAAATCGTCTGAGTCGTTTTTAAGATAAAAATAGTTTGGCCCATAATGACCCATTGCCAAATTGAGGAGGGGGGGGGGGGTGCATACAAAAAGTATGCTGCTCTGTGCTATTTTTATTGATAGAGGAAGGAGGGGGGGGGGGACTAACCTTCCTTTTCTGAGATGATCCACACCTTTAAGTGGTTGTTTTTTACACAGGATAGTTCATTATAAATGTTTTTCTGAGTATTTGATTAAAAAATTGACTTTCATCTGCTCAAAAACATTTAATTATTGAAAAACAGTATTTTATAAAAATGAAAATGAACAAATATCTTACAGTTAAGAAAAAAATTGCATGAATTTTAGATATAAACTGAATTACAAATTCATTCAATATTGCTATTAAACACGAATTTAATGATAGCGTTTCAATTATTCTTTTTTTGATAAATGAAATCTTTAATGCAGTTTTTATTATTGAAAACATGTTTAAAAGTGTGATTCAATATATGCATGAAATTTGAAAAATCTATACTGAATGTATTATTTTTTTATAAATGATATCTTAAAAATTACTGAAAATATGTTACATGTATTAATTTGTTGGAATGTATGATATTAAACTTTTTCACAATTATAAATAAATATGATTAATTTTTTTTAAATATCAAGATCATATATGAATTATTCACATTTATAAAACTGATATGTTATTTAAAAATAGTTTTCTTTCTACAGTCACTATACTGCTGAAATAATTTTAATAAAAAAATATTTTCCTTTCTAATTACTTTTTTTTAAATTAAAAAAAAAAAAAAAAAAAAAAAAAAAAAAAAAAAAACATATTTTTGTATCTGTTACATCTTAAATGTTTTATTTTATTTTTTAAAGTAAATTATTAAACAGACCTCATATTTTATACTTGTGGGGTTTTTTAAATGAAATATTTATAAATATAGATTTGTGAAATCAATATAAACTATCATTTATTGGTAAGAAATGGAAAATTATGTATTTTTTCCCTGTCTGTTTAGAGTTTAGTTAACAAATTATTGGTAAATTAAAATGAAAAAAAAATCTAAAGTTGTGAATTACATATATTATATATTTCAATTTCCGTATCTAAAAAACTTTCTTTCTATCTTTTTTTTTACTTTTATATAATATAACTTTTACTTAATATACTTTTCATATAATATACTTTTAAATAATATATGGATGAAATTTTTCGAAAATAAAATTGATCGCATTTTAACATGGTTTAAAGGGGAAAAAAAAACATAATATTGACAATAGTTTTAGTTGGCGCTGTTTAAATACGATTATTTCTTGAATATTTGGTGCTATTTGTTAAAAAAAAAAAGCCGCATTACGTGTTATGCTGACAAGCTTTATTTACGTTTCGGAGAGTTGTTACCGGCTTGTGACAGCTCCCGACCGCTTCCAAGCTGTAACAAATTTTTATGACAACAGTCACAACTTTGTGACGCCTGAAGCAGGATGGCGTTTCATTTGTATCGCGTTTGGCAGGATTTGTGACTGCAACCCGAGTTGTTACTGAAACCGTTTCATTTGTATCCACGCCTAAAGCTGTTAAGTTACTCATTTCACTGTGCCCCGGTCGCTTAGGACCATATGACGGGAGCAATAAGAAAGCAGTGGACTATAAATTTTATAATTATTTATTTTATTGCCAAGGGGCAAATGAAAGTTTTATAGAATTTCTGATTTGAGCGCAAGGGCACCCATCACAAGAGATGTTGCTCGTTTGAGAACGAAGCTCAACTGACATTTTATCAGCTAGGTGGCGCTAATCTATTAGTCAAACTTCGGGAGCACACAACTGACTCATTTTCAAACATAAAAAAAAAAGAAACACTCGATTTTGTTACTGACAACTTTGTGACTAAGTTGCGCTATTATACAACCTCGGAAGATTCTCACTTTGAAAACCTTATCTATAAAATTCCTTTTCCACGTTCTTTTCAATAAAAAAATGTTTGTAGTGCTTTCTGCAACGACTCAAGAGTTCTTTCAGTTGCAGCGGCCACCTTATTCACCAGACATGAATCCATGTGATTTCTAACTTTGGGGTCATATGAAATATTTGGTTTACAAGATGAAACCGACAGACCTTATTAGCCTCAAAAGTGCCATAACTGACTCATTTTCAAGCATAAAAAAATAAAAAAACACTCGATTTTGTTACTGACAACTTTGTGATTAAGTTGCGCTATTATACAACCTCGGAAGGTTCTCACTTTGAAAACTTTATCTATAAAATTCCTTTTCCACGTTCTTTTCAAAAAAAAAAAATATTTGTAGTGCTTTCTGCAACGACTCAAGAGATCTTTCATTTGCAGTGGCCACCTTATTTACCAGATATGAATCCATGTGATTTCTAACTTTGGGGTCATATGAAATATTTGGTTTACAAAATGAAACCGGCAGACCTTATTAGTTTCAAAAGTTCCATAACTGACTCATTTTCAAGCATAAAAAAAAGAAACGCTCAATTCTGTTACTGACAACTTTGTGACTAAGTTGCGCTATTATACAACCTCGGAAGGTTCTCACTTTGAAAACCTTATCTATAAAATTCCTTTTTCACGTTCTTTTCAATTAAAAAAAAAATGTTTGCAGTGCTTTCTGCAACGACTCAAGAGTTCTTTTAGTTAAAAGTTGTAGGTTAATTAAAAGTCACCCTGTACATTAAATGTAAAAAATCTATTAGAGTTTTCAGTTTAAAGAAAAATGGTTATTCTTTACCCCCCCCCCCCCCCGGAGGGGAAGGGGATTCAGATTGGATCACCTAGTTATTTTTAATGAATAAATGGGACTCAAACTTTATCATGTAAAGTAAACAAATATAAAAAATCTTGTTTCTGCAAGTTATTTAAGAAAGAATGGAGGAACTACAATTTAAAACTCCAAACCTTCAAAAAAGAACAATGGAACATATCTCCAATTTAAAGGTTGAAAGTTATTTTTCTCTAACCCGGGAGGCCCGGGA
Source organism: Maratus michaelseni (assembly GCA_963931845.1). Classification (NCBI taxonomy): domain Eukaryota; kingdom Metazoa; phylum Arthropoda; class Arachnida; order Araneae; family Salticidae; genus Maratus; species Maratus michaelseni. The sequence goes on from OZ007600.1 coordinate 97,120,090, forward strand.
TGGATCATTAGTTACTTTCAATAAACAAATGGGACTCAAACTCTATTATACAAAGTAAAAAAATACAAAAATCTTGTTTTTACAAGTTATTTGAGGAAGAAGGGTGGGAGTATGATAGTTTAAAACTTTAAAAACAATGGAAAGCCTCTCCAATTTAAATTTTCTACTTTTGTATAAAATAATAACCACTAAAAAGTCTTTTCTGGAATACCTGTAATTTGTGTTTCAAATATTTGCTACTTCATTTTTCAATAGAGTTTATTATTTTAATTTCCAGTTCCTTGAAATGAATATTTTGATTGTACTTGAAAAAGTATCACTCAAATTAAATCCTATTTTAATGTACTGAAAACTCTTAAAATTATATATTAGGAAAAAAAATTTTAAATCTCTAAATTAGTATTGTCTGTTAGAATGGCAAAAATTACTTGGTTTTTGAAAATAAACATAAGAAATGATTTGGTTTTTGAAAAAATATATAGAAATAAATTGTTTTGTAATAAATTATTATCTGGAACAAGAACGAAAAATCATGTATCATGCATCGATTTTGAAACACTTTCCAACATTAGTAGAATATTATTAAGAAATTTCAGCTTTACATACATTAAAATGAGATATCTATATAAGTAATTTAAAAAACACATAACACCGTAAAAATCCAATTTATCATGCATCGATTATGAAACACTTTCCAACACTGGTAGGATATTATTAAAAAATTTCAGCTTTACATACAATGAAATGAGATATCTATATAATCAATTTAAAAAACACATAACTCAGTAAAAATCTAATTTATCATGCATCGATTATGAAACACTTTCCAACACAAGTAGAATATTATTAAGAAATTTCAGCTTTACATACATTAAAATGAGATGTCTATATAAGCAATTTAAAAAACACATAATTCAGTAAAAATCCAATTTATCATGCATCGATTATGAAACACTTTCCAACACTGGTAGAATATTATTAAGAAATTTCAGCTTTACATATACAATGAAATGAAATATCTATATGAGTAATTTACAAAACACATAACTCAGTAAAAATCCAATTTATCATGCATCGATAATGAAACGGATGAATTTGTGCAGAGTATTAACCGCAGAGGTTAAGGCGTTTGGTGTGGCTTCAAAAAATATGTATATGGGAAAACAGTTCAGTTGTATCTATTTTTATTCATTCGACTTGAATGATAAACCAAAATAAGACTTGTATTTACATGTACATCCAGCGTTTGCTGGGAACTTCTTTAATATCACATACTGTCAAAAAAACTCATAACAGTTAGGAAGATTAACCATTCTCCGTCAGCTTCCTTCTGCCTCTCTTTGAAAGGAGCTTGATACATCTAGATATACTTACTCAGTACATTAAACTAGAAAGAAATGTGCATACAGTTACAGATAAAAGAAAAGAAGAGTGCCTTTACGACCGAAACTTAGACAAAAACTGGTTCGGAATGACATCATTTCCCAACATACCACATAACAAAATTTTGTCCAGTTTTCCAACAGAAACCCTTTCCAACACTAGTAGAATATTATTAAGAAATTTCAGCTTTACATACACTGAAATGACATATCTATATAAGCAATTTAAAAAACACATAACTCAATAAAAGTCCAATTTATCCTGCATGGATTATGAAACACTTTCCAACACTGGTAGAATACTATTAAGAAATTTCAGCTTTACATACATTGAAATGAGATATCTATTATAAGCAATATAAAAAACACATAACTCAGTAAAAATTCAATTTATCATGCATCGATTATGAAACACTTTCTAATACTAGTAGAATATTAATAAGAGCAATTTCAGCTTTACATGCATTGAAATGACAGATATATATATATAAGCAATTAAAAAAAAACACATAACTTAGTAAAAATCCAATTTATCATGCATCGATTATGAAACACTTTCCAACACTAGTAGTATATTATTAAGATATTTCAACTTTACATACATTGAAATGAGATATCTATATAAGCAATTTAAAAAACACATAACTCAATAAAAATCAAATTTATCATGCATGGATTATGAAACACTTTCCAACACTGGTAGAATACTATTAAGAAATTTCAGTTTTACATACATTGAAATGAGATATCTATATAAGCAATTTAAAAAACAAATAACTGAGTAAAAATCCAATTTCAGCAATTGGTGTTCATATACGTTAATCTGTGCGAATTCTTTTGTGCTGCTCTGTATATGACCTTTTGAACAGTTTGAAAACTCTATACAATTTATGTACGCCATGTAAAACACTAAAAAGCAGATAAGTTTAAAAATGCACACCACAGCGGAAAACCCACTTCCAACAATTATCGAACCATAGTTAGGTCCTATAACAGAATTATTTCGTGTGTTTCTGTAGATGAATGATAAATGCTATGCACTTCATAATCTATAAAAAGCATATTGTAGTGCACCTTAGTCATAATTTTTAATTTCATTATGTTTGAAACGTCATATATCATTAAAATGCACCAGAAACGATTTTCCGATGGAATGGAATGGAATTCTTTTGTGCACCCTGTAAACGAACTATAAACGTTACTTATTCTATACTCCCAAGAAATCATGTTGTAGTCCACCTAAGTGGTTCATGTGAATATCATTATGTTTGAAATAGTGTAACACCACTAAAATGCACAATAAACGATCCCCCCCCCATGGGCCATAATGTAACGGAAAATTTTGTGTGTCCCTGTAGACAAACTATAAATTCTACATGCTTCCTTTCTAATACCCAACATTTTATAGTAAACCTCAATAACATATAAAAATTATATGTTACGAGCTATACGAGTATATTTACAAGAGTTAGAGCGCGACCAGATGGCCAGACAGAAAAACTGAATTCATAAACACTTTCGACCTATTTTTGCAAGTGTTAAAAATATTTTATTTTATGTATATATAATTCTATTTTAATTCTCAAAAGAATGTATAATTATTTTTTAAATAATTGTGTTCAAAATAATATAACTTCCCTTACTTGTGATGTTTTTCACAAAATACGTTTTTAAATTTTTAGAAAAGTAAATAAGAACAAAAAGTACTTTATACGTTTCTACAAGTTACTTAAGTGGAACTTTACATTAACAATTTAACTTTAAACATTTAAAGCTACCATGTACAACGGCAAACATTTTCAATTTAAAATACTCACATTTTGAACTTAAAATTAGTTAATAATAAGGTATTAGTGCAATAAGATGGATTAAAACACAAAACAAAATACATATTTTTATATTTCAGTCTGTATCCAAACAATGGATTTATTTTGTATAAAAGTAAGCCATTCCATTTCTCAAAATGGTGTTTAGTTAAATTACTTCTTAAATATGTTGTACTCAGCCCTAAGTAAATGCTATTTTTAGATACTTTTCATAAATGTCATATCTGAAGAACATTTGAAACTTTATTATGTAAAATAAAAAAAAAAATAAAAAAGTAATTATATTTATACAAGTCAAAAGTATAAAGTGGAATAATTTAAAACTTCAAACATTAAAAAACTACGTACATACATATATATGAACACTATTTTCAATTTAAATTTTCAAGTTTTGATGAGAACAATGACTGTTAAATATTGATACTTGAATACGTCTTACTTAGGAAATAGGTTTCGATTATTGCAACTTCTTTTATAAATATAGTTTATAATTTTAATTTTAGTAAATGCTTCCGCTGATTTGAAATGAATATTTTGATTGTACTTGAAAAAGAATCACTCAAATGGAATCTTGTTGAACGATTTTTAAAGTTTTACTTGGAAAGTTTTTAAATATCTAGTTAAATGTTGTTTACTTTTAGCAACAAAGATTACTTATACATCAAACACTTGATTTTGAGTTTTTAAGATATTAAATAATCTGAAAGTTTTAAAGCTGTTCTCAAATTCAAACTGGCTACTTTTTGAGACATCTCTTAGTTCATTTTTATTCGCAAACATATAAAATTTGCAGGTGCTCTAAGTAGGAAACTATGGGGCTGTCCATAAATGATGTCATACTTTTTTTCAATATTTTTTATCCCCCTCCCCCCCACCTTAGTCACAAAGTGTCACACTTCACCATTTCCCCCTCCCCTTGTCACATGTCACGCTGTATTACACAGACATATACTTGAAGTTTAGAAACAAAGCACTACGTTATAGATCATGTTTCAAATTTTATTTTTCAACTTTAACTATAAGTTTTAATGACATTTGTGAGCATAACAATAAAAATTATTCGTGTATTTATTTTGTATAAAATAAGATTAAGGTTTATGACAAAAATATTAATATACAATAAAGTAATACAATTAGTAATAAAATATTTATTTATTTTTTTTTTTAAAGAAAGGAATATAAGTGAAAACAAATCACGTGAAAGTTGTTTTGGTCCGATTAAAAAATACACTCAAATTCTGGTAATTTCAAAATAACTTCAAAATTTAATCTGCTGATTTTAATGATTTTATTTTAACCAAAATGTGATGTCACACTTCTTCTTACCCCCTCCAACCCCCTTGTCACAAACTGTCACAGTTTCATGAACCCCCCCCCCTTCCCCCTTGCAAGCGTGATGTATGTGTAACCTATGTAATAAAAATGTTTTTCTGTTCTGAAAAGCTAAAAGATTTTTCCGAAAATGCTGTGAAAGTGGAAGTTTTGAACAGAAAATCCAGTCGAGGCCATATAGGAAAGGAAAAGAATTGTCGTCATAAGACAACAATCACTTATAACTCAAGATGTAATTTATTTAACGATTTTCCCGTGTAGATAATAATGGAATGAATTTGTTTGTTCATCCTTGTAAACGAATTATAAATGCTACATTGCAAATTCCCAGCACACATTTGGAACACTTTGATTCAAAAAAAGTGTTCCAGTTACTTTAATGTGTACTGAATGTGTTCCCTTAATGTGTTCTGTTAATGCTCCGCTATAAAGAATGTGTTCTGAAAGTGTACCGAAAGTGTACACTGGATATCTGTTAAATATAAACTTAGGAACACATTTGAGAACGGATTGAGAGCACATTTGGGCACACTTGTGAAATTATCGCTTTCAAAATGTACGCTAGAAAGTTTTCTGAACAAAAGAAGTGTTTTCAAAAGTATTCTAAAAATTGTTCCAAAAAGTGCGCTTCAAAGTGTTCTAAAAAAGGTGGAAAAATAAGTGTTCTATAAAGTGTTTTGAAAAGTGTATGAAGATTTGCAGTGTACTTATTCTATATTCTCAAGAAATCATGTTGTATAGTCTACCTCAGTGGTTCGTATCAATCTCATTATTGTTGAAATATCATAACGCCAATAACATTCACCGAAAACAATTTTTCCCCACAGGCCATAATGTACAGAAAATTTGTGTGTCCCTGTAGATAAACTATAAATGCTACATCCTTCCTTTTAAGTACCAAACATTTCATATTAAACATCAACAACATATCAAAATTAAATGGTGATTCGAGTATATTTACGATAGTTAAAGTGTGGCCAGAGGGCTAGACAGACAAACACTTTTCAACTATATTGGAAAATGTCAATTATATTATATTTCTCAAAAGAATACTTTGTTTTCATTTTTAAAATAAATTTTTTCAAAACAATAGGCATTCGCTAATTTTTTCACAAAATACATTTATAACTCTTAGGTAAAGTAAAGAAGTACAGAAAGTACTTTATACAAGTTATTTAAGTGGGAGGGACTACTTTGAAACTACCATGTACGAGAACATTTTCAATTCAAATATTCAAATTTTGAACATAACAATAGTTAATAACAAGTTATTAGTGCAATAAGATGGATTATAAAAACAAAATACACACTTTTATATTTCAGTCTTTATCCAAACAATGGTTTTATTTTGTATAAAAATAAGGCATTCCATTTCTCAAAATGATATTTAGTTAGATTACTTCTTAAATAAATTGTACTGAACAATAAGTGTATGCTATTTTTAGATATTTTTCTCAAATTTCCTATCTCAAGAACTTTTGAAACTTTATTATATAAAATAATAATAATAATAATAAAGTACTATTTATATTACAAGTTTAAAGAATAGAGTGGAATAATTTGAAACTTCAAACATTTAAAAACTACGTACATACAACGGAAACTATTTTCAATTTAAAATTTCAAGTTTTAAAGAGAACAATGATTATTATATATTGATTCTTGGATACTTGTTTAAGAAATAGGTTTCGATTGTTGTAACTTCTTTGATAAATAACGTATATAATTATAATTTTAGTAAATGCATCCGCTTATTTGAAATGAATATTTTCATTGTACTTGCAAAAGAATCACTCAAACGGAATCTTGTTGTAAAGCTTTTAAAGTTATACTTGGAAAGTTTTTAAATATCTAAGTGAAATGTTGTTTACTTACAGCAACAAAGATTACTTATGCATCAAACAACTTGATTTTGAGTGTCTAATATATTAAATAATTTGAAAGTTTTCAAGTTGTTTTTAAATCCAAACTGGCTACTTTTTGATACATCTCTTAGTTCATTTTTATTCGCAAACGTATCAAATTGGCAGGGGCTGTTATTAAGAAACTATGTAATCGAACTGCTTTTTTTCTGTTTTTCGGTAAAGGCAAAAGATTTTTCAGAAATTTTTCTTTTAGCCGCCGCAGTTGTCTCATGGATTAACCTCCCGGCCCCGCTGGACGATGTCTTAAATTTACTGAATTTAGCTTTTAAAATTTTCCGGTGGCATTTTCTGTGATCGGGACTACTATTGTTCCGGTTAGTGTTGAAAAGAAGTGCCACCTCTCACTCTCTCACGATGGCCGCGCGTTGCCTGTTCCTTGAGATTTAGCTTTCTTGGCTACTTCGTGGTAAAGACGGCGCGCGCCCTCCGACGTCCCTTCGTTTCAAAACTACCCGGAAATATAATAGGCCTGATCACGGAAGATACCACCTGAATAAAGTTTCAGCTGAATTCAATAAGTTTAAGACAGCAAGCAGCGGGTACAGATGGTCGGGACATTTAGCACCTCGGACAACCGCGGCGGCTGAAAGATCATTATCGCAAAATTGACGTTTTGAGCCACATTTCCATTCGCGACCGTGCAAGAAAGGAAATAAACTGCCGTCCTGAGACAACAATCGCTTATAACTCAAGATATAATTCATTTATATAAAAAAAAACTGTTAGAAAACAGATCCATTTAAAAATCACGCTTTTATGTTTAAAAATAAGTCAAAAATATATTATAGAAAGTTTCGTTTTGTTCAACGGGGAAAATATATTTTTTTAGTATCACCTTAAATATTTTGCAACATTTTAAGTATATTGTGAAACTTTAACAATAAAAAATAATAAATATACGATGGCAAATTTATTACTTTCGACATCGGAATAATTTAAGACTATCCTCAAATCTAAGCTCGTTATTTTCTCAGGTGGTTTTGACCATAGTTATAGACATCTTCTCTCTTAAGGCTGTGGGTTTCAGAAAGATCAGCTGTCAGCTATAAGCTCAGATTTGAGTTTCAGGTAATCCTAGACGGGGCGTAAAGTTGGCGTCAACTGACAAGCCCAGGAAATGTCTAAACTGTGCAGCAGTTTGTAGCCAACTCCTTTTTATTTAGAAACGAAGACAATTTATTAAAAACATAACATTATTAACTTCGTACAAAATTTTTGCAGATATCTTGCAAAAAAGTTTAGATATATCCTTTTAAATTTGACAAATTATGAAAAAATCCATTGTGAGATAAACTGATTTAAAGTTTTAGTTAAGGGCAGAGCAGAATTGATAGCGCAGCGTTTGCTTTATTTAATTTATTTAACTTTGTAGTACTTTATTAGCATGAAAAATAGAAAATGCACGCTAAAAATGTTGTTTGAATCCTAAAGTTTAAAAGAGAACCTCACCTGTTCATAAACGCATAAACACACAAAAACTTTCTTTTACTTAAGCAAGGTGTCACACAAAATATACATATAAAACAAATAAACCACTGACATGTTTCGGTTTCATTAGAGATAAAAACCATTATCATAAGAATACAACATCAATCTAGACAAATGACACAGGACAATGCAATATATATATAGAACATACAAAACACATAACCACCCTCTATTATCAATCATGTAAAGAAACCAAAGACATCGATTTAAGATTGTTTACTCCCGAGGTCCCCCCCTATTTAAGTTTTCTTTAAAATATTTATTTATCAATTCCAACAATAAATTTGGAATATTATAGAGAAAGGTATCGTTGCAGATTAAACCTCTACGTGTATAGATTTCCATGGACTCTCTTATGTTTAAAAATAAGTCAAAAAAATTTAGAAAGTTTCGTTTACTAAGATAAGATCGACTTAAGATAACACTTTGAAATAAAATAAATCTTAAATCAATGTCTTTGGTTTATTTTTATAATTAATATTAGAGGGCATTTATGTGTTTTGTATGTTCTATATATTTCGTTGTCCAGTGTCATTCATCTCGATTGATGTTGTATTCTTATGATAATGTTTTTTTTTTTTTTTTATCTCGAATGAAACCGAAACATGTCAGTGGTTTATTTGTTTTATCTTTCTATTTTGTGTGACACCTTACTTAAGTAAAAGAAAGTTTTTATCTGTTTATATAAAAAATGCATTATTATTATTTTTAGAATTTTGACTCCCGGAACCCCTGACTTATAATTACGTTCTGTTTTTGAATTTATCTTAAGGAGAATAAATAGAAGTAACCAATGTCACTCATCGCGAACATCATGAAAATGATGTATAATTATTCTCCCATTGATAGAAATTGGGAAAAAAAACGTAGACGTCAAAAAATGCCTGCTGTAAATATCTTAGGGGTCAAATTAAAAAATTTAGTTGCAATTTCTAAACTTCATTTTTAACATAACTAATATTGTATGCTACTTTTTAAAAAAACACGAATGTTTTGTTTTTATTTAAAACTAGCTGACATGCCCGGCGTTGCCCGGGCCCGTGATATACCTAAAATCAATGATATACTAATTATATATAAGTTTTGATATACCTAAAATCAATGTTGAATGATTTTATATTTTTAAATGAAAATCTATCCAAACGAGCTGAAGGACAATCGTCATAGTTATTGCCGATTTAATGTCGATTTAATTTCTAACGTTTTGATGTATTAAACTTTCAATTCTGACCAAAAGTTCCTGAGGAAACCTAAATAATATAAAGCGCTTCCCACCTTTCCTCTTTTAAACTCAAAATAATAATACAGTATTGGCCAATTTATTAAATAAAAATTAAATAAAAGTCATGCACTCGTGGCATCATAATTCACTTCTATATTTTAACAGAATAGTAAGGCAACTATAATTTGTGACTCGTGCCAGTATACGTCAGGACACATGCCCGTTGTCATTATTTTTTTACGCGTGAAGATTTCGCTATGGTACTCCATTGTAAAATCTGGTAAATTTTGAAATTTAATATTTGAAAAACGGCACAATCATTAGATTTAAAATTTATATCAAGAAAAATACAATTTTTTACCTTTCAAACGCAGTTTGTCTAACAATTTTCTGACAAATACTTTTCGAGATATTAATTTTTTCAATAACTTCAAATGTTTCATTTTCAGAGTTTCATCTGTGGCAACGATTATCGAAAATCCCAGTCGTCAGCAACGCATAGCTTTTTATTAGAGAGGATTATGGAAGTTCTTAATCTCTAAGATTATAATAATTGAAACAACTGTGAAACTAATGTAAAGCATTTTAGGAAATTAATAGAAAAACGCACTTAATTATGTAAAACAAAATATTATCCAACATTAATAATTACAATTGAATTTAGTGGATAAAAAATAATAATACATCTACGTTTGAATCTCGTTAAAATAAAATAAAAAAGTGCACTATTTTATTTGTTTTTATTTATTTTGTGTGTGTCAACCATTAAAATAATAGTTAATAAATGTTTTTTAAAAGCTAGGCGTCAAATTTGACGACCGAGAATAATTTTGTAGTCGTCAAATGCAATGATTTAGTTGTATTTGACGACTAACGACCGCTAATTTCGAACACTGTTTCTCCCTATTTTAAAGATTGATAGCACTAAAGCATTATAAGATCAAGTAGGAATAAAATAAATAAATAAAAATAATTTAAAAAATTGATCTGAATTTGATTTGTAAAAGTTAAATATATATTTCAATAAAAATTGAAAAATTTCAAAAAGAAAAAAAAAAAAGATAATTACAAGCAATAAAAAAAGTGATAAGCCACACATTTCGAAAAGAAACATTCGTATTAATGTAGAATTGACAACAAAGTAATAATACATTTTGTCTAATCTGTTAAGTCTGGCATTAGCCCAATAAATCCTAGTTGTTTTTGTTTACTCATTAATGAAGAATAATTGACGTCATTCATTTGTTGCCTATAGTTCTCCTTGCGACTAATTACGACTAATAAAACAAGTTATATATATAATACAAATGTAAAAATAACGGAAAAATAACAATAATTTTTATTTAATCTTTAAGTAATTTATATACAAACTATATATGCCACTAAATAAATCTTAGATTTTTCTGTTTACTAATTATTAAAGAATAATTCCCTTAATTCTCTGATGCAGGTATTTGCACATAATGAAGCAAGAGAGACACAATACACTTCGGAAATAAATATTTATAAAAGTTTAAAATAAATGCTAAATGTATATTAAAAAATAGTATGTTTTCTCTACTACCTCATACTAATTATTTCTTAAACTTGAAATAGCCATTTACGCGAAAAAACTTATAAGTATAATGTTTACTCATTAGTGGAGAGAAAGTTATGCCATTCCTGTCGATATAAATATCCTAAATCTCGTTTAAAAGGCCTCCTTCTGTGGTCGTGAGTAGCTTTAGTTGAAAAATAAATAAGTCTAGGAATATGTGTTTTTAATGTTATACCTTATATCAATTGAAACAACTATTTGATATTTGAAGTAGGTGTGCTTTGAGACCTATAGCTACACAGGCTGTTGTCTCAAATGATCCACACACACACATATATAAAATTCACCAAATACATATACAGAACTTCGACAATTACACAAATCTTCTTAATGAGGACGGGATAGACTCAGAGAAGTAGGTACCACCTAAGAATACAGCCGAAAACTCCACAAAGAGAGTGCAACTAACTTAGAGGGAGTCGAACTCGCCGCCTGCTCCTAAGCTCTCAAGCGATTAGCGGAGTGGTGTCTTAACCACTCGGCCACGGAGAACCCATTTAAACATCTATATTATTAAAACTCGAAGTTTTTTTCCAAGACTGAAATCGACAAATTTGCGTATGTGCTAGTTTAGCTTTGAAACTTCTTCCATTTTAGAGAAATGTAGAATAAGAACAGGATAGCCGAGTGGTCTGAGGTAGTGATGGGCGATTCTGAAAAAATTGATAATCGATCAACATCGATACTGTATAAAACCGATTAAAAAATAATCGATTAACAAATTCTAGTATCGATGTTTTATAATCGATTCTCACACAGATAGCTTAAAAAGAGTAACTCCTAAATTTATCGATCAAATGACAGGAAATTTGATCATAAATCGTGATAATGGCGATTAGCAGATAATAATCAATATTAGCAGATAATAATGAATATTAGCAGATAATAATCGATATTTCTGGCGCTCATTTCTTTTGCATAGCAGTATATAATATATTAGCTTCTGCCAAATTTTGTTTAAAGACTTTTTTCTTTCCGTTTGTTATCTTTTCAGTTTAGAGTTAGAGGATACTAAGAATCCAGAAAAGAAATAATACTCAAAATATGAACGATACGCGTAAGGAACCAAGGTGTGGAGGGGTAAGAGGGCTAACTATATTTTAGCTAGAATTTCTTGTACGAATTTAATAAAAATTTAGAAAGAAGGAGGGATGATGCCTAAGCCGTCGAAAATGATAGATCATGAATGTGAGATAAAAATTAAGGCTGTTCCTCCCCCCAAAATCATAACTTTTTTAATTATGGTCAGATTTGAACGGGACCTTTTCTGACATTCTTCCCAAGTCATTTGGTTAATAACTAAACATTGGTATTATATCTGCAACTGTTTGTCACCAATATTTATGAACAAGGGGGGGGGAAGGGCGTTTTGCCCACACGGGGGCACTTTTCTAAATTTTGCCGATACTCCTCATGTGATATATCGTTGGAAAGGTCTCTGACCGCTTAATCATATTATGCATCTCCGGTGTCTATCCCCCCACTTTGACCACCAAGGGGGTACTTCTTTAAATTTTGCACACACCACTCATGTGATATATCGTTGGAAAGGTCTGTGACCGCTTAATCATATTATGCATCTCCTGTGTCCATGCCCCCTACTTTGCCTCCCCCCAAGGAGGTACGTTTCTAAATTTTGCACACACCCCTCATGTGATATATCGTTGGAAATGTCTGTGAACGCTTAATTACGCTTATTCATATTATGACCGGTATACGGTGCCGACTCGACATCTATAGCCTTAACGATTTCAGTGCCCGAAGTTCGTGTAGAACAGATTGCGCCACCTGGTGGTGGAACGTGCAACTAATGGATATTGCAGCGCACGCACAGCACGACTGCTATACTGTGCCGGAAGCCGCGGGGACCCGAACTGGAGGTTCGCTCAGTCAGAGGTTTATACTATTGGATGTGCAAATTAAGAGATTATCCGGTGCCGAAGGCAGCGGGGACCCGAGTCGGAGGCTCGTTCGGTTAGAGATGTACACTATTCGATATGCAAATTATGGGATTATCCGGTGCTTAAGGCAGTGAGGACCCGATCCGGAGTTTCGTTCAGTTCGAGGTTTATCATATTCGAGGTTTTACAAGATTCGAGGCCCGAAGCCAGCTAGTTACTTTATTAAATAGTATTTTTCAAGTTCGTCCCCTTTCTCCTCTCCTTGCCCCACCCCCTAAATCATAACTTTCTTAGTTATGCACAGATTTGAACGGGACCTTTTCTGATATTCTTCTCAAGTCATTTGGTTAATAAATAGACATTGATATTATATCAGCAACTATTTGTCACCACTATTTATGAACAAAAATCAAAATTTTCTTCTTTTTTCCCAGTTAAAACATACCATCCTTGATTTAGAGCCTTTTTACTCAGGATACTATTTGGTTAATTGCTATCTGTCAATATTGTCTCCGCCGCCCGTCCCTCTTGCTTACCCCTCCCCCGAAATCATAACTTTTTTAATTATTGTCAGATTTGAACGGGACATTTTCTGACATTCTTCCCAAGTCACTAGGTAAATAACTAAACATTGGTATTATATCTGCAACTGTTTGTCACCTCTATTTATGAACAATAATAAAAATTTTTGGCTTTTTTTCCAGTTAAAACACTCTATTCTTGGATTAGAGTCACATTACTCAGGGTTCTCATTAGCTAACTTGTATCTGTCTATCCTCCTTCCGTCGCCTTTCTTTGCCCCTCCCCCTACTCCTCCCCCGAAACCATAACTTTTTTAATTAGGGTCAGATTTGAACGTTCAAATCTGACCATAATTTAAAAAGTTATGATTTCGGGCGAGGGGGAGGGGGAAGGGCAAGGAAGGAGGACGGGGGTGGGAGGGGGAGACAATATTGGCAGATACAACTTAACTAGCGAGCATCCTGAGTAAAGCCTGAGTAAAGTGGTTATAAACGAAGGATGGTGTGTTTTAACTGGGAAAAAAAGCAGAAAATTTGAATTATTCTTCATAAAGAGTGGTGGCAAACAGTTGCAGATATAATACCAATGTTTAGTTACTAACCAAATGACTTGGGAAGAATGTCAGGTAAAGTCCCGTTCAAATCTGACCATAATTAAAAAAGTTATGATTTCGGGGGAGGGGGAGGAGCCAATATTGACAAATACAACTTAACTTACGAGCATCCGGAGTAAAGTGACTCTAAACCAAGAATGGTGTAGTTTAACTGGGAAAAAAGCAAAAAAAAAATTTTATTGTTCATAAATAGTGGTGGCAAACAGTTGCAGATATAATACCAATGTTTATTTATTAACCAAATGACTTGGGAAGAATGTCAGAAAAGGTCCTGTTCAAATCTGTGCATAACTAAGAAAGTTATGATTTGGTGGCGGGAGGCAGGGGGAGGAGAAAGGGGACGAACTTGAAAAATACAACTTAATAAACTAACTAGCAGGCTTCGCCCGCTAGCGAGCCCCTAATTTACATCGAGGCCTCGAATCTTGTAAAACCTCGCATATGATAAACATCAAACCGAACGTAACTCCGGATCGGGTCCCCGCTGCCTTCGGCACCGGATGATCACATAATTTGCACATTGAATAGTGTAAACCTCTAACCGAACGAAACTCCAACCCGGGTCCCAGCTGACTTCGGCACCGGATAATCCCTTAATTTGTACATCGAATAGTATAAACCTCTAACTGAACGAAATTCCGGCTCCGGTATCCGCTGTATCCGACACCGTATAGCAGTCGTGCTGCAATATCCATTAGTTCCACGTTCCACCACTAGGTGACGCAATCTGTTTTACACGAAGTTTGAGCACTGAAATCGTTAAGGCTATAGATGTCGGCACCATATACCGGTCATAATATGAATAAGCGTGATTAAACGTTCACAGACCTTTCCAACGATATATCACATGAGGGGGTGTGGGCAAAATTTAGAAAAGTACCCCCTTGGGGGGACAAAGTGGGTGGGATGGACACCAAAGATGTATAATATAATTAAGCGGTCACAAAACTTTCCAACGATATATCACAGGAGGGGTGTGTGCAAAATTTACAAAAGTACCTCCCTTGGGGGGGGGGGGATTGTGGGGATGGATACCAGAGATGCATAATATGATTAAGTGGACACAGACCTTTCCAACGATATGTCACATGAGGGGTATCGGCAAAATTTAGAAAAATGCCCCCTTTAGTGGGGCAAAGTGGGGGATAGACACCTCTGATGCATAACATTATTAAGCGGTCACAGACCTTTCCAACGTTATATCACATAAGGGTTGTGTGCAAAATTTAGAAAAGTCCCCCGTAGGGGGGGGGGGCAAAGTGGGGTATGGACACCGGAGATGCATAATATGATTACGCGGTCTTAGACCTTTCCAACGTATATCACATGAGGGGTGTCGGCAAAATTTTAAAAAATGCCTCCCCTTAGGGTGGGAAGTGGGGTATGGACCCCGGAGATGCATAACATAAATAAGCGGTCATAGGCCTTTCGAACGATATATCACATGAGTGGTGTCGGCAAAATTTAGAAAAGTGTCCCCCTTGTGGGCAAAACGCGCTCCCCCTCCCCTTAATTTTTGACGCCGCCTCATCTTTAAAATTTATGTTATGTGTTATAAAATATCGTAAAGTTTCAACCAGATCGCCTTATTGTATTTCCTAATTGTGTTCGCGCTCCTCCCCCTTCCTTCCTGAAAGGTCAAAACGCCCCCCTCCTCCCCATAATTTTTGACTCCGCCTAATCCTTAAAATTTATGTTATGTGTTATAAAATATCGTAAACTTTCAAACAGATTGCCTTATTATATTTCGTAATTTTGTTCCTGCCCCTCCCCTCCCCCCCACCCGAAATGTGATGCGAATCCCTTATTTATTTTGAGAGCAACAGCTACTCATATCTGCCGCTGAAATAATGAAAGTGAAAGAATAAATATATAGAATTTAGTGCTAGAGAGATCGATCTATAATCTATAGATTTCCGTTAGGCGTTGTCCTCTGATGGTGATAAGAAAAATCTGCAATGACTATTTGAAAGAAAATAAAAATACACGATCGATAATATTCGTAGAGACATCGATAAAAAAAATTCATAAAATCGATCTGGCCATAATATCGATTAAATCGATAAGAAAGATCGACATCGATAAAAATTTGATAACATCGATTAAATTGACCTGGCCTATCGATTAAATTGATTAAAATTATCGATGTCGCCCATCACTAGTCTGAGGCTGAGTTCTCGTTGATAGGGAAAATGGGTTCAAACCGCACTTCTCCTGGCAGACGATGTGAGAGGTTGTGCTCTCGAAGCTGGTAGACGGGAGGTGCTGAGTTCGATCCCAATCGCGCCCGTCGGCCTAATCGTTCGGAGTTTTCGTGGTTTTCTTCGAGCCGTGGATTTATCCATGCGTAAATACGGATTAGGTTCCCTTAGAAAGACCCCCACGGAGGGCACTCCCCCCGGGCCTATATCCCTAGTGTCGATAATTGGCCGTCAATAATCAACCCAACCCAACCCTGGCAGACGATGGTTGTGTGATATTATCGGATTTCAGTTAATTCATTTCAATAATATCAATAAAAATTTTACATTAAAGTATTGAATAAACTGGTGAGATACAATAAAGGCAAAAAGAAAAAAAAACTCCAACGATACCTTCCATATATCATTTCGTTCTTGCTCTTGCCTTCAAAGTGGTAGCGCGTCTTCTTTGCGCCTGATGAAGAAAGACTAAGTTCTTTCAAAAATCCTACCGTATTTCTTAATTTTACGGTATTATTAAGAAAGTGTTTTTTTTTTTTTTTTTTTTTTTTCATAAGGAAAATTTGGAAAGTTAGAGGGTTTGCATTTTTTCTTCTTTTTATCGGAATGCTTTGTAACTATTGTTAAATAAAACTTAACACACACTCAGCAATTTTTTAAAAACATTTACTTATTTTACATACAAAAAATACTTAAATAAAAACCTTTGGCCTGTCTTTATCGATTAAATAAATTGATCTGATATCATCTACAATTTTTTGTATATTTTTTTTTTTACAATGATACTATACTAAGGTTATTATTTTCCATAAAAAAAAAAAAAAAGGAATAGAAAAAAAGAGAAGATAGAAAGATAGGAAAAGAACTATATAGACATTGTAAAAAACTTTCAATACTTTATTAATTATAAAAAACAAATTAAAAAATCAAACCTTATTAGGTTCGTTCGTAACTATATAAATACGTATAGCACCTAGTCGTCGTCTGATCCATCCATTCTGTCCGCATATAACAGCACAAAAACTACCCAGTCGAATGGTGTGAAATTTAATATGTATGTATAATCGTTGCAGAATTCTGACGAGTCATTTCAAATTTTATGAAAATCGAATCAAAACTTAAAAAGTCCTTCCGGCCTGTACCGGGAGGAAAAGGTAGCTTAAAATTTTAGCTAATGTTACTCGAAAACAGCAAGCTAAAATGCAAAGAAACCATTTACAAAAGATTCGTTAATACTGAATTTGAATAAGAAATTCGTCAAATTATTGAGCTAATAGCCAAGTTGGAAGTTTGGCGAGAATTTGGCACTAACGGTTATGAGTATATAGTTTTATGCGTATGATTGGGAAAATGATTACAACAATGAATGATAATAATTTGCGAGAAATCGTGTTCACTAAAACTCATAAATTAATCGTTGGTTTTAGGTATAGCTTTCAATACAAAAAAGTCCTCCGGCCTGTACCGGGAGGAAAAGGTAGCTTTCCTATATCTTCGTTTTAAAATTTTAGCTAATGTTACACGAAAACAGCAAGCTAAAATGCAAAGAAACGTTTACAAAAGATTCGTTAATACTGAATTTGAATAAGAAATTCGCCAAATTATTGAGCAATAGCCAAATTGGCTTCATTTATGAAGACTTATTTTGATCGCCAAATTTGGCGATATTTCGACAAATGTCGCCCAATTTTGCCGCCAATGTCGCCAATTTTGGCGTTAACGGATATGAATATATAGTTTTATGCGTATGATTGGGAAAATTATTACAACAATGAAAGAAAATAATTTGCGAGTAATCGCGTTAATGTGCTGTTTTTGTTTCAAAATGTCAGCCACCCTAGAATTTCAAACTGCTCTATCTCAGCCATTTTTTAAGATAGAGGTAAACCAAAAAAAGCTCTGGAATCCTTGTATCAAGGCCTAACACGTAATTAAAAAATAAATTTGAATTTTTAAATTTTTCGTATATTTATTTTAGATTTTAAGTTATTTTACATATTTAAATGGCCGCCATCTTGAAACAAGATGGCGGACCAAGCTGGCCAACGAACTCGGTCGAGACATTAGTGACCTTAATACACACAATTAGTTTCATCAAAATCGATTCATAATTACGGGCGTTATCGTATGACATAGGTCAGATATATATATATATATATATATGGATATATCTATATAAATAAATCAACATTTGGACGGAGGGTGGTTTTGGGGTCTGGGGGTCATGATCGGTGAAAATATATCGAAATTTTCCGGAACTGCTTTCCTCCGAACGGCTGCAATAGGTAGCTTTATACTTTTAGGTAGCTTTCAATACAAAAAAGTATAAAGCTACCTATTGCAGCCGTTCGGAGGAAAGCAGTTCCGGAAAATTTCGATATATTTTCACCGATCATGACCCCCAGACCCCAAAACCACCCTCCGTCCAAATGTTGATTTATATATATAGATATATCCATATATATATATATATATATATATATATCTGACCTATGTCATACGATAACGCCCGTAATTATGAATCGATTTTGATGAAACTAATTGTGTGTACTAAGGTCACTAATGTCTCGACCGAGTTCGTTGGCCAGCTTGGTCCGCCATCTTGTTCCAAGATGGCGGCCATTTAAAGATGTAAAATAACTTAAAATCTAAAATAAATATACAAAAAATTTTAAAATTCAAATTTATTTTTTAATTGCGTGTTAGGCCTTGATACAAGGATTCCAGAGCTTTTTTTGGTTTACCTCTATCTTAAAAAATGGCTGAGATAGAGCAGTTTGAAATTCTAGGGTGGCTGACATTTTGAAACAAAACAGCACATTAACGCGATTACTCGCAAATTATTTTCTTTCATTGTTGTAATAATTTTCCCAATCATACGCATAAAACTATATATTCATATCCGTTAACACCAAAATTGGCGACATTGGCGACAAAATTGGCAAAATTGGCGACATTTGGCGAAATATCGCCAAATTTGGCGATCAAAATAAGTCTTCATAAATGAAGCCAATTTGGCTATTGCTCAATAATTTGGCGAATTTCTTATTCAAATTCAGTATTAACGAATCTTTTGTAAACGTTTCTTTGCATTTTAGCTTGCTGTTTTCGTGTAACATTAGCTAAAATTTTAAAACGAAGATATAGGAAAGCTACCTTTTCCTCCCGGTACAGGCCGGAAGGACTTTTTTGTATTGAAAGCTACCTAAAAGTATAAAGCTACCTATTGCAGCCATTCGGAGGAAAGCAATTCCGGAAAATTTCGATATATTTTCACCGATCATGACCCCCAGACCCCAAAACCACCCTCCGTTCAAATGTTGATTTATATATATAGATATATCCATATATATATATATCTGATCTATGTCATACGATAACGCCCGTATTTATGAATCGATTTTGATGAAACTAATTGTGTGTATTAAGGTCACTAATGTCTCGACCGAGTTCGTTGGCCAGCTTGGTCCGCCATCTTGTTTCAAGATGGCGGCCATTTAAAGATTTAAATTAACTTAAAATCTAAAATAAATATACAAAAAATTTAAAAATTCAAATTTATTTTTTAATTACGTGTTAGGCCTTGATACAAGGATTCCACAGCATTTTTTGTTTTACCTCTATCTTAAAAAATGGCTGAGATACAGCAGTTTGAAATTCTAGGGTGGCTGACATTTTGACACAAGACAGCACATATAGCAAAAATTTTCATTGTTGTAATCATTTTCCCAATCATACGCATAAAACTATATATTCATATCCGTTAGCGCCAAATTCTCGCCAAACTTGGCGACATTTGGCAAAATATCGCCAAATTTGGCGACCAAAATAAGTTTTCATAAATGAAGCCAATTTGGCTATAGCTCAATAATTTCAGTAAATTAGTAAGTGAATTAGTAAGTAAATTAGTAAGTAAATTTCAGTAAGTGAGTAATTTCTCTCAAATTCAGTATTAACGAATTTTTTGTAACCGTTTCTTTGCATTTTAACTTGCTGTTTTCGTGTAACATTAGCTAAAATTTTAAAACGAAGACATAGGAAAGCTACCTTTTCCTCCCGGTACAGGCCGGAAGGACTTTTTTGTAATGTGCTGTCTTATTTCAAAATCTCAGCCACCCTAGAATTTCAAACTGCTCTATCTCAGCCATTTTTTAAGCTACTGGTAAAAAAAAAAATGCTCTGGAATCCTTGTATCAAGGCTTAACACTTAATTAAAAAAGAAATTTTAATTTTTAACTTTTTTGTATATTTATTTTAGTTTTAAAATTTTCACTGGCCGCCATCTTGTTTCAAGATGGCGGACCAAGCTGGCCAACGAACTCGGTCGAGACATTGGTGAGCTTAATACACACAATTAGTTTCATCCAAATTAATTTATAAATACGAGCGTTATCGTATGACATAGATCATATATATATATATATATGTAAATCAACATTTGAACGGAGGGTGGTTTTGAGGTCTGCGGGTCATGATCGGTGAAAATATTTCGAAATTTTCCGGAATTGCTTTACTTCAAACGGCTGTAATAGGTAGCTTTATACTTTTTTTCTATTGAAAGCTACTTAAAAGTTATTAATAAAAGTTTTCATCATTCTATTAAATCCTTTCATACGTAATTAATTCAATGAATTTGTATTCATGTAATTTTGCATAAGAGTGCTACAGCTACTGCTCCAAGATCTGAATATTTATAAACTAGTTATAGTACGAACGCACCTCATTTGTCACGCTTGACGTAACAATTTCAATCTTGTTTTCAATGTAACTTTCCTTTCTCGCGTTGTCTATCGTGAAATTTTGACAGGTACTGTAATAATCTAAATAATGAGTGAAAACAAAAAAATAGGAATAAAAATTTTTGAAATTCGTCCCTGAAATGCATATATTTGTAGCTTATACGCAATATGTTATATAACTTTTAAATATGGAGGTCTCTATTTTTCCATTACAACATTAATAATGAAAAAATGCATAACACACATGTAATGTAATGTTGAACTTTTTAAATGGAAATATGCAATACATTAACTTATTATGTGAGATGATGAAAGAGGAACTGTAATATTATTGCTGAAATGTATGTTGAATGAGATAAGCCTGAAACATAATCACTGTTTTGGAGTAATAAATGCTGCGTGTTAGATGTAAATAATACATACTTCAGTGAGTACTAATGGGTTGTAATTAACTCATTCCTTTCTGTGTGAAGTAATATTTATTTTGCACTTTGTTGGGGGTTCACTCTAATTTTGAAAAGAGTGTGCGTGAAAATTGTCATTATATATTTAAAGCTAAAAGCGCATTTCTTAAGAATTCAGATAATTTTTTTTTACATAAAATTGATCTCAAACCGAATGTTTCAACTTTTTTTGAAAGCAGGAAGGGGAAATACCAGGGGATTCTCCCCTAATATAGTTTGAGTGTGGGCTGGGTGGGGGCAAAAGGGAACGGGGAGGGGTTCAAACCCACACAATGATAAACCGATTCATCATTCTCCCCACTTCCAAGGGGAAGAAAAACTTTCTCTTTCTTTGAAATGGCAGCTTTTCCTTCAGATGAATTTTACAAGCAGCCATTTTTTTGCATGGAGTCTGGGTCAATTTTTGTTGAAGAGAAACGCTTCACCCTTTAAACAAAAAATAAATCAACAATCTGAGTTTTTAAAAATACGTTGATACAGTTTCTGCAAAATTCTAATTTTTTTTTTCTTTTTTCTTTTTTTAAATTTAAATCCGAGTTGACCCGATCCGAGATCAGTGGGGTAATCCTATGTTCGTTTAATCCGAGGACCGTTTGGAGTAAACCGACGAGCGTAGCGGGCGAAGCCCCGCTAGTAAATGTTTAAGGCTGTTCTCAAATGCAAAGGACCTAACCTACTTTCTGACACAATTTTTAATTAATTTTTATTCGGCAACGAATAAAATTGGCAGGTGTACTTATTCAAAAACTATGCAGACCTGCCAAGTCTCCGGCTTTTTGGATACCAGTAATTTAGTACAGAAAATATTGTTTTATTTAATCAGAGCATTTTGCGATTTAAGAGAACAACATTTTCTCTGAAAAATTACTGGTGTACAAAAATCCGGAGACTTGGCAACTTTGACTATGTAATCGAAATGAGTTTTCCATTTTTTGGTAAACGCAAAAGATCTTTCAGAAAATACTGTGAAAGTCGGCGTTTTGAACCGAAATCTGAAGCAGTAGAGAAAGAATGGGGAAAATCGTGTTGTCACGTGACACGGTTCGCTTAGTAACTCGATAAGTAATTTCATTATCAAAAAATGGAAAACTCATTTCGATTCCAAATCGCTTCGATAGTCAGGTCAATTTTGTGTTTAAAAATGAGTCAGAAAGTTTCGCATTGCTGAGCATGTCATTTGAAAACCCCTTTAAGTTGTCGAACAAGAATTTAGGAGGGTATTTGATTGGGTTCTCGAACTGAAATTCGGTTATCAAATAATGAGAATGTGTATAACCCGATAAGTAATTTATTTATCAAAATATTAAAAACTCATTTCGATTCAAAATCGCTTCTACAGTCAAATTTCCTAATTTTATGCCTTTGCGTTTAAAAGTGAGTCAGAAATTGTGTCCGAAAATTTCGCGTTGGTTTAGAAGCAAGTCATTTGAGAACCACCTTAAGACAAATTTCACATGATCTTAAGGATTCAGCCATAAAAAGCCTTAAGAGCACTAAAATTTTAGCCGAAAAAAAAAAAAAAGTCCTTCCGGCCTGTACCGGGAGGAAAAGGTAGCTTTCCTGTATCTTCGTTTTAAAATTTTAGCTAATGTTACACGAAAACAGCAAGTTAAAATGCAAAGAAACGTTTACAAAAGATTCGTTAATACTGAATTTGAATAAGAAATTCCCCAAATTATTGAGCAATAGCCAGATTGGCTTCATTTATGAAGACTTATTTTGGTCGCCAAATTTGGCGATATTTCGCCAAATGTCGCCAATTTTGGCGAGAATTTGGCGCTAACGGATATAAATATATAGTTTTATGCGTATGATTGGGAAAATTATTACAACAATGAAAGAAAATAATTTGCGAGTAATCGCGTTAATGTGCTGTTTTGTTTCAAAATGTCAGCCACCCTAGAATTTCAAACTGCTCTATCTCAGCCATTTTTTAAGATAGAGGTAAACCAAAAAATGCTCTGGAATCCTCGTATCAAGGCCTAACACGTAAGTATAAAATAAATTTGAATTTTTAACTTTTTTGTATATTTATTTTAGTTTTAAATTTTTAAATGGCCGCCATCTTGAAACAAAATGGCGGACCAAGCTGGCCAACGAACTCGGTCGAGACATTAGTGACCTTAATACACACAATTAGTTTCATCAAAATCGATTTATAAATACGGGCGTTATCGTATGACATAGGTCAGATATATATATATATATATATATGATCGGTGAAAATATATCAAAATTTTCCGGAATTGCTTTCCTCCGAACGGCTGCAATAGGTAGCTTTATACTTTTTTGTATTGAAAGCTACCTAAAAAAAAAAGCCATGCTCTGTTAATAAAGTAGTTTTTTTTTTTTTTTTTTTTTTTTTTTTTTTTTAATCAAAATGGTAGTAATTATAGTGATGTTGTGAAAGAATACTGTCGTCTTAAAATATATTGATTTCAAATTAGTTATTTTTGCCACTGTATTTGCTAATAAAACATGCCCTGACGTGTTAACGCCATCTATTGGTAAAAGTTTGAACTAATCATTTTTATTGCATAACTCGTTTCCGCATACTCTAAATAGTATAAATACCAAAACTTTAAAAATATTCCAAATAATTTATAATCTAGAGCCCTGCAAACACTTGCATTTTAACTGAACGGAGACAGAGTGAGCTTGAGAATTTCAACTTTTCGAGCCGGGTCAAACTGCGTTCAAAACTGCTTTTTGGTGTTGTTTAGTGGCAATCTAAAAAATACTTTAAATGTGAAAAATTCTATTACAGTTTTTAATGAAAAGGGTTTTTATATATATTTTCTAACCCGGGAAAACCCGAGTTGGATCCCCTAACCTATAAAAAATAAAAACATTCAAATTTTTAGAAAATAATATTTCAGAATTTTACGTAAGTCTATCCGTCTAAAATTTCGAAATTTTACATAAAATATATCTAGGTCAAATTCAAAATTTATTCATTTGATGCTTCTACAAATCAGACTGATGAAGACTGTTCTAAAATTCAGACTGGCTACTTTATAACATATTTTTCAATTCAGTTTTGTTCGGAAAGGCATGAAATTGACAGCTGTTCTTATTCAGAAACTAAGTAATCGAAACACGTTTTCCATTTTTTGGTAAAGACAGAAGATCTTTCAAAAAATACAGTCAAATTCGACCTTTTGAACCAAAATTCCTTTAAGGAAGCGCAAAAATGGCGAAAAACATGTTGTCACGTAACCCGAATCGCTTATAACGCGATAAGTAATATACTTATCAAAAAATGGAAAACTCATTTCTATTCTAAATTTCTTCACTATTCAGGCCTGCCAATTTTATGCCTTTACATTCAAAAATGAATCAGAAAATGTGTCAGAAAGTTTCATGTTGTTGAGCCGGTCATATGAGAACCACCTTAAGTACACGCATTGAATAATTTGACTGAGTAAGAACATCCAAGAAAAAATTGTTGTTTGGTTTCATTAGGTAAACGGGTAGGGAAGACCGATCTATGCTCGGTCAAAATTAGCTTTGATCATGACTCATGATCAAATATCCTGTCCCATGACCAAAATGACCAACTAATCAAATTTTCTAGAACATGTGACCAAGCATTATTTTATTCTCGTGCCCGCAACCCGTAAGATGTAAAATTTAGTTGAAATAGTCTAAGCCGTTTTTTTAGATAAAATTAGCTTGACCAACAGGGACCGAAAAATGACCCACTAATCGGATTTTCTCGAACATGTGACCTAGTCCAATGATTTTCTCGTGCCCAAAAACCGTAGGATACAAAATTTAGTTCAAATCGTCTGAGCCGTTTTTAAGATAAAAATAGTTTGGCCCATAATGACCCATTGCCAAAATGACCCACTAATTGAAATTTCTCGAACATGTGACCTAGCCCAATGGTCTTCTCGTTCCCAAAAACTGTAGAATACTAAATTTAGTTCAAATCCTCTGAGTCAGTTTTAAGATAAAAATAGCTTGACACATAATGACCCATGACCAAAATGACCCACTAATCAAATTTTCTCGATCATGTGAGCTAGCCCAACAGTCTTCTCGTACCCGTAAACCTTAGGGCGCAAAATTTAGTCTAAATAGTCGGAGCCATTTTTTAGATAAAATTAGCTTGACCCGCGTTGACCCAAAAATGACCCACTAATCGAAGGTTCTCGAACATGTGACCCACCCCAATAGCCTTTTCGTACCCGAATATGGTACGATACAAAATTTAATAAAAATCGTTTGAACCATTTTTAGATACAATTAGCTTGACCCTGAGCCATTTTTAAGATAAAACTTGCATATATATATATAGTTATTATATATTTATTATAGCGATTTTTTATGTATGTATAACCACACAGACACACAAGACTTGCTCTGATGAGAATATATGATTCCGTGTGTTGAATTAACCAGAAGACAAATGCGTTGAAGAAGGGTTAAAAAAAAACTTGATAAATTCGTAATGATCAGTATTAATAAAACTAGACAAGCTTATTTGATTAAAAAAGCGCAACACATTCAAAATGCATTGTACCTATAATTAAAAGACCAAACAAAACACTAATGATAATTATAAAAGGTTAGTTATGTGTAACTCTCTAGGCATACTAATGAAGAATAATTAAGTTCATTACTTTGCCCCTGCTTTGGAACTTTTTGTTTTAAAGTGTGATATATTTTCAGAGAACATTTAGTAATATAATTATATTACAGCTTGGAATAAGAAAACTAATAGAAATATAATAATTAAGTGCATCTAAAAGTTTTTTAACATTTTGAAGAATGTTTCAAGTTTAACCATGTAACTTACTTACGAATAATGAAAATTACATGACTATTTAGCAAACCGGATTCATTATTTTATAGTCTAAGTAACTAATATACGTCATAGTTTTGTTAAGTATATTTAGCCTGTTGGATGTAATAGAAGACAAATGCTTTGAAAAAGAGTAAAACATATTAGATAAATATTCATGATATTTAATATTAATATTCCTAGACAAATGGTAATATTTAAACGTCAGGTTTTGTCTTTGAGCTACTAAAAAACACTCACCATATTCAAAATACCGGGTGCTCCAAAAATTCATTAAAACTTTAAAAGTCTATTAATAAGAAACAAATGATGCTAAAAAATTGCGTTTTGCAGAAATGGGATTAGAGGGAAATCGGATTTTTTTTTTAATAGCAAAAAAATTTTGTTCAAACATTACCGATAGATGGCGTTGCATGCATAATACGAAACAGTTTTATTCAAATCAGGCTGTCAATAAAACCCCTCAATGAACACAGATTCTCCATTCGATGCCAGCATGTATGTTATCGTTACCAAATCAAGCACTGTTGGTTAAACGCTTTTACAAGAACGAGGAATCGGCAACTGGCGCATTGCAAAAATTCTGCACGATAAAATGACTGCAGACGATAAAACGCCTGTTTCATGTGATGGAATACTGAAGCTTATTGTTAGACGCTTCTCTGAAATGAGTCTTTTACTATTAGTCTAATCTGCATACATCTGCTTCATAGTATGCATGCCAGCGACATCTATCGGTAATTTTTTTAACCATAACTTTTTTCTTGTATTAAAAAAATCCCTATCTCCCTCTAATCCCATTCCTATAAACCGCAATATTTTGGCATCATTTGTTTCTTTTTAATGATTTTTTAAAGTTTTAACCAATTTTTGGCGCATCCGGTATACTGATAATACAAAAAACAAATATACATCGATAATAAAAGAACAAATAAGATGCCTGCATCAAATAAGCCACGTTAAGGTTGTAGATCACAATAAACAGCGATGTATCCGAATTAAGATTTTAAATGTTGTTTGATGTAATATTTATACATATATTTTTTACAATAGTAAATCATGCATACTCTTGTCGTTGTTTAATTGTGGGCAAGAGGTTCAAAACAAAAGACACTTTAAAGTAAAGTGGCTTTATTTGGAGTTTGTGTTTCAAATAAGGCCAGACTTTTATAAATACATGATTTAACTTTATTTAACATATATTCTGTCTTTATTACGCCAAAATAGAAAAACTAAAGAATTCTCCTTGTAATACAATATACTGTTAGGTGCTCTGTTTACTTGACGTGCCGTTTCCAACAGCCAAAACTGCTGATTCCATTTGCCTTTGACTCTATTGAGCCCCTTTACCAACGCTTAAAAGATTTTATAGTTTTGTACAAATATTGACACAGAAAATGTTTAATTAGCTTTTGTAATGAAATTATACTATGAAAACGAAGAGTCCATTAATAACACCAGGCCTTATACTTCCTGACCTTATTATGAGATTTTGCTTTTTCTCATATATTTTACTTTCAAACACAAGCAGAATTAAAAATTCAGAATACTTCAATGTACATTCTAAAAGATGATTAAATTGAAACTATCTGCACTTCTCAAAGATACATAAACTATAAGGTATATGCTGCCATTTGTCGGCCCGAAACCGTTCTTTACAACATATTGGCTGATGGCTTTATTAAGAGATTAATCTTATTTGGTAAAAGTACCTTATATAGAATTAGGAGTGGAGATTGAAAAAGCGACCGTCTTGCTATTCAGGATTTCGCTATTCAGGATGGTCCGTTATGGAGATTTTATTATAGTTTGTTATTGGGACAGTTCTGATTTTCATATGCTAAATTTTGCTTGGTACCTCAGATTTTTTTTTCATAAAAAAAAAAAAGAAAGAAACTCTACCTTAACATTTTTCTGTTATAAAGACAGAAATCTAATAAGAAACATGTCAAACATTATGGGAAAATGTAGGAAGCGTTATAATTTTCACTGGAGATTGAAAAAGTGAACGTTAAATAGATATTTCTGCTATTCAGGAGTGTCCGTTATGGAGATTTTACTATTGTTTATTATTGGGACAGTTCTGATTTTCATATGTTAACTTTTGTTTTTGACTCTCTCTCCTTTTTTGTTTTTTTTTTGTTTTGTTTTTGTTTTTTTCATGAAAAAAAAAGAATTTCTACCTTAATTTAATATTTAAACATTTTTCTGTTCTAAAAACGGGAATCTAATAAGAAACATCTCAGACATTATGGAAGAATGTAGGAAGCTTTATACTTTTCACTGGAGATTGAAAAAGTGATCTTTGAATAGAATTTTCTGCTAACTCAGGAGTGTCCGTTATGAAGATTTTTCTATATTTTGCTATTGAGACAGTTCTGATTTTTATATGTTAACTCTTGTTTTTGGCACCTAAAAATTTTTTTTAATATAATAAAAAAAAAAAAAAAGAAACTTTACCTTAATTTAATATTTAAACATTAGTTCTTTTCTAAAGACAGAAATCTAATAAGAAACATGTCAAACACTATGTAAGAATATAGGAAGCGTTACTTTTCACTGACAGTTTGTATCTGGTATTTTTTTTTTTTTTTTTTGTGTCAACACATCAGATTACTTTTTAGTCTTTTTCAGCGCTCCTAAGGTTTACTCGAACAACAACACATAGTACATAATTCACTTGAATACAAGTTGGTTTCAAGAATATCTGGTAGATGGTCGATAATGCTTTGCTCTGACGGATATTCTATCATTTCATTGCTCTCACATGAGCATTTAGAAACAAAAAAGAAAGTTTTTTTTTTTTTTTATGTAATATTTCTATTTATTTACGCTAAAGTCCAAATAAAAAGCTATTTTTCCAGCAATGCAGGATCTTTATATCCATATACTTAAAGCTAACCTGCTTTTTAGTTTTTCGTGCAAAAATGCTATTTATACGCATGCGCGAGCATTCAGCTAATCAGCTAGAGGCTTTTACTATCTTCAGACGCGATGTTTCAGCCAATGAGGTGAAGGCTTTTTCCTCTCTCTAGAAGCGTATGTGTATTACGATTCCATTTGGTTGTTCGGTTGTTGAAATTTTTATGGATTTCTTTTATTAAGGTATTTTTTCATTTTACCGTATTTATTTTCTTTTTAAGTCGTATGTATTTTACCTCTTTGAATTTTTTTATAACTAACCCTTTTTTTGAGAGAGAGAGAGATTTCGTGTGTGATATGATTAAATTCAGGTTTTCTCAGCGACGATCACGGTATTTTTACCAAATAACTTTTGTATTAATCAAGCTTTTTTGGTTATTAAGCATAGCTAAACACGAAAGAAAACTTTGTTATTTTAAGATTTTGATGTGAATTATTTGCGTACATTTATAAGGCGAGTTTCACTGAATAATTCAAGAAAAAAAAAAATCTCATCATTATACATATTTAGTTTTGCATTATTAATTATTTACTTGGCCTTTACTTTTAATATTTCAAACTTACAGCTGAATGTAACTATTAAAACATTTGAAATACTGTATTCGTAAAATGAAATTTCAGCTTAAACACTCGACAATTACTTTTAGTTATGCATTATTAATTATTTACTTGGCCTTTACTTTTAATATTTCAAACTTACAGTTGAATGTAACTATTAAAACATTTGAAATACTGTATTCGTAAAATGAAATTTCAGCTTAAACACTTGACAATTACTTTTAGTTATGCATTATTAATTATTTACTTGGCCTTTACTTTTAATATTTCAAACTTGCAGTTGAATGTAACTGTTAAAACATTTGAAATACTGTATTCGTAAAATGAAATTTCAGCTTAAACACTCGACAATTACTTTTAGTTATGCATTATTAATTATTTACTTGGCCTTTACTTTTAATATTTCAAACTTACAGCTGAATGTAATTATTAAAACATTTGAAATACTGTATTCGTAAAATGAAATTTCAGCTTAAACACTCGACAATTACTTTTAGGTTAAATTCAGGTTTTCTCAGTGACGATCACAGTATTTTTACCAAATAATTAAAAGTACTACATGCATGCATCTATCTATCTATCTATATTAGAAATTGTGCAGGTTTCTGGTCACTGTTTTGTTTACATATTTTAAACAAAAATTTCAATTTAATAATGCACTGAAAATTATAATGAATGCTTACAATTAAACACAACAACACAAAACAAAAAATTTCACAAAAACACATTATTTCCCCGATATTTTCCCACAACTAATCAATAAATTTCATGATATTTTATTGCGATTTTAAACCATGAACTTTAGTACTTTTTTGTTATATGGACACTATGCCAAAATGTATGTATGTATGTTTGGCGACAATGGTGTACGTATAACGGAAAAGTGCCTGAATTATTATTTTTATATATATATATAAAATATAAACATAATTGGCGACACAGCAAGTTTTCTGGATTTCTCCCTGGCTCTCTAACCACATTGTTAACAAAACAAAAAATTCACGAAAAACACATTATTTCCCCGATATTTTCCCACAACTAATCAATAAATTTCATGATATTTTATTGTGATTTTAAACCATGAACTTTAGTACTTTTCTGTTATACGGACACTATGCCAAAATGTATGTATGTATGTATGTTTGGCGACAATGGTGTCCGTATAACGGAAAAGTGCCTGAATTATTATTTTTTTATATATATATAAAATATAAACATAATTGGCGACACAGCAAGTTTTCTGGATGTGAAAGGCGGAGATGAATTTCATTCATTCAATGACCTTTTTAAAAGTTTCAAGTTTGGATTGAGTGCACATGAACATAGAAACCGATACCTATTTTTATGTTCATGATTGAGTTATTTGGATATCTTTTCGTATAGCACAGAAAATCATTTCTCCCGCTTTCGTAATACAGATAAATTCTGGTGTATTTTTTTTTCTTCTTTTTATATCATAAGTACTTTTCTACTTTAAATTTTTTTAACCTAATAGTAATTGTCGCGTTTCTAAGCTGAAATTTCATTTTTCGAATGCAGTATTTCAAATGTTTTAATAATTACATTTAGCTGTAAGTTTGAAATATTTAAAATATTAAAAGTAAAGGTCAAGTAAATAATTAATAATGCATAACTAAATATGTATAATGATCAGAATGACATATTAAAATGTGTACAGAATGACATGAAAATTTTAAAAAACTGAAATTTTGCACTTGCAACTTAATTGTAAATTTCATTGTTTACATTGGAAACGATTTGTGGATTTTAAGAATTTGCGGAACTTCGTGTCACCAAATTACTAAATCTCTCTCTCTCTCACTCTCCAAAAAAAAAAAAAGGGTTTAAAAAAATTCAAAGTAGCAAAATACATACAACACAAAAAGAAAATAAATACGGTAAAATGAAAAAATTACTTTAATAATAGAAATCCATAAATTTTCAACAACGACATCAAACGAACGTATCTCATCTTTCGTTTGTGATAAGGAACGCTCCTTTGGCCCCCTCCACTCATTGGCTGAATTGTAAAGGGCAAAATTGGGGGACAAAATGACTACAGCATTTTTGAGAAAAGAAAAAATCAGAAAATTTTCTGAAAAGTTTCAGCACAGGGAGAGAGGGTAAATGCTCTCTCGGCAATAATTATTTTTGTTGCAAGTTGGGTTAACTGTCTTTATGGTTCGAGTCGATTTCAGACTGAGTGTAGATTTCTGCAAGTTGGATTTGGGTTAACCCGATTTTTCAAAAGTTAGTTCAAGTTCAGTATATTATTTCAGATTAAAACTATATCTTTCAGGGCGTGATTCGTGCCGAAAATTTTGAAATCCCGCCCAAAAAATTTCAGCATTTTTGGAGAAATTTGCATTATTTAATTTACCTGCAACCGACCGATAAATTTCGTGATTTTTTTTACCCGCAACCGATTGACGGACTTTGTGTTTTTTCCGCGACTGATCGACGAACTTTGTGGTTTTTTCCGTGAGAGATCAATGAACTTTGAGTTTTTTCTGCGACAGATCGACGAACATTGCGTTTTTTAAGCGACTAATCGACGAACCTTGCGTTTTTTGGAGACAGATCGACGAACTTTGTGTTTATTCTGCAATCGATCGACGAAATTTGCTTTTTTCCCCCGACTGATTGACGAACTTTGCGTTTTTTATGACAGATCGACGAACTTAGCGTTTTTTCCGCGACAGATCGATGAACTTTGTGTCTTTTCCACGATCGATCGGTGAATCTCAATCAAGTAAAATCTAAAGTCAGAAATTTATTTAACAACCTAATTGTTAAGGGTCCCTAACACATTTAATGGAACTTGAAAAATACACTGCATATATAAAACTTAACTTTCTTCCCTTTTTTATAATAAAAATAAACATTTTACATAATCATTCTCAGTTGACTTAATTTTTTCAATGGTATTTTGTCATGTCTGCATTAATGTAATTCTTTAAATAGCACGTAAAATAATAGTGGGGTTTAAAGATTTTTTTTCTCCCTCCCAAACATTACAACTCCCCTCCATTTAAAAATGTTGGTAGGGAGACTCCCGTCCTTGGAAAAATTGAATTTCAAGCCCTGCCTATAATATGTTTGTGTGTATTGAGGTTTGTATAGATGTTTGTGTGTGTGCTGTTTTTAATAAAGGCAGTTTCATTTTTCACACGAACCTTTCAAAAAATTCACATTCTTTGCGCAATCCTTTAACAAAATTCGCATTTTTTTTCGTGATTCTTTAATGAAATTCGCATTTTTTTCTGTATCTTTTTTTTGTCGAGATTCACAATTTTTTCAGCTATGCTATGACGTAATTTGTGTTTTTTTCAGCGATAATTTGACGAAATTTGTGTTTTTTCTGCGATTTTTTTTTTTTTTCATGAAATTTGCGTTATTTTCCATGATTCTTTTATGAAATTTGCGTTTTTCTGTGATCCTTAGACGAAATTTTCTTTTTTCGCAATGCTTTGATAATAATCACATTTTCTCTGCTGCCTTTTGATAAGATTCATGAATTTTCAGCAATCCTTCGATGAAATTCGCGTTTTTTCAGCAATCTTTGAAGAAATTCGCATTTTTCTCTCGATACTTTAACGAAATGTGCGTTTTCCAGCGATTTTTTGATAAAATACATTTTATTCCGCAATTTTTAGATGAAATTTGGCAAGAAAGCGCTATCTTTTGGTGAAATTTCCTGTTTTGCGATTCTTTGACAAAATTTGCTCATCTTTTGCATAAATCGCTTTTTTCTGTGGCCTTTTAACAAAATTCACGTTTTACATGATCCTTTGATGAAATTAGTGTTTTTCCCGTGATCATTTGACGAAATCTAGGATTTTTTTCCTGCGAAGATTGATTATTTGTTTTTAGTCTGCAGGTGCCCTAAAAAGTTTGTGATGCCTGTCGCTGTATTGCACGCATTCTGCCACGGTGTATCAAACAAACAAAATTCATCCTAAAGAATTATTGTTTCGTTTCTGGAAATGAACAACCGTCAACTCATTGGCTGAGTTATAAAGGGTGAAATGTGTAGGCACTGAGTATCATCTATACTATTAATGTCGGTAAACGTCTGTCTGTGTGTGAAATGTCTGTCTGTGTGTGTATTGTTGTGTCAGGCGTCTGTAAGCACAAAACTCTGCATGCAGACGACGGACATAAGTGCTTTTGGTATAAAAAAATTCACAACATTTTGCGGGAGAAGAGGGGTGCGAACGAATTTAAAAAATGAGTCCGCATCAATAATTATGGCGGCGGGGGTAGTATGTTTTGCCCACACGGGGTGGAGACTTTTCTTTGCTGACACCACTCATATGATATATCGTTCGAAAGGCCTGCGACTGCCTTTTCATGTTATGCATCTGTGTGGTCCATCCCCCCCCCCCTTCCCGCCAATTGGGGCGCTTTTCTAAATTTTGCACATACCACTCATGTTATATATCGTTAAAAAGGTCTGTGACCGCTTAATCATATTATGCATCTCCGGTGTCCATCCCCCCACTTTGCCCCCCCCCCTCCCCCAAGGGGGTACTTTTCTAAATTTTGCAGACAACCCTCATGTCATATATCGTTGGAAAGGTCTGTGACTGCTTAATCATATGCATATCTCCAATGTCCACTTTGCCCCTCCCCCAAGGGGGTACTTTTCTAAATTTTGCAAACAACCCTCATGTCATATATTGTTGGAAAGGTCTGTGACCGCTTAATCATATTATGCATCTTTAATGTCCATCTCCCCAATTGTCCCCCCCCCCAAGGGGTCAATTTTCTAAATTTTGTTGACACCCCTCATGTCATATATTGTTGGAAAGGTCTGTGACCGCTTAATCATATTATGCATCTCCAATGTCCATCTCCCCACTTTGCCCCCCCCCTCCCCCAAGGGGGTACTTTTCTAAATTTTGCAGACAACCCTCATGTCATATATCGTTGGAAAGGTCTATGACTGCTTAATCAAATGCATATCTCCAATGTCCATTTCCCCACTTTGCCCCCCCCCCAAAGAGGTACTTTTCTAAATTTTGCACACAACCGTCATGTTATATATCGTTGGAAATGTCTGTGACCACTTAATCATATTATGCATGTTCCGTGTCCATCCCCTACTTTACCCCCCCCCCCCCCAAGGGGGTACTTTTTTTAATTTTGCACACACCCCTCATGTTACATATCGTTTGAAAGGTCTTTGACTGCTTATTCATGTTATGCATCTCCTTGGTCCATCCCACCATTTCCCCCTCCCCAAGGGGGCACTTACCATTTACTTGCACAACAGCGCTAAATGTGTCAGATGAAAGAAATTCCGCGAGTGCATGTGCCAGTGAAACTTAGCCAATTGCTGTTCTTCAACCTAGCTTTAATTCAAAGTGGGTTTTTTATTTATTTGAATTATTCTGCAAAAGTTTCAAACATTTTAAAGCAGCTATGAATTTTATTTTTATGGTACTATCAAGTTTTTTGCCGTCAAATTTTGACGGGTTCCATCTAGTTTAGACTTAAATCAAACACAATGCATTTAAATATGCTTTAAAATTAAGCTTCTTTGATTATGTTAATTGTGTTTTTTTAATTTGTTAATTATACTCTTAAATTTTTAACTAAGCTTCTTTAATCTGTTATTCTTTAGTTTGTTAATTATAGTCTTAAATTTAATTATGCTTCTTTAATTTGTTAATTATGCTGTTGAATTTAATTATGATTCTTTAATTTGTAAATTTGCTGTTAAATTTAATTATGTTTTTTTAATTTTTTTTATTATTTAATAATTACTGTATCTTTATTTATTTATTTATTTATTAACTATTATTGTTATTATTATTATTGTGATTATAGTTATTATTATTATTATTATTAACTTCTATCAGTAAGTAATAGCAATTTTTTTGTATTATGCACTTAATAATGTTAAAGATAGTTTAGCCTACGAATGTATATTATAATAATTGTATTGATATATTATAATAATTGTGTATACCTATAAAGTAAAAAAAAATACCTCTTACAAAATGTTAAGCAAAATAATCACAGCCCATCAAAATACTAAATTAGCCTGGAAACTTAAAAATTCTGCGAAGAATGAAAACATTCCTATATTAATATATATATATATATATATATATATATATATATATATATATATATATATATATATATATACACATATTTAATTTATTTAAAAAAGGTCTAACTTAACTCAATGTTTAAAGATTCTCGTTTTGGATGTTTCACTATATTTTGCCCCTGGGACAGTTTTGAATTTCATCGCTTAACTTTTATTTTTTTGGCACCTAAAAATTATTTTTTATTTCACAGTAAATAAATAAATAAATAAGTAAATAAATATAATAAAATAAAATAAAGAAACTATCTTAACTGAATATTTAAACATTTGTTCTTTTCTAAAGACAGAAATCTAATAAGAAACCTGTCAAACACTATGTAAGAATGTAGGAAACGTTACATTTCACTGACAATTTGTATCTGGTAATTTTTCTTGTGTCAACACACCAGATTACATTTTCGTCTTTTTCAGCGCTTCTAAGGTTTACTCAAACAACAACATATAATTCGCTTGACTGAAAGTTGTCTTTGAGAATATCTGGTAGATGATCGATAATGCTTTGCTCTGACGGATACTCTATTTATCATTTTATTATTCTCACGTGGATATTTAGAAACAAAAAATAAAGTTTATTTTTTAACGTAATATTTTCATTTATTTATGCTAAAGTGCAAATTAAAAAGTCCTTTTCCGCTAATGCATGCTCTTTATATTTAGCCCTATATCAAATATAACGCATTTAATTATGCTTAAAAATTATGTGTCTTTAATTATGCAAATTATGCGTCTTTAATTATGTTAATTATGCTTCTTTAATTTGTTTTTTTAATTTGTTAATTATGCTCTGAAACTGAATTATGCTTCTTTAATTATTTTTATTTTTTATTAATTACAATATCTTTATTTATTTATTTATTTATTTATTTATTATTTTTTTTTATCGGTAAGTAATGTGGAAATATTTCTATTAAGCACCAATGTTAGTGTTCATTCTAGAAAAAAAAAAAAAAAAAAAAAAAAAAAAAAAAAAAAAAAGAGAGAGAGAGAGAGGACAGTGTATTGTTAGTCCCAAAAAAGTCACTAGCTCAGTAGAGAGGAGCATTATTTCAATAGGAAATGTGTTAGTATTGATATAAGAAGAAAAAATAGTATATAATGTAACTTTTAAGTATGATAAATTATTATAATTAATTTTGAATGATTTTATGAATTGCAAATTAAAAAATATCATTAAATTACAATGTTTTTCTAAAGAAATGAATTTCTATAATTTTGAAAAGCTCTTGAGCAATGGATTTAGAAGTACTGTGGTCAGAGAGAAGATTTTTACAAGAAACTTCTAGATACAACTAAAGATAAATTTCACTATTTTAAGAAAAGGCCAGGTGTTTCTTGTCAACTCTATAAAGGACAGTGCTCTGCTTCATTTAAAAATGACCTAGATGGAACACTTACTAATGTTAAAGATAGTTTGGCCTACGAATATACAGTGGAACTTCCCTTTAACGAAGTTCCTATTTAACGAAGTTTTCTACTTAACGAAATTTTCTGCAGAACTTTGACTTTGAACACGATTAACATGTAAATTAATCTCCATATTACGAAAAAGATATTCTATATAACGAAGTTTATTCCACTTTTGTACGCGTACAGAATTGAAACGAAGAGGTTGCTGCTGCGATGGATATGTGAATTTATTTCAGCGGATTGTATGAAAATGAACACATTTAAATAATTTCCATTCTGCTTGTTGCTAAACTAAATGATTTTTTTTTCGCACTAAGAAAAACACTTGCTATCACTACTTTCCCAGACTCCAGCGCTGACGGTTGGGGGAAGTCAAAATCCCCTTTTTACATTCAATGAATTAGAGGATATAGTGACGCAATAGCGCCAGATGCATTGGATCAAAAAATATTAATTAGAGTCAAACATTTACCATTCTGACCATCCACTGCTGATAGACAATTGCTTTGTACATCCACATTGCTTTGTACATACTTCAAAATGCAAATCAAAGAACATCAAAGTTATTTTTGTTCCTGCCAATACAACTTCTAAATTTCAGCCATTAGTCTAAGGAATAATACAAAATCTTGAAGTACATTATGGAAAAAGACAATGGAATGAAGACATTAGTTTTAGAATCTGTGTATCAGAGCTGATGAAATCTTGGGAATATGACGTGATTTCATCGACCGTACACAACTGTTTTGTAAAAGACGGCTTCAAAATTGAAACGGAATCGAATGCTTCTGAATCCATTATCTTTTTGTCATATCTGAAGAAAATTTTTCCTGAATTTAAGTTGATTTCTATTTAACGAATTTTCTTCATAACGAAGTTTTTAAGTGTAACGTTGAGACTTCGTTAAATGGAAGTTTCACTGTATATTCTAATAATTTTGTTACAATATAGCTATGAACTGAAAAAGGTATCTCTTTCAAAATGTAATCACAGTTTATTTTGAATTAATTTTTCAATTAATTTTCAGCAGTGAAATTACGCTATTATTGAATATTAAACATGTGACACGCGTGAAGTTATTTTTCAAATTGCTCACAAAGCGTAAAACCGAGAGAGTGAAAAACT
Organism: Maratus michaelseni; assembly: GCA_963931845.1. NCBI lineage: Eukaryota > Metazoa > Arthropoda > Arachnida > Araneae > Salticidae > Maratus > Maratus michaelseni. Next base: position 97,158,248 of record OZ007600.1, read on the forward strand.
TCACATGTTTAATATTCAATAATGGCGTAATTTCACTGCTGAAAATTAATTGAAAAATTAATTCAAAATATGTGTTCATCTATGCTGGATTTAGTTTCGTCTTATGTTTGCCACAAAAGTTGTGTGCTCTTAGAGACTTTTCCATCTCGTGCTGAAGGTTACAGCTTTTGCGACATATTAGAGTGAGAGATGCCAGACTGGGTATGGTCCTCGTAGCTCAATGGTAGAGCGTTGGAGTGTTATTCCAAAGTATCAGGGTTCTATTCCCGCCCTGGACAATTTTTCGCTCTGTCCGGTTTTACGCTTTGTGAGCAATTTGAAAAATAACTTCACATGTTTAATATAGTAATCACAGTTTATCAAAATATTAAATTATTTTAAGTTCTGGAAACTGAAATATTCTACGAAGAAAGAAGACGTTTTAAATATCAAATTTGTCAGAAGTTATTTTTATTCTTTCATACGAATACTTTATGCATTTAGATACTTAAAGTTTTTTTGATTCCACTTCTTTCCATTTTTTTGTTCTTTTTTATAGACGATATATATTTCTTTCAATTTATTAAAAAATCTAACTTAACTCACTGTTTAAACATTTTCGTCTTTTAAAATTGGACGTTTTACTATATTTTGCTACTGGGATAGATTCGTAATTTCATCGGTTAACTTTTATTTTTTGGCCCCTAAAAATTATTTTTAATTACATGGAAAGAAAAGAACTATCTTAATTGAATATTTAAACATTTGTTCTTTTCTAAAGACAGAAATCTAATAAGAAACATGTCAAACACTATGTAAGAATGTATGAAGCGTTACTTTTCGCTGAGAGTTTGTATCTGGTAATTTTTCTTGTGTCAACACACCAGATTACCTTTTAGTCTTTTTCAGAGCTCCTAAGGTTTACTAAAAAAAAAAAAACACATAATTCACTTGACTACAAGTTGTCTTTAAGAATATCTGGTAGATCATCGATAATGCTTTGCTCTGACGGATTCATATTTAGACTTAAATAAAGCATATTGCATTTAAATATGCTTGAAGAAAATTATGTTTTTTAAATTATGTTAATTATGCTTCTTTAATTTGTTAATTATAGCCTTATACAGAATCTGCCAAGGGAGAAAAGGTGTAAAACTATTAAATTCTATTTGGTGAAGTGAAGAGATCTCCAGGAAAAGAAAGTATAACATATGCAATTATATTGTAAAGAGCATATTGTCATATGTAGCAGAGGGATGGAGAATTATGGAGACAGAGAGAAATAAATCAGCGGCAGTGGAACCCTAAGAAGATCATACAGGATATCAAGAATTGAAAGAATAAGAAATGAAAAAAACCAAAGAAATGATGAAAATAAAGGGAACCATATTAGACGATCTTCAAAAGAAGCAATTAATCTGGTGTGGCCATGTTAAAAGAATGAGTGATGAGAGACTACCCAAAATCGCATTTAATTATAGAACAAATCAAAAAAGGAAACTAGATAGACCACAAAATAACTGGAGGGACGGTATGAAAAAAGCCGTGAAGGCGTTTACAATATCACTTGGTATCAAACCGGATTTACAGGACGTGTTAATATGCCACTATCGTTCCTGCTTTCATTTTGCACCCATTTACAAACGCAAGCATAAAACCCCTCCCCTGCAAAAAACCGGAAGCTGCGTAATTTTTCCTTCTGAATTATGATTGGCTGATTAGGGAACTGTGGTATAAACTTCCGGTGTAAACATAAACAGAAACCGCCTACAGTCCTTTTCGCGTGTGATAATCTTCGTTCTTTTGCTTTATTGAGAATTAAAATGTCTGACCGCTTTTTGTTAATGCAAACTTTGATTGACATCTTTGTAACACCAGAGCCAAGACCACCGCTAGACAATTTTCTGCTTGAGGCGAGCATTATTTTGCCGCCCTTATGACGCAATCGTTTTTTCACCATTACTCAAACTTTTTTTAAAAGTAAGTAAATAATACGATAACTATATTTTTTTTTTTTTAAAGAAAACAGATATATAAAATTTGTTTACATTTAAGAAATTTAAAATAATCAAACTACGTAAGATATTTTGCTTTAAAAAAAAAAAAAAAAATACTACTAATACTGCTAACTTGGCATTAAATGAATAAATCATATTCTACTAGTATTTACAAGAAAACCTCATACAGAGAGTAAAACTTACACTTCAAAATTCATTTTATAGGGGGTCCCAGAAAAGACTAAAATTCCATTTTATTTCTTAAACCAAAACTAGAATTTTAATTATTACAAATAAAACATTTTCATCTTAATTATAAAACATTATCGACAGGCTTAACATTATTTATCTAAATGAGGACACATAATGTTAAGCGAAGACAATTAATGGCAAGCTAATGTTAAAACTGTGGGAGCATTTTTGACTAATTTCATTATCTGTGAAAATGAAATTCTGGCGCCTGGGGCACAAGCCCCAACTGACCCTCTCTAGTTTCGGACTTGACTCTGCCCGACTCTCCCCCCATGGGGTCGCTACGGACCTTTCAGGGCCATCGCTACGAAATTTTAATGGAGGGGGAGGGGACCTTAAATTAGCAAGTGAAATTTCAGTATCTGCCAACCCATTGGCAAACAAAAATAGATAGTTCTTGGCGTTTGCCAATTAGTTTTATAATTTTGCCACGTTACTACAATTAGAAAATATAAACAGTTTTTATTTGTAAAAAGCTTAATAATGTTCACAATTCTATTTCTAATTTTTGCCAAGCCCATGAAAAATAGAAAGTGTATTATAGTTTTTATTAAAGTTTTAAACAAATTTGCCTACCAAGTTTGCCGGGGCAAAACCGGGACTAAAAAATTTCGGCCCGTGAAGAGTAGGAAGAATGAAACCAGTGCCGACTCGGTATGGAAAAAATAAGTTAGACCGGCCCGACCCAATCCTTCCGGAAAACAGTAAGGCCCGATCCCGGCCCGGCCCGAGCTTTTAGAAAAAGTATGACCGGGCCTGGCCCGAGTTCGGCCCGTGCAGATCTCTGCCATGCTACTGGGCTTTATTATTATTGTGGAGAGCAACATCAGTACAAACCCTTCGTTATATATTATATTTTTTGGTAATTACAAAAACACACCATTTCTCTCAAAATATTTTTCTATATAGTCTGTAATAATTTACATTTTTGACTCTCATTAAAAAAATATTTAGTTACTTAAAAAAAAGACGAAGTGCCTGTACTGATGTTGCTCTCCATAATAACAATAATGCCTGATAGCATGGTATATCAATTAACATATAATTATAATACGTGCATTACAAAAAGCAGATTTTTCTGTTAATAAACTATCAAAAATCGCCTATTAGTAATCATTAAAAGAAAATTGCTATTAAAAATAAGGTAAATCTTTAAGACTTAATTTTCCTTTATTTTGCCTTGGGGAAGTCTCATTTATTACGATATCGAAATCAATATTATAAAGCAATCAGAGATTATCAAGCTAAAAATAAATAGATAAACCTATTGGAGCAAACTTTACAATATATTATTGAAATTAAATAGAAAAATTATGATATGCGGAGAAAATTACCTTATTATTTCAAATTATTTATATGAAGATTTAATTTTACAATAGTAATACTATTTTCAAAAACACCTATCAACAATGAAGTATTTAACTCGATAATAAATTCACCTTGAATTTTCTTTGTCAAAGGAGTTTTTTATATCGCACTAATCAATATAGAAAATAATCTTGAAACCAAATTACTCTTACGAACATAAAATAAATAAATAAATAAAAATATAATCGCCGCAAAACGCGGGATAAAATTCCAAAAATTCCTGTACGTAATTGCGAATAAACTTTATTGAAAAGAGAACTTCTTCTTCTTTTTTTTTTTTTTTTTTTTTTTTTTTAATTATTATTAAACTTAAAGATTAAAACCGGATTCCTTATTATTAATGTTGAAAAATCGCCGAGAAAACGTAAAAAAAAAACCTTTAATTTTACTTTAGTGAAATTTACTACAGTTACTTTGAAATTTACTACAGTGAGAGCTAAAACATTCTAACAGGAATTCGTTTTTCAATATTAAAAAAATTGACGCAAAAGCGCAAAAAATCGTATTAAAAATCGCGGGAGACAAAATTTAATTTATTATGCTAAATGTTTAAAACAGAATTCTTTTTGTGGTTATCAAAAAATGATCGCGGAAAGAAAAAAAAAATGGGGGGGGGGGGGCTAAAAATTGCATTGAAATTTGCAAAAACTTCCAAAATCGTGGCGGACAAAATTTACTATATTAGGCTAAAAGTTTAAAACAGATTTTTTTTTCTTAACGATTGCAAAAAATCGCAGCAGAACGGAAAAAAACCCGCCAAGAATCGTATTGAAAATCTTATTAAAAATCGGTAAAAAATCAAAAAACTTGGGGGGCAAACTTTACTATATTAGTCTAAAAGTTTAAAAACAAATTATTTTCATGAAGATCAGAAAAATCGCTGCGGTACACGAAAAAAGCTAAAAATTGAAAAATCGCAGAAAGCAAAATTTTCGACCGTCCATCGCGAAGAATTGACGCAATTTTGCATTTTTGAAAACAAAACAGAACTTAAAATAAAGTTGTAAAAAAACAATAAATAGCGCAAAAATAAAAGCACTGACAAAACTTTCAAAAGATGGAGACACCAACACCCTAACCGATGAACTGGCGCTGTTTGTTTACCCGACAGGAGTCATGGGTAAATGCTGGACTAATGCCCTAGGAGCTAGCAGGGGTGAAAATGACCTAGGCTAGTTTCATCTTCATACCGGCTTTTTCATTGTATACGGGGTCGGAAATACAATGATGGTATCGGCGTGGATTGAATCAGGATTAGAGTGTAGTATGTAAACGACCCTGTAGCATTTATTATGGCGGCATTAAATAAATTAATTTGAAGTTAAAGTGATTTTTGGGGGGAAAATCCGTCAAAGCTCCGGTCTTCTGACTGACGGATAATAGAGGTTCCACTGTATATAGCTGTCATTTAAAGAGAATTTTATGTTCTTTAGTTTATGTCAGAGTAATTTTTTCATGAAAACCAACAGTTTCTGAGGTATTTGTAAAAAACTAAAAAATTACTTTATTTTGCCCCCCCCTCCCCCCGCTCACCTCCTATCTATCAGGACTTTTTACATAGTCATCAGTAGCCATCAATGAACAACTTTACCAATTTTTTATCTCTGTATCATTTATTATGGCGACATTAAATAAATAAATTTGAAATTAAAGTGATTTGTTGGGGTAAAATCCGTCAAAAAGTAAGGAAAAAACACCTTTTTTCATTTAATTTCCGACAATTTTGGAAGGAGGGGGCTGTAACCCCATCAGCCCTCTTTCTCTTCTTTGGTGTCAATGCGGACTAATGAGAATGGCTAGTCCACTGTATGATAGAAAAAAAAAATTCCAAAAAAAAAAAGAAAAGAAAAAGAAAAACATCAGCATTTTTTTCATATTACTTTCGAAAATTTGGGGGGGGGGGGTGTGCAGCCCCATCACCCCCTCCCCCCCTGGGTACGCGCATGGTGTCATTAGTGTTCAGCACCTGTGTGGAAAACTTCAGCTTGCGCCCTGAATCACTCCCCCAAAAAACTATATTTTTTAAAAACTTATCAGCAATCACAAAAGAAATACTACAATATATATATATATATATATATATATATATACATACATAACAGAAATTATAAAGCGAATATAAAAAAATTAAAAAAAGAAGAGTACAAAAGTTAGAAAAATAAAATAATTTTGCATGTTAAAAAAATTGCCACCCCCCCCCCCCCCCAAAAAAAAAGAAAAAAAAAAAAAAAAGACCGACTTTTTTAAATTTTCAGAAAATGTCTAGGCTGATTTACAGCTAAAGGGGTACTTAAAATACCGACTGATAAACAGAAAAGAAAAAAATATATTTTTTTCATACTATAGTAAAAATAAAAATTAGTAGCTTCTTGATTAATATTCACAAATTCATTGATTATCAGGCTACTATTTGAACTACTATTTGAAAATGGCACATAAAATGCACAAAAATTTAAATCTAAAACTTCTTTTTTATGTTTAAAATTTTTTGCTGAGCATATTAGATGCATCATTGTAGCCTCCATTTTTTTTTTTTTTTTTTTTTTTTTTTTTTTTTTTACAATAAAATAGAAACAGTGTATCTGAAGTAGTATGCTCCGTGGAATCTAAAATTAAATAAAATGCTTAAAAGGGTAAAATTTTTTGTAAATTTTCAAGTCAAATTTTCATATTCTGAATTCAAATTAATAAATTTATCACAGTTATTTTAAAGAATAATAACATTAAGTGATCATAAAAATTTATTTGAGGCAAATCTATAAAATATAATTAAAATTAATTTTGATATGATTAAAAAACACTTATATTTAAATATTTCTTCATCACTTGAAATGATATTTTTCTGACCACATGCTCAATAACATTTTTGTACGCACCCAAATTCATACTTAATACAAAAAATATGGGAAATAATAATAATAATAATAAATAAACAATGGTAAATAAACGTAATAAAACAATTAATGCAAACAACAGGAAAATTATCGCTACAAACACTAACGTAAAGCGTGCATCGTGCTGTTGATAAGCAGTAATTCCGGTGAAGTGGTGCTGATTGTTTGTTTGCCCGCACTGAATCCTGGGTAAAAGCCGTATTACTGACCTAATCGCTTGCAGGTCTGATTTCGGGGAAAAAATGACCTAGGCTAGTTCCACCTTCAAACCGGTTTGTGCATTGGAAATGGCGTAGGGGGTAAAATGACCGTTCATAGGGGTCTTGGAAAAGGCATTGGAAACGCGGCTAAAAGAGGTATGGAGGAGGAATGGTTCCTTGTCCGGAAGAAATGGAGTGGTTTATTGTAGATATTTCGGATGGCGGCACCTGACGTCATAAACCGTGTTTATACATATATAATTTAATTATGCTTCTTTAATTTGTTTATTAAGCTCTTAAATTTAATTATGCTTTTTTTTAAAAATTTCTTAATTTTTTATAATTACTGCTTATATTTTTCTGTCTTTCTTTCTTTCTTTCTTTCTTCTTCTTATTATTATTATTTTCCCTTAGTAAGTAATGTCAACATTTTTATATTATGCACTAATGACATGTCACAGATAGTTTTCCTACGAATGTATATTCTGATAATTATGTGAGAATATACCTATTAACGGGGAAAAATTCTCTCTTTCAAAATGTAAGTCAAGGTAATCAAAATATGAAATTATCTGAATTTCTGTAAAATAAAAATTCTACAAAGAATGCAGAAATAAATGCCCAAGTATTAAATTTATCAAAAGTTATTTTTATTTTTTGATACTAACATTTTTTTATACTATACATTTAACTACACCTACATTATACTATACATCGATACTCGGTGAGATTTTAATTCCACCTCCTTCCATTTTTTTCTTTTTTTTTATAGACGATAGATATTTTTTTCAATTTATTAAAAAAGTCTACCTTAAGTCAATGTTTAAGCATTCACGTTTTTTAAAAATAGAAAACTAATAAAGTACGCACGTGTCAGACGTGTAAGAAATGTGATTTTCTACAAACAGATTGTATCGTGTAATGTTTCTTGTGTCAACATAGAAAATCAACTTTCAACCTTTTTTCAGCGGGACAAATGTTTATTTATTAAGATAAAAACATAGTATTCCTTTCACGAGAAAATCAACTTTCAACCTTTTTCCAGCGCGACAAATGTTTATTTCCTTTTATATTAAAAAAAGTAATCTGGAACTGAGCCAAAAACGAAATGGACCAATCAAATTCTGCGTAGATATTCCGGGTTATTCTCATCGCTTTTTTACTAGGGACTTTTTTGAGGAGCTATTACTTTTTTTCTAGCCATCCTACGGATTCGAAAATCATACCACTAGACGCGAAATATAACAAGCTTTCAGAAATTAAAAAAATTATCACGGTCGGATAATAAAAAGTAAAAAAATCCTTAAAAATCGAGTAAAAAATCTTTTAATTGAAAAAGTCATTTTTTCATATTGTTGCCAATTTCTAAATAAGCGCAAAGGATTACGTTTTATCTCACATAAAAAATGTATTTGCCCGAGACTATTAAAAACAATAATGAAAGTTTAAAATAATAATTAAATGATCACGAGTTGAAAGCAGGAAATAAAGAAAATTACGTCATAAAAATTGTGTTTACACATGAATATTAAAAATAAAAAAGATGAATTAAATGAAAAAGCATTATAACCAGTTAAATGAAAAAGCATTATAACCTGATTACAGAAGATAGTCGCCGTTCCTGATATCATCATCATAATCTTTTTAAAACAGGATACATTACCAGGTTTTAAGGGGCTGTGAAATCAGAACGGGGGTTGGTGAGCGTAGCGAGCAGGGGGCAGAGCCGCCTGGTATTAAGATAAAAACATATTATTCCTTTCACTAGAAATTAGTTTCAAGAGTATCTCATATTTGTTCCATTGTGCTCGATTTGACGGATTTTCTATTTATCACTTCAGTTGTTCTTAAGTGAAAACTTTTCTTATATCTCCATAAAAATATTATATTTGATACTGTAATAGTTTCATTAAGATACGATAAAATCTTAGCTAATAAAGCAATAACCAGGGTCAGGGAATTTTGCAGGAATTTCACCAGTATTTTCTTTAGAAAAAGAAATCTAGGTTAAACTCGCGAAACTTCGCCTTCTTTTAAGGGAAGATGTTTTCTGTAAAAAAATACCAGTACCGAAGAATTTCCTGGTCGCAAAATTCCAGGAGCCGTACGAACCTTGAAAAACATGTCCCTGAGTAATAGTGACGTCATATTGACAGTGGCAACACCTGACCACTTATTTTCGCTTTTATTTACTTTTTTTTTCTTTTTCTTTCTTTCTTTTTTTTTTTTTCTTTTTTTTTTTTTTTACTTTTAAACGCCGGACAATTTAAATTTTTACAACGTCAAATAAGAAAACAGATGTAGGCAATTTCGAATTATTCCAAACTCTGGATTGAATAGATGAATTAGATAAGCTTTTACAACATCATTTTCAATTACATATTCAGAGGGAATGAACTCCTATTCGATTTATCTAATAATTCAAATGATTCAAGTTAAAATTAAATAAAGTGTAACACTATTTCTCTCTTTAAAGTGATTTAACTTTTATTTATTGGATGTGATTACTAGTTAATAATAAATTTTGTAATAGTATGTGTTTTTGATAAAGTTAATTTTTTAATTTCACATGAGCGTGCAATACATGTATAATGTTGTAAAGAATTGAGCTTCGACATCCAGCTGCACTATGTGTCATTCTAGCATTTCCTGTGAGTACACTTAACTGCATACCTTCCCTCGCTATTTTTGCCTTGAAGACTAGCAGACGCCGAATTCTATTGTACTGTGAGCGGAAAGTTCGGACAGTGATGAAGTGGTAAGGCGTTACCCAAAAAGGGGTCTTATGCTTTGATCCTTGCCGAGTTCGTGGGAAAGAGTTCATCTGCGAGAGAAGCGATCTCTGCACACGATTTTTAGGTTTGCGCCCGAAACTTTGCCCTTTGTCTTAGAACGTCCAATGACGGACTTAGTGAAAACGAAACAGAGGGATCTCAAGGCTGCTAAGAGGCTGGAGAGTTTCGAGGGGCCCGCCTCGACAAAGCCCCCGCCCCCAGAAGAAGTTCTCCTGCGAGAATGAAAAAGTGAGAGAGGACAGTTTTTGGAGAGATCGGAAAGGAGAGTGTTGACTCTCTGGAGAAGGGAAAAGGAAACGTCAGTTTCTAACTCAGCGTGGTGTAAGCGCTAGTGAGGTCCGACCTCTAGAATTGATACAGCAGGTATCCGGTGAAAATCCCAGCGAAGTGAAAAAGCACACCAAGTGCGAGAGTGAGAGTTCTTAGACTCAGAATTAACGAGTATTAGTAGATCTTCCGAAGAGAAGGAACGGACGAGCCTTGGTCCGAATGAACTTTGTTTTGTAGTCACGACTGTCTGTAATGTTTAGAGACTTTTGTTTGTTTCAGTTACACTTGGAGTCAAGAGGTCATTAACTTATAAGCGATTGACTCACGAAAAATAATTAAATGCTGTATTGACATCTTGTATATATTTTTCATTAGAATTAACATTGTTATACAATAAAATTCTATTTTCTAATTTATGCGAGAAATTCTCTGTGCCAACGATCCGATCTCGCTACCACTCACCATCTTTTATCGGGTCGGTATAGAGGAGTTACTACAACTGGTGGCTTGCGGTGATGGATTAATTAGCAGAAATTAATGACTTTCTCTAAAGACAAAGAGTGGACTCTGAAATTTAAATCATCAAAGTGCTCCAAGAAAGAGTCTCCTTGTGACTTGTGACCTGAGTCTCCTTAGACGCCCCTGTGGATGAACACAGCATCAGAAAGAGAAATCTACCAAGAATTCTGGAGAGTGTTCCCCCATCAGAAAGAGAAATCTACCAAGAATTCTGGAGTGTTCCCCCATCAGAAAGAGAAATCTACCAAGAATTCTGGAGAGTGTCCCCCATCCGGAAGAGTCCCCATCCGAAAAGTGTGATAGAAACTCCGTCTGTGCTCCTGAGAATCTCTGAAGTCTGTGCTTCTGACGCCCTGAAAGACTCTTAGTAATGGAGGTAAGCTCTTTTTATACTCAGAGTGGCTTTAATTGTTATTAGTGTTTGTATAGGTGTTGTAGGCTTCAAAATAAAAAAAGATGTATGTTAATTTTTGTGAGAGTAAATATTTTGAGAAATTTTTCCGGTAGAAAAAAAAAGTATGATGAGATACTTCCGAGATTACTGTAACTTATTTAATAGACAAATTTTGTAGTTAAAATTAAATTATTGTTGAATTAATTTAATGCAAACTGAGAGTTGTGCAGTGTTACAAAATTTTAGCTGAATCTATAAATGAGAGTTCATTGAAAAAAAAAAAGTATCGAACGCATTTCATATTTTACGATAACATAGTTGATTTTATATGTTTTTTGTGAATTATTCTAAATTTTTTAAGAGTGGATGCAGAGATTAAGACCACCATTGATTTAAAAAAAAAAAAAGGAATTGAATGAGACTTTTGCAATTTAAAATATTTTTACTGTACTTTTTGAATTTGAAATTGTTGTTTTGTGTCAAATTGATCCCATATGTATTTTATAACCAAATACCAAGGTGAATGTGGACGATAGGATAGGGTTGCTTAATTTTATATGTTGCATATTTCTTATATATTATTGTTATGCGTACTTTTTATGAGCGTATATTTTGGTAATATTTTGACGCACTTGGTAGGATTTGATTTAATCTTATTGTATTGTTTCATATTTGTGGGAAAGATAATTTCTAATTTTATACTTTAAAAATGTCGGAGCTTAAATATTTTAGGAAAGCTGATTTGCAAACGTTAGCTTACGAATTTGAGGTCATTTTAGAGGAAAATGATACTGTACCGAAAATTATAAAAAAAATAGAGTCGTCAGAAGGATTTGATAAAGAGCTAGCCTTAGCGCAGATTAAACTTATAGAAAAAGATAGGGAAAATAAATTATTGGCAGATAAGGAAGAAAAAGAGCGGGAACATGAGTTAGCTAGGTTAAAAGCGACGCAAGAGTCAGATGACCGGAGTACCGCATCTAGTAGCATCTCAGTTAGAACGAATCATTTACCCCTAAAAACAATTATGCATCGCTTTGATGAAAAGAATTCGGATATTTCGTTGTTTTTGAATTTATTCGAGAGACAGGCAAAAAAATGTAATCTAAATTCGGATGAGTTGGTGACGAATTTACTATCATTATTACCTGTGGGAATGGCCGAGTTAATTTTGAGAGAACCCGAAGACAAAATTGATGATTTTCAATATGTGAAAGAAAAATTGTTAGAACGATATCGTTTGAATGCAGAGACGTACAGACAAAAATTTAGTCAGCATCCCCGAAATCCTAATTCAGTTTGGAAGGACCTGATCTTTGAACTTAATAGTTTTTTAGAAGGATGGCTGTCATGCTTACAAGTTTCGGATTTTGAGGGTTTGAAAAATTTGCTTGTCACGGACCAAATCAAACGGAGAGCGTCTCCAGAAATGCGCGAACATTTTATAGATAACTGGGCGGAGATTAAAGATCCCGAAGAATTAGTAAGGCTTTTAGATGCGTACGAAGCGATCAAACGCCCTTCTAAAAAAACGTGGAATCCTAAGCCACCGACAGAGAAGAAATTTGAAAGACCCAGAACTTTTGAAAATGGGCGAAACGGAAACAGAAATCCGGAGACTAACTTTAACTGGAGGGATCGAAATGATAATAAAGAAAGGGAAAAGGCGTTCGAAAAAAGGCGAGAAGTCAAGTGTTACGCGTGTTTGCAAAGTGGTCACTACAAATTAAATTGTCCGGAAATTAAAAAGAAAGAGGCTGCGCGGGTCAGTCACTTAAATAGTAAGCCGACACTTGGAGAAGCCTTCTCCCCTTATTTGAGTAAAGTATTAGTGAATGGAATTCGGGCAACTGCCTTGAGGGATTCAGGGAGTGATATTGATCTGGTTGCATACGATTTAGTCAGTCAAGATAAATTGAATGGAGATCACGTTTGGTTTAAGACTCCGCTGGACAGTAAATTATACTGTCTACCCATAGCAGAGGTCACTTTAGAAATTGAAGGCGTGGGGGTTATTGAAACGAAAGCGGGAGTAAATAATAGAGGTTCAGATATGAATTATTATTTGTTGGGTAATCAATCTCAAAAGTTATTAGAGCGGGCGAACATGAAACCGGAGTTAGTAAATGCAGTTCTGACGCGCGCTCAAAAGAAAAAAATTGACCATACTCCAAAGTTGGAAGATAAGCGGATTATGCTTTCCGATAAGGAAGGGGAGAATGTTCACCGACGCGATGAAGCGGAAACTTTGAATTCGGTGAAAGAGAAAGAAGAAGCAGAAGCAAACTTTCGCGAATACGGTGAAACGGAAACGTTGAATTCTAAAGAAAAGGGTGAGGAGATAGACAACCCCATCGAGTTGGATAGTTTAGACAGAGGTTTGCTGCCATTATTGATCGAAGACGGATTTACGAATCTGGCTAAGATAGGGAGAGAGGATTTTAAAATGGAACAAGACAGCGATCCATCACTCAAAGAGATTAGAGATAAGGCTAAAGTTAAAAAGTCTCACTTTGAAATAAGAAATTCTCTGATAATAAGAAACACGAAGGATAATCGCGGGAACGAGAGGACCCAGGTGGTTGTTCCTTTGAGATTTCGTGTTGACATATTAGGCGCGTGTCATGAAGGAATTTCGTCTCACCTAGGGGAAATGAAAACCAAAGATAAAGTATTGCGGTATTTCTTTTGGCCTAATGTAATAAAAGAAATTGAGGATTTTGTCAAATCTTGTGACCCGTGTCAAAGAATCGGAAAAGCCAGAGAAAATCGCGTGAGTGGGGGGAAGCAGGTGCTTGTCCCATTGCATTGTCAGGTGGATATTTTTGGAGCGTGCCTAGAAAAAGTGTCATTACACTTAGGGAAAGGGAAAGTTAAAGGAAATGTGTCAAAATACTTAGACCTTGGGAAAAGATTGATAAGCGATTTAACTACCGCATTTCTAAAAAGGTTCGGTGTTAAGTTGAGAAATCCGAGAGTGTGTCGCACAATAAGCGATAGTATTGCATGTTGGCATCGAAAAGTTAGGAAGCTTTTGAAAGCGTTAGTATTTGGAGAATGGATAAGAGAAACGGAGGAAAATAAATTCGTGAAGGGATGTGTGTTTAATCTCACGAACAGGTTAAAAAGAGGTAGAGTTTTAGCCGTTGAAAATGTGTCAGAAAAACGAGAAAAGAGGAAATTTTGGTTTGACAGAAAGGCGGTAAAACGGAAGCTTAATGTGAAAGATGAGGTTTTAGTGTTAACTACCAGAAAGCCAATTAAAATGTCAGATAGTCGGATAGGGCCGGGAAGAAAGGAGTCAATAATTACGGAAACAAATTATATTGTGAATGTTCCTGGGAGGCGACAGAAATCCCAGATTTCTCACTTGAGTTTAGTAAAGCCTTACAGAAAACGGGTGGAGTTAGCAGATATCTTAACGCGGGAAATAAACGCACTTGAGGAATTCTGTTTACCGTATCTAGATGATATGGCGTTTTTTTCAGACAGTTGGGAGGACCATATGCGTCATCTAGAAACAGTATTAAAAAGGGTTAATGACGCGAAACTAAAAATCAAATTGGCGAAATGCAAGTTCGCTCAGAAAACCGTAAAATATCTTGGGCATATTGTAGGAAAGGGCAGACGGAGGCCAGCTGAGGCGAAAGTAAGGGCAATTAAGGAATTACCGGTTCCGAAATCGAAAACTGAAATTCGTAGATGTTTGGGAATGGCTGGATATTATTCCCGGTACATAAAAGATTATGCAGTGATTGTAGAACCATTAACGAGGGCGCTTAAAGGGAAAAATAAAAAAGAAAAGATTGCATGGAGCGACGAAATGGGAAAAGCCTTTGAGACTTTGAAAATGAAGCTTACTGAAGAACCGGTGCTTTACGCTCCTAATTTTCAGAAAGAATTCATTGTACAAACTGATGCTAGTGACTTAGGTATTGGCGTGGTTTTGGCTCAAAGAGAGGGATCGGAAGAGCACCCCATAATATATTTAAGTCGAAAATTTACTGATAGTGAGAAAAGTTTCTGCGCCACTGAAAGAGAGTGTGCAGGGATTATTTTTGCGATAAAAAAGTTAAGGCATTATATTGATGGACAAAACTTTTCTATCGAAACCGATCACAATCCTTTGGTGTTTCTAAAAAGAAATTCTGGAAATAATCCCAGATTATTAAGGTGGTCCTTAGCTCTGCAACCTTATAATTATGCCATTTCTCATCGCGCAGGCAAAGACATTCCGCATGTTGATTGTCTGAGTCGAGTTTAAGGAGATTTCTTGATAAACTTTTGTATATAATTATTTTAAGATTTTTTATTTTTTATTTCACTGTGTTTTATTTCATTATATGTTCATGATTTCTTATCAGAGCGCGGAAAAAAAAGGAAGGTAGTATTATCTTATTCATGTATGTTTTATTTCTTGCCACTCTGATGTAATTTGAGCTTGCAATTCTTTATCCGACTCTTAGAGATTCTTAGTGTTTCACCCTTAAGAATCGTTTGAGGAGGAGGTGCTGTAAAGAATTGAGCTTCGACATCCAGCTGCACTATGTGTCATTCTAGCATTTCCTGTGAGTACACTTAACTGCATACCTTCCCTCGCTATTTTTGCCTTGAAGACTAGCAGACGCCGAATTCTATTGTACTGTGAGCGGAAAGTTCGGACAGTGATGAAGTGGTAAGGCGTTACCCAAAAAGGGGTCTTATGCTTTGATCCTTGCCGAGTTCGTGGGAAAGAGTTCATCTGCGAGAGAAGCGATCTCTGCACACGATTTTTAGGTTTGCGCCCGAAACTTTGCCCTTTGTCTTAGAACGTCCAATGACGGACTTAGTGAAAACGAAACAGAGGGATCTCAAGGCTGCTAAGAGGCTGGAGAGTTTCGAGGGGCCCGCCTCGACAAAGCCCCCGCCCCCAGAAGAAGTTCTCCTGCGAGAATGAAAAAGTGAGAGAGGACAGTTTTTGGAGAGATCGGAAAGGAGAGTGTTGACTCTCTGGAGAAGGGAAAAGGAAACGTCAGTTTCTAACTCAGCGTGGTGTAAGCGCTAGTGAGGTCCGACCTCTAGAATTGATACAGCAGGTATCCGGTGAAAATCCCAGCGAAGTGAAAAAGCACACCAAGTGCGAGAGTGAGAGTTCTTAGACTCAGAATTAACGAGTATTAGTAGATCTTCCGAAGAGAAGGAACGGACGAGCCTTGGTCCGAATGAACTTTGTTTTGTAGTCACGACTGTCTGTAATGTTTAGAGACTTTTGTTTGTTTCAGTTACACTTGGAGTCAAGAGGTCATTAACTTATAAGCGATTGACTCACGAAAAATAATTAAATGCTGTATTGACATCTTGTATATATTTTTCATTAGAATTAACATTGTTATACAATAAAATTCTATTTTCTAATTTATGCGAGAAATTCTCTGTGCCAACGATCCGATCTCGCTACCACTCACCATCTTTTATCGGGTCGGTATAGAGGAGTTACTACAATGTTTTATATGTTTTTGGATATGCTATTTTCGTAATCTAAGTTTGGTGTACCACAATCGGTAAATTTTAAGGATTGAGTATTGCCATCCCATACTTATATTTATATTCTAACCTGTAGCTGTCAGTTTGCCATTGGGTACATTTATATTTTATATATTATTTTTAATTTATTTGAGTTGGTATTATAAAAAAATAATATTACTGTTTAGTATTATTGTCTGTTTCAGCCTTCTTGAAGTAAAACAAGTTTAAACCTAAAATGAATATTACTAAGTAAAGAAATAGATAAAAAATAAAATGACATGGTGTCTATATAAATGCTTATGTTAATTTTAAATTTACTGAAATAGTGTTTTCTCATGTAATAATCAACTTGAATCTTTTAAATCGGGAATGTTTTTTTTATTGTCCATTGATACATTAAAAGTCTGTCTCATCTGAAAAATTCATTGACTCCATTTACTCCATTACACTCCATTGACTCCCTTGACTCCCTTGAAAATTAAAGGACCCATTTAAAAAAAAAATCGCGTTAATTTTTTCATTGACGTAGCAAAGTGAGCAATATATATTTTTTGTGGCCAATATATATCTTTTTAAAATAAAAATTACAAAATTGCAATTTATTTTTGTTAGGCTCTTATATATTTTTTAAATCATGGCCCATTTTTATTCAAAATTGTTTTTAAATCTGAGATTTTAATTCAGCGAACACGTAAAGAAGAAAATGTTTTAATTCTAATCTGATCTTATTTTTCAACTATTCTATTTCTTATGCTACAAAAATATAGAACCCATTAGAAAAAAATCGCACTAATTTTTTTCATTGACGTAGCAAAGGGGGCAACAAATATTTATCTTTTGAAATAAATATTACAAAACAATTATTTATCTCTCTGATGAATGAATAAAATTTGCCAATATTGTAGATTAATTATTATTTATTGTAATTAAAACTACAGTTAAGAAAGATTATATTTCGCAGATCACTGAATTATAATCGCGAAAACATAATCCTGCAGTGAAATTTAACCCACTTACTTTAAAACTTTACATAATATTGTACATCTTTAATTTTCTGTTTCATCATTAATCATTGCTAATGCGTGAATGCTAATGAGAAAATTAGTTATTTTAAATTATTTGCTTAAAATTATTAGCGGCTTTATAAATAAATCAAGTTTGGTTAACATAATTCTTTTGAATCATGGCCCTGGTAATCGATTTTATTCAAAACTGTCTTTTTAATCTGAGATTTTGATTCAACGAACGTGCAAAGAGAACGTGCAAATGTTGTATTTCTACTCTGATTTAACCCTTTCAGTGCGGAATTTTTTTGGGAGGGTTTTTTCCCCCAAACGAACGTGCAAATGTTGTATTTCTACTCTGATTTAACCCTTTCAGTGCGGAATTTTTTTGGGGGGGGTTTTCTGCTAAGTCCATGACGCACTACAGTGAGCACAATACACGCCGTGAACGCCTATATATTATAGGCGACTTGTGTCAACACTTAATGTAGTCTACAGCACCCAACTCCTAGATGTAGACATTAGTCGACACCCGCACTCGAACCTTTATGTCGACATTTGTCGACTCCCGTACTCGAACCCTTATGTCGACTTTTGTCGACTCCCGCACTAAAAGGGTTAAGTTCTCAACTACTATATTTGTTACATTACGAAAATATAAAATGCATTGAAAAGAAAAAGTCCGTTAAATTAATTCATTGACGTAGCGGAGTGGCCAAAATATATCTTTCGAAATGAAAATTACAAAACAATTATTTTTCTTAAATTCTCTGATTGATGAATAAAAACTGTCAATTTTGTAGATTTATGATTATTTATTATAATTAATACTACAGTTAAGAAAGATTATATTTCGCAGATCACCCAATTATAATCGCACAAACGTAATCCTGCCAAGAAATTTAACCCGCCTCCTTTAAATTTTTAGATAATATTGTATATCTTTAATTTCCTGCTTCATCATTAATCATTGCTAATGCACCCAGAAAAAGTTTTGTTGAATCAACAAAAATTTGGCTGACCCAACAAAACTTTTTGTTTAAATATAGGTCAATGAAAATTTTGTTTGAATCAACAAAAAAAAAATTTTTTTTGCAATTCAAATTTTTTTTTTGTATCGTCAGCAAAAAAGGTTTTGTTAATTCAAGTAAAATGGTTCAATTTTACTTGAATTTTGCTAAAACAACCAAAATGTACTCAACAAAACATGTTTTGTAGTTTTAATCAATTTCTTTTTCTGGGTGTGCATGATAACATTAAACCTTGATAAAATTAGTTATTTTAAATTATTAAAAATTATTAGCGGCTGCGTAAATAAATCGAGTTTAGTTCATATAATTCTTTAAAATCATTGCCCTGGTAATCGATTTTATTCAAAACTGTTTATAAATCTGAGATTTCCATTCAACGAAAGTGTGAAGAAGAAAATGTTATAATTCTAATTTGATCCAATTTCTCAATTACTATATTTTTTATGAGTTGTAATTTTCCCAACTAGGCGAAAAAGTCCGGGTCAGGATTCGAACCAGGGATCTCTTGTCTGGAGCTACCAATGCTCCACTAACTGAGCAATCTCGGACAAATCTGGCGGATCTAATTCATCGAGTTAACCTTATAGAATGGTGAATTAGATCCGACAAATTTGTCCGGGATTGCTCAGTTAATAGGGAATTGGCGGTTTCAGCCAAGAAATCCCTGTTTCGAATCCCTGCCCGGACTTTTTCGCAAAGTTGGAAAAATTGCAACTCATGTGATTTCTTTACTAATTTGTATAATTATGTCAAAATTAATCTAGTACTATATTTTTTTCTCTTACAAAAATATATAATGCATTAAAAAAGATATTCGCGTTGATTTTTTTCATTGCATTGCAGTTTTAACGGAATTCTAAAGTGATTTGTACTTATATGTATTTTGCATGTAAATACAGGGTGTTTCAGTAACATGTTTACAAACTTTAAGACGTGCCAGAGGCCACTACAACAAACAATTTATTGTATTAGGAAACCATGGACGCAATATATTTATTCAATCAAAAATACAGGTCGTTTCACTTCCACATCACTGTAAAAAAAAATCTGTAAATTTTACAGAAATAACCTGTATTTTTTACAGAAAAAACTTTTTTAATGAAAATATACAGATATTTTCTGTAAATTAAACGGTTTTCCACTAGCGCCAAAATTGACGGTTTTTTCTGTCAATTTAAGATATATATATATATATTACAGTGCATCTGAGCCGGTTATAGTTTTAATAATAATAAAGATATTTTAACGATATTTACAAGAGTCTTAACTTGCGTTGTTCGAAGTGCTATGAAATCACAAAAATGCTAGAAGTACTCAGTAATTTAGCGCTGATTGCATTTAGCTGGCATCCATCACTTTTCGTAATATTATCTCATTTCTCCAGGTGGAAATGATGGCAGTGGACACCATCCGTATCCAATCAGCACTAAATTACACGCTCAAGTTTTCAAAAAGTAACTGACATGATATACACTGTAAAAAAAATCCCGTACATATTCTGTCTTAAACTGATGATTTTATTTAAAATTTCTGTGTTCTAACTTCATAAAATTCTTTTTCATAATGAAAGTTTTTACAAAACGAGCAGGAAAGCCCGAGCTATGCTCCGTCAAAATTAGCCTTGAATTTAAATATCATGACCCATTACCAAACTTACCCACTAATCGAAATTTCTCGCATATGTGACCTAACGCAATAGTCTTCTCGTTCCCTAAAACTGTAGCATACAAAATTCAGTTCAAATCATCTGAGCCGTTTTTAAGATAAAAATAGATTGACCCATAATGGCTCCATGACCAAAAAAACCCACTAATCGAATTTTCTCGAACATGTGACTTACCCAATAGTTTTCTCGTTCTCGAAAACTGTGGGATACTAAATTTTGTTCAAATCCTCTGAGCGGTTTTTAAGATAAAAATAGCTTGACAAATAATGACCCAGGACCAAAATGACCAACTAATCTAATTTTCTCGAACGTGTGACTTAGCTCAACACAACAGTCTTCTCGTGCCCGGAAACCGTAGGATGCAAAAAATTGTCTAAATAGTTTGAGCCGTTTTTTAGATAAAATTAGCTTGACCCACAGTGACCCAAAAATGACCCACAAATCGAATTTTCTAGGACTTGTGACCTAGCCCAATGATTTTTTCGTGCCCGAATTATACAAAATTTAGTCAAAATCGTTGGAGCCGTTTTTTAGATGTAATTAGCTTGACCCATAAAGACCAAAAAAAGACCCACTAATCGAATTTTCTCGATCCATGAGACTTAGCACAATTCTTTTCCCGTAATCCAAAATGGTAGGATAAAAATTTAACCAAAATCGTTTGAGACTTTTTAAATTAGCTTGACCCTGACCCATTGTGACCCAAAATGACCCACTAATCGAATTTTCTCGAATATGTGACCTAGCACAATGGTCTTCTGGTGCCCAAAACGGTAGAATACAAATTTTAGTCAAAATCGTTAGAGCCGTTTTTAAGATAAAACTTGCATATATATATACACGCACACACACACACACAAGGTTTGCTCGTATTAGAATATATGATTTGCTGTTCTTTTAAACAAGATAAAGCAGTTTATTTTGATGAAATATAAAATTTTCGCTTATTAGCAGATACCTTAAAATGTAAATATTCCTTAGCTTAATGCTGTAATGGTGGACTCAAGGGGTCACCCCCCCCCCACACACACACACACACACACCTTGAACGAAGAGAGTTACTGTACAACAATACTTCTTTAAAGGTAAATACATATTAATGGTGCTCCTAAAAAAATAATAATAAAAGAATTTCCCGCTGATAACGAGGAGACAAAAATTATGTTTGATATTCAAGAAATCATTTAAAACGGACATTGCTATTTAACCGCCAAAAAATCGAACAATATTTTCAATTTCTTATATATGAGATACATCTCCAATATAAACAATTGCTCGCTTATGGTAGTTCTCAAATTCCCTGCTCAACAACGCAAAATTTTCTGACACATTTCTGACTCATTTTTAAACATAAAGGTATAAATTGGTTAGTCTGTCTATTTAAGTGTTTTGGAATCGAATAGCGTTTTCCATTTTTTTATAAGTAAATTACTTATATAGTTATAAGCGATTCGTGTCACGTGACAACAAGTTTTTCCTCTTTGCTCTCCTGCTGCAGTATCGGTTCAAAACGCCGACTTTGACGTGTTTTCTGACAGATCTTCTGTTTTTACCAAAAAGGGAAAACGTCTTCCGATTACATTTTTTCTGAATAAGAAAAACTGAATAAGATTCTGAATAAGAACATGCCAATCTCATGCGTTTCCGAATACAAATGAGTTCAAAATTGAGTCAGAAAGTAGCTATTTTTAATTTGAGTTCAGCCTTAAAATGATCGTTCCGTTTGGATGAAAATCCCTACTTTCGCAACGTATTCTTTATAAAAATAGAAAACTCTTCAGTTTCTTGCAGTCAAAGCCATTAAATAATAAGCCCAGTCAGATAGTGTTAAATTTGTTATCGACACACTAGCGCCAAACCTCTGCTGCGGAAGGAGGACAAAACAGAAGTGGGTCGCAGAGAAACGATACGATTTATTTATATCGATATTTTATACGATTTTTATCGATGTTTTGTTTTTGCACTTCCTTTAAAAGCTTGCTAATTACTGGGATCTTTTACACTAAAGCTAAAACTATAATGAAAAAAAAATGGTGGAAATTTACTGGATTAATATTTCTATATAAATATAGTGGTGGCGAAGAAGTTGATTTATTTATTAAAAGTTAAATAAAAAGTGATGGAAATTTACATCACTATGCAATTAACCCTTTCCGGCACAGACAAATTATGTTCGTAAAATGTGAAATTACTGACTGACACCGGAATTTACAAACGACTTTCTTAGAAAATATGAACTCCTTATTTTAAGCTTTAATTTTAGAAGCAAAATTTTATTAAAATATTCTTGGTGCCGAATGCAGCACTCTCAACCGCTAGATGGCGCTATTTTCAACTTGCGAAAAGTTTCCCATTTATCTGACTGGGCTTATTATTTAATGGCTTTGCTTGCAGTGGCAGATTCTACTATGCAATCTCAGGATGCTTATTCCTATCAGTTTTTGCGGAGAGTTTTCATCACCTTATGTATTCATAAAGTCTTCCTAAAAAAACTTATTGAAGAAATTACTATAAATTACTGGTGGGAAAGAGCATGCTTAGTTTAAATAAGGTTTACGATAAAGGTTTCTTCGTATCTGAATAGAACTTGCAAATTTTATATTTTTACGAGTATACCTGAAACTTTTATGATTTTATGAATGAAAATTTGAAGGTTGGGCAAACTTAAGTTATAAAAATTGCTCATGAAGAGATGTAACACCCCTCCCATTTAAAAAAAAAAAAAAAAAAAAAAAAAAAAAAAAAAAAAAAAAAGGACTTGACCCCTTTGTATATGGCTGGATCTTTCGCAGTAGTGCGGTTTCAGTTAGTACGATTTTCAGTTAGTGCGATAAACTTTTTTTATATGCTTCCTCAAATAGTGCGCAGAATACGACTAGGATTCTTTTTTTTCCCCGCAAGACGTCGGCTAATTTTTCAAAATTAAATTTGCAGAAAATGCCGGAAAGAAATAACATTAAAAGGATTCTAAGAGACTTTTAAATTAGAATTAGAATTATTTAGGCAGCATTTGATAGAAACAGATACAGACATCAGTGGAAGTAATGACAGTATACCGAAGACTAGAAAGTCAAACTTTGTATTGCCACAAAATGTATAAAAAAAAAAAAAAAAAAAAAAAAAAAAAAAAACTGAGCAACTGAGAGTTTATAAATTTTCAAATTAAAATATGTGTGTAAGTTTGAAGAAATATTGTATTACAATAAGCTTTTAACCTAATTATATATATTTTTAAAAAATTAACCTAATAGTAAAAAAGTTAACATAAATAACCTAAAGAATTATAGTGATACACAATTAAAATTAAAATTTACTTTTCAATGTTTTTCAATTGTTAGTTATTAAATTAACTCAGATGTTTATGCTAATAGAACTTCAGGAAAATTCGATAAACTTTTCGAAAGTTTCAAATCAAGCTGTAATATGTACTTTCTACTCAAAAACAATATTGTAATACATTACATTGTCTATTTATATATATGGGGTTTTTTTCCTCCAAAGTATATACCTCGATTAGTGCGGTAATCTTACGGGATTAATTAACTGCACTAATAAAGGACGATATTTTTTCGTTAATACCAATAAATTAATACTTCTCTGAAAAAAATTGTCGCATTGTTATTTCTAGATATAACGGTAATAATTGGACATGAATTTATTAAAGTTTAATTTTTTGTAACTCTCAAACTAAATTTATGGTTTCTATAATGAGTCTTTTTTTTTTTTCTTTTTTTGAAATGGGTTAGACTCTCGGTAGGTTTCGTCTGTCATCTTTTTGGATCTAATGGATTTTTTTTTTTACTTTTTTATTGTTAAACTTCTATTTCTGTATTATATTTTTTAATATTTTTATTTAATTTTTAACTTTAATTTCTCACCGATCTCTATTTGCTTCGTAAGTCGCTTTACTATAACCTGGAAGTACAGTTGGCAAGCAACTAGGTACTCCATTCTGCTAATTACATTGTTCCATTGTTCCATAAACATGATTTACAAGTTTTATGCGATAGTGCTCAAGAAAGCAAGTTATCCATTCGGATAACTTGTAATATCTTATAAATAAAAAAAGTTCTACCGTTTTGGCAAATGTAGAAAAAAGAAGATCAATGTCGGAGTAATTTCAGTTGTTTATGTTCAATGAAAGTTTCGATTAGTGCAGTAATATGGAAGGTTTAATTAATCACAATAATCAAGGAAAACCTGTATATTTTTTCGTTAATTCCAATAAAGGAATCTTCCGCGGAAAAAATATATATCATTGTTATTTCTAAAAATAACGGTCATAATTGAACATGTAAGTTTTTTGAAAATATTGCTCAAGAAAGCAATTTATCCCTTCAGAAAACTTGTAATATTTTTTTTTAATTTAAAATGTTCTGCTATTTTGGCAAATGTAGAAAAAAAGAAGGTGAATGTTGGAGTAATTTCTATTTTTCTCATTCAATGTATGTTTCAATTTGTGCTGTAATATCGCGGGATTAATTAACCGCATTAATCGAGTAAACCCTGTATATTTTTTCGTTAACACCAATAAAGAAATTTTCCCCTGAAAAAATATACAGCATTATTATTTCTAAAATTAACGGTCGTAATTGAACATGTTGAGAAACTTTTTGGAACGATGCTCAAGAAAGCAAGTTATCACTCCAGAGAACTTGTATTACAGTTAGATCCGGTTAACTCTTTAACGGATAAAGCACTTCAATTGCTAAAATGTTGAAATAAATGACTAACACCGGAAATTATAAACAAATTTATTTGTATATAAGAAAAAAGCGATATTTCACATACATAATAAATGGAAAACATTTCTATTAAAATTCTGCTGTCGTTGTTGAATTTCGTAAAAAATTTTTTGGTTTCATATGGAAACCAATGTTCGTTAAAGGTTTAACCCTTTAACGGATGAAGCACTTCAATTGCTAAAATGTCGAAATAAATGATTGACACCGGAAATTATAAACAAATTTATTTTTATATAATAAAAAAGCGATATTCCACATACATAACAAATGGAAAACATTTCTCTTAAAATTCTGCTGTCATTGTTCAATTTCGTAATTAAAGTTTTGTAATTCCATTGGTTTCCTAGGGAAACCAATGAACGTTAAAGGGTTAAGACGCTCGCGGTTAATACGCGATCCCGTTTAAGATGCCGATTATTCCGGTTCCTTGAACAACGTCCATAAGACGAATGCAAAAATATCACGTTTAATGTGCGAACGGTTATTACGCGATCCGACTTAAAGGCAAAAAAAAATCTCGCTTAATACGCGAATTCATAGATCAAGATGCGATTTCTTTCGCTTTTCACGAGTTTCGCAAATTTAGTGTTTTTTTTTTTTAATTCCGATATCTACCCCTATTTCCACGTAGTAATATTCGGAATTTTAATTACAGGTTAATTAAGGCGAATATTACTATATGGAGACAGTGGTAGCTATTTGAATAAAAAAAAAAAATCTCGCTAAATTTGCAACACTGGTACTCGTCTTTGATCCCGCGTTCTGTTGTTCTTTTTTTCACTCTTCGTGTATGTTTTAACAGAATTAGAGCAACATAGACAAATTTTTGTCACATTTTAGGTGCGTTCGTAATTATATAAATACGTAGCACCTATAGTCGTCGTCAGCTACGTCCATCTGTCCGTCTGTCCGCATATAACAGCGCAAAAACTACCCAACCGAATTGTTTGAAATTTAATATATATAATCGTTGCAGAATTTTGTCGAGTCATTTCAAATGTTATGAAAATCGATTCAAAACTTAATAAAAGTTTTCTTCATTCAATTAAATCCTCTCATACGTAATCTATATAATAAAAGCGGAAGTCATGTGACTGAAGAAAACAAATACGGGCTAACCTATTCTTTTTTCATATGACAAGCAGCCATTTTTATTCAAAAATTATTTTTTCGAATAAAATTGCATAAAAGTTGCATTTTTAGAAAGATCGTTCACAAAATTGTTTGTTTGAGAAATGATTTAGATTAAAAATGTATAGCTTTTGAGATAACTTCAGTTAAAATTAGGTTAACAGCCCAATATTTATCCCGGTATCCATTAAAATAAATAAACACAAGAGATTCGTTCATCGTGAATCATAGAAATATTAAACCACGGAGATTATCATTTTCAAAGCAATATCTCCAAGGTGAATTTTGCATCGCTATCTGGTGTCGAAAAAAAATTACCATCTGTAAACGTGCCATACGCGTAGTAAGAGAAAAGAAAGGCATGCTCTTTTCGCTCATAACAGACGAAATAATTCATTTTACTGACATAATAGCGAAGATTTTTTTACATTGTAAAAATAGTTATAGTAAGAACGCACTTAATTGGTCACGTTTAACGTACAATTTCATACTTGTTATTTATTCTTCTTTCTTTTCTTTACGCGGTATAAGGAAAGGGCATGTTTACAAACAAACAGTTCCATCAACCCATCTACTACTGCATTTTTGTCGCAGCTAAAATTGCAGGAATCGTCATGGCGACGTAGGTCAATCATATCACAGACCAGTTTAATGTAGACCAATCAAATCGCACCACCTCATATGTACTGTAGGAGTCGTAAAGAACGAACAGGGTTTTCTCCCAAACCAACAGTAATTTAACCAACAGTGACGTCAGCTGCCCTTTCCTTATATGTTGTGAATTTTTTTTTCTCCCTGTCGTACACTTTAGTAAACTAGCCGTTGGGGGCCACCGTAATACTTACCCATCATGGATATGCATAATGTAAAATATTAAAATAAAAAATGTGTAAACTACTTATAAAATGCATTGCAATTCAAATAAAATCGAGGCTTGATGACGTCACAAACTTTAAAGGCTCGATTACTGAATTGCTTGAAAGAAACATCCTTATAACTCCAAAAATAATAATCCTATTAATTAGCGGTTTATTGCATCTGATTAAGCGTCAAATTTCCAATTAAAATATATCTTATAAAGTGAAATTTGGATGAAATACAGGGTCATGAAAAATCGAAGAGTGTGGAAATTGGATTCCAAATATCTCGGCAACTAATTATCCGATCGACTTCATGCTTTATGAAAAATTTATGTTTTTTTATTGTCTTTTATATTCATTTCTTAAAATAACCAAATTCGAAAATTTTTATATACCTTTTATCAGAACGAATATTTCGAGAGTCCGAAAAGAATAGTACCGGTTAATCGAGGTTATTGAAATGAAATAGGCTTCTTCCCATTATTACATAGTAAGTACACACCAAATTGCAAGTCTCTATCTCAATTTTTTCGGGAGATAGAGCGTTTACAGACACACAGACACACACAGACACACAGACACACAGACACACAGACGGACGGAAACTTTTTTTTTTTCTAAAAATATGTTTTTCGGAATCTCCAGTGTCTGAAACGTGTAAATCCGTCAAAAAAATGTTTTTGATTTTCAAAACTATTACAAGACTTACCCTTACTACGTATGATGGGTAAAGTAACAAAGACATTGTAAAGTATTGGTTGCTTTTAATGTGTTTGAAAAGAAATGGAAACTTTTTTTTTTCATTTTCAATTCTATTTCTCCGTTACTTTCTTCTGATTCCTGTCTTCTTCTGTTTTTATACATGTCGGGTGAGTTACTTGCAACCCGTGTTTCATGTGGTTAAGTCGTCTCTGATTGTGTGTGTCAAGTTTTAGCAAAGGTCCATAAGCCGTGTTTTTGGCCCATGAAATAAGACTAAAATTCGATTTTGTTACACTGACTTAATTATTTCACTTTTAAATATTAGAAAGTTTATCCTGTACGATTTCAACAATATTTTTTAATTCGTTTTTATATAACTTACACAAGCTCAAAGTCCTTATTATTCGTAGTTTTTGATGAAAAATACGCAATTTCTCCTAATTTTGCCTCAATTTTTAATATATTTTTTAATATTTTACTATGAGCGCAGCTTTGCAACACTTTTATTTTTACATATATTGTACATTTTGATGTATTTTATAATATATGTAAAGAAGAAAGTGTTGCACGATTGTGCGCATATAAATAATTGAGGTAAAATTAGGAGAAATTGCGTATTTTTCATCAAAAACTACGAATAATACGAACTTTGAGCTTGTGTAAGTAATATAAATCCGAACAAAATGCAAAAAATATTTTTGAAATCCTACAGAATAAACCTTCTAATATTAAAAAGTGAAATAATTAAGTCAGTATAACAAAATTGAGTTTTAGTCTATTTCATGGGCCAAAAACACGGCTTATGGAACCTGATCCTTTTCTGTTAATATGAAGAATAAATAGTCTTAACCTGTTAACCGTGGAATAAACTTTTGTTCAACTGATATACCTGATTACCACCGGGGGACACTTTCACCAGTAAAAAATAATAGAAATTTTTTCCTTATTCGTGCCAGTAATTTTGCATGAATAAGGCGTTTTAATCAGCCGGAAATTTCTATTAAAATTTTACTGGTGGAAGTAATGCCTTCAAAATATTACGGTAGTAGTCCATGTATGACGAAATATTTCGTCATGCCCAGTTAACAAGTTAAAATCAAAAGGAAATCGTTGCTCATTATCACGAATTTAATAACCGGGATGTTATGCAAAGATTTAATATTTTTGGTTGTGTTAAGGGTGCTCGTGAGTAAACTTCCCGATTCCCCTCGCTAATGTTAATCCTATGGGTGGAGGGTGCATTCGTATATTTAAAATATCTCCTCAGGAAATTCATATTTTTAATTTCTGTTTTCTGTGCACTTTTCTTAAAGCATGTCTCTTTTTTTCTTAGTTGTCAAAATATTTCTAAAATGTGTGCTTCATTTATAATTTTATGTGTTAAAATCTTAGAGAAACTGAATAAGATTTTAATACTTCACATACAAATACTTTATAAGAATTACTACTCAAAATTTTCTGGTATGAATTTAGAAATTCTGAATAAAAATCTGTCAAATTTGGTAACACTGCCGGTAGTATTTATTAAATTTTCTTTAATGGAATCTTAAAGTCTTGTTGGGACACAAAGATTTGTCCGTCCATCTTAGACTTTGTCTTATATTTCTAAGATTATTTTTCGGGAAAAATAATTATAGTTTTGGTGAAATTATTAAAGTTAATTTGTCTTAAAAGTAGTCAAATGAAGAAAAGAAAAACAAGGAATAGTTTATCGAATCTTTCAATGGAAACGTTAAATAAAACAATGTCATCACTTATAAGAAACTTTTAAAAGACTCCAAAAGATTTGAAAAGCCACTTTATCGATTACCATTTCAAACAGTAACTTTAAATTCAAGTTTTTTTTCTTTCTTTTCCCTTTTTTTTTTTTTTTTTTTTTTTTTCGAAAAAATGATCTTTTTATTTAAATATCAAATGTTGTCCAGTCTTTAACCATGTATATATCCTGCAATTTAATCTAAGAAACGTTAAAGTTACGTTTAGAGTTCTATTTGAATTTACCCTGATGAAAAGTGTTTAAATATTAATACATATATATTCTAATTAATAATACGTAAACTTCAGTTATTAACCACTTCGCGACGAGCGTCCTTTACAGAATTTTTAAACTTTTACCACCGGTTTTTCAAAACAGAAATTTTCGCCTAATTGAATCGCAGAAATGCTAATATTAAATAAGGCAAAGCTTACAATAAAAATTAACTGGCGGGAATAATCGAGGATTCTGAGCATCTTATGCGTCACATATACGTGTCGCTCGTCCCCAAGCGATTAACAAGTGGTGTGAGTATGATATAACATATTCACCGATTGAATACGGTAACGTGGCTGAAACAGCATTTCCCAATTGAGCAATTTTGTTTTTTCAAAAAATCAACCACTATTTCAGAATAATAATCTTCGCTTTATTTAACGACAGGCATTCTCAATAAAGTGAAGATTACTATTTGAAAAAAGTAGTAGATATTTTGAATAAAAAAATTCCTTAATTTGGTTTAAAGCATGCAGATATTGTATAGTATTTTATATTGAACACCAGTATTTCTGTATAGTAAAACACATGACTCATTTATTGACAGCAATTCTCCAATTAAATAAAAACGAAGATTACTATACAGAAATATTAGTTGTAATATTGCGGTAACAACCGAATGAACCCTGCTACATGAGCTCAAACCTTGGCTTAGGCAAAGGGTTAAACAAGCATATAATGTAATGATAAAAAGGGCATATAATGTACAATAATTAATTAATGAACACGTTATTTCAGACTTACTTACAAATTAATACAATAAACCGAATACGAGTGGAAAATTAGCTGGGGATAAAACATGAACCTGGGTCTACAGCGTAATGTGCTGTTGCTCTAACCATTGAGCTAACCCGATAGATATCCTAACTCGGCAATTTCTTAATATTAATCATGTTCGTGAAGTCACCGGCCAGTAATAGCACAGCACAGGATGGCGGAACAACGATGAATAAAATATTATTCCATCGGTAAACAATACATGTATTAAAGCACTATATATATATGTGTGTGTGTGTGTGTTATATATATATATGTGTGTTATATATATATATGTGTGTTATATAAAAATTTATTTCCTTCGTAGCCTTCAATTTTATTCGCATTAATCTTTTAAAATTAATCTAACTTCTGTCATAGTCAGTATTTCCTTAATTCTTAATAATATCTATTCCTATTTAAAGTCCTTTTAAAAGTAAATATCCGTATAATTAATAATTATTTTATTCCAAATCTTAATTTAAAATTTAAGATCATTCGTAACTTTTATCAGTTCCCCAATCTATAAAATTCTGAGACGCGTTCTCATTTTGAATGTTTTTAAAAGCCATTTTCTTTTTATTATTATTATTATTATTGCTCTGATTCTTTCGCGCGCTTGGGATTTTAACTTCTAAATTGGTCCGCACCAAAGTAAGGGATTCTTTAATGTTTTAGCCTCGCCCTCTAGCCTCATTCGCTCGGCTGGAGCTAGCTTCTCACTCATTGGGTTGAGCGCTCGTGACGTAATTCTGTGTATGTTTCCGCGGAGAGATCAAAACTCGCCAGCACCGGTCGGAGCGGCAGATTTTTGACGTTTTCGGAAGCTAAACAAATATGTGTCTGGTATTGTTATGACCGTAGAATATTCAACTGGCCCAGTAACATCTTAATTCAATGAAGTGAAGCAACGTTAGCCCGAGGGCTATAAGTTTTAGACCTTTGAGAATCGTTTCTGTGTTGTCCGTCTTCTAATAAAATTATTTGTCTGGAGATTGACTGGATTTACTGGAGAAATTCTGTGATCTCATTTCATTGCCTTACTACTTCGCCATACTCGCTAAATTCGACTGCAACTTTCTATATCGTTGAAGGACTGCCATCTTTTCATCGAATAGTATTCATCGTAATATCTCAACCTCGTCAAAATGCTACATATATGTATGTGTGTGTGTGTGGGTGCGCTATTATAAATTAAAATGTCACTAAGAATATAAATGAAGAAAAAAACATTAATTATCTTCACATATAGCAAAAAAAAATTCTTAAAACAACACACAATACAGGAGATTCAGAGTTGCTAATTTCAATATAAAATTATCAAATTAAAAAAATTATATCCCATCCCATATTTCAATTGAGAAAAAAAAAAGAAAGAAAGAGGAAACGAATTTATCTATTCATCGAAAATTCAAAATTTCTCAAACTTGATAATCTGTAAACACAAATTTAAATGTCACTAACAATAAAAAACGAAAAAATGAAAAATTTAGTAATCTTGTCATATAGAAAACAATTCTGTTTGAAAAACAACTCGTAAATAAACAGATCAACAATTATTTACTTAAATATTAAATTACTAAATTGAAAATTTAGAAATATCCCATCCTTTTTTACCTTTTCACTTCAAAAGAAATGAATATAATGCTGCTTTTAAGGTTGATGCATGACACACTGTAATTTTAATGTTACTTGTAATTTCATTAAGAAGAAAATATACATAAAGGTGTATCCGTATCGTGATACGATTTAAAATGAAAGGAAAAGAAGCATCAATTGAAAATTTAGAAATTTCCCATCCTTTTTTCACCTTTTCACTTCAAAAGAAACGGATAGTCTTTTATCACTTTCCTACAAATTGAAACTGTCACAAACTTTGATCTATAAAAGTCTTTATTTCGCAATTTAAAGAAATTGTGGTTACTCATGTTTCACAGGCTGATTTAATATAATTTTTTAACAATTTGTCAGTACAACGTGAAAATGAAAGACTTCGTTTATTTTTAGGTATTTAAAAGTTTAAAGTTTACAAAAATTTTTCTTTAACTTTTTAAAGCTAAAAATGTTTGTTTTAAGTTGGGATAAAAAAAAAAAAAATCGCTTACTCGAGAGTTTATTTTAAAGAGAGAAGCTTGAATATAATGTTGCTTTTAAGCCTGATGCATGACACATTGTAATTTTCATTTTACTTGTACTTTCATTAATAAAAAAATATACATAAAGGTGATGGGTAACGTGATGCGATTTAAAATGAAAGGAAAAGAAGCATCAATATTATGGAACGATAAAATAATTAAAAATATAGGAATGTAATGAAAAAATAACTGATATTTAGATAAGAAAAATAAGAAAATTTATTGTTAAAGTTCAGTTTGTTTCTGTCTATATTTGACTGAACTTTTTTATAGATAAGTGTAAATTTATTATCAAGTTTTTTTTTTTAAATTGCTCTTTGCAGCAGATCTTCTTTGTAGAGTAATACAATAAACACCCGCCATACGTTCGTTCATAAGTTTGAAAGTTTGTAAATAAAATACTGTTATAAACTTTCACATTATTTTTTTTCCGTCATAAAAAATAACATATGAATCACAATTAATCGTTAACACAAAATTAAACGTCACTAAGCATAGAAAAAGGAAGAAATTCAATTATCATATGATGTTTAAATCACTTCAGTTTTAAAAAACAACATATAAATAAATAGATCGATATTTGTTCATTTCAGTATTAAAATTCAAATTGAAAATTTAGAAATATCCGAGTCTTCTTTTTCCCTTTCACTGCAAAAGAAACGTATAGTCTTTTATCAGTTTACTACAATTTGAAACTGTTACAAACTTTGATCTATAAATGTCTTTATTTCGCAATTTGAAGAAATTGTGGTAACTCAGGTTTCACAGGCTGATTTAATATATTTTCTTAACAATTTGTCAGCGCGACGTGGAAATGAAAGACTTCTATTATTTAAAGGTCTTTAAAAGTTTAAAGTTTGCACAATTTTTTCTTTATCATTTTAATACTAGAGATGTTTGTTTTAAGCTGGGATAAAAAAAAAAAATTCTATATCATGAGAGTTTATTTTAAGGAGAGAAACTTGAATATAATGTTGCTTTTAAGGATGATGCATGACACATTGCAATTTTCATTTTACTTGTACTTTCATTAATAAAAAAATATACATAAAGGTGATGGGTAACGTGATGCGATTTAAAATGAAAGGAAAGGAAGCATCAATATTATGGAATGATAAAATAGTTAAAAATATAGAAATGTAATGAAAAAATAACTACTATTTAGATCGGAAAAGTAAATAAGAAAAATTTATTGTTAAAGTTCAGTTTGTTTCTGTCTATATTTGACTGAACTTTTTTATAGATAAGTGTAAATTTATTATCAAGTTTTTTTTTTCATTTTTTCTTTTAAATTACTCTTCAAAGCAGATCTTCTTTTGTAGAGTAATACAATAAACACCCTCCGTACGTTCATTAATAAGTTTGAAATTTTGTAAATAAAATACTGTTATAAACTTTCAAATTACTTTTTTTCTCGTCAGAAAAAATAACATATGAATCATAATTAATCGTTAACACAAATTAAACGTCACTAAGCATAGAAAAAGGAAGAAATTCAATTATCATATGATGTAATCACTTTAGTTTAAAAAAAAAAAAAAAAAAAAAAAAAAAAAACATATAAATAAAGAGATCGATATTTTTTCATTTCAATATTAAAATTCAAATTGAAAATTTAGAAATATCCCAGCTTCCTTTCCCCCTTTCACTTCAAAAGAAACGGATAGTTTTTTTTATCAGTTTGCTACCAAATGAAACTGTCACAAACATTGATCTATAAAAGTCTTTATTTTGCAATTAGCAGAATCTGTGATAACTTATATTTCACAGGCTGATTTAATATATTTTTTTAACAATTTGTCAGCGCGACACGGAAATTAAAGATTTCGATTACTTAAAGGTCTTTAAAAGTTTAAAGTTTTCTGAATTTTTTCTTTATCATTTTTAAGCTGGGATAAAAAAAAAAAAAATAGTTCTCTTGTGTGTTTATTTTAATGCATAAGCTTGAATAAAATGTTGTTATGCATGACATATTGTAAGTTTAATGTTACTTGTAATTTTATTTAGAAGAAAATTTACATAAAAGAGTATGGATATCATGATGATATTTAAAATGAAAGAAAAAGGTGCATAAATATTGTGGAACGATAAAATAATTAAAAGTATAGGAATATAATGAAAAAATATCTACTATTTAGATAAGAAAAGTAAATATGAAGAAAATATGAAGATGTATTGTTAAAATTTAGTCTGTATCTGTCTATATTTGACTGAGCTTCTTTAAACTTATTATATATATATATATATATATATATATATATATATATATTCGCATTTTCTTTTAAATTGCGCTTTTAGAGAAAATCGTCTTCCGTAGATTAATAATATCTACACCCTTCATAGGTTCGCTAATAACTTTGAAAGTTTATAAATGAAGCATTGTCATATTTACATTTTTTTCATTATAAAAAGGGAAATTTAACTGCCACAATTAATGGAAAACATAAAATTAAATGTCACTTAAGCATAAAAAAGAAACTTGATTATCATGTCATGTTGAGGTGATACAAGTCTTGTATCACTTCAGTTTAAAATGACAATATATAAATAATTAGATCAATATTTGTTCATTTCATTATGCCAAAAATATATTTGGTAAAATACCAAATTGGTAATTTAGAAATATCCCATCCTTTTTTTACCCTTTCACTTCAAAAGAAAAGGAATTATTCTTTTATCAGTTTTCTACAAATTGAAACTGTAACAATCTTTGATCTATAAAAGTCTTTATTTCTCAATTTGAAGAAATTGTGATAACTCAAGTTTCACAGGTTGATTTAATATATTTTTTAGCAACTTCTGAGTGCGACGTGAAAATTAAAGGCTTTGGCTGTATCTAAGTCTTTATAGGTTCAGATTTTCAAGCACTTTTCTTTATCGTTGAGAAAAGCTGAACGTTTCGTTTAAATTGGGTTGAAAAAAAAAATTTATTGGAGGTTTAATTTAAAGTGAGAAGCTTGCCTATAATGTTTTTAGGTTGATACATGACACGTTGTAATTTTAAAATTACTAGTAATTTTGTTGTCAAGAAAATTATCTAACTCTTTGATAACGGACCAGGATTGAAGACAATTTTTATTTTCAGTCGCACCTCAATTTACAAAACATTTCCTTTCTCGTAAATTTCTTGAAAATACCCTAGTATAAGTCTATGGAAGAGGTTTTTTTTTTCAAAAAGCGGTACGAATAGAATAAAAAGTAGTCCACTGTGACGTATATGTCATAATTAGTATATTCAAATAGTTAATGGAGTATTATGCATATCTTAACCCTTAAATGTCTAGAGCAGCGTTTCTTAAACTTTGTGATCTCGCGGACCCCCTTTTGATGTGATATGCATTTCGGGGACCCCAACAATATTTTTCTTAACATAAGATAAGAAATTATTTTAACGTATACACCTTATTTATTTTACATTACACATATTCCATATTTAGTTAACAGTGTTAGAAAAATCAGTTACATTAATACATAAGAAAAACAATAATATAGCAATATATACAAGAAAAATAATAATAGCAATATATACAAGAAAGATTATTACAAGAAAAATAATTATAATTTACATTTTAAGACAGTTAAAATATACATAGTACTATTTTCTACGAGAAGTTTGGTGCTTATTTTTTGCTGCTGGATGTGCAGCATCTCGTTCAATGCTTAAGTAAGACTGGTTCAACATACCGTCGAGTTCTACAGTTGTTCTTCATAATTTTCTTGTATGAAACTGTTTAAACATGTGAATAGCGCTGCACTTGTTGTGTAAGTTAGTAGGGATTTGCAAAACAAAAAAAATCGTCACCTATCTTACCACCAAATTCATAATGAAATAAAATTTACAAATTTACAGTATTAGAAATGTTTAAACGCTCATCTAGTTGCAATGCGTAAAAAGGCTGATTATTTATATTTAGAATCAATCGGTTCTTAATATTTTCACACATATTCTATGAAAAGTCTCCCCCAAAGCATTTGGAGTTTTATCCTTATTAATGACCTAGACATGCAAAGTTCTAGTCTTGCAAATCCCCCCTCCTCTGGAGCTACAGAAATTTCTCCCGAAGAAAAAAAAATATGAATTCAACATTGGGCTTGAAGACCCCCGGCTGTAAGCTCACGGACCCCCAGGATTCCGCGGACCCATAGAGGAGAAATATCTCTTCTCTATGCGCGGACCACAGTTTAAGAAACGCTGGTCTAGAGTATCAAATTTGCATCACTTTTTATTTAATTTTTAATAAATAAATCAAGTTCTTCGCACCCACTATATTTATGTCGAAATATTAATCCTGTAAAAATCACATAAATATGATACTAATATAGTTAAAAATATATCTTAAAATTTCTGGTGTCTAATCCTTAATATAAGTTAAAAATAATAATAATAAAATAAAAAAAAATATATGCATTGAAGGGTTAAGGATTAGACACCAGAAATTTTAACATATATTATGTAAATTTATTTAGTAGCATATTTATGGGATTTTCAAATGCTTAATATTTTGATATAAATATTAGTGTTTGCGAAGAACTTCGTTTATTTATTAAAAGTTAAATAAAAAGTGTTGCAAATTTGATACTCTAGGAATTTAAGGGTTAATGAAATTAAAAATAAAAGGAAAAAATGGGAATATCGTGAAACGAATATGTAAATTAATAAATAAACATGAAAAATAATATGAATGTAATGAAAAAAATGAAAATTTAGCCACAAAATTTAACGAAAAAATATTTTTGTATCTTTGAATTCAATATACGAATTCGACACATATTGAAAAAATTTTTAAAGCGTTTCCATGATGTGTTAATAATAATACCCACGTATTTCAGTAAACATAACGAGAAAAAGTTTCTTTAACTTACTTAAAAATACTTAAGGTGGTTCTCAAATGACCTGCTCAGCAACGCGAAACTTTCTGACACATTTTCTGGCTCATTTTTAAACGCAAATGCATAAAGTTGGCAGTCCTGACTATTGAAGCGATTCGGAATCGAAATGAGTTTTCCTTTTTTTTTTATAAAAAAAATTACCTATCGAGTTATAAGCTAATCATGTCTCGTGACAACCCGTTTTTCGTCTTGCTAAGCGCGCTGCGGCGGGAATTCGGTTTAAAACGTCGACTTTGACTGTGTTTTCTGAAAGATCTTCCACCTTTATAAAAAATTTCAAAACGTCTTTCGATTACAACGTTTCTGAATAAGGACACCTGCTAATTTCATGGGTCTCCGAACAAAAATGAAATAAAAATTATGTCTGAAAGTAGATCCTTTGGATTTGAGAACAGCCTTAATTTAACTTTTAAACATCACCCGTGATATTTGTGGTTCTTTTGCAAGTCATGTCGTATTTACTCATGTAATTTACGAACTCGCTTATTTTTCACACCACCCACTTTTGGAAGGAAATTTCCGCAAAAATCAAAGATTTGCGTAATTTTCGCATGAGAAATACAACTCGAATGACTAAAAGGGGATTCCACATTAATCTAATTGGAAAAGATCTGACTATATTTATTTCACAATCTGTTTAAAGGCATGTTTTAGCTTAGTTTTATTTATCGCAAAGAGCAAATTAGCTCTTTTGTTTCCCGTGTTTGTATTTTTATTTTCACATGCAATGTGCAGATAGTTTTTTAACAAATAATGCTACATCATCAAATGTGTGCTATATTAGAGCTTTCTGTTAAAATTGTAATCTGAGTAACATTGTTTATGATCTAAATTTAAAATGCTCACAAAAAATAACAGCTTCACTGTGGAATGAAATTTACAGCAATGGGAAATATATATAGCAATAAGCAGATTAAAAAAATATATATATAGCAATATATATAGCAATATAAATAGCAATATATATAGCAATATAATATATATAATATATAGCAAATTAAAAGATATATATAGCAATACGACCAAGGCGCGTATACTCCCTTGAATTTCCAACGAGTCTGGCATCTAATAAAGATGGGAAAATTTCTGTTTAGTATTTAAATAAAAGAATTCGTAATCAAAGCTTTGAAGCGAAGAATTTATAATAACTTTCTGAGATTAAAAAGGCAAAAAATTTCTATTGAAATATTGTGATAAGAGCTAATAATAAGTTGTTCAATTACATACTTTATGAATAACAGAACCTAATTTTATGCATTTTAAGAACAAAATTAAATTTAAAATGTGTCAGAAAGGAGCCAGTTTAAATTTTAGCTCTAAAGAAAAAAAGGTGGCTTTTGTCACGGACAAAATGGCAAGGAAAGTGCGGAAAATATGACAGTAAATATGGTATATAAATATGTATGTGTACTTGAGAAACCTCATTTATTTATTTGAAACAGAATCTATACTATTATTACAAAGAAGTAACGTTTGTGTATTTGTTTGTTGGGGGTATATTTCTGGAACGGCGAAGTCGATAAAAAATAAATAAATAAATAAATAAAATAAAAAATAAAAAAATGGTGGCAAAATGCTGGTGACAGTCTCTGCTCCAATATTGGCTATATTTTATGTCGATAAAAAAAAAATCCAAGAGGGCGCAGGAGCAAAAAATATTCTGAAATTGCAGTTTCTGTGATACTGTTAAAGTAGAAACTCGAAATTAGGTATTGCAAATTCCCGGCACACATTGGGGAACACGCTTGGAACACTTTGATTCAAGAAAAATGTTCCAGTTACCTTAAAGTGTACTGAATGTGTTGCCTTAATGAGTTCCGAATATCCTTTGCTGTAAAGAAAGTGTTCTGCTCAGGATATCTGTTAAATTTAAACTTGGGAACACATTTGAGAACGGATTGGGAGCACATTATGGGCCCACTTGTGAAATCATCGCTTTCAAAAAATGCGCTAGAAAGTGTGCTGAACAAAAGAAGTGTTCTCAGAAGTTTTCTAAAAACTGTTCCAAAAAGTGCTTTTCAAAGTGCTCTAAAAAAATGACAAAATAAGTGTTCTGAAAAGTGTATAAAGATTTGCAGTTTGGTTACTTTTAAGATGTAAATACTCGCTGTGAATGGTTTCAAAATTTAACTGGATGAAATGAGCGGAATTCGTTCTAAAAACATTCTAAATTACGATTTATTTGGAACTGTTAGGGTTAGAAACTTTAAATTGACATGGCTGCAACTTTTAAGAAGTAAATGCGTACACAGAGCAGTTTTTTTAAAATTATTATTCGAAATTTAAAAGGGTGTAGGAGCAAAAACATTCGCAAATTGCAATTTCTGCGATATTGCGTAAGGAGCTTTGACATGGTGGTTACTTATAAGATGTAAATTCTCGCTAAGAACTGTTTGTCAAAAGTTAGAATTTTAAAAGAGTAAAATGGCGGAAAATGTTCTAAACACACTCTATATTTACGCTTTTTTACAGAACTGTTAAGACTAGAAACTTGAGGGTGATTACAAATGAATATCCCAAATTTGAAGGGGAATATCTTCTGAACAATAAAAGGTAGTGTTCCATTTCACACATCGCAGTGCGTGAGAAGTTATGAAGTTTCATAACTGTGAAAGTTCGTTATTTTGGCGAGAGATGGTGCAACGAGTGGTGGGTTGAAAGTAAATCGGCATGTTCCGTTGCGAGTTCATTCAACAGGATGCTTCATGCACCACCCCATCAGGGCTGCCAGTTTGGCCATTTCTTAAATTCCGAAATTTCGCATTCATACCAGAAATTCCCTATAATGTTCTTTTCTTTATTTAATGACAGACATTTCATGATTGCGTAAAGTGAAAATTCTTCTTTGAGAATTTCCGGTACGAATTTGAAATTTTGGAATTTAAAAAAAGGCCCAACTGGCAACCCTGAACCCGATTGCTAATATCCGAACCCTATAGCTTACAGCGCATTGGCGAGCGCCAAATGAATTGGCGAGAACAGCGCTATTTCGCACATGCGCATAACCTAGCCAAGCAGTTCAGTGCTTACAGCCCTACGCCTATGCAAAGCAATGGCCGACGGTGCAGTGTTTTGCTCACATGATTTTGTTACGAGAAACTAGAGATCAAAATAAATAAGAAAATAAATAACTAGCACCACCACAAATCAAGCAGGCACACGGGAAAAATACAGGTATGTGAAAAAATTTCAGTGTTCTGTATATTGACAAATTTTCAAGATAAGACAGGCATGAGGCAGGTTATTAGAATATCGATGTTGATAGTTGAGACTTTAATCTTGTGAAAATTAAATTAATGTCGCACCAATCAACACTATCTGTAAGATGCAGTTACTTTTATTTTTGGTTGCGAAAGCGTCTTTGAAGACGCCAATTTGGTTATATATATTTTTTTAGTTTTTGTGATGAAAGGCAAAAGTCTTCTAATCTACATTCCGCAAAAATATCGCTATTTTTTTTTAAATGCATTAATATTTGAAACTACGTTATGTGATATCACAAACACAACGATAACAGTAACAAGCTTTTTGAAGATAACAATCTAGTGTTAAATAACTTTGCCTTTTATCGAATTATGATGCATCTCTGCAGCTTATAACTTAATATTATTCAGAATTCTTATCTATTCGGTTTTTTCGCGTCACTTCATAGAGTTTTCCTTACTAATCACCCAATAATAGTTTAGTGATGCAACATATTAAGAATTATTAACACGACATTTTGACATTAATAAATGTGTCTTATCTTGAAAAAAAAAAATGTTTATAGAGATAACAATAAGGCTTAGATGCTTTACACTCACGCTAAAAAAAAAAAAGAAAATTTATCGGTTAAAAAAAGGAAAAAAGTCGCCAAACTTTGGGGACTGTTTTTTCTTTTATGGCAACCCGGCTATTAAGCTTGTATTTAGTTACTGGTGTTGAAATTTGTTATTGTAATCCGTATTTGCGTGGATGTTAAGGGAAATGTTTGCGCATGTCAGTATTACGTCATTGATGATGAAAAATAGAGAAAACGTGATTGGTTGTAGAAGAAAGTTCTATTGTACGTTATTGGTTGCAGAGTCGTGTATTATAGAACCATATATGGGAGGGAAATAAATTTGCATAACACCAATGAACCGCCGCCAATGACGTATTGGCGGCGGTTTGCGACCGACGTTTTGGTTGAGTTAATGATTGGCTTTTAATTGTCATGTGATTTATTACGTATTGGCGGTTACAGTGGCGATTATTACATTAGCAGTTAGAGCGGTAGAATTGAATTTATCATTCTTTTGACGTTTGTAGTTGTTAGAAGTTTAAAAAAATGTCCGTGCCTATGGATATTATTTTTCGAGAGTACCAGGTAAGTTTTTATGAGGAAGCAGACGGTGAGGATTTATTTGGAAATTGTTTTGGCCCTCCTGGCATTCCAAATAGAGCTTTTTTTTATAAATTTTTTTTGAAAAAGAAAGAGGGTCGGCAAGATTTTTACGATTTTTTACAGGATTGCTCTCTAAGTGCTTCTTCAATGAAGTGCGATCAATGCGGGGGAGATATGAGTATGATTGTCTCAAAAAGAGCTGTTTTAGACGGTCGTAGATGGTATTGTGGGAATTATGGTGATTTGGGCCGGTGCGAGGGTTCGAAAAGTATTAGATTTAATTCGTACTTCACTGGCTCGCACCTTCGAATTACTACTATTCTTATGATGACATTCGAATTATTTCAAGGTTCCACGTTTGATTCAATCCATAAGGATCTCGGTGTTTTTCAGCATGCCGTCGCTGACTGGCGGCGGTTTGCGACCGACGTTTTGGTTGAGTATATTGAAACTCAAACGGAGAAGATCGGTGGGCATGGGAAAATTGTCGAAATTGATGAATGTAAAATGGGGAAAAGAAAATATAATAGGGGTCATTTCGTTGAGGGGCAGTGGGTTTTTGGCGGTGTAGAGCGCGAATCTGGACGCTGTTTCATGGTTGCTGTACCCGACAGAACAGCGGATACTCTTCTCGGCCTTATTCCGATGTGGATCCAGCCTGGAACTTTTGTTATTTCGGATTGTTGGAAGGGGTACGAACGGTTAAGCGAACTGGATTATGACCATTTGAAGGTAAATCACTCGCTTTATTTCAAAGATCCCGAGACTGGCGCTTGTACTAATAAAATTGAATCATACTGGCGTCATTTCAAGGCCTCTTTACCAGAATACAACCGGCAAGGAGATTTTGGAGGTTATATCGCTTGGTTTATGTTTAGGCAAATTTGCAATTCACTAAATGTGGATCCCTTTACAAAATTTCTCGATATTGTCCGAGGCACAAATTGGGCTGATTGGCATATTGTTTCGGGTGGGGCAGTCGGTGGATCTTCGGAATGAAAATATTTTTTAAAACTGTTTGTATTTCTTTTAACAATATGCGCCCTTTTTTGGGGGGGATTCCCCCTTCCCTTCTTTATTTTATTGTTATGTAAAGTTTTTTTTTTTTAACAAAATACTTTTTTTTTTTTTTTTTTTTTTTTTTTTTTTTACAGCTTTTTGAGACTTTTGGCTTTAAAATTTTTCATAATGTTTCTGGTAATATTTTTCGCTGACCCTGTTAGTTTTTTTAAAACATTTTCTTTTTGGATTTAAAAAATTGTTCTGGTTTCATTTTTTTAAATATCTGGTACTCAGTGTCGAAATTAGCGATCGTATGGAACTTGTAAGAGTAGAAGCTGGATTTTGCTCATTAAAAGGTATGTTATATATATATATATATATATATATATTTAGTATGTTTTGTTCTAGTGTTTTGTATTTTTGGAATAAAATTACTGGTAGTCAGGGTAATGATTGCGCATGCGTGTATGTGTATTAAGTCGTTAATTATAAATATTTCAGAATGTCATTCCAGTGCACTGATTTGTTCTAGAGTAGGATAAAATTTAGCTTAATCTTTGAATTTGTCGTTCATTGGTTTTTAGTTGTCATGTGATTTATTACGTAACATATGCGCTGTAGCGGTTAGCGTAAAGTTTTGTAGTCGTGGTTTGGTTATTCAGAGTGAGATTGTGTTCGGTTTAAACAATTTTGATGGATAATATTACTCGTTTTCAGCAGTTTGCTGTAAATTTCGACCTTTTATCTACGGTCGTGAGATATGTAAGGATACATCTCGCGGCCACTTGTAAAGCTGTTTGGAAGCTGAAGCGAGAAGAGAATTATTTAGTCAACGCAAATTTGTACGGGCAGGCCATTTTACAAAAAATTGAGAAACAGTGGCGGAAACTATTAGCTACTGCACAGAAGATGGAGTATTTGCCGAGTTTTTCTGTGTATCAACTGTTTCTAGTCCATCTGACGAATTTGCGTTTGTTATTGCCCTCTTTGAGCCAAAGCGCCTTGCCTAATTTAAGGAGTCTTTACCGGATATATTCTTATGCCGTAAGAAAACTCTGGGAGGATTGGTTTAATGTCATTTATGACAGTTAATGGCATAAATAGACGTCCCCCAGAGATCCG
The DNA here is from genome assembly GCA_963931845.1 of Maratus michaelseni. Classification (NCBI taxonomy): domain Eukaryota; kingdom Metazoa; phylum Arthropoda; class Arachnida; order Araneae; family Salticidae; genus Maratus; species Maratus michaelseni. Next base: position 97,201,863 of record OZ007600.1, read on the forward strand.
GTAAGGTTTACGCATTTAGGCAAGTTCAGCACTTCAAAACTGAAATAACGCGATGATTTTATCTAATAGTTTGTGTTAAATTAGAATTTGAATTACCGAATGGTTACTCTGATATAGTAGTGCTCTTTAAAAGATTGAAATGACGTAATTTTATCTAAAGATTTGTGCGAAATTACAAAATCAGTTATCGAATGTTTACTCTGATATAGTAGTGCTCTTTAAAAGATTGAAATGACGTAATTTTATCTAAAGATTTGTGCGAAATTACAAAATCGGTTATCGAATGATTATTCTGATTGTAGCAGTCCACTTTAGAAGAATGGCGTAGGTAATGTAATTTCTATTAAATTTATGTTAAAAGATTTTATTTTTCGTTTATTTTGATATTTACTTTCTGGTTTTACTAATACGTCATTATTTATAAATGTTGTGTTCGTCATGGAATTAGAAACTAAATAATCGAATGTTTACACTGATTTAGTAGGGTACTTTAAAAGATTGAAATGACGTAATTAACATTTTCCATTAAATTTATGTTGTAAAAAATGTATTTTTGGTTTATTTTAATTGTTGTGTAGAAATACGATTTTCTGTGTTTTCGAATACGTTTTTTATAAATGTTCTGTTTTTTATGTTTCCAAAATGGCAACGGAAAATAGTAGCTTGGCGCAGTCTTGGAAATCGCGCCAACCAAACAGTCGCCAATCTTTTGTTTACATTTTAGCGTGAGTGTAACGCATCTGTTCCAACAATAATAACACAACACTGAAATTATTTCACATTGTGGTTAAATGAGAGTTTGTATGCAAGAATGTATGAGTATTGAGTGAATGAACACCCATTAACATAGAAAAGTTAGGTAAACATAAACTATTGGTAAATAGTAACATGAATAAAGAGTAACCTAATGTTTCAATGCAATTAATTTCTGTAACTGTATATATAAATAAATGTATCATTATGTATAAACATGTCACTGTAAAAAATTTCCAACCCTTTTCCGTTTCGTAAAAGATAAATTTCCTTTACGATACGGAAAACAACCGATAAAATGTTTTTTCCGAATCACAACAGAAAGTTTTCCTACAGTCATAAAAATAATCTTTTTATATCGTATTAGTTTCCGAAATTAGGAAAATAGCCTTCACCGGACTTACTGCGTAGTCTCGCTCTCTGCTGACGTATGAAAGGCGTGGCGTCACGTGATTGATAACAGAACAGAATCGAGATTTTCGATGAAGAAGACCTACGCCATGTTGTTAAATATTGGACAATTGTTCTACGTAGTTCTAACTTCGCAATGGTAAGTACTAAAATTTATGTGATTTTTAATATTTGGAATTTGATATGTCCATATATTTACAGTGCATGATTATCAAACCGAATAACATGTTTAAGGAGCTGCGTAGCCTGAAATAAAATGCATATTATCTTATTTCTCGCTCAGTTTATTTTTTATGAGAAAAATTTCCCCAATCAAAAAGATATTTTGATGTGCCAGAAATTTCTAACTTAGATATTATCTTAATAAAAACTCAATTTTTGTAGACTGCTTTTTAAATAGTTTTTAACTTATTCTAAATTAAGGTACTTGTTTATTTGTTTAATTCTGTAAGGCATCCAGTGTTGAATTCAGGAGATAGCCGGGGGAGGGGGGAGGACATTCCTCTCTCCCGGAGCATTGAAATGGCCACCCCTTCTGAAGATTTCGGATTTTATGATTTAATGGTCAAAAAGTGCAATTCCCCCCCCCCCCTACCTCGGAACTATAATATGCCCCCAGGAGCCACAGAAATCCCTCTCGGAGAAAAATGCCTGAATTCAACACTGAAGATATCAATAAATACCTATGATCTTAAAATAAATTCATGAGATTTTTCTGTGTTCGATGCCATATCAGAATCATATATTGTCTTTTTTTTTCAGGTACTACATTGTTATAGAATCAATTTAACATTTTATTATTTGTAGTGTATTAAAATTCAATTAAAAAGGATTGTCCATTAAATTCTATAATGTTGATTAAAAAATTGAGAAATGTATGTCAGGGTGCTATAACGAAATTTAAAATGGTATATGGTAAAATAAATTTCAGTAGTCTTTTAATATCAGACAATATTTTAGTTGTGAAAAACGTAAAGTAGAATATGCTTAATACCTTGAGGTTGATTTTACCTATATTCATGCTGTAAAAGCCTGCATACAGAAGCTTTCAACTGCCCCACCGTGTATATTCAAATTTAATTTATTAAATTTTATTTTTCTCACATTATTTTGAAAATAAAAAATGACTTTTAATCTTTTCTAATAATTTAAAATAAATAGAATAAAAAAAGCAAACAGGGAATTTTTGTCAGTAGAGGTGGGGGGGGGGGGGGGAGGATTTATTTTTAAAATATAAAGCTTCAATTCTTCATTTAAAAATTAAAAAAAAGAAAGAAAAAGAAAACCTGTAATAGCTTTTGTTACATTTCTGTATTGTTTTTCATCCTAATTTATATAAAAAATATCTTGTATGTGGGTTTCTAACAAAAAAAAATATCTAATTTGATTTTATTTCATATTTGTGCTTTCCTTTAACTAAATCTTGTCATGTATTTAAATACACGTGTTAATACTGTGCAAATTTCAAGAAATAAAAAATGTTCAAATGAGTCATAATGTCAACATATAAATCATAAATGTTCTGAAAATTCTGCTATTTTTGGAGTTCACAGAACCCGAAATATCATTGTAATAGAATTTTTTTTTAGCTCACAGGTTATCAAAGCCGGACCCCCCCCCCCTCCCCCCGCTTAATTTACATAAATAGGTTTTTCATGCAGAATTATCCGATTTTAAATTTTCAAATTTTATGTATATGTTTATTCTGATAATCCGATTCCTTGATTAGTTTTGGGGGTTAAATTGCTAAGTATAAAAGGGGGAGGGGGAACAGGGGCTGATCCCCAGTTAATTTATATAAATGGGTTTTTCATGCAGAATTATCAGTTTTGTTTCAAATTTTATACATAGGTTCATTCTGATAAGGCGCTTCCCTGATTATCTTTGGGGGTTCATTGGTTAAGTATACAGGGCGGAACTGGGGGGCTAATCCCCCCTTAATTTAGATAATGGGTTTTTCATGCAGAATTATCCGATTTGTTTCAAATATTCTATATAGGTTCATTCTGATAAGGCGCTTCGCTAATCAGTTTTGGAAGTTCATTTATTAAGTTTACAGGAGGGAACTGGGGGCTAATCCCCCCCCCTTAATTTAGATAATGTATTTTTCATGCAGAAATATCCGATTTGTTTCAAATTTTGTATATAGGTTCATTCCAATAAGGCGCTTCTCTGATCAGCTTTGGGGGTTCAATGGTTAAATATAAAGGGGGAACAGGGGCGAATCCCCTCCCTAAATTAAATAAATGGGGTTTTCATGCAGAATTAAACAATTTGCTTCAAATTTTGTATATAGCTTCATTGTGATAAGGCGTTTCCTTCATTAGTTTTGGGGGTTCATTGGTTAAGTATAAAGAGGGCAACGGTCATTAATCCCCCCACCCCCTTAATTTAGGTAAATGGGTTTTTCATGCAGAATTATCCGATTTGTTTCAAATATTCTATATAGGTTCATTCTGATAAGGCGCTTCCCTGATCAGTTTTGGGGGTTCATTTGTTAAGTTTACAGGAGGGAACTGGGGGCTAATCCCCCCCCCTTAATTTAGATAATGTGTTTTTCATGCAGAAATATCCGATTTGTTTCAAATTTTGTATATAGGTTCATTCCGATAAGGCGCTTCCCTGATCAGTTTTGGGGGTTCAATGGTTAAATATAAAAGAGGAACAGGGGCTAATCTCCCCCTAAATTAAATAAATGGGTTTTTCATGCAAAATTTCCCAATTTTCTTCATATTTTTTATAGTGCTACATTATGATAAAGCGCTTCCTTTATTATTTTTGGGGGTTCATTGATTAAGTATAAAGAGGGGAACGGTGATTATTCCTCCCCCTTAATTTAGATAAATAAGTTTTTTATGCAGAATTATCCGATTTGCTTCAAATTTTGTATATAGGTTCATTGTGATAAGGCGCTTCCCCGGATCAGTTTTGGGGATTCAATGGTTAAATATAAAGGGGAACAGGGGCTAATCCCCCCCCTCTCTAAAATAAAGAAATGGTTTTTTCATGCAAAATTACCCAATTTGCTTCGTATTTTGTACATAAGTTCATTGTGATAAGTCGCTTCCCTGATTAGTTTTGGGAGTTCAATGGTAAAGTATAAACGAGGGGAACGGGGGCCAATCCTACCCTTAATTTAGATAAATGGGTTATTCATGCAGCATTATCTAACTTGCTTCAAATTTTGTATGTAGGTACATTGATGAAGTATAAAGGGGAGAACAGGGACTAATCCCCCCCCCCCTCTCTCAATTGAGAAAAATGATTTTTTAAAGCAGAATTATCCAATTGTTTCAATTTTTTTTTATAAAAGGTTCATTCTGATAAGGTGCTTCCTTGATTAGTTTTGGGGGTTCAATGGTAAAGTATAAAGGGAGCGAAATGGGACTAATCCCCCCTTAATTTATGTAATGGCTTTTCATGCAGAATTATCCGATTTGCTTAAAATTTTGTATTAGGTTGTTTCTGATAAGGCGCTTCCCTGATCAGTTTTGGGGGTTCAATGGTTAAATATAAAGGGGGAACAGGGGCTAGTCCCCCTAAATTAAATAAGTGGGTTTTACATGCAAAATTACCCAATTTGCTTCATATTTTGTACATAAGTTCATTGTGATAAGTCGTTTCCCTGATTAGTTTTGGGAGTTCAATGGTAAAGTATAAAGAGAGGAACGGTGATTAATCCCCCCCCCCTTAATTTACATAAATGGGTTTTTCATGCAGAATTATCAGATTTGCTTAAAATTTTGTATATAGATTGTTTCTGATAAGACGCTTCCCTGATCAGTTTTGGGGGTTCAATGGTTAAATATATAGGCGGGACAAGGGCTAATCCCCTTAAATTAAATAAATGGGTTTTTCATGCAAAATTACCCAATTTCCTTTAAATTTTGTATATAACACATGGGCTGATAAGTTCCCGGTCTGGCACACAGATGGCGTTGCAATTTCCGAACCGATGCTTTTTTTTAGTAAATACTAACCTTTAAAAGGTAGCAGAAAAGATGTCATGATGATTCGCCGTGTGGATAAAACGTTAGAGTGGTTTTATTTGAACAACTTTGTTGATAAACAAAAAAAAAGGCATAAACAAGAATTTCAAGAATTGTATTTTGATGGGAAAAAACACTGTTCAAACAAAAACTTGGCTTGATAAGCATTATCCGGACGCTGCACCAGGTAAATCAAACATTATTGACTGGTTTGCTGAATTTAAACGTGGTCGTACGGACACCAGTGATGCACCACGCAAAAGAGGTGGTTACTCCGGAAAACATAAAAACAGTCCAAAAAATCGTTTTGGGGAACCATAAAGTGAAGTTGCAGGCGATAGCTCAGACTCTGAAGATATCCAAGAAACGTGTAGGTTTTATTTTGAATGAGCATTTGTCTATGAAAAAGCTGTTGTCAAAGTGGCTGCCGCGCGCGTTGACTTTTGACCAAAAACAACAATGAGTCAATGATTTAGAACACTGTTTGGAGCTTTTTCGTTATAAAATTGTTATTTATTATTAAACTATTATTATTATTTATTTATTAAATTATTATTATTATTTATTTATTTATTTATTAAATTATTATTATTATTTATTTATTTATTAAATTATTATTTATTATTAAAGTTATGTTATTTATTAAAGTTATAAAGTCATAAAGTTTTGTTAAAAAGTTGTGTTTTCTTTATTAGACCAGGAACTTATCAGCCCATGTGTTAGCTTCATTGTGATAAGGCGCTTCCTTCATTAGTTTTGGTTGTTCATTGGTTAAGTATAAAGAGGGGGACGGTGATTAATCCCCCCCCCTCACTTTAGATAAATGACTTTTTTATTCAGAATTATCAGATTTGTTTCAATTTTTATATATAGGTTCATTGTGATAACGCGCTTCCCCGGATCAGTTTTGGGGGTTCATTGGTTAAATATAAAGGGGGGAACGTGGTCCAATCCCCCGTAATTTGGATAAATTGATTTTTCATGCTGAATTATACAATTTGCTTCAAATTTTGCATATAGGTTCATTGTGATAAGGCGCTTCCCTGATTAGTTTTGGGGGTCCAATTGCTAAGTATAAAAGGGGTGGAACGGGGACTGATCCCCCCTTTAATTTAGATAAATGTGTTTTTCATGCAGAATTATCCAATTTGCTTCAAATTTTGAATATAGGTTCATTCTGATAAGGCGCTTCCCTGATTAGTTTTGGGGGTTCATTGGTTAAGTATGAAGGGGGAATGGGGCTAATCCCCCCTAACATAGATAAATGGTTTTTTCATGCAGAATTATTGGAATTTTCTTCAGATATTGTATGAGGTTCATTGTGATAAGGCTCTTTCCTGATTAGTTTTGAGGGTTCATCGGTTAAGTATAAAGGGGGGGGGGAACTGGAGGCTAATCCCTCCCCCCCTCCTTAATTTAGATAAATGGGTTTTTCATGCAGAATTATCCGATTTGCTTCAAATTTGGTATATAAGTTCATTCTGATTAGGCGCTTCCCTGATTAGCTTTGGGGGTTCTTTGGTTAAGTATAAAAGGGGGGAAAAGGGGTTAATGCTCCCCCTAATTTAGATAAATGGGTTTTTCGTGCCGAATTATCCGATTTTCTTCAAATTTGGTATATATTTTCATTGTGATAAGGCACTTCCCTGATTAATTTTGGGGGTTTATTGGATAAGAATAAAGGGTAGAACGAGGGGCTAATCCACCTTAAGTTAGATAAATGGGTTTTTTATGCAAAATTATCTAGTTTGCTTCAAATTTTGTATATTGATTCATTGTGATAAGACGTTTCCCGCATTAGTTTTGGGGGTTCATTTGTTAAGTATAAAGGAGGTAATGGGGACGAATTCCCTCCCCTTAATTTAGATAAATGTGTTTTTCATGCAGAATTAACCGATTTGCTTCAAATTTTTTATATAGGTTTATTCTGATAAGATGCTTCCCTGATTCGTTTTTTTTTTTTTTTTTTTTTTTTTTTTTTTTGGGGGGGGGGGGGGGGGGCTGTTGGTTAAGTATAAATGGGGAACGGGGACTAATTGTCCATTTTAATTTAGATAAATAGTTTTTTCATGCCGAATTATCCAATTTGCTTCAAATGTTGTATACCGGTTTATTTTGATAAGGCGCTTCCCTGATTAGATTTGGACGTTTATTGGTTAAGTATAAAGGATGTAAATAGGGGAGCTAATGACCCCCCCTCCCCTTTTTCTTTGAAATAAGAGTATAATATGCAAATAGTGTGAATAGCCTGTGAGCTCAATGCCATCAGTTTGACTGAGCACTTTTCTTTTTATTATTTTATTTCCAATTTAATGTATATAAATTTTTTTAATTAATATACTTTTTAAAAAGTTAGTATCCAGCCGAATATTTGATAATCTGCTAAATCACTATTTGTTACATATCGTAAAATTATTGTTATGTTTTTCTACTATATTCCTGTGGCACCATTTTTTTTTCTTTTAATGCTGATTGTGAAATCCCATAGTAACCTATGTAAATTTTAAAGAAATGATAAATTCCGTTATACAATTATCAAAATATAGCTTTCACCAGCAGGAAACAGATGTCCAATGCTGGTAGAGTACATTTTTAAAAATTTCCTTAAATTTAAAATTTTTTAAAATTTTTATGAATTTTGAATTCTTTATTCAAAGGAAAATTTTCAAATATTTTGTTCTTAAAAATATTTATCGCTGAAGACGAAGTGTCCCCTTAATCATTCTTTGCTCTTGTGCTGTTTTTTATCTTTTTAAATATACATGGTCACTAGCAATTAGTACAATAAAAAAAAATTAATATTATTACTGTTATTATTACAGGATAATACTGCAGTGATCAATGTCGCCTTACAGCTAGAACAGATCATCCTTGACTAATAGAGAATGAGGATGATAGAAAGGACGTCAAGGTGTTTTCGTATGTTGATGGTGTGACACTTTTTTCGGAGAAATGTTCAACTGAGTCAATTTCGTTGCTGTAGCATCCTACTGGGTGTTTAATTAAGACTGTTATCAGGCCGGAATCTAGGCAGGCTTTTTTACTAACTGCATCAATTCTAAAGGAATAAAAGCCAATAGCAATCATAGCATAAATAAAGTGCTGTAATTTGTTTTATTAAAACATTTTGATTTATAGTTTTGTTGAAAATAAATTTTATTTTTCAGTATAAATGTTTGTTTTATTTTTTCTGTCTTTTGTTGTTAGCGAGAAAAAATCGAGTAATTTATATATTTTTTAAAAAATTGTATTTTGTCAATACGTGCAATTTAATGTTTGTGTAAATTAAATGCGCTTGATTTATTTTAATAAGTTTAAGTAAAAAAAAAAAAAAAATAGCACATACATATTTGCTAAGACCGATTTTTTATTGAATGCACTCTTATTTTATAGATATTTTTTCTGAATTATTTGCAATTTTTAATATTCTGCTATTAAGTGATCTGCCATTGAGGAATAAAAGACTCACAAACATTTATTTCTTTGTTATTAATCATGATAAAAAAAATTTGTAATCAATATACTTTTTAAAAAGTTAGTACTCAGCCGAATATTTGATAGTCTGCTAAATCTCTATTTGTTACATTTTGTAAAATTATCACGTTTTTCTACTATATTTCTGTGTCATCATTTTTTTCCCTTTAATGCTAATTGTGAAATCCCATGGTAACCTATGGATATTTTAAAGAGGTGATAAATTCCTTTATACAATTATCAAAATATAGCTTTCACCAGCAGGAAACAGATGTCCAATACTGGTATTGTACATTTTTTAAAATTTCTTTAATTTTTAAGAATTTTTTTAAAAAGTATTTTTATTTTAATTTATATTTAAAAAATATATATATATTAACTGACAACTGGACTTCCACTGTAAGTAAGTGCTTATATATTCCATATTTTTGCCTTTTTAATTTCTAAAGAGTTTATAAGTATTATTCACAAGTCCTTATTTTATTTCTTCAAAATATAATGCAGGTTTTAAGTTATCAAATTGGCTTTTGATAAGTTTATTTAGCTGATTCGCCAGATTGGTGTTATAACTTTTACTTCAATATAATCTTTTGTTAAAATATTGTATGCAAGTACATGATTTTGGAAAGAATTTTTTTTATTTACTTTTTTTACAGCAATTGGTAAATTTTGGTATCTTTTGAAATCTAAGCATAGTTTCATTGCCAATTTCTTCAACGTTATCTAATCAGTTATAATACAGAAAGTTCAGAAATCTTAAAATATTTAGATCAATATAATTGAAATTATATTTCAGCACTATAATCTCAATTTAAATTAAATAATTGCTAAATAACACTTGTATAGTCTAACAATTTGTAATCAGAGTTCATTGATTTAAATCAACTTGATTTCAATCCTGATTTAAATCAACTGATTTATTTAAATACACTTTTTTTTTTTTCAAATTTAGGTTAAGCTATTTCATTATAAATATTATTTTTGACAACAATACATTGTAAATTTAAGGACTGGGAGAGACAGAACTCAAAATCCTTGCTTTTTGAATTTTATTTAAATCAAATATCACACTTAAAAATAAAAATTCTAATTTAAAAATAGAGAATCTCAGCTGAGAAATGTTAAAAGATTAAAGCATAAATTTATTTGTTAAAAAAATATGTACAAATCTTATGTGAATTTTTTAATACAAAAACATGGAGAGTTTCTGTGAGGATTTGTAAAACGTTAGAATAAATAAATATAAGTCAATCAAAAGTATATTTATTGTTATTTATGTTGATATCTCATGACTTCATTGTGCACATGTAAATAACAAATGGTTTGATATTCCAATTTACTTTATTTATGGAAAGATTCGGAAAATAAAGATTACATGGTTAGTAATACTCTGAAATGTTTTTTTATATATTTTTAATATAATTTTAATTTTAATTACTTATAAATGTAAACTAATAAACAACTAAAGTTTTAAAATCTTTAAAAAAAATCAAACACCTGATATAAAAGTTTCTTTTATTTTAAATAAAAAAAAAATCAAACTTTAATTCATTGCAAACTCTGTAATCGCTTATAAAGAACTAAAAAAAAGCTGGAAAATTGGTATTTCTTTTCAAACATTTTAATAACAAAGAATAATTTTTTCAGATCCATTGAAATTTATACCCAGATAATCATAAGTATTTTTAATATATGCTCCAACTTCATTAAATGAATAGTGTATGTATTCTGTATTCCAGAGTAGTGTATATAATCTGGAATAGGTATGTTTAAAGGAATACTGTATATAATCCAGATCTAGAGTAGGATGTTTAAAATTTCATTTTTTTTTTCTGAATAAAATTCTTACATTATCTTTTATATTTTAAGATTTTTAATCGAGAAATTTGGTCAAAACAAAAAGATTTAGCTTTTAGTAATGAAGAGTTTATATGCTTTTTATTTTATCAAAGGGGTAATTTAAGGTGGTATATATTTTATACAGAATAGGTCAATAAAAAGTATATTGTTAAATTGCAGTTAGTGTAAATAAGTGATATATAACACAAGACAATTTGTTTAATTTATTTCATGTTTTCAAAAGTAAAAGAGAATTCAAATTTTCAAATTATATCATTTTCTTTTGCTCCATTTTTTAACTATATTTTTAACTGTTTATATGATTAAAATATTTCAAATTAAACAAGTGAATGAGTTTCTCTATATATTTTTAAATTCAAATAAATTTAAATGAGCTTTTCTAATTATTAATTTTAATGATTTAGTAAAGGTTATTTTACTTTAAAACGCGTAATTTTAAAATTGTATTTTGAATTTAAAAAAAAATAGCTGATTTAAATTTTAACAAAAAATGATTTTCATTTACTGAGCCTTTTTGTTATGTAATTTTCAGTTGAGCTTCAAGTTCAAAGTCTTGTACATTTTCAAATTGTATGGCTTCTGAAAATTGTTTATCATCAACGTATTTATTAGGATTCTTTATATTATTATTGAATTCTGTATATTCTTATAATTTACATGACTTCAAAAGTTTTTAGATTTACTTTATTATTATTATTATTTTATGGCGTTTTAGACAGGAGAAAAAAATTACCTTCCACATAAAAGATAAAAAATTAAAGTTTCAATGCTGCTCTATATAAATTTTCAAAATTTATAAAATAGTTTCTGGATTTTTTTTTTTTTTTTTTTGTGTGTGTGTGTAATAGCAGAAAAGCACCCAAATTGGGTTATAATAGTTAGGTGCAGCAATGTTCCTAATTGGAAAGTGTCTCTGTGACACAAATTGGGTATAAAAAGTGACAAATTTGAAATATCATATGTATTTGGGGACAAAAAACATTTAATCTCCAAACTGTCACAGTAAAAAACAAAGTTATTCTTCTGGAAACTGTCTTTTTAAATTTAATTAAAGAAAAAATAAGCTTAGAGGGTCATATTCATGCCGAAATTGTAGCAAATTCAATAGATACATCTAATTGGGGCATCATGTTTGTTTTTTTCAGTAAATGTTGCCCTATGATAACAAACTGGAATTCACTCAGTCAAGTAGTTTTGAAATTATGAAAATTTAAAGTTTGTAACTCCTAATCTGTAATCGTTGCAAATCAGACTGTAATGTGGGTAGTGTTTTAAGCATAACTTAAAAACTACTTAGCGGAATCAGCTGTGATTTTTGATTTGCATATTTGAAGTTTTTAGAAATCTATTTCTATTAAAATTAATTTTTTTAATTAATTTAAAAATACATTTTTTTTATAAATTAAACCATAAAATAAACCATAATCTATAATTTTTTAATCGAAATAGATTTCGAAAAGCTTCAAATAAAATATATGAATATAAAATTATTACGTCAAGTATTGAATTGTATAAAAAAAACTCCACAAGCTGTTTAACATTAGGAGTTCCAAACTTTAAACTTCATAATTCTTAAACATTTTGACCAAGTGACTTCCCTTTTGGTATTCTTGAGAAAAAGTTACCGAAAGAGGCAAATATAATGTCAAAGTTAGATGTACATATTGAAAAGTTCGGAGTTTTGTGCAACTTAAGAACGAAGACGACCCCATAAGATTGTTTTTTTTTAAGGCGTAAATTAAAAGAAGTTCTCGTTTTTTAAGGAGGGGCGGTCACTATTGTGATTAAAAAATGTTTTGTATGTTCTTTGTTTTGGATATACAGCAATAGAAAGTCTTTCCAGCATCAATAAAACTTCAATGTTAGTTGCATACACTTCATACGCATGCAACATGTCATATACTTGTGCTACACCCAATGACATAAGTGTGGGTTTTAAATATCCAGTCCAAATTGAAAATATTTTGTTCAGTTTTTAATATCTTATTTAACAGTTTTTTGGCATCCCCTAAATATTTAGTGCCTGGGGAAATCATCTTCCACACACACTTCACCACTGGCTACACCTATGTATATTCTGGCACTAATAAGCTGGCATCTCTGTACAGTCCACTTTGCTATACAGACAACAGATGAAAAGGTTTGTTTTGGGCACTATTTGGATTTTCTTTTATATCGCTTAAAATATATTAATTTTTTTTTTCCCTAGGAAACATATACACATATTCTAAAGAAAATAAAAGTATATTATGTATTTTATGAACATAAAATCCATTTCATTGTGTACTTTTTATTTATTTATACACTTTTCTTTTACGAGAATTACTTCTTGTTTATAAAGATACTTCCCTAGCATTCCTTGTATAAAATACTTATTTTAAAAAAATGTAAATACCCATAAGCTAAACGTATCAGTATACTTGTAACAAATAAATAAAATTTCAAGCTGATTCTGTATTGTAAAGAAACTTTTGTTATAAAGAGTAGGACCAATAAGAGATGAAAATATTGCTTTTGGACACTGTTTTGATTTCCTTTTATCTCAATTAATTATTATTAAGAACTTTTTTGAATACATACATACATTTTAAGTATTTTGTTATCATAAAATGCATTACATGTAATGCATTTTATGATAACAAATACTTAAAATGTGTGTATGTATTCAAAAAAGTTCTTAATAATATTTAATTGAGATAAAAGTATATCAAAACAGTGTCCAAAAGCAATATTTTCATCTGTTAATGTTCCTACTCTTTAAAACAAAAGTTTCTTTACAATGCAGAAAATTTTCCGATCATAATGAAAAAAAATTCCGTAAAGCAAAGAAAAAGTTTCTATTCTACACAGGAATTTTTAATTTTTTCATGATTAGTTTACTGACTGATTCGGAAAAGTTTCCTTTTTAAAACGGAATACTTTCTGTCTATTCTACCGTTCTACCAAGACATTTCTTAGTGTGAATGGAAAGTTTTCCTTTTTAAAACGGAATACTTTCTGTCTATTCTACCGTTCTACCAAGACATTTCTTAGTGTGAATGGAAAGTTTTCCTTTTTAAAACGGAATACTTTCTGTCTATTCTACCGTTCTACCAAAACGTTTCTTTATGTGAATGGAAAGATTTCCGTAAAACCCAGGAATTTATTCTGTGTCTAAAGATTAGTTTCTGAATCAAACAGGAAATGTTTCCTGACGGAAAGAAAAAACTTTCGTTTTTTTTTCATTTTTTTTTCCGTGTTGGTTCGGAAAAGTTTCCTGTACTATACGGGCAACTGGAAATCCTATTCCTACCGGAAACTTTTCCGAATTTTTTTTTACAGTGTACAACAGTCTTAACAGCATAATCATATCCCCCCCCCCCCCCCCATCTTGAAAAAATAAATAAAGTTAAGTTTAACCACTGTTTATATTATATTTATTCATTTATTTATATTAGTAACATCCACCCCCCCCCTCCCCCTCTTTATTTTTAAGTGAGAGTCAAACCATTTAGAATATAAATGTAGGCTTAAAAATTCTATCATAAATTGCAATAGGGGTTTTATTGAAAGTTGAATATTCATTTAATGTTTTCAACTTGTCAGTTTATATTAGTATGGAGACTTTTAAAGTGTATTTCTGGAAATGTGGAGTTTGATTTAAATTTGGAGACTTTTTAAATGGAAGAATTGCACTTTACCTACATAATAGAAAGTTGTGACCATAACATTTTCTCATATTGCTGCTTTTGTTGATAGTGGCAGGGTTTAGCCAAAAAAATTTTTAATATATTTATGTATAAAAATAATATGAATTATTTAGCAATAAGACTTTTTGGTACTTTCGTCTTATGGCGTCCCTCAAAGATAAATCACCAGGCGACCAAGATTTATAGACAAATTATAAAGCATGTGTGACATAATAATATATGATCAATATAACATTTTGTGACATATATGGCCAATTTATAGTCATGTGATGTGTATATGTTGTATATAAATATATATATATATTATGTGACATGTGTATAAGATGTATATAATATGTATAATGTTCGTAAATAAACGTATCATTATACATAAACATGTACAACAGTCTTATGAACAGCATAATCACTTTTTTCCCCTACTCCTGAAAAAATAAGTAAAGTTTAACCACTGTTTTTGTATATATTTTTTTATAGTAATGTTGCTTCTCCCTCTTTTATTTTTAATTGGAAGTAAAATCATTTAAAATATAAATTTAGGTTTAGAAATTCAACAAGCACCTACTAATACAATGCAACACTACTACTTACTGCAGTATATATATATATATATGACATGTGTATAAGATTATATATGTCATATAAGATGTAAATAATGACGTATATGGCACATGTATGAGTGTTTGGGGTATATATATGCATATATAAGGTTTGCGATGATCTTGGCGAAATCATAACTGCAACCTTTGCATAATCGTAATTCTAGTGGCTTCTATAACATAAAAGTACTTTTTACCTATATAACAGGACACAGGACTAAAAGAAGGGCAAAAGGAGATAATGTTATAAAAAGAGAAAATTCCACTGATATTTCTTAATAGTATATATATTATTTAATAACAAATTTAATAGTGCTATTACAAAGTTATCTTTTATAATTTTTTTATGTCCTTGAATTTATCTCATTCAGACTATTGCATTTTAAGTTTAAATGATTCTTGATTGTCATTTAATAAAAGTTCATGAAACTCAGATAATTTTATTTTAAAAGTTTAGAGCAGCAATATGGACTTTCTAATAATAATACATCAAAAACAGTATCATAGTACTTTATTATATTTTTTGTTTGCGTATATTGGGTTTTAAGGAAGTTTTCAGTGGATCTATTGTAGTTTTTCTCATTGAATGCCTCATGTGTTTTGGTTAGTGAGGTAATATCGCAAAAGATCAATTAACCACATACTAATCCAGGGAAACCTTTATTACTCAGCCCATGTCTTAAATTTTTAGTGTAGATTGAGTCTAAAATCTGAAAGTATTGATGTAGTTTGTAATTGATACTTTTAAAACATGTAAGTTAGTTGCAGTTAACTATTCTTTTTAATAAACTAGTATTAGTTAGTTACACACACAAAATTTCTTTTTTCTAACCACTGCTAGTTTTACGATGGAAAATGGGGCAATGGGAAAACATGTTGTTGAAACATTTTAAAAAACAATAATTATTTTTAGCTTTTAAGTCATTCTGCAGAATTTTATGGTGGTTCTGAAATGACCTGCTCGACAATGCAAAACTTTCTGACACATTTTTAAATGCAAAGGCATAAAATTAGCAAGCCTGACTATTGAAGCGATTTAGAATTGTGATGAGCTTTCTATTCTTTGCTAAATAGATTACTTATCGAGTTATAAGCGATTTGTGTCACGTGACATGTTTTTCTCCTTTCTTGTGCTGCGTTGTTGAAATTTCGGTTCAAAACGCCAACTTTAGCAGTGTTTTCTGAAAGATCTTTTTGCCTTTACCAAAAAAGGGAAAACATAATTCAATTACATAGTTTCTTGAATAAGCACACCTGCCAATTTCATGTGTTTGTGAAATAAATTGAATTAAAAAATGTGTCAGAAAGTAAGCAGTTTGGATTTCAAAACAGCCTTAACACATAGTCGGTTCATTTTAACAAACAATGTCTTGTTGTACCATTGTTTTTTTTTTTCCATTCTTTATATGTGAAAACCTATATATATATAAAATATATTTATGAAATCCAGTTGCAAAACATTTCTATTTAAAAAAAACTTTTTTTGTTTGGAAATTGCAATTTTGAATTTTTTTACAAAATTTATAAGATTGTAAAATATGTATTTTGTAAATAAAGATAAACAAAAATTTCAAAGAGGTGTCGTAAGTTCAAGTTCAGGAAGGAAAGGAAATCTTATTATCCTTTTAGTCGTATGTCCGTAAAAAATTATGAAAATTTTGTGTTTTTGGAGATTTATTGCTGGTTGGCGATACAATGAAATAAAAAAATACACTTTTATGATACTCTTTTATGAAAAACTTTTTCTATGCATCATACTGAGTAAGTTTAACTTAAATAAATACACTTTTATAACTACGGTTTTGCCATATACATTTATATGTATATATAAAGAAAAATAACGATCATATTCAGTAGTTTAGAATAAAATTTAAAAATGTTTTAAACTAAAAGTTAATATCCAATTCTGAGCACTGTCAATTTGACTTTGATATTGTTAGTATCGGAGACAACAAGTGTGTGTGTGTGTGGGGGGGGGGCGTGTAAACCCCCCCCCCCACCCACTTATTTATAAGATTTGGTAAAATTTAGAATAATCGGAAAGTTAAGAACACTTCCTGCAAAAAAGTTCCCTCCCCTGTCGTCAATTTCATTTCAATTCTCTGTTGTCTGTCTTTAAAGGGGAAAAGAAAGAGTTTCTCACACAGAATGGAAGATTGTGTATGATTCTGTGTAGTAGGGAGGGGGGTGATCATGGCCTACTCCAGTGTAGGCCATTGGGCGATGTCCAGGGCTAAGATAGAGAGTATCGCTTTTCTGAGACTTTGGTGAAAGGTACTTGCGTACCACCATGTCGGAAGAGCGACTGGATGAACTGATGCTATTAACCTGTGAAGCAGACATAACTGACATGTTGGATTTAGACAATTTAGCGGGAAAATGGACTATTCTGAAGGATAGGTGGGTGGTAATTTAAAAATGTAGAGAAGGATAATTTTTAGCCTCTTATACTAATATATATCTTATTTTTAACAAGCAAGATTTGTCTTTATGTATTTTAAAATGTATACACTTACATAACACAACAGCATGCGATTTTATTTATAGAAACATAACTTCCGAAGTACTTCAACGTTCTTAAATTGTTACTTTTGAGAACTGGTTAATGTACGGTACATCCGTACGCATTTCCTTTTAAATCGTAAGCAGAATCCTAATTAATAACAGGAATCTCAACTCTACTTATATAGTAAAAGATTAAACATTTTTTTACACATACTGAATAACAGCATTTAATTTTGACTGTGGTTAGGCAGAATGCATGTGAGCACTTAGGACTTTTTTAAAATTCACAGTATTGTAGAACAGTTGACTCCGTTGCTGAGGGGTGGGGGACTATCACAAAGCCTTTCTCACCCTCGATCCTGTACTCGGCAAAATTCAGTTCACACCCCCTCACTAAAACAGCCTTCGGCATGCCCCTGACAACAAAAGAAAAGTATTGTTGCCATAACAATAACGACTTACTAAATACTGTAATACATACTGAGAGCATTCTTAATTGGGTAGTTATTGTTAAAATACACGTAAAACCTACCCAGCTAGTGAAACAGTGTAAAATTAAATAACTTCAGAAATACGCAACTTGTACATATATTATACAAACTTATGAAAAAAATAATAAACTATTTAATTGTTTTAGTTTAAATTCACAAAGTACTACACATTTAAACAGGAATTTTCAAATACATTAAAATCGCTTTCATTTGGTGAGTAAAAAGTGTTGCTTGCCAAATCACATCTTTTTACGCCAAATACTTGAAAGTATTTTATTTTTTTTATCGATATTCTACTCGGATTCTGCAGCTAAATTTGACTGATCCTTTATGATTCATGAGTACTATTTTTAAAAAAATATTCTGAGTATGTGCTTTAAGGAGACTTGCCTTGTTAGAAGGAAAGGCAAAGTTATGGCAGTAAGCGAAATATACTACTGTTTTTTTAATAAATTTTCTGAGACTGTAAATTCCTCTAATAAACTTTTGAGTATTTTTTTCTAATCAATAAATCTAACTTATCTTTTTATATCTACATGGAGATGAATAAATAGTAAAAGAATGTTTTCTATATTTTTTACTTAGATTGGATTGATATTTTGTAAATTAACTCTCAACTATTTCTGTGCTTGTCATTACGATTATTTGTTAAGTTTTCATTTGTCAAAATTGCTTAGCTTTAAAAAAAAAAAACTATACATTTTAAAAAGAAATTGCTTTTTGAGTAAAATAGAAATAGCGAATTTGCAGGCAGAAGATATGGAAAATATAAAAATAAAACGAGTAGTTATGAACATCAAAACACACTGTGCATATATAATACACACACACACATATATCACTGGCGCCCGGCTAACCAAAAAGTACCCAAAATATTTTAAATATTAAAAATCAGATAATATAAATAAAAAAGTGTGCAACAAATTAACAGTATAATTAAAAATATGTATACTCTTTAATAATTTAGTTTATTAAATTATGATCTTAAAAAAGAAATAGATCAAAAATTAAATATTTTAAAATAAATTCACTGTCTCGCACTTAAAAAAAAGTCAATTTTCCTTAACGGAATTCGGTGGCCATGCCAAATAGTGTATTATAATGGAAACGTATGATAAAAAAAATAACGTGAATTGCAGTTATGAAATTAGACATGCTTTTTTCAAGATAAACATTGCATGCGTAAAAAAGAGTGTTTTTTTTTTTTTTTTCTAAACTATTTTTACTTAAAAAAATATATATACAATTTAAACTTTTAAAAAAAAATCGTATTTTTTCAAGCCATCTACTTTTGATACGAAAGAAACGGGGAAAAAAAGAAAGAAAAAGATTACTGAGTAAATATATAGTTATTTAATATAAAATTGTGCTGACATAATGAAAAAAACCACTAAACAAATATCCCGTGAAAATAATATATATATATATATATATATATATATATATACAGGTTGGATTATCTGAATATTCTATTTGAAGTTAATCAAAACCCACAAAAAATTTCATTGACCCAACCCAAAATCCAAATTAAAAGAAAATTTATTCCCTTTTTCTAACCTAACTATAGAATAATAGTCAACAATTATATTCCCAATATCAGTTTTATCATTTATTTAAAAAAAATAACAAATAAATACTCATTTATATTCAAATACTACTATATAGTTTTGAATTTGAAAAAAAAATATTCTGAATTTTTTTTTTTTTTAAATATCGGGTTAACCCGAAACAAATATATATTCAACCCAATCCACTACGAAAAAAATTACTCTGACCCATAGAAACTTAATGAATCTCATAATTTAAAAATATGAATCTAGATAATACTTCATATTTCTCTTACAATGTATGTCATAATTTGCTTACATTGTTATTCTTTTTAAAAAAAATAATAATAATCTTGATATCCCAAATCTTTTATATATCTCCCCCACTCTTACGTTGAAATTCGAGATATAAAAATTTATAATACTACGGGGTCTGTTAGGCAAAGAATGTGCATACTTTTATCATTGATATTCTGAAACTTTTTTTATTTATTTTAAATATGAAGTTAATTTACAAAAAAAAAAAAGTTATTTCAACAAAACTGAAATAAACTAAATCTTGGAGCTAAAGAATTCTTAAAGATTAGAACAACATAATAATTAGAAAAAACGCTGCGCTACCAAAGAAAAAAAAAGCGACAGAGCTTTAAATATGGAAAACTACAATTTACCGCGATAACAGTTTGACCGTTCGAGAGCTAATGGACTCGTCCACTACTATGTCATGAATGATTGACAGACGTGATCTCCTGAACGACGATCATTATACATCTTATGTTACTTATACACATGTCACATAATATATATATACACAACATATACACATCACTATAACTTAGCCATATATCAGGGGTCGATGCAGGTTTTTTATCTTGGGGCTTATTTTGTGAAATGTAAAGTTATTTTTGTGAAAAAGAACATTTTGTAACAAAAGATGAAATCTAGTTAATCAAATTCAAACCGAGCATTTATAAACTAACTTTTTTAAATCCTTTGGCTGAAGTTTTCCTCTCTTGTGATATTGTTTGTTTACAAATTACACATTTTAAAACATCACAAAATAATAAATAGTAAGTTTTTATGAAATAGAATTTTGTGAAGGGTCCAATTTTATAAAATTGATTTTTGTGAAGCGTCCCATTTTATCAAACTGAATTTTGTGAAGAGACCCATTTTATCAAACTGAATTTTGTGAAGGGTCCAATTTTATTAGATTTTTGTGAAGGGGGCCCTAATAGGATCCAAATTTTTCCTGGATCGACCCCTGTATCTGTCACAAAATGCTATATTGATCATATATTATTATGTCACACATGCTTTATAATTTGGCGATAAATCTTGGTCGCCTGGTGATTTATCTTTGAGGGACGCCATAAGACGAAAGTACCAAAAAGTCTTATTGCTAAATAATTCATATTATTTTTATACATAAATATATTTAAAAAATTTTTGGCTAAACCCTGCCACTATCAACAAAAGCAGCAATATGAGAAAATGTTATGGTCACAACTTTCTATTATGTAGGTAAAGTGCAATTCTTCCATTTAAAAAGTCTCCAAATTTAAATCAAACTCCACATTTCCAGAAATACACTTTAAAAGTCTCCATACTAATAGAAACTGACAAGTTGAAAACATTAAATGAATATTTTACTTTCAATAAAACCCCCATTGCAATTTATGATAGAATTTTTAAGCCTAAATTTATGTTCTGATTGATTTGACTCTCACTTAAAAATAAAGAGGGGGAGGGGGGATGTTACTAATATAAATAAATGAATAAATATAATATAAACAGTGGTTAAACTTAACTTTATTTATTTTTTCAAGATTGGGGGGGGGGGGATATGATTATGCTGTTAAGACTGTTGCACATGTTTATACATAATGATACATTTATTTATATATGCAGTTACAGAAATTAATTGCATTGAAACATTAGGTTACTCTTTATTCATGTTACTATTTACCAATAGTTTATGTTTACCTAACTTTTCTATGTTAATGGGTGTTCATTCACTCAATACTCATACATTCTTGCATACAAACTCTCATTTAACCACAATGTGAAATAATTTCAGTGTTGTATTATTATTGTTATCTCTATAAACAATTTTTTTTTCAAGATAAGACACATTTATTAATGTCAAAATGTCGTGTTAATAATTCTTACTATGTAGCATCACTAAACTATTATTGGGTGATTAGTAAGGAAAACTCTATGAAGTGACGCGAAAAAACCGAATAGATAAGAATTCTGAATAATATTAAGTTATCATAAGCTGCAGAGATGCATCATAATTCGATAAAAGGCAAAGTTATTTAACACTAGATTGTTATCTTCAAAAAGCTTGTTACTGTTATCGTTGTGTTTGTGATATCACATAACGTAGTTTCAAATATTAATGCATTTAAAAAAAAAACGATATTTTTGGGGAATGTAGATTAGAAGACTTTTGCCTTTCATCACAAAAACTAAAAAAATATATATAACCAAATTGGCGTCTTCAAAGACGCTTTCGCAACCAAAAATAAAAGTAACTGCATCTTACAGATAGTGTTAATTGGTGCGACATTAATTTAATTTTCACAAGATTAAAGTCTCAACTATCAACATCGATATTCTAATAACCTGCCTCATGTCTGTCTTATCTTGAAAATTTGTCAATATACAGAACACTGCAATTATTTCACATACCTGTATTTTCCCCGTGTGCCTGCTTGATTTGTGGTGGTGTTAGTTATTTATTTTCTTATTTATTTTGATCTCTAGTTTCTCGTAACAAAATCATGTGAGCAAAACACTGCACCGTCGGCCATTGCTTTGCATAAGCGTAGGGCCGTAAGCACTGAACTGCTTGGCTAGGTTATGCGCTTGGGCGAAATAGCGCTGTTCTCGCCAATTCATTTGGCGCTCGCCAATGCGCTGTAAGCTATAGGGTTCGGATATTAGCAACCCGATTGGCACCTTTCTGTACGAGAGTTTTTGAACGAGCGAGTGCCGAAACGGTGGATTGGTCGCAGAACAGATTTCGACGCTGCTCTTAATCAGTGGCCCCCTATGAAGCCCGAACTTAACTCCGTGCAATTTTTTTCTTTGGGGATACATAAAAAATAAAGGAGTTTTTTCGCCTCTACCAGCTAACACTGCTGAACTGAAAACGAGGATAACTGCAGCCATTGCAACTGTAACATCCGACATGCTGAAAACCGTGTGGGACGAGTTCTACTACAGAATGAATGTTGTTCGTGTTTCTGCTGGTGGTCACATTGTACATTTATAATTTTTTGCTTTTAGTAATTTCACAATCTTTTTTTTTTTTAATGTCTTTTTCACAAAGGCGTGTATTTTCTATACTTTTGTTAGTATAGCCCTTCAAAGATTGGATATTCATTCGTAATCACCCTGTATAATAAAACTAGATTCCCCCCCCCCCCCCCAAAGAATCGAAAGACGTCATGCAATTTAAATGGAACACAACGGCTTGTTATGCAGCTAGTATTTCATATTTTACATGAAATTTTTTATATTTACATGAAATTTACGTGAAATTTTTTATATAATTTGCATTATATATATATATATATATATAACCTTTGATTTTATAAATTATTGCAAGTTTTTAATCTTTTACAGCTTCACTTAGATTTAAAACATGTTTTATTCATATCTGGCAGCTGAAATGTTTAAAATTATCTTTCCCCAGTCACACTTAAAAAATTGAGTGTCAGAAATATAGTATTCTTTACAATTTTTCGATAATGCAAAGAAACTGGATTGCTTCTTTCTCAGAAATAATCTAGGTCATGCTGAAAACTGCAATAGAAATTTTCTGTTTCAATAAATCTTTGGTATAGAGATGATGTATATTTTAAATTTAGATAATTTGAAATACTGTTTTCTGAGCTATTAATTTTGTCTCTGATTCATTCACAAATATTTATGGGTTCTGTTAAAAATTAAATTGTTGCGCCTTAAAATATGTAAAATTAACACATATTTTAGGTGAAAATCTTAAAATAAACTTTAAACACTTTGCATATAGTAATATATTATGAAGGGGGGGGAAAGAAAAGATAAAATAGAAAATGCGTTCTCTCCATATTTCACAGGGTGTTTTTTTTTTTTTTTTTTTTTTCAGAACTTTTTACATAAAAAAATTGTGTTTTAAATGTTCGGTTTGGTAACCCTTTTTCTGAAGTACTTATCTACACTGCGTAATTTGCATGGCAACAATGCCTTTTTGTAGCTTTGGAAGAAAGTATTTTGACCCAAATCTCTTGAATAGCTCTCCAAAGTGCATGAAGGGAGCGCAGTGGCATAAGATTGGGAGGTCTGACTATTAAAGCGATTTGGAATAGAAATGGGTTTTCCGTTTTTCGATAAATAAATTACTTATCAAGTTATAAGCGATTCGTGTCACATGAAGAGAACGATTTTCGTCCTTTTCATGCTGCCGTGATCGGAATTTGGTTGAAAACGCCGACTTTAACAGTATTTTCTGAAAAATCTTCTGCCTTTACCAAAAAATGGAAAACGTCTTTCGATTACAAAGTCTCTGAATAAGGAAAGCTGCCAATTTGATACATTTGCCGAACAAAACTGAATTAAACAATGTGTAATAAAGTAGCCAGATTGGATTTGAGAACAACCTTAAAAAAAATCAGACACAGAAATTCTCAACATAATTCGACAAGCTTGCAGCGATGAGACAATGTAGGCAATGTTTCATGTGGCACAGACACTTCACATGTGGATAAATATCATTTGAAGATGACGTGCTAGCTAGGAATTTACGTAGTAGTATCGTGGTCACATACATTAATTAAAATCATATCAGTTCGTATGAAACAAAAAAGTTTTATTTAATAAATAACAATTGTGAAAACATGATAATCAAATTTAAGATAATAATACAAGACATTATCCGTACATCCAAGTAACCCCTGCTTTCTTATCTCCAAAACGAAGATCCGTGTCCTAAGAACACAAAAACATGTCTGCCTCCCCATGTCGAAAAACTCCATCTCCTTCCCGTCTGCATAACACCTCAGATCGTACTTGATTCACTCACTCCCTCTTCCTCTCTCCACCCTCTTTTTATCTCTGGGTTCTTTGAAATCCATTCCTTTTCTCATACTATTCATACGGATACCTTTCTGGCACATTTTAAACCCATTCAGGTAATCTTGTTTTACAAAAGTCCATACACCCTTAGAAAGGCTATACAAAGCATGAAATGTTTTTCATTCATACGGGAACTGAACAAAAGAGATCTTCTAGCTAGGAAAATCCTCTTACAATGGGTGTCATTCAAGACCCATCACTTCTCTTATTCTGGGATTACTTTAATCATATCATAATGAATTATGGTGATGGTCCCAAGCCATCACAACGTAAGCAATGTTTCGAGATTTCAGAAGTGAAAGGAATCACGTTTGAAGATCTTTACCAGTATGGAATGTTTACGCAATATTTTGAGAGGCAGAATGTTTTGAATGAAAGAGCATCTGTCGAAGGTGACGAGCGATATGAAAATTGCCGCACGCAATGAGATTGCTCTCCATCTTTTGGGGACATTTTAATCACATTAAAATGTTAAATAAATGGTGTGACATAATACAGACAAACAAATTTCGTAATAACACCATAAAATTAAGAAATGCGTAAGGCCTTTCAAAAAAACATTGTCTTTCTTGTATAAGAGTAATGAATGCGAGCGCTATCATTAAAAGCCGAAGACTACACTTTGAAAGAACATGCGCCAGTGTTGCTCCTGCGTTCAAAGTTGCAGCACGTCTTCTTTACGCCAGAAGAAAGACACAGTTTTTCGAAATGTCTTACGCATTTCCTAATTTTATGATATTATTATGAAATTTTTTTGCCTTTATATTTTAATCGTTTTCTGCCAAATTAGGTATACCGGGCGCAGAAACTTTAAACATGCCTCGAAAAGCTTATGACGATGAGGCAATGTATAGAACGTTTCATGTGGTACGGACACGTGAAACGTTGAAGAATATCATTTGAAGACGACGGGCAATCTAGAAATTATCATAAGTAATGTTTTGAGTTTCACAAGCACTTCAAAATTGAAAGGAATCTTCATTGAAGATCTTTTTGAATCTCCAAGTTGCCGTACACAATGTTCCAAGTGAAAGAGCATCTTTTAAAGACTACGAGCGATCTGTAAATTTCTGCACGCAATGAGATTGCTCTTCATCTTTTAGGAATGTTTTACTCGTTTTCTATAACAATCCATCATTTAATAAAAGAATTATAAAATAAGAAGTGTATTCTCCAAATCTTTATAATAAGCTCTTATAGAAGTTCAACACACAATGAAGATTTCATTTTACATGATTAATTTTATTGTATCATAAGTAGTGTTTTGAGTTTCACAAGCACTTCAAAATTGAAAGGAATCGCCATTGAAGATCTTTTTGAACCTCCAAGTTGCCGTACACAATGTTCCATAATTGAAAGAGCATCCTTTAAAAACGACGAGCGATCTGAAAATTTCTGCACGCAATGAGATTGCACTTCATCTTCTAGGGATATTTTACTTGTTTTCCATAACAATCCACTGACTAATAAACGAATTATAAAATACGAAAGTGTATTCTCCAAATCTTTATAATAAGCTGTTACAGAAGTTCAACACACACAATGAAGATTTCAATTTATATGATTAATTTTATTTTAAAGCAATTTATATACAATAAAAAATAAGGACTTATAAATTCAAGAATTTTGTATTTGCATAAAATACAAACTTAAGAAAACTCAGAAAAATTATTAATCTGTTAATGTATGTTTATATTAAGTACAAACCAAATAATTTGAATTAGTTTTTAAAAAGCTCATTCGCATAGGAAAAAAAAAAGAATAATAATAAAATTTTTTGCCTACTACGACGATAAATTGTACAATTGTTATACTTTACATATGTTACAGTAGAAATTTTGACAAATTGGCTAATTACTGGGATGTAAAACTTGTTTTTGGCGATTTATTCTTGGTGCCAAAATTGACGATACTTGGCAAAATATCGCCAATTTTAAAATAATTTATTTACGAGGAAATTTAAAGAAATTATTAATTCGATACATATTTTAGACTAAAAGTAATGGATTAGCATGCGACGCAAACGCAAGTACGTTTTCATTTATTTGAAATAGTTTTAAAAACTTAATCACATAAAAAAAAAGAAAGAAAATGGTGTCATCGCCAAATTCAGTTGATAATTCGGGTATAAGTGTAATTGCACTGGAATTCATAGAAAAGGGTCAATTGCCCTGGAAGTTCGAAGGCAGAAATTGTGAGTTGTCCATGTGATATCCTACTGCCGAGCATGAATACCATCTTAAAACAACCTTTTTTCATTACTAAAAATTTGAAATTAGTTATAATTACCGTTACAGTGATCGCGTCATTACCAAATTTCAAGTACTTTTGAGAATCTTATACAACGAGATTAATGCATCCAGCGATTTTTTTTTTTTTTACATGGGCGCGAAGTTTAAGTATATGTGTTTTAGTGACCACGGCACTGCCAAATTTCATGTACTTATGAGATACCTATTCAACGTAGAAACAGCATCCAGTGATGTTTTTGTTTGTTTCTTTTGATTTTATGGACGCGAAGTATGCGCATACTTGCATTTTAGAGACCAAATTTCAAGTTCTTTGGAGATTCTTGTACAGCGTTGTTGCTGCATCCAGTGATGTTTTGTTGTTGTTGTTTTCGAGGGCGCGAAGCGCACATACATATAAACACTTTATTGACCATGTCATTGCCGAATTCCATGCACTTTTTAGTTCCTATACAACGAGGATCCAGAATAAATTCCACATCATGGGTACCCATTGCTGCTTTGTCCATTTTTTTTCTTAACTAAAATCATAACTTCGTTGCCATTTTTATAGTGTTGCAACTTAACTTACTGTATAAAATTACTGTTAAATCTTTAATATATTTTCTCTACATTTTCCTCCCTCTGATTAAATGCGTAACTCTTTTTCCGGAGCAATTCACGTATTTCAAGTAAGGGTAACTGGACTATTTTTTAACAATGGGATAATTAATGAAAATGTGACTGACTCTTGTCCGTTAATTCGTACAAAGGCTTCTTTAAATATAATGCGGTGGAATTTAGTCAAATTGGCCAATTAAAGTAAAATTAAGATTGCTTTTGACAACTTATGTTTGGAGCCAAATTTGCTGTTATTTCGGAAAGTTTAGCGGCAAATTGCAAGAGTGTGTGTATGTGTACATACACACAAGTAAATTAGTATGTAACTAAGTATACACAGCAACTGATTCTTACATTTATCCAATTTTTCTGTTGTTACATCATGACGTCATCACTTGATGAAGTAACTTCACGACGTCATCTCTTGATGACGTAAACCCATCATGTCAGCATTAATCACAGGCATATTTCTGCTTTATAATATTGATTTTCATAATTCTACTGCTCTTTGTAATCTCTATATAATATAAATAAAAGCAAAACTCTTCGGAGAATTAATGTGGGTCAAACAGGAAATTTGCAATGGAATTTCTCTGTTTCAATAAATCTTCTGTTAAAATTAATGCTCACTATAAATTTGAATTATTTTTAATAGTATTCCCTATTCATTTATTTCACTGATTCGTATAAAATGTGTTTGAAAAATGAAAATATTAACGCTTGAATTTATAAACAAGTTGGAAATTGTACGTCAAACGTTACAAACGAGGTGCGTTAGTACGCACGTTTTAGAATTAAATTCATGATATCCCGTGCGTAGAACGGGTTAAACAGCTAGTTAAGTATATATTTTATGACACTGTTCATACAAATATCTTAACTAGTTATATAAATATTCAGATATATATGTATCAGCTAGTTATATAAATATTCAGATCTTGATGATTTTTAATTCTGTGAAATGAATTATATCGTCTTCAGATTAATTTCTGTCATAAAATAAGTATCTCGGTCGCTTGACGATTAAACTTCGGAAGCTCCTATAACAAAAAAGCACCGATTTAAAAAAAAAAAAAATTCAAATTTCTTAATAAATATTTTTATTAATATCTCCTGAAGTTTTGATTCGATTTTAATAAAATTTGAAATGTCTCGACAAAATTCTTCAAAGATAATATATTTTAAATTGCAAACCATTTGGTTGGGTAGTTTTTGCGTTGTTATATGCGGACAGACAGACAGACGGACAGACAGACGGACGGACAGACGGACGGACCAAACGACGACTATAGGTGCTACGTATTTATATAATTACGAACGCACCTAAAAAGAGAAAAAATATCTTGTTAATGTTAAAATCGATAAATAAGTGCTTTCTTTAATGATGCACTGTCTTGGGAAAGAGTAAAAATACAACACATAATGTATTTTCAGAATGAAAATCACTTTCTCAGGAAAAACTTTGTATTTATTTATTTATTTAATTATTTTTAGTTTCATTCCGTATAAATAATTTTTTATTTTATAATAAACTTATTTATCAGAAAATTTAAAGGAGTTAGGAATTCTTAAATCATACTTATGTTTAAACAAGAACGAAAAGTCATGCGTCAAGTATAGATTATGTAACGCTTTCCAACACGTCCAAAATAATTTTGCAAATCGTTACTGTAAGGTGTAAGATATCTAACTAAACAATTTTGAAATCGCATAAAGTGGTGGACATAATTGTAAGACACCTACCTAATTTGACATACATTGAAAGTAAAGATTCAGAGCTTAAAAATGCTTTATCAAATACGACAAAAACATAAATTTATTCTGTTATCACACGTAATTGTTTTACAGAAATGATATTTTCATAGTTTTATAAAAAAAAATTAAAAATACCATGGTCAAAATTATCAGACAGCCCAACAGTTTAATTAAAACACCTGCTTTTTTTCGAAATATGCAAATTTACTGCACGCTGTTATGACGTCAGCAGTTAACTAAAGCAGACGATATCCGACTTCACGCTTTTACAAACATGCCACGAGATACAGAATTAAAAGAATGTGAAATTCACGAAATTTGGAGATTAAATGGAACTGATGCTTCAGTTAATAATATTTCAAAAGTTATTAAACGCTCTAGATGTGAAATTTCATATGTTTTAAAAAGATAAAGTAATGGATCGGTGATTAAAAGATCTGGACGTACTCCTTGCTTGTCCTCGAGAGAGAGACGCTATGTGCTTTCGCTCGCTACACATAATAAGATGACCACTACAGGCATTAAAAATGCTTTGAAACTGAATTGTTCAAGGAGAACCATTCGCAGTGTGTTGCATAATGCTTTCTATGTGAAATTTTAAAAAATGAAGAAAAAACCACCGCTTCTAAGGCGGCACAAAATGGACCGTTTAAACTTCGCTAAACAAACTATGGCTGCACCTCCAAATGGTACTCTGTGTTATTTTCTGATGGAAAAAAGTTTAACCTGGATGGTCCTGACGGGTTTCACTATTATTGGCATGATTTACGGAAATCTGCTGATGTACAAATGAGCCGCCAAATGGGTGGAGGCTCAGTAATGGTTTGGGCTGGTTTTTCTGCTCAATGGAAAAATATATCATTTTTGTGCATTCAAGAATGAATTCCGAAAAGTATAAGAATCTTCTTAAAGATCAACTAGCCATATACGGTGAACTTTTTTGTGGCGAAAACTACACTTTCCAGCACGATAACGCGTCGATTCATACATCACACGTAACAAAAAAGTGGCTTTCTAAGAGCAAAGTATCAATGTTCTTCCGTGACCTTCTCGTTCCCCAGAATTAAATCCCATCGAAAACTTGTGGGGGATCTTAGCTCGTGAGGTTTACCGAAATAGGAGGCAGTTTACATGTGTCGAAGATCAAAAGAATGCTGTAAAATGTGCTGGAGCATTCTGTACCTCGTGGCATGTTTGTAAATGCGTGAATCGGTTATCGTCTTCTTTAGTTAACTGCTGACGTCATAACAAAGTGCAGAAAATTTGCATATTTCGAAAAAAAAGCAGGTGTTTTAATTAAAATGTTAGGGTGTCTTATAATTTTGTCTATGGTATTTTTAATTTTTTTTATAAAACTCTATAAAAATATCATTTCTGTAAAACATTTACGCGTGACAACAGAATAAATTTATGTTTTTGTCGTATTTGATAAAGCATTTTTAAGCTCTGAATCTTTTCTTTCCCTGTATGTCAAATTAGGTAGGTGTCTTATAATTATGTCCACCACTGTAACATATTTAAAGATCCAGTTTCAGGAATTACCAACAATATTTAAAAAAATATCTGAACTCTTTTGTGCAGCCCCGTATATGATCTATAGATTTGTATGTATACTAAATATAATGCTAAATTTTAGTTCAGTTTGGCAACGCGTAGCCCAGTTTAAAATTTCACTTCTGCTATTTCCGACAATAAACGGAAATCTACTCGAGAACTTTTGTGCTGCCCTGTATACAATCTATACAATTTATACACACCAAGTAATAGACAAAAAAATTAGTCAAGATTATGATTAAATTTAAAAACGTTGATTAAATTAAATGTTGATTAAATTTAAAAACGCATTCAGCAACTGAAAAAGCATTCCCAGCAATTATTATTAATGAGCAGTACTTTAACCGAATTATTTTGTGTGTCCCTGTAAATGAACGACGAAATCTATAAACACAATATTCTATAGTACGCCTCTTGTAATCCAAGTCAGTGATATATATCAATTTCAATATGTTTGAAATGGTGAAACATTATTAAAACAAACTGCTAACGATTTTTCTTCATAGACCGTAATGTAGCGGAATTCTTTTGAGTATCCCGGTAAAGGAACTATAAGTGCTACGCACACCACATTCTATAATTAGTCTCTTGTATTGCACCTCAGTGATATATATATCAATTTTAATACAGTAAAACCTCCAAAGTTGACCACCTCTCTATGTTGACCGAAATTTATTTGTTTGAATGGTCTACGCATTTTCAATGGAGATTTACCTCTCTATGTTGACCACTTCCGTAAGTTGTATGTTGACCACGTTTTAGTAGGTTTTACTCTCTGTAACTTGACCACTGATGTTTTCTTGAATTTGCTTTTTCCTCCGTTTGTTCTCCATCTGATTTCCAGGAATTATTTTTTATCAGTTATTCGGCTTATCTGAGCAACACTCGCCCCCCTTGTGGTGCTCCATTCATTGTTCACTTCCAGTACAATACACTGGAAGGGAAATGCCAGAATTCATGGAATCTGTCAAAAAATGTCATGGCAATGGGGGATGTGCGTAGCGGTGTAGCTATATGCAGAATTGGAAATAACGTGTATCACTCACATGTGAAACATATTTCGTTCTTTTTTCTGGATGTCGCGTCGTTACGGGACCGGTCGTTTATTTGCGAATTTTCATTAAAAATGGCGCAAAGAAAGGCTTTAAAAGAACTTAAATTAAAAGAGAAAGTGGATCTTCTTAATTTTCTGGAAATCAGCAGCCAAAGAAAGACAGCGGAGAATTTTGGTGTGAGCAAGACAACTGTGAGCAACATTTTAAAATGCAAGGAAGAATATCTGGAAAGATACTCTTTCGAAAACGGGGGAATCCAAAGAAAACGCAGGAAAACGTGTCTCGACGATGTCAATGAAGCCACGTTCCATTGGTTTAAAGAGATGAGATCAATCAATGCAAGAATATGGGGACCTATGCTTCAGGAAGTAGCCAAAAAATTTGCAAAAGAATTCGAAATAGAAGACTTCCAAGCGTCAGCAGGTTGGCTTAAAAATTTCAAACTACGATACGAGATTTCTCAAAACGTTTTGTGTGGGAAATCGAATGAGGTTTCAGCTGAAGTGGTGGAGAAGTTTCTTGAAAAATTCCCAGAGTTTTCTAAAGCTTTTAAAGACGAGGACATCTTTAATGCTGATAAGTGCGGTCTCTTCTTTAAAGCAATGCCTGATAGAAGTCTAGAAATGAAGGGTGACACTTGCAAAAGAGGAAATCTTTCAAAACAGCGTTTTACTGTTTTCTTATGTGCTAGTATGACTGGAGAAAAATTGGAGCCTACTGTGATCGGCAAATCTGCTTAACTTCGTGCATTTAAAAATGTAAAACCTGAAGACCTTCCTGTTTTTTGGAGAGCGAATAGATCCGCTTGGATGATCAGTGCTTTGTTGGAAAAGTGGGTTAGAGGAATTGACTCAAAAATGAGGAAAAAGAAACGGTCTATTTTACTTACCGTGGACAACTGCCCCAGCCACCCGAAAGTGAATAATCTCACAAATGTGAAGCTAAAATTTTTGCCTTCAAACACAAAAGCCAACATTTAGATCAAGGCATTATTCAGTCCTTCAAAGTGCACTACAGAGTTCAACTTCTGGAATGGGTGATCATGAAAGCACAAACCTGTGGTCCTTCTGCATTGGCATCGTCAACAGCTCCGTCAGTACATGCTTTGAATGCTGTTCATTGGATTAATTCTGCTTGAAATAAAGTTACGCAAACCACGATTAAGAACTGCTTCAAGAAAGCTGGATTTGTTACAGCTACAACATCGGTGCAAGAGGATGAGCTTCCTTTATCTCCCTTGCCAGTTTTTGAAGGTGTTGACTTTGAAGATTATGTTACCATGTACGATGAGTTAGTAACATGTGTTGAACTAGATCCAAAGGCAATCTTCAATGAGATACTCTCTGCAACTAAGCACAGCGAGTACTCTAAGGTACAAGAAATGGATGGCGAAGAGGATGATGATCCACGTGACGATGAAACTGAAAAGTACACAACTCTGAAGGAAGACGATGTAAAGCGCATGATAGAGCAACTTAAAGATTTCGCTGCAGAAAAATGCCCAAGCATGCTTTTAATGGACTTGTAAACTGTGAAATTGCTTTTTGCAGTTACATAATGAACAAAAAGAAGACTTAAACAAAAATGAAATTATTCTTCCAAACATTGTAAAACTGTGCTGTGCCTTCAGTAAAAATAAAAAGGAGTAAGTGCTAATTTTTTTCTAAATTTTTCAAAAAATATTTAAGAAGTTAACAAATTTTTTTCTAATATTGTACTAAATATTTTCTAAAAATTTCCTAAGTTGACCACCTCCATATGTTGACCACTTAGTTACAGTCCCTTGGCTGGTCAACTTATGGAGGTTCTACTGTATATTTGAAATTGTGTAACATCATTAAAATAAACCGCAAACGATTTTTCCCTATAGAGCACAATGTAACGGAATTCTTTTGTCTGTCCCTATAAAAAAAGTATAAGTGCTACACACTTCATTTTCAATACCGAACATGCCACAGTAAGCCTCAATATCATATATCAATTGCATGACGATCCGAGCATATTTACCCGAGTTAGAGCACGGACAGACAGACAGACGGCAGACAGAACGGCAGACAGACAAACTGAATTCATAAACACTTTTCAACTATGTTGGAAAGTGTTAAAAAAACTGAAAGTCTCGAATTTAATGTTATACTAACCATATAAAAATTAATTTTATTAATATTAACAATAAGGTATTAGCATCCGAAGCATGTTCAAATGGATTTATTTCAAAAAGTCTGTGCATAATAATATAACCAACAGAAGTCTCGCCAAACTTGGACGATAAATCGCACAAATATTATTTTCATATATTACAGTTGGAATTTCGTCAAATTAATCAGTCAGGTAAAAAATTAATCTTGCTTTTGGTGACCTATTTTGGCGATATTTCGCAAAGTATAGCCATATCTGATTACAATTTGTCAAGTGTTGTGGGTATATATCAAGTATTACTGTACATAACTATACACTAATTAAAGAATATATATATTTCGTGAAAAAACGGCAAATGTACAGACAGCAAAATTAACGCCTATTCTCCGTTTTCGAGATGGAATTTTCAGTACAGCTGTCGCAGATGCACAGGCGTTGCTTTTTGGTGCCAAAATGGCGATTTTATGCCTGGAAAACCAGGCGATTTCGGCGAGATTTTGCTTCGTATGGCAACCCGATAGAGCAGATTCCCTGTGTTTTATAATAAATTGATTATTGTGTGTGTTTCATAATAAAATAATTTGTGGGTGTTTATAATAAAAATTATGTGTGATTTTTATAATAAAATGAACTGTTTCATAATAAAATAAAACTAACATGCTGTTTTAGGTTTTAGCAATCTATATAGATAAGCTGCACTTCCCCCACCTCCTTTTCCGTGGCCGATACAGAATTAAATCAAGCAATAATGATAATAAACAATATATCTCGAACAATAATTTCGGAGGACATTTGATTGGGTTCTCGAACCGAAATTCGGATATCAAATTATGAGAGTGTTCTAGTCAAATCGACCAAATAAAAAAATACAGCAAAAGCGACCGAACTTTCTTTTTATCTTAATGTTGGGCACCAAGCGCATATACATGAGGCACAGCCATCACAACTGTAACTGTAACAAAATTCATGCATTTTGAGAGATTTCTGTACAGCAAAGTTGCTGAATCTAGCAATTTTTACTTTTATTTTACTTTATT
This sequence comes from Maratus michaelseni, assembly GCA_963931845.1. Classification (NCBI taxonomy): domain Eukaryota; kingdom Metazoa; phylum Arthropoda; class Arachnida; order Araneae; family Salticidae; genus Maratus; species Maratus michaelseni. The sequence goes on from OZ007600.1 coordinate 97,236,694, forward strand.
TTTTATTTTTTCATAAGCGAGAAACATAGTGATTCCGACGATAACGAATTTCGTGTATTTTGAGATTAAATAAAAAGGTGGTTAATTTGGTTTTCAAATCGCCGATTTATAGGATAGAAATTCCGTTCCTTTTTCTCAATCTCAAGTCATATACAGATTCACCAGTATGGGTATCGTATGGGTGCAGTTTTTGTTAAACTTTTATTAAAATATTAAGTAGTTTTACGGACAAAAGTTTCATTAAGGGAGATATAGCAGAGCAGAGCGAAAAAAATATACAAGGTTTATTCTATAAATAATAATAATAAAAAAGTAGCAACAAATTGTAAAATACATTAATAACCAGAAAAAAATTTATTAAAATTTTTAACAAATGTTTATAGTATAATTCAAATTTTCTTCAATAGATGGCGCAACGTGGCCGGAAAAACTAAAAATGCATGTCTCATGCAGGTGCAAAATTTTAATTAACTATTGAAAACTAACGATTAAAAGTTTAATCAGGACTAAAGATTAACGATTGCACCCTGGTCTCATGTAACGTACAGTACTGTAATGACTAATGAGTTTCCATACTTTATTGTACTCTAGTATTCAGTATATTGTTTGAAACAGGCAAAAAAAGAAAAAAAAAAGAAAGAAAAGAAGTAACTTGGAAGGCAATGATAAATAATCGTATTTTCATTATTTCTTATAGCAAAAATTCTTTGGAACAAATTGTACTTAAAAACCGAAGTACCACAGTATAGAATTTGTTTCTTATCCACAAACTTCTCCCCTAAACTTTTTGATTTAGCTCATTTTACACTTCCATTTAATCGCACTCTTCTGGGTGATTTTTTTTTTTTAATTTTCTTTTAACAGTTTATCAGTAAAGAGAATGGGTAATTGGTTTCTTCTTCTCGAAGCTTTTAGAGAATAGTGGCAAAGAATTGAAGCTTCTTTGATTTTCAATACTTTCCAACATAGTTGAAAAATGTTTATGAATTGGGTTTGTCTCTCTGTCGTATGTCTGCCTTCTGTCCGTATTCTAACTGGTGAAAAATATATTCGGATTGTTATGCAACTCATATATAATATTGATGTTTGCTATGGCTTGTTCAGTATTGAAAATGAAGTGTGTAGCATTTATAGTTCATGTACAGGGACACTCAAAAAGATTCCGTTACATTACGGTCTATATGGAAAAAACGTTTGCGGTACCTTTTAATGATGTTAGACTATCTCAAACTTATTGAAAGTGATATGCAGTGTTTGATTTACTGCAGGGTATTCAGGGGCCCCCAAATGCTACTGAAGATCTTTCAATTATTGGCCAAAACAGTTTTAACTGTCGAAAAACAAAATTAAAATGGAAAAATCTGTTTGTCAAAGAATGCATATGATTTATCAAAGTAACTTCATTTTTTCATGATTATATTTTAACAATTTATGTGGCAGTAATGTACAGAACTCCGTTATTGGGATCGCCATATGATTTCATCTTTATTCATTTTGCCTATAAGGAAGGCCCTCATGGTTAACCCTTTTAGGGTCAAAGTACTTTCAGTACTAAAATGTTGAAATAAATTACTGGCACCGGAATTAACGTAGAAATTTATTTGCAAATAAGAAAAAGACAAAAAATCACATACATATTAAATAGAAAAGATTTTAGTAAATTTCTGGTGCCATTGTGGCGTTTGGGAATTAAAATTAAGTGGTTTCATAAACATACCACTGCCCCTGAAAGGGTTAACATGGACAAAGCCATGTGGTTCTGCTAACTATTTGTATAAATTTAGTTTTTTTCAGTCAAAGCTTGTATTGGAAAGAAAAAGTTAGTTTGTTAATAGGATATGCTAATATTTCAAATAATTTTAACTTGGTATTCCGGTAAATTTATTATTAGTTGTTGCAAACTTTATCATTCCAGATATATGTATTTGCATAGAGAAAGGTAATCAGCACCATACAGTTTATTATAAAATTCAATTAAAAATTCATAATTATCAAATTTTTATTTAAAAGCAAATTAATGATTATTAAATTAATTTTTTTAAATGATATTTTAAAGAAATTATTAGTCAATAGTGGTTATCTTAATAAGTTCTGCTTTCCATATTATATTTTTTTATTCAAGGCCTCTGTAATTTATCGGTGCGGGGGGGGGGATACGCATCTGTGCCCAGGGCTCCCAAATTTGTAAATCGGCCCTGGTGATATGTATCACTGAGACGCACTAAAAGATATTTGGTATAGAATATGGTGCGCGTAGCGATACTATACTTACTGGGACACTCAAAGGAATACAGTTACACTACGTTCTATGGTGAAAAACCGTTTGCAATGTACTTTAACAATGTTAAACTATTTCAAACATATTGAAAGTGATATATATCACAGAGCTGCATTACAAGATGCTTATTCTAAAATAAACTGTGACAGCATTCATTGTTCCTTTACAGCAGTTGTGTAGTCGAGAGGATACCCTGGCGGACGGCGTCCCCTCACTTTTTCATTTTATCTCAAACGTCCCGCTACTTTCTTATTTTCAAGAGGACGCTAGGGACACGGGAGGAGGCAGACTTTTCAAACTTATTAATTTTTTTTAAGGGATAAGCATTAATAATTGCTAATAAATTAACAATTTTAAGAAATAAAGCACTGCTTTTTAATACTTCACATGGAAGTTTTTTATGACTTCGAATAGTCTGTCTGCCTGTCTATATATCTGTTCTTAGTTTAACTTCCGTAAGTTTGCTTGAATTTAATCAAAATGGATGAATGTTTTTGAGCTTCACTGTAGTATTATTACTATTAAAATTGCTGTATATAGTCGAAACTATCGTTTGGATGCTTCATGTTCACTCATTCTCTAACCGTCTAACACACAATTATACTGACTCTTCATAAAACAGTATAAACGTAAGAAAGTGTCAACGTACGCATATACATACAGAATCGTTGTAGAAAAGCATTGCGGATCCAAGGAACCTCAAAACGTAAAGCTATACCAAAATTTCATAGTCTTTTTTTCCCCTATGATTGCAATACTTTTCTCACACTAAACATATCGGAAAGTAAAAATGCAGTAATTTTCATCATTGTCAGTAGACAAGGTTTAATGTTATTCTGCGACTATTTCAAAAACAAAAATAGCATAACAAATTTTAACGAAAATCTCATTGCGTGAATTAACGTTACTGAATTCTGCATTATATTGTTTTACTACTCATACCCTATGAGCGTCCCTCCACTTTTATCTCCACTACGCCACTGCTTTACAGGGACACACAAAATTATTCGGTTGGAGTACTATCTATCAATAAT